>OZ022313.1:9353619-9953619 GCA_963989215.1 Hedychridium roseum | reverse complement strand
TTACTCTTTCTTCGTATGTTGGGCATATCATGGCGTTTGCTGGATGGTCGCCACCACAATTTATGCACTTGGCTGGTTCTGATCTGGGTTTGCGACAGTCCATGGTTAGATGATTTTTTGCACACTTCATGCAAGCAGGCTCTGCGAAGCAGTTTGTGGTTGCGTGTCCCCATTCTTGGCATCTGTGACATTGCGTTGCTCTTCTCTTTGTGATGTAGTCCTCCCATTTGACTTTTGTGTAGCATAGATGTGATGCTTTTTGCCTTATGGTTTGTAGTTTTGTGCTTGCTGGCATCGAGACCATGAACAAGCTTGGTTTTGTATTTTTTAGTAGACTTGTACTACCTGGTTCAAATCCTGCTTCTTTCAGGTCGTTGTTGATGTCTTCGATAGAAGTTTGTTCATGCAATCCTTTTATTATGAACGTCTTCTTTTTTTCATTTTGTAGTGTATAAGTGTGAAATTTAACTTCCTTGTTCACATACATTTTTTTGAGTTTGTCATAGTCCTTTATTGTTGTTGTGAATATGTCAGTTTTATCTTTGTGATGCTTTAGGTAAAATTTACTTTCTAGTATATCTTTAAGTGAACTTAAAAATTTTTTATATGCGTCAGTTGTACCATGGACAACAATAGGTGGTATCTTTCTGAGTGGTTTAGTTTTGGTGTGTTTTTCTTGATGATTATTGTTATGTCCTTCTGTATTGGTGTTATTTTCTGGGTTGTTTGTTGTTTCGTCTGTTTCCATGGAATTCTCATCGTCCGAGAGTATTTCATACCTGTTACTGCAGGGTATTCCTTTGTGTTCTTCCTCTCTTGACCTTGTTATTATTTTTGGTTTTTTGTGTTTCATGTTGTCCTTTGATTTTTCAGAAAATCTTCTTTTTGTATTGGTAAATAAGTTGTTAATATTATTTTCCGTCAGGTTCACTGTTTTCTTTGTTTCATTTGAATTTTCAGCGTCCTCAGAGAGGACGCTTTCTTTTGTGTTGAGGTTATGTGCTGTCGCCGTACTTTTCTTGTGTATTTTTCTTCGTTAGTGAAATGATGCAAACAATACAATCAATGCAGTTGCATAAAATCGCGGGTGTGATGCAATATCTCCCTGCCTTTTGGTTATTTAATTTAACAGATTTCACAAATCACTTCAACAATTCACTACTCCTGTGGTGTGAGGTGGTGATCGGACCGTGATCGGACGAGAACTGGTAGTGATCGGACGAGAACTGGTGCTTTACAACATGGTATGAGTGTTGACGTTAACCAACTCTAACCTACTCGAACCCACTGCGTCTCCCACATAACCGACTTATTGTCAAAGAAATAATACGCACGCTTTCATAACATTACAGCGTGGATATGTCGGATACAGTTTCAGTCGTTATCTAGTAGTTAGTAAGTTCTTACCTAGTAATTAGTTTTAGTTAGTCAGTCATGATTTTAGTTAAGTTTTACTTTTAATTTTAATGTTACGCCGAACCAGTTTCAACACAAAGGTCTTAAATTGCTCTCCGGCTGTCATGACGGTACCACAAACAATATAATGAACCAACAAATCTCTCAACAACAAAGTGTTGATCTTGATATTTAACCTATCAACATAGAATCACAGTTTGGCTCGTAACAGGATACAAAAAGACCTAATGGTTAATGGAGGTATTTTACCGAGTACAAGTAAACAAGTTGAAATTAAGTAAATAGCAGTAAATAAAAATTTCGAGGCGACATGAAAAAATAAAAGAGATGCCAACGCTACACGGTGTTCCCAAGCGGTCACCCATCCAAGTACTGACCGTGCCCAATGTTGCTTAACTTCAGTGATCGGACGAGAACTGGTGCTTTACAACATGGTATGAGTGTTGACGTTAACCAACTCTAACCTACTCGAACCCACTGCGTCTCCCACATAACCGACTTATTGTCAAAGAAATAATACGCACGCTTTCATAACATTACAGCGTGGATATGTCGGATACAGTTTCAGTCGTTATCTAGTAGTTAGTAAGTTCTTACCCAGTAATTAGTTTTAGTTAGTCAGTCATGAGTTTAGTTAAGTTTTACTTTTAATTTTAATGTTACGCCGAACCAGTTTCAACACAAAGGTCTTAAATTGCTCTCCGGCTGTCATGACGGTACCACAAACAATATAATGAACCAACAAATCTCTCAACAACAAAGTGTTGATCTTGATATTTAACCTATCAACATAGAATCACAGTTTGGCTCGTAACAGGATACAAAAAGACCTAATGGTTAATGGAGGTATTTTACCGAGTACAAGTAAACAAGTTGAAATTAAGTAAATAGCAGTAAATAAAAATTTCGAGGCGACATGAAAAAATAAAAGAGATGCCAACGCTACACGGTGTTCCCAAGCGGTCACCCATCCAAGTACTGACCGTGCCCAATGTTGCTTAACTTCAGTGATCGGACGAGAACTGGTGCTTTACAACATGGTATGAGTGTTGACGTTAACCAACTCTAACCTACTCGAACCCACTGCGTCTCCCACATAACCGACTTATTGTCAAAGAAATAATACGCACGCTTTCATAACATTACAGCGTGGATATGTCGGATACAGTTTCAGTCGTTATCTAGTAGTTAGTAAGTTCTTACCTAGTAATTAGTTTTAGTTAGTCAGTCATGAGTTTAGTTAAGTTTTACTTTTAATTTTAATGTTACGCCGAACCAGTTTCAACACAAAGGTCTTAAATTGCTCTCCGGCTATCATGACGGTACCACAAACAATATAATGAACCAACAGATCTCTCAACAACAAAGTGTTGATCTTGATATTTATCCTATCAACATAGAATCACAGTTTGGCTCGTAACAGGATACAAAAAGACCTAATGGTTAATGGAGGTATTTTACCGAGTACAAGTAAACAAGTTGAAATTAAGTAAATAGCAGTAAATAAAAATTTCGAGGCGACATGAAAAAATAAAAGAGATGCCAACGCTACACGGTGTTCCCAAGCGGTCACCCATCCAAGTACTGACCGTGCCCAATGTTGCTTAACTTCAGTTATCGGACGTTTTGTTTGTAAATATTTATTAATCATTTAACATACAATATATATCTATAAATATAAAAACATCTTTTATACATCTTTTATATATCTAGATATATTTCACAGAATTGCTTTACTTAATTTATAGTTCCTGCATATGTGTGCTTAACCTATAGTTGTGCGTTTTTACAGTCATTTTTCTTATATAAATAACTCTTTTAGGTGTAGTAGGTGTTGCGCGTTTGATTAGCGTTTGCGGTACAGTTTTAAGTGTTAGTGGTAGATATGGGGAAACTAATATAAAAACCCATCTGCTTCGTGATTGTACATTAGTTTATGTACCTTTATGTTTGGATTTTTGGCTTTAATCTTCGTAGTATATTGGAGAACTGGTGCTTTACAACATGGTATGAGTGTTGACGTTAACCAACTCTAACCTACTCGAACCCGCTGCGTCTCCCACATAACCGACTTATTGTCAAAGAAATAATACGCACGCTTTCATAACATTACAGCGTGGATATGTCGGATACAGTTTCAGTCGTTATCTAGTAGTTAGTAAGTTCTTACCTAGTAATTAGTTTTAGTTAGTCAGTCATGATTTTAGTTAAGTTTTACTTTTAATTTTAATGTTACGCCGAACCAGTTTCAACACAAAGGTCTTAAATTGCTCTCCGGCTATCATGACGGTACCACAAACAATATAATGAACCAACAAATCTCTCAACAACAAAGTGTTGATCTTGATATTTTACCTATCAACATAGAATCACAGTTTGGCTCGTAACAGGATACAAAAAGACCTAATGGTTAATGGAGGTATTTTACCGAGTACAAGTAAACAAGTTGAAATTAAGTAAATAGCAGTAAATAAAAATTTCGAGGCGACATGAAAAAATAAAAGAGATGCCAACGCTACACGGTGTTCCCAAGCGGTCACCCATCCAAGTACTGACCGTGCCCAATGTTGCTTAACTTCAGTGATCGGACGAGAACTGGTGCTTTACAACATGGTATGAGTGTTGACGTTAACCAACTCTAACCTACTCGAACCCGCTGCGTCTCCCACATAACCGACTTATTGTCAAAGAAATAATACGCACGCTTTCATAACATTACAGCGTGGATATGTCGGATACAGTTTCAGTCGTTATCTAGTAGTTAGTAAGTTCTTACCTAGTAATTAGTTTTAGTTAGTCAGTCATGATTTTAGTTAAGTTTTACTTTTAATTTTAATGTTACGCCGAACCAGTTTCAACACAAAGGTCTTAAATTGCTCTCCGGCTGTCATGACGGTACCACAAACAATATAATGAACCAACAAATCTCTCAACAACAAAGTGTTGATCTTGATATTTAACCTATCAACATAGAATCACAGTTTGGCTCGTAACAGGATACAAAAAGACCTAATGGTTAATGGAGGTATTTTACCGAGTACAAGTAAACAAGTTGAAATTAAGTAAATAGCAGTAAATAAAAATTTCGAGGCGACATGAAAAAATAAAAGAGATGCCAACGCTACACGGTGTTCCCAAGCGGTCACCCATCCAAGTACTGACCGTGCCCAATGTTGCTTAACTTCAGTGATCGGACGAGAACTGGTTTTTTTTTTTTTTTTTTTTAAATTGTTTATTCATTTGTGGCTTACAATTAAGGTTGTTGTTGACAGTTCGAATAAACTAGAACTAGGATATTCTTATAACTAATGTAACATGGCAGGTCCCTAGGACGGCTCGCACGTTTAACAATTGTTGGTAATTTGTAATAGCTTGTAATAGTATATTAACTTTCTTATTATTATAGGATTTCTATTTCGGGTGTGTTGATGTCTATTAACATAACTGTCAGAAAAGGATTGTATAATAAGTGCCACTTAAAAACAAAAAACTGACCTTTTTTTTGTATATTTAATAAGGGGGAAATTTTTGTCCCTGTAATTATTGCCGACTTCATCAATAACTCTATATCTAGAGTTTAGTGAGCCGGTTTACCTTTGGAGTTAATCCTTAGGGTTTATCTATAATGTGTGTTTTCTAGATACTTATATTATATATAAAATATATAATGATGGTCTTAATATAGTCTTTATATAAATTTAAATAATTTGAATAAAGATAGAAAGAAGATATGAGAAGAGACAGTAGTATATCTAGCTAAGTGTACTAAGAGAACACTAAAAGGGTAAGGACAGGAAAAAAGCGAAGAAGAGGGAGAAGGCGTGAGAGAGAGAGAGAGAGCAAGCAAATTGCCCGTCTCCTACCCCACCGTCGCCATCCTCGTCTGTCTGATGATTCCATAAGGATTTATTTTGGTTAATTAAATTACACTATAGTATCAGGTTTTTTCATGCCACCAGTAACTTTTGTTCCAGAATAATTCATTTATGAAGAAATCTTTATTATATAACCATTTGGTCTTGTCATATTCATTATAACTTCTTGGTAGATAATTTATTGATTTGTTTCCTTTTACTCTCTTTGCGTGGTATATTATCGGAATATTTTCCTTGTTAATAATGAATTCATTGGCGTCAAGTAAAATGAAGCCTTCGGGGGGAATATTTCCTGTGTGTAGCGTTTTCTCAAAATAATTAGTATTTGGCATTAGACATCCTTTCATTATGGTTTTAATTGGAATTTCTGCAATTTTTAAGAAGTAATTTCTAATTAGTTTGATAATGAATATATCGATTCTTACAATTTGTGCTGTATTATAAATTATGAAATTAGGATAATGTTTTTTGAAATCGCTTTCTTTGGTTCTGAATAGTGTTAAACAAGCTCTTAGGCATTTTCGTTCAAAAATTCGTATTTTTTCCATTTGGGACGCGGGGATATTAAACCAAATGGGAGCTGCATAAGTTATGATTGGTCTGATATATAACTTATAAGTTAGTAATTTAACTTTATGATCGATAAATTTGGAATACCATATGCTTTTTAAAGCAAAGAATGCCTTTCTTGCTTTTTCTAGTTGTATTTTTATATGTTCATTGAAGTTCAATTTTATGTCCAAGTGACATCCTAGATATTTAACGACTTTTTTGTTTGGTATTTTATTGATATCATTTACTTCATTTATATTAAAATTTTTCCAATTTATCCTAACATTATTGTGCGCATATCCGCTTAATTTGTATCTAAATAGAATCGATTCACATTTTTCAATGTTTATTCCTAATTTCCAATTTATACAGTAATTATTGATTTGTTGGAATAAAATTCTGAGTTTATTTTTAATTATACTTGGTTTTTTGTCGATATAATAAATTATGGTATCATCCGCGAATCCTATTATTTTTTGTTTGTGGTTTGAATCAAAATTAAATAATTTGAATAGACTGCTTATGTATAAATTAAACAGAAGAGGAGCGGTTACTGTTCCTTGTTGAAGACCGTTAGGGATTTTATATATCTGTGAATCAATATTATTATTTATATTAACATGGAACGATTTATTACGGATCATGTCAGCTATTATTCGAATTAGACATACTGGTAGCTTTAATTGGATTAACTTGTATATTAAACCATCAAGCCATATTGAATCGAAAGCCTTTTCGAAGTCAATTAAACAGGCTCCGACTACCTGTTTGCTATTGATAGCCCAGTCAGAGGTTAATTTATTTATGGCGTGTATAGTTGAATGGTATTTTTTAAATCCGAATTGCGTTTCTGGGATTAGCTCTTTTTTGTAGCATATAGCTTCAAGTCTCATATTAATAATTTTCTCGAATATTTTGCCAATATTGCTTAATAGACTGATAGGTCTATAACTGGATAGTTCGTATGGTTTTTTATTTGGTTTTAAGATTGGGATTACTTTGGCTATTTTCCATTGTGTTGGGAAGTGATAGTTATTCAGTAAATTATTAAATATTATTGTTAAGTACTTTATAGCGTTTCGTGGAAATTTCTTTATTAAGAAATTTGATATTTTATCTGAACTATATGATTTTTTGTTATTTAGTTTCTTTATTATGTTTTCGACTTCAAATACATTTGTTAAATATTTATTATTTTCATCTCTTGGATTTAGTGCACTATTATTATTGTTAAATATAGTATATGATGTTGTATTTGATATCATTTGTTCCTCTAGTAATTTGTTTTTGTGTAATGTATTTTTAATTACATTTTCTAGGGGTGTGTTTGTTTTTGAGTTTGGATTTTCATAAATTTCTGCGAATCTACACGCTAGTAAGGAAGCAATTTGTTGTTTGTTATCTATTATCAGATTATTATGTTCGTCCTGTACAAGCTCATCAGAGTGAATTTTGGCTTTATTAGTGTATTTAATTTCATCTTGTTTTAGGATTATTCTTTTTATTGTCTGATTACGGGTTTTTCGTGTTAGACGATTGATCGATTTGAACATATCCGACGGATTTTTTGGAGACATAGCTAATAATCTATTTTTCCAATATTTATTGATCTGAAATGTGTATTCTTTTTGAATTTCGGTATTTAATTGTGATAATATATTTTTGTAAATTATGTAAAATAAGTCTGATCTAAAGTTTATTTGGTTTCTTTGTATTTTTAGAATTTGAGATAGAATGTTACTCTTTTTTTTTCTTAGATTCTTTATTTTGTTATTGTTGTAGATGTTGATACAATCTTGTTCTATTTTTTTTGGTATGTATTTGTGGGTGGCGTTATTGATTATAATATTGAAGTGATCTATATGTTTGCTTAATTCGTCATTAGTAATATTTTTATGGTGGTTTAAGTTTATTAATTTATTATTAATATATTTTTGGAATTTGTTCCAATTTGCTTTTTTGTAATTTAGATTTAATAGAGTCTCATAATTTTCTGGTGTGTCTGTTTTATTTATTAGATTTTGCCAATTTATTATTATTTCAAATCCGTTGTGGTCGCTATCATATTTTATTATGCGTGTTTTTTTACCTTCATCAAGATTTTCTACGTTAAGCCTACAGTCTAATAAGGCGAAGTCTAAAGTTGACTTACACCTGGGATATGTATAATCTTTTGGGTAAATTAGATGCATTCTGAGATTTAATCCATACTTATTAATCCATTTATATAGGAAATTACCTCTTGTGTTGTTTTTGCAGTTATTCCATGTTTTGTGTTTTGAATTGAAGTCACCTGCTATTATATAGTAATTTTTTGTATTTGCTATATTTAATCTGTGGATTATAGTGTACCATTCTTTTTTGAATTGGTTTATTTTCCTGGGCAGGGCATATATAGATGCAATTATGAGATTGCAATTATTTATTAATTTTAATTTAATAATTGATGAATTTATTGATTCTAAGTTATTGATTATTGGGTCTTCGCAGTGCTCTGTTATTATATTACTTTTAATTGCTATGGCTGTACCCGCCGATCCTTTACCCGTGCTATTGTCATTTCTAAAGAGTTTATAATTTTTAAAGTGTGGATTATGTTTTTCTGTTAGTTTTGTCTCAGACATAAGTATAATATGTGGGTTTTCATTGTTTATTAGATCTACTAAGTTAGCCCTTTTTATCAGTGCAACTAGGGAGTTCACATTAATAGAGATTATTTTTAACTTATCTATACTTTTTAAATGATTTGAACTAAGATTAATAGTCATTTGACTGTATCAAGTTTAGAATGGAGTTTATTTTGGCTTCATTTTCGTTGACTTTGTTATTTAGATAAGTCAGCTGTTGTTGGATCATTTCCATTAATTGTTCTTTGATAAATTTAATGTCTTCAGAAATTTCTGCTAAGTTTAATTGTGTTCTATTGTTTGTTATGATCTTTTTTTTTGATTGTGTTGCTGGTGGCGATGAATCCAGAGTCATATTACTGACTGGGAGGGGGTTTGTACCCCTTACTACTTCATTAAAGGATTTTTTTTTAATATTATTGGCTAGCTTATTGCTATGAGTAAATATAGGTGTTTGAGGATGTATTTGAATTTGTGTATGATTTTGCGTTTGGATTTGTTGTTTTTTATTCAAACCTGTTAGTGGTGAACTTAGGATAAGTGCTCTTTTTTTATATTCCGGGCAGCCTCTGTAGGATGCTGGGTGACCTGTTTTATTGCATAATGCACAAAAAAGTTGAGATCTTTCTATCTTTTTTTCAAATGAAATTTTACATTCTCCAGGATCATGTTTTTCATTACATTTTACACATCTATAATCCATGTTGCAATTTGTTGCAGCATGACCTAGCCTTTGGCATTTTCGACATTGTGTTATATTTTTAATTTTGACATTTTCCCAATTTATTATGTGATGGAAAAGAACTCTAACCTGTTTTAAATTTTCTATATTGCTATTATATAAAGGTAAATCTATATTATTTATTCGAGAGTAGCTCGTTTCTAGTCTTACAACGTTTGTTATGTTGACCTCAGGTAAGTTAATACTTTTTAATTCCTTTAATATTTCGATTGGTGTAAAAACTTTATCTAGACCTCTCAGGATCAAGATATGCGGTTTTTCTGTTTTGGGTGTAAACGTAAAAAATTTTATGTTTTTTTCTTTTAATGATTTAATTGTGTTTTTGTAATAGTCTAAATTTTGTGTATATAATGTTATTTTGTTGTTGCTATTTCTTTTTATGTAAAAGTGTTTTGTGTGTAGTGATTTGTTCAATATACTTATTATGTGTTGGGTGTTACTGCCGAATATTAGGATCGGTGGTGTTTTTTCTTTTCCTTTTTTATTGATTGATGTTACTCCTCCCTGGAAGTGTGGAATGTGTCTGGACGATCGGGGAATTTCGGCTCCTTCCTCTTCTTCTTCCGCTAATTCGGTATCTTCTGTGGATTCAATTACCTTGTGTACCTTTCTTGTCATTTCTGGTACGTTTGGCAATTCGAATCCATCGGTTGTCGTTGTGTCCTCCAGGTTTTCGACCTCATCTTGTAGTATTAGGTAACGGTTTGGCGGATGGTTTGAGTTTGTATTTGCTAACCGTTTATCTTTTGAAGATTCCTGGTTTTCAGTTTTTTTCTTCTTCGTTATTCTTTCATTGATAACGTTTGTTGGAGATGTAGCCATTTTTTTTTTCCTTGGTGTGATCGGTTTCACACCAGTTTTTATTTTTATTGTTTTATTTAAAGAAGTTTCTCCTTCGAGGTACTTCAGTATTTCCCATTTATTTACGTTGATTTCTTTGTTAGTTGAAGTTGGTGATTTACTTCCTTCACCTGTGTTGTCCGATGGGTCTTTTTTTTTATTTGGTTGTTGGCCAGATTTTTGAGCCATGACATTTTGGGCTATGATTCGCCCACAATGTTCCTTAGTAGTTGTGAGCTGGGTGTTTTAGTCACTTGAGGTATATTTTGTTATTATACTGTATAACTTATTTTGTAAATATATTATTTTTAATTTAACTATGTATAGACTTATAGACTTTGTTCTATATGGTAACGGTTTGAATTCGCGTGCTTCTCACTTGACAGTTCAGCCGCGACTCGGACGAGAACTGGTGCTTTACAACATGGTATGAGTGTTGACGTTAACCAACTCTAACCTACACGAACCCAATGCGTCTCCCACATAACCGACTTATTGTCAAAGAAATAATACGCACGCTTTCATAACATTACAGCGTGGATATGTCGGATACAGTTTCAGTCGTTATCTAGTAGTTAGTAAGTTCTTACCTAGTAATTAGTTTTAGTTAGTCAGTCATGATTTTAGTTAAGTTTTACTTTTAATTTTAATGTTACGCCGAACCAGTTTCAACACAAAGGTCTTAAATTGCTCTCCGGCTATCATGACGGTACCACAAACAATATAATGAACCAACAAATCTCTCAACAACAAAGTGTTGATCTTGATATTTAACCTATCAACATAGAATCACAGTTTGGCTCGTAACAGGATACAAAAAGACCTAATGGTTAATGGAGGTATTTTACCGAGTACAAGTAAACAAGTTGAAATTAAGTAAATAGCAGTAAATAAAAATTTCGAGGCGACATGAAAAAATAAAAGAGATGCCAACGCTACACGGTGTTCCCAAGCGGTCACCCATCCAAGTACTGACCGTGCCCAATGTTGCTTAACTTCAGTTATCGGACGTTTTGTTTGTAAATATTTATTAATCATTTAACATACAATATATATCTATAAATATAAAAACATCTTTTATACATCTTTTATATATCTAGATATATTTCACAGAATTGCTTTACTTAATTTATAGTTCCTGCATATGTGTGCTTAACCTATAGTTGTGCGTTTTTACAGTCATTTTTCTTATATAAATAACTCTTTTAGGTGTAGTAGGTGTTGCGCGTTTGATTAGCGTTTGCGGTACAGTTTTAAGTGTTAGTGGTAGATATGGGGAAACTAATATAAAAAACCCATCTGCTTCGTGATTGTACATTAGTTTATGTACCTTTATGTTTGGATTTTTGGCTTTAATCTTCGTAGTATATTGGTAGTTTACTATGTGGTAACTTATGCCTGAACGTTAGGGGCGTGTTATGATATTTTACGTTTAATACTTCCCGTGTTAGCGGACTAGTCATCATTTGATTTCTATAAAACTTATCGGCTATTTCTTGTATATAATCACTTATCATGGTTATTTCGGCATCTTCATGTAGGTCAGTAATTTTAGTGTACCTGTTCACGGATAGTATTAATCTGAGACATTTGTTTTGCATTATTTGTAGCATTTTTATGTTGGTGTGTGCTGCACCACACCAAACAGGTGCACCATATGTCATTATCGGTCTTATGATCATTTTGTATATAAGTTTTTTGTTTGAGGTTGATAGAGATGAGTTGTATACCATCAGTGGATATAGTTTTTTGATAATTGCATGAGTTTTCTGTGTGACTCTTTTTATATGGTTTGCATATGTGAGTTTTGTATCTAGTGTTACTCCTAGATATTTTACTGAACTTATTGGTGTTATTTTATGTCCATTTACTTTGAGTGGTTGTATAATTCGACTATTTTTCCATTTCTTTTTGGAGAAAACTATTAATTCTGTTTTGGCTTCGTTAAGTTTTATTTTCCAGTGCGTATAGTATGGTTCTAAAATTGACATGTGTATTTGCACCTGTTTGGCTGCTATGATTGCATTGTGCGAGCTGGTATAAACTGCAGTGTCGTCTGCAAATAGTGCTAGTTTTGTTTTAGTGAATTTTGGTATATCATTTAGATAGATATTAAAAAGTGTGGGTCCTAATATTGAGCCTTGGGGGACTCCTGCCTTGATTTCTCTTTTAGTTGATTTTACTCCATTTACTATGACTCTTAGTTTCCTGTCCCTCAAATAGGAATTAAGTAGTTTGACCATCTCTGGTGGGTATTTGTATTTGTTTAGCTTATGTAGTAGTCCATCAATCCATACTCTGTCGAATGCTTTTTCTATATCAAGTAGTACCATTACTGTTACCAATTCTTTATTATATCCCAGGCTAATATCGTTTGCTATTCTAGTTACTTGTTGTATTGTATTTCTTTTCTCTCGAAATCCAAATTGTTCTTCTATAGTTATTTTTTCTTTCTTTTCATGCATGCTTATCCTTTTGTGAATAATTTTTTCCATGACCTTGCTCAGTGTTGGAAGAAGGCTGATTGGCCTGTAGCTACTGGCTTGTGTGTTGTCCTTTCCTGGCTTTGGTATTGGTACTATGATTCCTAGTTTCCAACTGTTTGGGAAGTATGAGATCCTTATTGCTGAGTTTATTATGTACATTATTTGTACTATTGCCTTTTTTGGTAGATTTTTAAGTACTATGTTTTGGATTTGATCATTTCCTGGTGCTTTTTTTGATGGTAGTTTGTTTATAATTTCTCGAATTTCTCTAGGGTTTGTTAAGTATTTATGCCAGTTATTACATTTCATAGACTCTAGTGTTTCCTTTATTTCTTCTATTATGTTTTCTTGTTCCTCTGTGTTCATTCCTAATTCTATTTTATGTATTGTTTCAAAATAATCTGCTAAGATTTCTGCTTTGTTTTTGTTTGTGATGGCTTCTGTGTTGCTATCGACTAGTGTGGGTATTGTTTTGTGTTCAGTTTTGAAAATTTTGGTCATTTTCCAAAGAGATTGGTCCTTCGTGTTTAATTTTGCAAGTTTTCTTTCCCATGTCCTATTTCTATGTTCCCAGATAGCTCTTCTGATTTCTGTTGTTACTATGTTCATTGCTTTTCTGTCTATAGGTAATCGTGTGTTTTGCCATTTTTTGCGGAGGGCATTTCTCTTTTTGATTTTTAGTGTAATGTGTTGAGGGAGTTGTTGCTGATGGTTATTTGGTGTAATTTTTGGTATATGTTTTGCCATGGCATTTTGTATTATAGTTGTAATATTGCTTACTTCATTTTCTATTTGTTCATCGGTTTCTAATTTTATCTTCTTACATAGTCTTTGGTTTATTTGATTTCTGAAGGCTTTCCAGTCGGCATTCTCATAGTTTAGCATTGTTTTTTCTTTTTGCTTTTCAGTTGTTGCATCTATTGTTAGTATGACTGGGTTGTGGTCAGAGCTGAGTTCTTTCAGTGTTTTTATACTTGTTTTCGCTCGTATATTTTTAACTATGGCGATGTCGATTGTCGATGGTGGATTTCCATTTGTGGGATAGTGTGTATGTTCTTTAGGGAATAGGATCTTGTGGTTTTTGTTTAATGCCCAGTTGAATACTTTCCTTCCCTTGCTGTTTAGGTTGGTATTGTTCCATTTCATGTGTCTTGCGTTGAGGTCTCCTATTATTATCACTTCAGTAGCTTTATTCATTATGTTATCCAGTTCCTTTGTTTGAAAGTGGTTCGTTGGTTTGTTGTAGACTCCAGTTATGAGTAGTTTGTTTTCTAATTTAATACTTACATTCTCTATGGTAATACTTTTGTTTAGTTGGACTTCTTTGTAGGCTATACCTTCTCTTATACAGATGAGTATTCCTCCTGTTAAATTATTTATGTTGTCCTTCCTTACTAGATTATAGTTTCTAATTTTCAGTCCATCTGTTTCTCTCAGTCTTGTGTCACTTATAATTAGTAGGTCAAGTTGCTTTCTGTTAATAAATTCTCTCAGTTCAACTAACTTGTTTTTCAGTCCATTTGCGTTCCATGTTCCGATTGTAATAGTCATGTTAATTGTCCATTTGATTGCAAAAGTCCACAAAAGCTTCAAATTGTTCAATTTTACTCTTACATTGTTTGAGTTGTGCTTTTAGGTTTCTAACGGCTTGTAGCATTTGTTTGATGTTGCATATGTCGTTTATTTCCTTTATTTCTTGTGTTAGTGCGCATATCTCTGCTATGTCATTTTGCTTCTCTTCTTTTTTGTCTATATTCCCATTTTTAATTGTGTTTATTTGTGTTCCACGTTCTGTGTTCCTTGCATTTAACCATGGGTTTGTATTTATTATTGGTGCTCTGGGTTCCTCAGTATTTTTTAATTGTGGGAAGTGTGTTCTGTCGTTGAAGTTAGGAATTTGTTTTCTTTCATATGTTTTTTCTGAGTACTTTGTTGTTCTGTTCCTACCTGTTTCAAGCCATTTTACTCTTTCTTCGTATGCTGGGCATATCATGGCGTTTGCTGGATGGTCGCCACCACAATTTATGCACTTGGCTGGTTCTGATCTGGGTTTGCGACAGTCCATGGTTAGATGATTTTTTGCACACTTCATGCAAGCAGGCTCTGCGAAGCAGTTTGTGGTTGCGTATCCCCATTCTTGGCATCTGTGACATTGCGTTGCTCTTCTCTTTGTGATGTAGTCCTCCCATTTGACTTTTGTGTAGCATAGATGTGATGCTTTTTGCCTTATGGTTTGTAGTTTTGTGCTTGCTGGCATCGAGACCATGAACAAGCTTGGTTTTGTATTTTTTAGTAGACTTGTACTACCTGGTTCAAATCCTGCTTCTTTCAGGTCGTTGTTGATGTCTTCGATAGAAGTTTGTTCATGCAATCCTTTTATTATGAACGTCTTCTTTTTTTCATTTTGTAGTGTATAAGTGTGAAATTTAACTTCCTTGTTCACATACATTTTTTTGAGTTTGTCATAGTCCTTTATTGTTGTTGTGAATATGTCAGTTTTATCTTTGTGATGCTTTATGTAAAATTTACTTTCTAGTATATCTTTAAGTGAACTTAAAAATTTTTTATATGCGTCAGTTGTACCATGGACAACAGTAGGTGGTATCTTTCTGAGTGGTTTAGTTTTGGTGTGTTTTTCTTGATGATTATTGTTATGTCCTTCTGTATTGGTGTTATTTTCTGGGTTGTTTGTTGTTTCCTCTGTTTCCATGGAATTCTCATCGTCCGAGAGTATTTCATACCTGTTACTGCAGGGTATTCCTTTGTGTTCTTCCTCTCTTGACCTTGTTATTATTTTTGGTTTTTTGTGTTTCATGTTGTCCTTCGATTTTTCAGAAAATCTTCTTTTTGTATTGGTAAATAAGTTGTTAATATTATTTTCCGTCAGGTTCGCTGTTTTCTTTGTTTCATTTGAATTTTCAGCGTCCTCAGAGAGGACGCTTTCTTTTGTGTTGAGGTTATGTGCTGTCGCCGTACTTTTCTTGTGTATTTTTCTTCGTTAGTGAAATGATGCAAACAATACAATCAATGCAGTTGCATAAAATCGCGGGTGTGATGCAATATCTCCCTGCCTTTTGGTTATTTAATTTAACAGATTTCACAAATCACTTCAACAATTCACTACTCCTGTGGTGTGAGGTGGTGATCGGACCGTGATCGGACGAGAACTGGTGCTTTACAACATGGTATGAGTGTTGACGTTAACCAACTCTAACCTACTCGAACCAACTGCTTCTCCCACATAACCGACTTATTGTCAAAGAAATAATACGCACGCTTTCATAACATTACAGCGTGGATATGTCGGATACAGTTTCAGTCGTTATCTAGTAGTTAGTAAGTTCTTACCTAGTAATTAGTTTTAGTTAGTCAGTCATGATTTTAGTTAAGTTTTACTTTTAATTTTAATGTTACGCCGAACCAGTTTCAACACAAAGGTCTTAAATTGCTCTCCGGCTGTCATGACGGTACCACAAACAATATAATGAACCAACAGATCTCTCAACAAGAAAGTGTTGATCTTGATATTTATCCTATCAACATAGAATCACAATTTGGCTCGTAACAGGATACAAAAAGACCTAATGGTTAATGGAGGTATTTTACCGAGTACAAGTAAACAAGTTGAAATTAAGTAAATAGCAGTAAATAAAAATTTCGAGGCGACATGAAAAAATAAAAGAGATGCCAACGCTACACGGTGTTCCCAAGCGGTCACCCATCCAAGTACTGACCGTGCCCAATGTTGCTTAACTTCAGTGATCGGACGAGAACTGGTGCTTTACAACATGGTATGAGTGTTGACGTTAACCAACTCTAACCTACTCGAACCCACTGCGTCTCCCACATAACCGACTTATTGTCAAAGAAATAATACGCACGCTTTCATAACATTACAGCGTGGATATGTCGGATACAGTTTCAGTCGTTATCTAGTAGTTAGTAAGTTCTTACCTAGTAATTAGTTTTAGTTAGTCAGTCATGAGTTTAGATAAGTTTTACTTTTAATTTTAATGTTACGCCGAACCAGTTTCAACACAAAGGTCTTAAATTGCTCTCCGGCTGTCATGACGGTACCACAAACAATATAATGAACCAACAAATCTCTCAACAACAAAGTGTTGATCTTGATATTTTACCTATCAACATAGAATCACAGTTTGGCTCGTAACAGGATACAAAAAGACCTAATGGTTAATGGAGGTATTTTACCGAGTACAAGTAAACAAGTTGAAATTAAGTAAATAGCAGTAAATAAAAATTTCGAGGCGACATGAAAAAATAAAAGAGATGCCAACGCTACACGGTGTTCCCAAGCGGTCACCCATCCAAGTACTGACCGTGCCCAATGTTGCTTAACTTCAGTTATCGGACGTTTGTTTTGTTTGTTTGTAACTATTTATAAATCATTTAACAGACAATATATATCTATAAATATAAAAACATCTTTTATACATCTTTTATATATCTAGATATATTTCACAGAATTGCTTTACTTAATTTATAGTTCCTGCATATGTGTGCTTAACCTATAGTTGTGCGTTTTTACAGTCATTTTTCTTATATAAATAACTCTTTTAGGTGTAGTAGGTGTTGCGCGTTTGATTAGCGTTTGCGGTACAATTTTAAGTGTTAATGGTAGATATGGGGAAACTAATATAAAAACCCATCTGCTTCGTGATTGTACATTAGTTTATGTACCTTTATGTTTGGATTTTTGGCTTTAATCTTCGTAGTATATTGGTAGTTTACTATGTGGTAACTTATGTCTGAACGTTAGGGGCATGTTATGATATTTTACGTTTAATACTAAAACCCCGTAACATTTTTGTTATGCAAAATAATCAAACTCTACGAACGGCACATAAGAGCACAAATCGGGGACAGCCCAGAAAAAAATATAAAAAAAATACATTAATTGAGGAAGATAAATTTTCAAAATGCCATAACTTTTTTGCTTTGCGAAATAATCAAACTCTACGAACGGCACATAAAAGCACAAATCGGGCACAACCCAGAAAAAATATAAAAAAATACATTAATTGAGGAAGATAAATTTTCAAAATGCCATAACTCTTTTGCTATGCACAATAATCAAATTCTGCGAACGGCACATAAGAGCACCAATACGGGCACAACCCAGCACAAAAAAAATTAATAAATTAATTAAGGAAGATAAATTTTCAAAACCCCACAACTTTTTTGCTATGCAAAATAATCAAATTCTGCTAACGGCACATAAGAGCACAAATCGGGCACAACCAAGCACAAATGAAATAAAAAAAAATAAATTAATTAAATAAGGAAGACAAATTTTCATAACCACATAACTTTTTTGCTATGCAAAATAATCAAATTCTGCGAACGGCACATGTGAGCACAAATCGGGCACAACCAAGCACAAATGAAATAAAAAAAATTAAGAAAGTAATTAAGGAAGATGAGTTTTTAAAACCCCACAACTTTTTTGCTATGCAAACTAATCAAACTCTACGAACGGCATATAAGAACACAAATCGGGCACAAACCAGCACAAATATAATAAAAAAAATAAATTAATTAATTAGGGAAGACAAATTTTCAAAACCCCACAACTTTTTTGCTATGCACAATAATCAAATTCTGCGAACGGCACATAAGAGCACAACTCGGGCACAACCAAGCACAAATGAAATAAAAAAAATTAAGATAGTAATTAAGGAAGATGAGTTTTTAAAACCCCACAACTTTTTTGCTATGCAAACTAATCAAACTCTACGAACGGCATATAAGAACACAAATCGGGCACAAACCAGCACAAATATAATAAAAAAAATAAATTAATTAATTAGGGAAGACAAATTTTCAAAACCCCACAACTTTTTTGCTATGCACAATAATCAAATTCTGCGAACGGCACATAAGAGCACAAATCGGGCACAACCAAGCACAAATGAAATAAAAAAAATTAAGATAGTAATTAAGGAAGATGAGTTTTTAAAACCCCACAACTTTTTTGCTATGCAAACTAATCAAACTCTACGAACGGCATATAAGAACACAAATCGGGCACAAACCAGCACAAATATAATAAAAAAAATAAATTAATTAATTAGGGAAGACAAATTTTCAAAACCCCACAACTTTTTTGCTATGCACAATAATCAAATTCTGCGAACGGCACATAAGAGCACAAATCGGGCGCAACCAAGCACAAATGAAATAAAAAAAATTAAGATAGTAATTAAGGAAGATGAGTTTTTAAAACCCCACAACTTTTTTGCTATGCAAACTAATCAAACTCTACGAACGGCATATAAGAACACAAATCGGGCACAAACCAGCACAAATATAATAAAAAAAATAAATTAATTAATTAGGGAAGACACATTTTCAAAACCCCACAACTTTTTTGCTATGCAAAATAATCAAATTCTGCGAACGGTAGATAAGAGCACAAATCGGGCACAACCCAGCACAAAAAAAATAAAAAAAATTAGTAAATTAATTAAGGAAGATGAGTTTTCAAAACCCCACAACTTCTTTGCAATGCAAAATAATCAAACTCTACGAACGGCACATAAGAGCACAAATCGGGAACAACCCAGCACAAAAAAAATAAAAAAAATTAATAAATTAATTAAGGGAGATGAGTATTTAAAACCCCACAACTTTTTTGCTATGCAAAATAATGAAATTCTGCGAACGGCACATGTGAGCACAAATCGGGCACAACCAAGCACAAAAAAAACAAAATTAATAAATTAATTAAGGAAGACAAATTTTCAAAACACCACAACTTTTTTGCTATGCACAATAATCAAATTCTGCGAACGACACATAAGAGCACAAATCGGGCACAACCCAGCACAAAAAAAAAATTAATAAATTAATTAAGGAAGACAAATTTTCAAAACCCCACACCTTTTTTGCTATGCACAATAATCAAATTCTGCGAACGGCACATAAGAGCACAAATAGGGCACAACCCAGCACAAAAAAAAATTAATAAATTAATTAAGGAAGATAAATTTTCAAAACCCCACAACTTTTTTGCTATGCACAATAATCAAATTCTGCGAACGGTAGATAAGAGCACAAATCGGGCACAACCCAGCACAAAAAAAATAAAAAAAATTAGTAAATTAAATAAGGAAGACAAATTTTCATAACCACATAACTTTTTTGCTATGCAAAATAATCAAATTCTGCGAACGGCACATGTGAGCACAAATCGGGCACAACCAAGCACAAGTGAAATAAAAAAAATTAATAAATTAATTAAGGAAGATAAATTTTCAAAACCCCACAACTTTTTTGCTATGCAAAATAATCAAATTCTGCGAACGGCACATGTGAGCACAAATCGGGCACAACCAAGCACAAAAAAAACAAAATTAATAAATTAATTAAGGAAGATAAATTTTCAAAACCCTACAACTTTTTTGCTATGCAAAATAATCAAACTCTACGAACGGCACATAAGAGCACAAATCGGGAACAACCCAGCACAAAAAAAATAAAAAAAATTAATAAATTAATTAAGGGAGATGAGTATTTAAAACCCCACAACTTTTTTGCTATGCAAAATAATGAAATTCTGCGAACGGCACATGTGAGCACAAATCGGGCACAACCCAGCACAAAAAAAAATTAATAAATTAATTAAGGAAGACAAATTTTCAAAACCCCACAACTTTTTTGCTATGCAAAATAATCAAACTCTACGAACGGCACATAAGAGCACAAATCGGTGACAACCCAGAAAAAAGAATAAAAAAAAATAACTAATTAAGAAAGATAAATTTTCAAAATTCCATAACTTTTTTGCTATGCGAAATAATCAAATTCTACGAAAGGCACATAAGAGCAGAAATCGGGCACAACCGAGAAAAAAAATAAAAAAAATAATTAATTAAGGAAGATAAATTTTCAAAACCACATAACTTTTTTGCTATTCAAAATAATCAAACCCTACGAACGGCACATAAGAGCAGAAATCGGACACAACCCAGAAAAAAAATAAAAAAATTAAATTAATTAATAAAGGAAGATAAATTTTCAAAACACCACAACTTTTTTGCTATGCAAAATAATCAAATTCTGCGAACGGCACATAAGAGCACAAATCGGGCACAACCCAGCACAAAAAAAAATTAATAAATTAATTAAGGAAGATAAATTTTCGAAACCCCACAACTTTTTTGCTATGCACAATAATTAAATTCTGCGAATGGCACATAAGAGCACAAATCGGGCACAACCCAGCAAAAAAAAAATTAATAAATTAATTAAGGAAGATAAATTTTCAAAACCCCACAACTTTTTTGCTATGCACAATAATCAAATTCTGCGAACGACACATAAGAGCACAAATCGGGCACAACCCAGCACAAAAAAAAATTAATAAATTAATTAAGGAAGACAAATTTTCAAAACCCCACACCTTTTTTGCTATGCAAAATAATCAAATTCTGCGAACGGCACATAAGAGCACAAATCGGGCACAACCCAGCACAAAAAAAAATTAATAAATTAATTAAGGAAGATAAATTTTCAAAACCCCACAACTTTTTTTGCTATGCACAATAATCAAATTCTGCGAACGACACATAAGAGCACAAATCGGGCACAACCCAGCACAAATAAAATAAAAAAAATAAATTAATTAAATAAGGAAGACAAATTTTCATAACCACATAACTTTTTTGCTATGCAAAATAATCAAATTCTGCGAACGGCACATGTGAGCACAAATCGGGCACAACCAAGCACAAATGAAATAAAAAAAATTAAGAAAGTAATTAAGGAAGATGAGTTTTTAAAACCCCACAACTTTTTTGCTATGCAAAATAATCAAACTGTACGAACGGCATATAAGAACACAAATCGGGCACAAACCAGCACAAATATAATAAAAAAAATTAATAAATTAATTAAGGAAGATAAATTTTCAAAACCCCACAACTTTTTTGCTATGCACAATAATCAAATTCTGCGAACGACACATAAGAGCACAAATCGGGCACAACCCAGCACAAAAAAAAATTAATAAATTAATTAAGGAAGACAAATTTTCAAAACCCCACACCTTTATTGCTATGCAAAATAATCAAATTCTGCGAACGGCACATAAGAGCACAAATCGGGCACAACCCAGCACAAAAAAAAATTAATAAATTAATTAAGGAAGATAAATTTTCAAAACCCCACAACTTTTTTGCTATGCACAATAATCAAATTCTGCGAACGGTACATAAGAGCACAAATCGGGCACAACCCAGCACAAAAAAATTAAAAAAATAATTAATTGAGGAAGATAAATTTTCAAAACCCCACAACTTTTTTGCTATGCACAATAATCAAATTCTGCGAACGGCACATAAGAGCACAAATCGGGCACAACCCAGCACAAAAAAAAATTAATAAATTAATTAAGGAAGATAAATTTTCGAAACCCCACAACTTTTTTGCTATGCACAATAATTAAATTCTGCGAATGGCACATAAGAGCACAAATCGGGCACAACCCAGCAAAAAAAAAATTAATAAATTAATTAAGGAAGATAAATTTTCAAAACCCCACAACTTTTTTGCTATGCACAATAATCAAATTCTGCGAACGACACATAAGAGCACAAATCGGGCACAACCCAGCACAAAAAAAAATTAATAAATTAATTAAGGAAGACAAATTTTCAAAACCCCACACCTTTTTTGCTATGCAAAATAATCAAATTCTGCGAACGGCACATAAGAGCACAAATCGGGCACAACCCAGCACAAAAAAAAATTAATAAATTAATTAAGGAAGATAAATTTTCAAAACCCCACAACTTTTTTTGCTATGCACAATAATCAAATTCTGCGAACGACACATAAGAGCACAAATCGGGCACAACCCAGCACAAATAAAATAAAAAAAATAAATTAATTAAATAAGGAAGACAAATTTTCATAACCACATAACTTTTTTGCTATGCAAAATAATCAAATTCTGCGAACGGCACATGTGAGCACAAATCGGGCACAACCAAGCACAAATGAAATAAAAAAAATTAAGAAAGTAATTAAGGAAGATGAGTTTTTAAAACCCCACAACTTTTTTGCTATGCAAAATAATCAAACTCTACGAACGGCATATAAGAACACAAATCGGGCACAAACCAGCACAAATATAATAAAAAAAATTAATAAATTAATTAAGGAAGATAAATTTTCAAAACCCCACAACTTTTTTGCTATGCACAATAATCAAATTCTGCGAACGACACATAAGAGCACAAATCGGGCACAACCCAGCACAAAAAAAAATTAATAAATTAATTAAGGAAGATAAATTTTCGAAACCCCACAACTTTTTTGCTATGCACAATAATTAAATTCTGCGAATGGCACATAAGAGCACAAATCGGGCACAACCCAGCAAAAAAAAAATTAATAAATTAATTAAGGAAGATAAATTTTCAAAACCCCACAACTTTTTTGCTATGCACAATAATCAAATTCTGCGAACGGCACATAAGAGCACAAATCGGGCACAACCCAGCACAAAAAAAATTAAAAAAATAATTAATTGAGGAAGATAAATTTTCAAAACCCCACAACTTTTTTGCTATGCACAATAATCAAATTCTGCGAACGGCACATAAGAGCACAAATCGGGCACAACCCAGCACAAAAAAAATTAATAAATTAATTAAGGAAGATAAATTTTCGAAACCCCACAACTTTTTTGCTATGCACAATAATTAAATTCTGCGAATGGCACATAAGAGCACAAATCGGGCACAACCCAGCAAAAAAAAAATTAATAAATTAATTAAGGAAGATAAATTTTCAAAACCCCACAACTTTTTTGCTATGCACAATAATCAAATTCTGCGAACGACACATAAGAGCACAAATCGGGCACAACCCAGCACAAATAAAATAAAAAAAATAAATTAATTAAATAAGGAAGACAAATTTTCATAACCACATAACTTTTTTGCTATGCAAAATAATCAAATTCTGCGAACGGCACATGTGAGCACAAATCGGGCACAAACCAGCACAAATATAATAAAAAAAATAAATTAATTAATTAGGGAAGACAAATTTTCAAAACCCCACAACTTTTTTGCTATGCACAATAATCATATTCTGCGAACGGCACATAAGAGCACAAATCGGGCTCAACCAAGCACAAATGAAATAAAAAAAATTAAGATAGTAATTAAGGAAGATGAGTTTTTAAAACCCCACAACTTTTTTGCTATGCAAACTAATCAAACTCTACGAACGGCATATAAGAACAGAAATCGGGCACAAACCAGCACAAATAGAATAAAAAAAATAAATTAATTAATTAGGGAAGACAAATTTTCAAAACCCCACAACTTTTTTGCTATGCACAATAATCAAATTCTGCGAACGGCACATAAGAGCACAAATCGGGCACAACCCAGCACAAAAAAAATTAAAAAAATAATTGATTGAGGAAGATAAATTTTCAAAACCCCACAACTTTTTTGCTATGCAAAATAATCAAATTCTGCGAACGGCACATAAGAGCACAAATCGTGCACAACCCAGCACAAAAAAAATTAAAAAAATAATTAATTAAGGAAGATAAATTTTCAAAACCCCACAACTTTTTTTGCTATGCACAATAATCAAATTCTGCGAACGGCACATAAGAGCACAAATCGGGCACAACCAAACACAAATGAAATAAAAAAAATTAAGATAGTAATTAAGGAAGATGAGTTTTTAAAACCCCACAACTTTTTTGCTATGCAAACTAATCAAACTCTACGAACGGCATATAAGAACACAAATCGGGCACAAACCAGCACAAATATAATAAAAAAAATAAATTAATTAATTAGGGAAGACAAATTTTCAAAACCCCACAACTTTTTTGCTATGCACAATAATCAAATTCTGCGAACGGCACATAAGAGCACAAATCGGGCACAACCCAGCACAAATAAAATTAAAAAAATAATTGATTGAGGAAGATAAATTTTCAAAACCCCACAACTTTTTTGCTATGCAAAATAATCAAATTCTGCGAACGGCACATGTGAGCACAAATCGGGCACAAACCAGCACAAATATAATAAAAAAAATAAATTAATTAATTAGGGAAGACAAATTTTCAAAACCCCACAACTTTTTTGCTATGCACAATAATCATATTCTGCGAACGGCACATAAGAGCACAAATCGGGCTCAACCAAGCACAAATGAAATAAAAAAAATTAAGATAGTAATTAAGGAAGATGAGTTTTTAAAACCCCACAACTTTTTTGCTATGCAAACTAATCAAACTCTACGAACGGCATATAAGAACAGAAATCGGGCACAAACCAGCACAAATATAATAAAAAAAATAAATTAATTAATTAGGGAAGACAAATTTTCAAAACCCCACAACTTTTTTGCTATGCACAATAATCAAATTCTGCGAACGGCACATAAGAGCACAAATCGGGCACAACCCAGCACAAAAAAAATTAAAAAAATAATTAATTGAGGAAGATAAATTTTCAAAACCCCACAACTTTTTTGCTATGCACAATAATCAAATTCTGCGAACGGCACATAAGAGCACAAATCGGGCACAACCCAGCACAAAAAAAATTAAAAAAATAATTGATTGAGGAAGATAAATTTTCAAAACCCCACAACTTTTTTGCTATGCAAAATAATCAAATTCTGCGAACGGCACATAAGAGCACAAATCGTGCACAACCCAGCACAAAAAAAATTAAAAAAATAATTAATTAAGGAAGATAAATTTTCAAAACCCCACAACTTTTTTTGCTATGCACAATAATCAAATTCTGCGAACGGCACATAAGAGCACAAATCGGGCACAACCAAGCACAAATGAAATAAAAAAAATTAAGATAGTAATTAAGGAAGATGAGTTTTTAAAACCCCACAACTTTTTTGCTATGCAAACTAATCAAACTCTACGAACGGCATATAAGAACACAAATCGGGCACAAACCAGCACAAATATAATAAAAAAAATAAATTAATTAATTAGGGAAGACAAATTTTCAAAACCCCACAACTTTTTTGCTATGCACAATAATCAAATTCTGCGAACGGCACATAAGAGCACAAATCGGGCACAACCCAGCACCAAAAAAAAATTAATAAATTAATTAAGGAAGACAAATTTTCAAAACCCCACACCTTTTTTGCTATGCAAAATAATCAAATTCTGCGAACGGCACATAAGAGCACAAATCGGGCACAACCCAGCACAAAAAAAATTAAAAAAATAATTAATTGAGGAAGATAAATTTTCAAAACCCCACAACTTTTTTGCTATGCACAATAATCAAATTCTGCGAACGACACATAAGAGCACAAATCGGGCACAACCCAGCACAAATAAAATAAAAAAAATAAATTAATTAAATAAGGAAGACAAATTTTCATAACCACATAACTTTTTTGCTATGCAAAATAATCAAATTCTGCGAACGGCACATAAGAGCACAAATCGGGCACAACCAAGCACAAATGAAATAAAAAAAATTAAGATAGTAATTAAGGAAGATGAGTTTTTAAAACCCCACAACTTTTTTGCTATGCAAACTAATCAAACTCTACGAACGGCATATAAGAACACAAATCGGGCACAAACCAGCACAAATATAATAAAAAAAATAAATTAATTAATTAGGGAAGACAAATTTTCAAAACCCCACAACTTTTTTGCTATGCAAAATAATCAAATTCTGCGAACGGTAGATAAGAGCACAAATCGGGCACAACCCAGCACAAAAAAAATAAAAAAAATTAGTAAATTAATTAAGGAAGATGAGTTTTCAAAACCCCACAACTTCTTTGCAATGCAAAATAATCAAACTCTGCGAACGGCACATAAGAGCACAAATCGGGCACAACCCAGCACAAAAAAAATTAAAAAAATAATTAATTGAGGAAGATAAATTTTCAAAACCCCACAACTTTTTTGCTATGCAAAATAATCAAATTCTGCGAACGGCACATAAGAGCACAAATCGTGCACAACCCAGCACAAAAAAAATTTAAAAAATAATTAATTGAGGAAGATAAATTTTCAAAACCCCACAACTTTTTTGCTATGCAAAATAATCAAATTCTGCGAACGGTAGATAAGAGCACAAATCGGGCACAACCCAGCACAAAAAAAATAAAAAAAATTAATAAATTAATTAAGGAAGATAAATTTTCAAAACCCCACAACTTTTTTGCTATGCACAATAATCAAATTCTGCGAACGACACATAAGAGCACAAATCGGGCACAACCCAGCACAAATAAAATAAAAAAAATAAATTAATTAAATAAGGAAGACAAATTTTCATAACCACATAACTTTTTTGCTATGCAAAATAATCAAATTCTGCGAACGGCACATGTGAGCACAAATCGGGCACAAACCAGCACAAATATAATAAAAAAAATAAATTAATTAATTAGGGAAGACAAATTTTCAAAACCCCACAACTTTTTTGCTATGCACAATAATCATATTCTGCGAACGGCACATAAGAGCACAAATCGGGCTCAACCAAGCACAAATGAAATAAAAAAAATTAAGATAGTAATTAAGGAAGATGAGTTTTTAAAACCCCACAACTTTTTTGCTATGCAAACTAATCAAACTCTACGAACGGCATATAAGAACAGAAATCGGGCACAAACCAGCACAAATATAATAAAAAAAATAAATTAATTAATTAGGGAAGACAAATTTTCAAAACCCCACAACTTTTTTGCTATGCACAATAATCAAATTCTGCGAACGGCACATAAGAGCACAAATCGGGCACAACCCAGCACAAAAAAAATTAAAAAAATAATTGATTGAGGAAGATAAATTTTCAAAACCCCACAACTTTTTTGCTATGCACAATAATCAAATTCTGCGAACGGCACATAAGAGCACAAATCGTGCACAACCCAGCACAAAAAAAATTAAAAAAATAATTAATTAAGGAAGATAAATTTTCAAAACCCCACAACTTTTTTTGCTATGCACAATAATCAAATTCTGCGAACGGCACATAAGAGCACAAATCGGGCACAACCAAGCACAAATGAAATAAAAAAAATTAAGATAGTAATTAAGGAAGATGAGTTTTTAAAACCCCACAACTTTTTTGCTATGCAAACTAATCAAACTCTACGAACGGCATATAAGAACACAAATCGGGCACAAACCAGCACAAATATAATAAAAAAAATAAATTAATTAATTAGGGAAGACAAATTTTCAAAACCCCACAACTTTTTTGCTATGCACAATAATCAAATTCTGCGAACGGCACATAAGAGCACAAATCGGGCACAACCCAGCACAAATAAAATTAAAAAAATAATTGATTGAGGAAGATAAATTTTCAAAACCCCACAACTTTTTTGCTATGCAAAATAATCAAATTCTGCGAACGGTAGATAAGAGCACAAATCGGGCACAACCCAGCACAAAAAAAATAAAAAAAATTAATAAATTAATTAAGGAAGATAAATTTTCAAAACCCCACAACTTTTTTGCTATGCACAATAATCAAATTCTGCGAACGACACATAAGAGCACAAATCGGGCACAACCCAGCACAAATAAAATAAAAAAAATAAATTAATTAAATAAGGAAGACAAATTTTCATAACCACATAACTTTTTTGCTATGCAAAATAATCAAATTCTGCGAACGGCACATGTGAGCACAAATCGGGCACAAACCAGCACAAATATAATAAAAAAAATAAATTAATTAATTAGGGAAGACAAATTTTCAAAACCCCACAACTTTTTTGCTATGCACAATAATCATATTCTGCGAACGGCACATAAGAGCACAAATCGGGCTCAACCAAGCACAAATGAAATAAAAAAAATTAAGATAGTAATTAAGGAAGATGAGTTTTTAAAACCCCACAACTTTTTTGCTATGCAAACTAATCAAACTCTACGAACGGCATATAAGAACAGAAATCGGGCACAAACCAGCACAAATATAATAAAAAAAATAAATTAATTAATTAGGGAAGACAAATTTTCAAAACCCCACAACTTTTTTGCTATGCACAATAATCAAATTCTGCGAACGGCACATAAGAGCACAAATCGGGCACAACCCAGCACAAAAAAAATTAAAAAAATAATTGATTGAGGAAGATAAATTTTCAAAACCCCACAACTTTTTTGCTATGCAAAATAATCAAATTCTGCGAACGGCACATAAGAGCACAAATCGTGCACAACCCAGCACAAAAAAAATTAAAAAAATAATTAATTAAGGAAGATAAATTTTCAAAACCCCACAACTTTTTTGCTATGCAAACTAATCAAACTCTACGAACGGCATATAAGAACACAAATCGGGCACAAACCAGCACAAATATAATAAAAAAAATAAATTAATTAATTAGGGAAGACAAATTTTCAAAACCCCACAACTTTTTTGCTATGCACAATAATCATATTCTGCGAACGGCACATAAGAGCACAAATCGGGCTCAACCAAGCACAAATGAAATAAAAAAAATTAAGATAGTAATTAAGGAAGATGAGTTTTTAAAACCCCACAACTTTTTTGCTATGCAAACTAATCAAACTCTACGAACGGCATATAAGAACAGAAATCGGGCACAAACCAGCACAAATATAATAAAAAAAATAAATTAATTAATTAGGGAAGACAAATTTTCAAAACCCCACAACTTTTTTGCTATGCACAATAATCAAATTCTGCGAACGGCACATAAGAGCACAAATCGGGCACAACCCAGCACAAAAAAAATTAAAAAAATAATTGATTGAGGAAGATAAATTTTCAAAACCCCACAACTTTTTTGCTATGCAAAATAATCAAATTCTGCGAACGGCACATAAGAGCACAAATCGTGCACAACCCAGCACAAAAAAAATTAAAAAAATAATTAATTAAGGAAGATAAATTTTCAAAACCCCACAACTTTTTTGCTATGCAAACTAATCAAACTCTACGAACGGCATATAAGAACACAAATCGGGCACAAACCAGCACAAATATAATAAAAAAAATAAATTAATTAATTAGGGAAGACAAATTTTCAAAACCCCACAACTTTTTTGCTATGCACAATAATCAAATTCTGCGAACGGCACATAAGAGCACAAATCGGGCACAACCCAGCACAAATAAAATTAAAAAAATAATTGATTGAGGAAGATAAATTTTCAAAACCCCACAACTTTTTTGCTATGCAAAATAATCAAATTCTGCGAACGGCACATGTGAGCACAAATCGGGCACAAACCAGCACAAATATAATAAAAAAAATAAATTAATTAATTAGGGAAGACAAATTTTCAAAACCCCACAACTTTTTTGCTATGCACAATAATCATATTCTGCGAACGGCACATAAGAGCACAAATCGGGCTCAACCAAGCACAAATGAAATAAAAAAAATTAAGATAGTAATTAAGGAAGATGAGTTTTTAAAACCCCACAACTTTTTTGCTATGCAAACTAATCAAACTCTACGAACGGCATATAAGAACAGAAATCGGGCACAAACCAGCACAAATATAATAAAAAAAATAAATTAATTAATTAGGGAAGACAAATTTTCAAAACCCCACAACTTTTTTGCTATGCACAATAATCAAATTCTGCGAACGGCACATAAGAGCACAAATCGGGCACAACCCAGCACAAAAAAAATTAAAAAAATAATTAATTGAGGAAGATAAATTTTCAAAACCCCACAACTTTTTTGCTATGCACAATAATCAAATTCTGCGAACGGCACATAAGAGCACAAATCGGGCACAACCCAGCACAAAAAAAATTAAAAAAATAATTGATTGAGGAAGATAAATTTTCAAAACCCCACAACTTTTTTGCTATGCAAAATAATCAAATTCTGCGAACGGCACATAAGAGCACAAATCGTGCACAACCCAGCACAAAAAAAATTAAAAAAATAATTAATTAAGGAAGATAAATTTTCAAAACCCCACAACTTTTTTTGCTATGCACAATAATCAAATTCTGCGAACGGCACATAAGAGCACAAATCGGGCACAACCAAGCACAAATGAAATAAAAAAAATTAAGATAGTAATTAAGGAAGATGAGTTTTTAAAACCCCACAACTTTTTTGCTATGCAAACTAATCAAACTCTACGAACGGCATATAAGAACACAAATCGGGCACAAACCAGCACAAATATAATAAAAAAAATAAATTAATTAATTAGGGAAGACAAATTTTCAAAACCCCACAACTTTTTTGCTATGCACAATAATCAAATTCTGCGAACGGCACATAAGAGCACAAATCGGGCACAACCCAGCACCAAAAAAAAATTAATAAATTAATTAAGGAAGACAAATTTTCAAAACCCCACACCTTTTTTGCTATGCAAAATAATCAAACTCTACGAACGGCATATAAGAACACAAATCGGGCACAAACCAGCACAAATATAATAAAAAAAATAAATTAATTAATTAGGGAAGACAAATTTTCAAAACCCCACAACTTTTTTGCTATGCACAATAATCAAATTCTGCGAACGGCACATAAGAGCACAAATCGGGCACAACCAAGCACAAATGAAATAAAAAAAATTAAGATAGTAATTAAGGAAGATGAGTTTTTAAAACCCCACAACTTTTTTGCTATGCAAACTAATCAAACTCTACGAACGGCATATAAGAACACAAATCGGGCACAAACCAGCACAAATATAATAAAAAAAATAAATTAATTAATTAGGGAAGACAAATTTTCAAAACCCCACAACTTTTTTGCTATGCACAATAATCAAATTCTGCGAACGGCACATAAGAGCACAAATCGGGCACAACCAAGCACAAATGAAATAAAAAAAATTAAGATAGTAATTAAGGAAGATGAGTTTTTAAAACCCCACAACTTTTTTGCTATGCAAACTAATCAAACTCTACGAACGGCATATAAGAACACAAATCGGGCACAAACCAGCACAAATATAATAAAAAAAATAAATTAATTAATTAGGGAAGACAAATTTTCAAAACCCCACAACTTTTTTGCTATGCACAATAATCAAATTCTGCGAACGGCACATAAGAGCACAAATCGGGCACAACCCAGCACCAAAAAAAAATTAATAAATTAATTAAGGAAGACAAATTTTCAAAACCCCACACCTTTTTTGCTATGCAAAATAATCAAATTCTGCGAACGGCACATAAGAGCACAAATCGGGCACAACCCAGCACAAAAAAAATTAAAAAAATAATTAATTGAGGAAGATAAATTTTCAAAACCCCACAACTTTTTTGCTATGCACAATAATCAAATTCTGCGAACGACACATAAGAGCACAAATCGGGCACAACCCAGCACAAATAAAATAAAAAAAATAAATTAATTAAATAAGGAAGACAAATTTTCATAACCACATAACTTTTTTGCTATGCAAAATAATCAAATTCTGCGAACGGCACATAAGAGCACAAATCGGGCACAACCAAGCACAAATGAAATAAAAAAAATTAAGATAGTAATTAAGGAAGATGAGTTTTTAAAACCCCACAACTTTTTTGCTATGCAAACTAATCAAACTCTACGAACGGCATATAAGAACACAAATCGGGCACAAACCAGCACAAATATAATAAAAAAAATAAATTAATTAATTAGGGAAGACAAATTTTCAAAACCCCACAACTTTTTTGCTATGCAAAATAATCAAATTCTGCGAACGGTAGATAAGAGCACAAATCGGGCACAACCCAGCACAAAAAAAATAAAAAAAATTAGTAAATTAATTAAGGAAGATGAGTTTTCAAAACCCCACAACTTCTTTGCAATGCAAAATAATCAAACTCTGCGAACGGCACATAAGAGCACAAATCGGGCACAACCCAGCACAAAAAAAATTAAAAAAATAATTAATTGAGGAAGATAAATTTTCAAAACCCCACAACTTTTTTGCTATGCAAAATAATCAAATTCTGCGAACGGCACATAAGAGCACAAATCGTGCACAACCCAGCACAAAAAAAATTTAAAAAATAATTAATTGAGGAAGATAAATTTTCAAAACCCCACAACTTTTTTGCTATGCACAATAATCAAATTCTGCGAACGGCACATAAGAGCACAAATCGGGCACAACCCAGCACAAAAAAAAATTAATAAATTAATTAAGGAAGACAAATTTTCAAAACCCCACACATTTTTTGCTATGCACAATAATCAAATTCTGCGAACGACACATAAGAGCACAAATCGGGCACAACCCAGCACAAAAAAAATTAAAAAAATAATTAATTGAGGAAGATAAATTTTCAAAACCCCACAACTTTTTTGCTATGCACAATAATCAAATTCTGCGAACGGCACATAAGAGCACAAATCGGGCACAACCCAGCACAAAAAAAATTAATAAATTAATTAAGGAAGACAAATTTTCAAAACCCCACAACTTTTTTGCTATGCACAATAATCAAATTCTGCGAACGGCACATAAGAGCACAAATCGGGCACAACCCAGCAAAAAAAAAAATTAAGAAAGTAATTAAGGAAGATGAGTTTTTAAAACCCCGCAACTTTTTTGCTATGCAAAATAATCAAACTCTACGAACGGCATATAAGAACACAAATCGGGCACAAACCAGCACAAATATAATAAAAAAAATTAATTAATTAATTAGGGAAGACAAATTTTCAAAACCCCACAACTTTTTTGCTATGCACAATAATCAAATTCTGCGAACGGCACATAAGAGCACAAATCGGGCACAACCAAGCACAAATGAAATAAAAAAAATTAAGATAGTAATTAAGGAAGATGAGTTTTTAAAACCCCACAACTTTTTTGCTATGCAAACTAATCAAACTCTACGAACGGCATATAAGAACACAAATCGGGCACAAACCAGCACAAATATAATAAAAAAAAAAAATTAATTATTTAGGGAAGACAAATTTTCAAAACCCCACAACTTTTTTGCTATGCAAAATAATCAAATTCTGCGAACGGTAGATAAGAGCACAAATCGGGCACAACCCAGCACAAAAAAAATAAAAAAAATTAGTAAATTAATTAAGGAAGATGAGTTTTCAAAACCCCACAACTTCTTTGCAATGCAAAATAATCAAACTCTGCGAACGGCACATAAGAGCACAAATCGGGCACAACCCAGCACAAAAAAAATTAAAAAAATAATTAATTGAGGAAGATAAATTTTCAAAACCCCACAACTTTTTTTGCTATGCACAATAATCAAATTCTGCGAACGGCACATAAGAGCACAAATCGGGCACAACCAAGCACAAATGAAATAAAAAAAATTAAGATAGTAATTAAGGAAGATGAGTTTTTAAAACCCCACAACTTTTTTGCTATGCAAACTAATCAAACTCTACGAACGGCATATAAGAACACAAATCGGGCACAAACCAGCACAAATATAATAAAAAAAATAAATTAATTAATTAGGGAAGACAAATTTTCAAAACCCCACAACTTTTTTGCTATGCACAATAATCAAATTCTGCGAACGGCACATAAGAGCACAAATCGGGCACAACCCAGCACCAAAAAAAATTAAAAAAATAATTAATTGAGGAAGATAAATTTTCAAAACCCCACAACTTTTTTGCTATGCACAATAATCAAATTCTGCGAACGACACATAAGAGCACAAATCGGGCACAACCCAGCACAAATAAAATAAAAAAAATAAATTAATTAAATAAGGAAGACAAATTTTCATAACCACATAACTTTTTTGCTATGCAAAATAATCAAATTCTGCGAACGGCACATAAGAGCACAAATCGGGCACAACCAAGCACAAATGAAATAAAAAAAATTAAGATAGTAATTAAGGAAGATGAGTTTTTAAAACCCCACAACTTTTTTGCTATGCAAACTAATCAAACTCTACGAACGGCATATAAGAACACAAATCGGGCACAAACCAGCACAAATATAATAAAAAAAATAAATTAATTAATTAGGGAAGACAAATTTTCAAAACCCCACAACTTTTTTGCTATGCAAAATAATCAAATTCTGCGAACGGTGGATAAGAGCACAAATCGGGCACAACCCAGCACAAAAAAAATAAAAAAAATTAGTAAATTAATTAAGGAAGATGAGTTTTCAAAACCCCACAACTTCTTTGCAATGCAAAATAATCAAACTCTGCGAACGGCACATAAGAGCACAAATCGGGCACAACCCAGCACAAAAAAAATTAAAAAAATAATTAATTGAGGAAGATAAATTTTCAAAACCCCACAACTTTTTTGCTATGCAAAATAATCAAATTCTGCGAACGGCACATAAGAGCACAAATCGTGCACAACCCAGCACAAAAAAAATAAAAAAAATTAGTAAATTAATTAAGGAAGATAAATTTTCAAAACCCCACAACTTTTTTGCTATGCACAATAATCAAATTCTGCGAACGGCACATAAGAGCACAAATCGGGCACAACCCAGCACGAAAAAAAATTAATAAATTAATTAAGGAAGACAAATTTTCAAAACCCCACACCTTTTTTGCTATGCACAATAATCAAATTCTGCGAACGGCACATAAGAGCACAAATCGTGCACAACCCAGCACAAAAAAAATTAAAAAAATAATTAATTGAGGAAGATAAATTTTCAAAACCCCACAACTTTTTTGCTATGCACAATAATCAAATTCTGCGAACGGCACATAAGAGCACAAATCGGGCACAACCCAGCACGAAAAAAAATTAATAAATTAATTAAGGAAGACAAATTTTCAAAACCCCACAACTTTTTTGCTATGCACAATAATCAAATTCTGCGAACGGCACATAAGAGCACAAATCGGGCACAACCCAGCAAAAAAAAAAATTAAGAAAGTAATTAAGGAAGATGAGTTTTTAAAACCCCGCAACTTTTTTGCTATGCAAAATAATCAAACTCTACGAACGGCATATAAGAACACAAATCGGGCACAAACCAGCACAAATATAATAAAAAAAATTAATTAATTAATTAGGGAAGACAAATTTTCAAAACCCCACAACTTTTTTGCTATGCACAATAATCAAATTCTGCGAACGGCACATAAGAGCACAAATCGGGCACAACCCAGCACAAATGAAATAAAAAAAATTAAGATAGTAATTAAGGAAGATGAGTTTTTAAAACCCCACAACTTTTTTGCTATGCAAACTAATCAAACTCTACGAACGGCATATAAGAACACAAATCGGGCACAAACCAGCACAAATATAATAAAAAAAATAAATTAATTAATTAGGGAAGACAAATTTTCAAAACCCCACAACTTTTTTGCTATGCACAATAATCAAATTCTGCGAACGGCACATAAGAGCACAAATCGGGCACAACCCAGCACCAAAAAAAAATTAATAAATTAATTAAGGAAGACAAATTTTCAAAACCCCACACCTTTTTTGCTATGCAAAATAATCAAATTCTGCGAACGGCACATAAGAGCACAAATCGGGCACAACCCAGCACAAAAAAAATTAAAAAAATAATTAATTGAGGAAGATAAATTTTCAAAACCCCACAACTTTTTTGCTATGCACAATAATCAAATTCTGCGAACGACACATAAGAGCACAAATCGGGCACAACCCAGCACAAATAAAATAAAAAAAATAAATTAATTAAATAAGGAAGACAAATTTTCATAACCACATAACTTTTTTGCTATGCAAAATAATCAAATTCTGCGAACGGCACATAAGAGCACAAATCGGGCACAACCAAGCACAAATGAAATAAAAAAAATTAAGATAGTAATTAAGGAAGATGAGTTTTTAAAACCCCACAACTTTTTTGCTATGCAAACTAATCAAACTCTACGAACGGCATATAAGAACACAAATCGGGCACAAACCAGCACAAATATAATAAAAAAAATAAATTAATTAATTAGGGAAGACAAATTTTCAAAACCCCACAACTTTTTTGCTATGCAAAATAATCAAATTCTGCGAACGGTAGATAAGAGCACAAATCGGGCACAACCCAGCACAAAAAAAATAAAAAAAATTAGTAAATTAATTAAGGAAGATGAGTTTTCAAAACCCCACAACTTCTTTGCAATGCAAAATAATCAAACTCTGCGAACGGCACATAAGAGCACAAATCGGGCACAACCCAGCACAAAAAAAATTAAAAAAATAATTAATTGAGGAAGATAAATTTTCAAAACCCCACAACTTTTTTGCTATGCAAAATAATCAAATTCTGCGAACGGCACATAAGAGCACAAATCGTGCACAACCCAGCACAAAAAAAATTAAAAAAATAATTAATTGAGGAAGATAAATTTTCAAAACCCCACAACTTTTTTGCTATGCACAATAATCAAATTCTGCGAACGGCACATAAGAGCACAAATCGGGCACAACCCAGCACAAAAAAAAATTAATAAATTAATTAAGGAAGACAAATTTTCAAAACCCCACACCTTTTTTGCTATGCACAATAATCAAATTCTGCGAACGACACATAAGAGCACAAATCGGGCACAACCCAGCACAAAAAAAATTAAAAAAATAATTAATTGAGGAAGATAAATTTTCAAAACCCCACAACTTTTTTGCTATGCACAATAATCAAATTCTGCGAACGGCACATAAGAGCACAAATCGGGCACAACCCAGCACAAAAAAAATTAATAAATTAATTAAGGAAGACAAATTTTCAAAACCCCACAACTTTTTTGCTATGCACAATAATCAAATTCTGCGAACGGCACATAAGAGCACAAATCGGGCACAACCCAGCACAAAAAAAATTAATAAATTAATTAAGGAAGACAAATTTTCAAAACCCCACAACTTTTTTGCTATGCACAATAATCAAATTCTGCGAACGGCACATAAGAGCACAAATCGGGCACAACCAAGCACAAATGAAATAAAAAAAATTAAGATAGTAATTAAGGAAGATGAGTTTTTAAAACCCCACAACTTTTTTGCTATGCAAACTAATCAAACTCTACGAACGGCATATAAGAACACAAATCGGGCACAAACCAGCACAAATATAATAAAAAAAATAAATTAATTATTTAGGGAAGACAAATTTTCAAAACCCCACAACTTTTTTGCTATGCAAAATAATCAAATTCTGCGAACGGTAGATAAGAGCACAAATCGGACACAACCCAGCACAAAAAAAATAAAAAAAATTAGTAAATTAATTAAGGAAGATGAGTTTTCAAAACCCCACAACTTCTTTGCAATGCAAAATAATCAAACTCTACGAACGGCACATGTGAGCACAAATCGGGCACAACCAAGCACAAATGAAATAAAAAAAATTAATAAATTAATTAAGGAAGATAAATTTTCAAAACCCCACAACTTTTTTTGCTATGCACAATAATCAAACTCTGCGAACGGCACATAAGAGCACAAATCGGGCACAACCAAGCACAAATGAAATAAAAAAAATTAAGATAGTAATTAAGGAAGATGAGTTTTTAAAACCCCACAACTTTTTTGCTATGCAAACTAATCAAACTCTACGAACGGCATATAAGAACACAAATCGGGCACAAACCAGCACAAATATAAAAAAAAAAATAAATTAATTAATTAGGGAAGACAAATTTTCAAAACCCCACAACTTTTTTGCTATGCACAATAATCAAATTCTGCGAACGGCACATAAGAGCACAAATCGGGCACAACCCAGCACAAAAAAAATTAATAAATTAATTAAGGAAGACAAATTTTCAAAACCCCACAACTTTTTTGCTATGCACAATAATCAAATTCTGCGAACGGCACATAAGAGCACAAATCGGGCACAACCCAGCAAAAAAAAAAATTAAGAAAGTAATTAAGGAAGATGAGTTTTTAAAACCCCGCAACTTTTTTGCTATGCAAAATAATCAAACTCTACGAACGGCATATAAGAACACAAATCGGGCACAAACCAGCACAAATATAATAAAAAAAATTAATTAATTAATTAGGGAAGACAAATTTTCAAAACCCCACAACTTTTTTGCTATGCACAATAATCAAATTCTGCGAACGGCACATAAGAGCACAAATCGGGCACAACCAAGCACAAATGAAATAAAAAAAATTAAGATAGTAATTAAGGAAGATGAGTTTTTAAAACCCCACAACTTTTTTGCTATGCAAACTAATCAAACTCTACGAACGGCATATAAGAACACAAATCGGGCACAAACCAGCACAAATATAATAAAAAAAAAAAATTAATTATTTAGGGAAGACAAATTTTCAAAACCCCACAACTTTTTTGCTATGCAAAATAATCAAATTCTGCGAACGGTAGATAAGAGCACAAATCGGGCACAACCCAGCACAAAAAAAATAAAAAAAATTAGTAAATTAATTAAGGAAGATGAGTTTTCAAAACCCCACAACTTCTTTGCAATGCAAAATAATCAAACTCTGCGAACGGCACATAAGAGCACAAATCGGGCACAACCCAGCACAAAAAAAATTAAAAAAATAATTAATTGAGGAAGATAAATTTTCAAAACCCCACAACTTTTTTTGCTATGCACAATAATCAAATTCTGCGAACGGCACATAAGAGCACAAATCGGGCACAACCAAGCACAAATGAAATAAAAAAAATTAAGATAGTAATTAAGGAAGATGAGTTTTTAAAACCCCACAACTTTTTTGCTATGCAAACTAATCAAACTCTACGAACGGCATATAAGAACACAAATCGGGCACAAACCAGCACAAATATAATAAAAAAAATAAATTAATTAATTAGGGAAGACAAATTTTCAAAACCCCACAACTTTTTTGCTATGCACAATAATCAAATTCTGCGAACGGCACATAAGAGCACAAATCGGGCACAACCCAGCAAAAAAAAAAATTAAGAAAGTAATTAAGGAAGATGAGTTTTTAAAACCCCGCAACTTTTTTGCTATGCAAAATAATCAAACTCTACGAACGGCATATAAGAACACAAATCGGGCACAAACCAGCACAAATATAATAAAAAAAATTAATTAATTAATTAGGGAAGACAAATTTTCAAAACCCCACAACTTTTTTGCTATGCACAATAATCAAATTCTGCGAACGGCACATAAGAGCACAAATCGGGCACAACCAAGCACAAATGAAATAAAAAAAATTAAGATAGTAATTAAGGAAGATGAGTTTTTAAAACCCCACAACTTTTTTGCTATGCAAACTAATCAAACTCTACGAACGGCATATAAGAACACAAATCGGGCACAAACCAGCACAAATATAATAAAAAAAAAAAATTAATTATTTAGGGAAGACAAATTTTCAAAACCCCACAACTTTTTTGCTATGCAAAATAATCAAATTCTGCGAACGGTAGATAAGAGCACAAATCGGGCACAACCCAGCACAAAAAAAATAAAAAAAATTAGTAAATTAATTAAGGAAGATGAGTTTTCAAAACCCCACAACTTCTTTGCAATGCAAAATAATCAAACTCTGCGAACGGCACATAAGAGCACAAATCGGGCACAACCCAGCACAAAAAAAATTAAAAAAATAATTAATTGAGGAAGATAAATTTTCAAAACCCCACAACTTTTTTTGCTATGCACAATAATCAAATTCTGCGAACGGCACATAAGAGCACAAATCGGGCACAACCAAGCACAAATGAAATAAAAAAAATTAAGATAGTAATTAAGGAAGATGAGTTTTTAAAACCCCACAACTTTTTTGCTATGCAAACTAATCAAACTCTACGAACGGCATATAAGAACACAAATCGGGCACAAACCAGCACAAATATAATAAAAAAAATAAATTAATTAATTAGGGAAGACAAATTTTCAAAACCCCACAACTTTTTTGCTATGCACAATAATCAAATTCTGCGAACGGCACATAAGAGCACAAATCGGGCACAACCCAGCACCAAAAAAAATTAAAAAAATAATTAATTGAGGAAGATAAATTTTCAAAACCCCACAACTTTTTTGCTATGCACAATAATCAAATTCTGCGAACGACACATAAGAGCACAAATCGGGCACAACCCAGCACAAATAAAATAAAAAAAATAAATTAATTAAATAAGGAAGACAAATTTTCATAACCACATAACTTTTTTGCTATGCAAAATAATCAAATTCTGCGAACGGCACATAAGAGCACAAATCGGGCACAACCAAGCACAAATGAAATAAAAAAAATTAAGATAGTAATTAAGGAAGATGAGTTTTTAAAACCCCACAACTTTTTTGCTATGCAAACTAATCAAACTCTACGAACGGCATATAAGAACACAAATCGGGCACAAACCAGCACAAATATAATAAAAAAAATAAATTAATTAATTAGGGAAGACAAATTTTCAAAACCCCACAACTTTTTTGCTATGCAAAATAATCAAATTCTGCGAACGGTGGATAAGAGCACAAATCGGGCACAACCCAGCACAAAAAAAATAAAAAAAATTAGTAAATTAATTAAGGAAGATGAGTTTTCAAAACCCCACAACTTCTTTGCAATGCAAAATAATCAAACTCTGCGAACGGCACATAAGAGCACAAATCGGGCACAACCCAGCACAAAAAAAATTAAAAAAATAATTAATTGAGGAAGATAAATTTTCAAAACCCCACAACTTTTTTGCTATGCAAAATAATCAAATTCTGCGAACGGCACATAAGAGCACAAATCGTGCACAACCCAGCACAAAAAAAATAAAAAAAATTAGTAAATTAATTAAGGAAGATAAATTTTCAAAACCCCACAACTTTTTTGCTATGCACAATAATCAAATTCTGCGAACGGCACATAAGAGCACAAATCGGGCACAACCCAGCACGAAAAAAAATTAATAAATTAATTAAGGAAGACAAATTTTCAAAACCCCACACCTTTTTTGCTATGCACAATAATCAAATTCTGCGAACGGCACATAAGAGCACAAATCGTGCACAACCCAGCACAAAAAAAATTAAAAAAATAATTAATTGAGGAAGATAAATTTTCAAAACCCCACAACTTTTTTGCTATGCACAATAATCAAATTCTGCGAACGGCACATAAGAGCACAAATCGGGCACAACCCAGCACGAAAAAAAATTAATAAATTAATTAAGGAAGACAAATTTTCAAAACCCCACAACTTTTTTGCTATGCACAATAATCAAATTCTGCGAACGGCACATAAGAGCACAAATCGGGCACAACCCAGCAAAAAAAAAAATTAAGAAAGTAATTAAGGAAGATGAGTTTTTAAAACCCCGCAACTTTTTTGCTATGCAAAATAATCAAACTCTACGAACGGCATATAAGAACACAAATCGGGCACAAACCAGCACAAATATAATAAAAAAAATTAATTAATTAATTAGGGAAGACAAATTTTCAAAACCCCACAACTTTTTTGCTATGCACAATAATCAAATTCTGCGAACGGCACATAAGAGCACAAATCGGGCACAACCCAGCACAAATGAAATAAAAAAAATTAAGATAGTAATTAAGGAAGATGAGTTTTTAAAACCCCACAACTTTTTTGCTATGCAAACTAATCAAACTCTACGAACGGCATATAAGAACACAAATCGGGCACAAACCAGCACAAATATAATAAAAAAAATAAATTAATTAATTAGGGAAGACAAATTTTCAAAACCCCACAACTTTTTTGCTATGCACAATAATCAAATTCTGCGAACGGCACATAAGAGCACAAATCGGGCACAACCCAGCACCAAAAAAAAATTAATAAATTAATTAAGGAAGACAAATTTTCAAAACCCCACACCTTTTTTGCTATGCAAAATAATCAAATTCTGCGAACGGCACATAAGAGCACAAATCGGGCACAACCCAGCACAAAAAAAATTAAAAAAATAATTAATTGAGGAAGATAAATTTTCAAAACCCCACAACTTTTTTGCTATGCACAATAATCAAATTCTGCGAACGACACATAAGAGCACAAATCGGGCACAACCCAGCACAAATAAAATAAAAAAAATAAATTAATTAAATAAGGAAGACAAATTTTCATAACCACATAACTTTTTTGCTATGCAAAATAATCAAATTCTGCGAACGGCACATAAGAGCACAAATCGGGCACAACCAAGCACAAATGAAATAAAAAAAATTAAGATAGTAATTAAGGAAGATGAGTTTTTAAAACCCCACAACTTTTTTGCTATGCAAACTAATCAAACTCTACGAACGGCATATAAGAACACAAATCGGGCACAAACCAGCACAAATATAATAAAAAAAATAAATTAATTAATTAGGGAAGACAAATTTTCAAAACCCCACAACTTTTTTGCTATGCAAAATAATCAAATTCTGCGAACGGTGGATAAGAGCACAAATCGGGCACAACCCAGCACAAAAAAAATAAAAAAAATTAGTAAATTAATTAAGGAAGATGAGTTTTTAAAACCCCGCAACTTTTTTGCTATGCAAAATAATCAAACTCTACGAACGGCATATAAGAACACAAATCGGGCACAAACCAGCACAAATATAATAAAAAAAATTAATTAATTAATTAGGGAAGACAAATTTTCAAAACCCCACAACTTTTTTGCTATGCACAATAATCAAATTCTGCGAACGGCACATAAGAGCACAAATCGGGCACAACCAAGCACAAATGAAATAAAAAAAATTAAGATAGTAATTAAGGAAGATGAGTTTTTAAAACCCCACAACTTTTTTGCTATGCAAACTAATCAAACTCTACGAACGGCATATAAGAACACAAATCGGGCACAAACCAGCACAAATATAATAAAAAAAATAAATTAATTATTTAGGGAAGACAAATTTTCAAAACCCCACAACTTTTTTGCTATGCAAAATAATCAAATTCTGCGAACGGTAGATAAGAGCACAAATCGGGCACAACCCAGCACAAAAAAAATAAAAAAAATTAGTAAATTAATTAAGGAAGATGAGTTTTCAAAACCCCACAACTTCTTTGCAATGCAAAATAATCAAACTCTACGAACGGCACATAAGAGCACAAATCGGGAACAACCCAGCACAAAAAAAATAAAAAAAATTAATAAATTAATTAAGGGAGATGAGTATTTAAAACCCCACAACTTTTTTGCTATGCAAAATAATGAAATTCTGCGAACGGCACATGTGAGCACAAATCGGGCACAACCAAGCACAAAAAAAACAAAATTAATAAATTAATTAAGGAAGACAAATTTTCAAAACACCACAACTTTTTTGCTATGCACAATAATCAAATTCTGCGAACGGCACATAAGAGCACAAATCGGGCACAACCAAGCACAAATGAAATAAAAAAAATTAAGATAGTAATTAAGGAAGATGAGTTTTTAAAACCCCACAACTTTTTTGCTATGCAAACTAATCAAACTCTACGAACGGCATATAAGAACACAAATCGGGCACAAACCAGCACAAATATAATAAAAAAAATAAATTAATTAATTAGGGAAGACAAATTTTCAAAACCCCACAACTTTTTTGCTATGCAAAATAATCAAATTCTGCGAACGGTAGATAAGAGCACAAATCGGGCACAACCCAGCACAAAAAAAATAAAAAAAATTAGTAAATTAATTAAGGAAGATGAGTTTTCAAAACCCCACAACTTCTTTGCAATGCAAAATAATCAAACTCTACGAACGGCACATAAGAGCACAAATCGGGAACAACCCAGCACAAAAAAAATAAAAAAAATTAATAAATTAATTAAGGGAGACAAATTTTCAAAACCCCACACCTTTTTTGCTATGCACAATAATCAAATTCTGCGAACGACACATAAGAGCACAAATCGGGCACAACCCAGCACAAAAAAAATTAAAAAAATAATTAATTGAGGAAGATAAATTTTCAAAACCCCACAACTTTTTTGCTATGCACAATAATCAAATTCTGCGAACGGCACATAAGAGCACAAATCGTGCACAACCCAGCACAAAAAAAATTAAAAAAATAATTAATTGAGGAAGATAAATTTTCAAAACCCCACAACTTTTTTGCTATGCACAATAATCAAATTCTGCGAACGGCACATAAGAGCACAAATCGGGCACAACCCAGCACAAAAAAAAATTAATAAATTAATTAAGGAAGACAAATTTTCAAAACCCCACAACTTTTTTGCTATGCACAATAATCAAATTCTGCGAACGGCACATAAGAGCACAAATCGGGCACAACCCAGCAAAAAAAAAAATTAAGAAAGTAATTAAGGAAGATGAGTTTTTAAAACCCCGCAACTTTTTTGCTATGCAAAATAATCAAACTCTACGAACGGCATATAAGAACACAAATCGGGCACAAACCAGCACAAATATAATAAAAAAAATTAATTAATTAATTAGGGAAGACAAATTTTCAAAACCCCACAACTTTTTTGCTATGCACAATAATCAAATTCTGCGAACGGCACATAAGAGCACAAATCGGGCACAACCAAGCACAAATGAAATAAAAAAAATTAAGATAGTAATTAAGGAAGATGAGTTTTTAAAACCCCACAACTTTTTTGCTATGCAAACTAATCAAACTCTACGAACGGCATATAAGAACACAAATCGGGCACAAACCAGCACAAATATAATAAAAAAAATAAATTAATTATTTAGGGAAGACAAATTTTCAAAACCCCACAACTTTTTTGCTATGCAAAATAATCAAATTCTGCGAACGGTAGATAAGAGCACAAATCGGGCACAACCCAGCACAAAAAAAATAAAAAAAATTAGTAAATTAATTAAGGAAGATGAGTTTTCAAAACCCCACAACTTCTTTGCAATGCAAAATAATCAAACTCTACGAACGGCACATAAGAGCACAAATCGGGAACAACCCAGCACAAAAAAAATAAAAAAAATTAATAAATTAATTAAGGGAGATGAGTATTTAAAACCCCACAACTTTTTTGCTATGCAAAATAATGAAATTCTGCGAACGGCACATGTGAGCACAAATCGGGCACAACCAAGCACAAAAAAAACAAAATTAATAAATTAATTAAGGAAGACAAATTTTCAAAACACCACAACTTTTTTGCTATGCACAATAATCAAATTCTGCGAACGGCACATAAGAGCACAAATCGGGCACAACCCAGCACAAATATAATAAAAAAAATAAATTAATTAATTAGGGAAGACAAATTTTCAAAACCCCACAACTTTTTTGCTATGCACAATAATCAAATTCTGCGAACGACACATAAGAGCACAAATCGGGCACAACCCAGCACAAAAAAAAATTAATAAATTAATTAAGGAAGATAAATTTTCGAAACCCCACAACGTTTTTACTATGCACAATAATTAAATTCTGCGAATGGCACATAAGAGCACAAATCGGGCACAACCCAGCAAAAAAAAAAATTAATAAATTAATTAAGGAAGATAAATTTTCAAAACCCCACAACTTTTTTGCTATGCACAATAATCAAATTCTGCGAACGACACATAAGAGCACAAATCGGGCACAACCCAGCACAAAAAAAAATTAATAAATTAATTAAGGAAGATGAGTTTTTAAAACCCCGCAACTTTTTTGCTATGCAAAATAATCAAACTCTACGAACGGCATATAAGAACACAAATCGGGCACAAACCAGCACAAATATAATAAAAAAAATTAATTAATTAATTAGGGAAGACAAATTTTCAAAACCCCACAACTTTTTTGCTATGCACAATAATCAAATTCTGCGAACGGCACATAAGAGCACAAATCGGGCACAACCAAGCACAAATGAAATAAAAAAAATTAAGATAGTAATTAAGGAAGATGAGTTTTTAAAACCCCACAACTTTTTTGCTATGCAAACTAATCAAACTCTACGAACGGCATATAAGAACACAAATCGGGCACAAACCAGCACAAATATAATAAAAAAAATAAATTAATTATTTAGGGAAGACAAATTTTCAAAACCCCACAACTTTTTTGCTATGCAAAATAATCAAATTCTGCGAACGGTAGATAAGAGCACAAATCGGGCACAACCCAGCACAAAAAAAAATTAATAAATTAATTAAGGAAGACAAATTTTCAAAACCCCACACCTTTTTTGCTATGCAAAATAATCAAATTCTGCGAACGGCACATAAGAGCACAAATCGGGCACAACCCAGCACAAAAAAAATTAAAAAAATAATTAATTGAGGAAGATAAATTTTCAAAACCCCACAACTTTTTTGCTATGCACAATAATCAAATTCTGCGAACGGTACATAAGAGCACAAATCGGGCACAACCCAGCACAAAAAAAATTAAAAAAATAATTAATTGAGGAAGATAAATTTTCAAAACCCCACAACTTTTTTGCTATGCACAATAATCAAATTCTGCGAACGGCACATAAGAGCACAAATCGGGCACAACCCAGCACAAAAAAAAAATTAATAAATTAATTAAGGAAGAGAAATTTTCAAAACCCCACAACTTTTTTGCTATGCAAAATAATCAAACTCTACGAACGGCATATAAGAACACAAATCGGGCACAAACCAGCACAAATATAATAAAAAAAATTAATAAATTAATTAAGGAAGATAAATTTTCGAAACCCCACAACGTTTTTGCTATGCACAATAATCAAATTCTGCGAACGGCACATAAGAGCACAAATCGGGCACAACCCAGCACAAATATAATAAAAAAAATAAATTAATTAATTAGGGAAGACAAATTTTCAAAACCCCACAACTTTTTTGCTATGCACAATAATCAAATTCTGCGAACGACACATAAGAGCACAAATCGGGCACAACCCAGCACAAAAAAAATTAATAAATTAATTAAGGAAGACAAATTTTCAAAACCCCACACCTTTTTTGCTATGCAAAATAATCAAATTCTGCGAACGGCACATAAGAGCACAAATCGGGCACAACCCAGCACAAAAAAAATTAAAAAAATAATTAATTGAGGAAGATAAATTTTCAAAACCCCACAATTTTTTTGCTATGCACAATAATCAAATTCTGCGAACGGCACATAAGAGCACAAATCGGGCACAACCCAGCACAAAAAAAAATTAATAAATTAATTAAGGAAGATAAATTTTCAAAACCCCACAACTTTTTTTGCTATGCACAATAATCAAATTCTGCGAACGACTCATAAGAGCACAAATCGGGCACAACCCAGCACAAATAAAATAAAAAAAATAAATTAATTAAATAAGGAAGACAAATTTTCATAACCACATAACTTTTTTGCTATGCAAAATAATCAAATTCTGCGAACGGCACATGTGAGCACAAATCGGGCACAACCAAGCACAAATGAAATAAAAAAAATTAAGAAAGTAATTAAGGAAGATGAGTTTTTAAAACCCCACAACTTTTTTGCTATGCAAAATAATCAAACTCTACGAACGGCATATAAGAACACAAATCGGGCACAAACCAGCACAAATATAATAAAAAAAATTAATAAATTAATTAAGGAAGATAAATTTTCAAAACCCCACAACTTTTTTGCTATGCACAATAATCAAATTCTGCGAACGACACATAAGAGCACAAATCGGGCACAACCCAGCACAAATAAAATAAAAAAAATAAATTAATTAAATAAGGAAGACAAATTTTCATAACCACATAACTTTTTTGCTATGCAAAATAATCAAATTCTGCGAACGGCACATGTGAGCACAAATCGGGCACAACCAAGCACAAATGAAATAAAAAAAATTAAGAAAGTAATTAAGGAAGATGAGTTTTTAAAACCCCACAACTTTTTTGCTATGCAAAATAATCAAACTCTACGAACGGCATATAAGAACACAAATCGGGCACAAACCAGCACAAATATAATAAAAAAAATAAATTAATTAATTAGGGAAGACAAATTTTCAAAACCCTACAACTTTTTTGCTTTGCACAATAATCATATTCTGCGAACGGCACATAAGAGCACAAATCGGGCACAACCAAGCACAAATAAAATAAAAAAAATAAATTAATTAAATAAGGAAGACAAATTTTCATAACCACATAACTTTTTTGCTATGCAAAATAATCAAATTCTGCGAACGGCACATGTGAGCACAAATCGGGCACAACCAAGCACAAATGAAATAAAAAAAATTAAGAAAGTAATTAAGGAAGATGAGTTTTTAAAACCCCACAACTTTTTTGCTATGCAAAATAATCAAACTCTACGAACGGCATATAAGAACACAAATCGGGCACAAACCAGCACAAATATAATAAAAAAAATTAATAAATTAATTAAGGAAGATAAATTTTCAAAACCCCACAACTTTTTTGCTATGCACAATAATCAAATTCTGCGAACGACACATAAGAGCACAAATCGGGCACAACCCAGCACAAATAAAATAAAAAAAATAAATTAATTAAATAAGGAAGACAAATTTTCATAACCACATAACTTTTTTGCTATGCAAAATAATCAAATTCTGCGAACGGCACATGTGAGCACAAATCGGGCACAACCAAGCACAAATGAAATAAAAAAAATTAAGAAAGTAATTAAGGAAGATGAGTTTTTAAAACCCCACAACTTTTTTGCTATGCAAAATAATCAAACTCTACGAACGGCATATAAGAACACAAATCGGGCACAAACCAGCACAAATATAATAAAAAAAATAAATTAATTAATTAGGGAAGACAAATTTTCAAAACCCTACAACTTTTTTGCTTTGCACAATAATCATATTCTGCGAACGGCACATAAGAGCACAAATCGGGCACAACCAAGCACAAATGAAATAAAAAAAATTAAGATAGTAATTAAGGAAGATGAGTTTTTAAAACCCCACAACTTTTCTGCTATGCAAACTAATCAAACTCTACGAACGGCATATAAGAACACAAATCGGGCACAAACCAGCACAAATATAATAAAAAAAATAAATTAATTAATTAGGGAAGACAAATTTTCAAAACCCCACAACTTTTTTGCTATGCACAATAATCAAATTCTGCGAACGGCACATAAGAGCACAAATCGGGCACAACCCAGCACAAAAAAAATTAAAAAAATAATTAATTGAGGAAGATAAATTTTCAAAACCCCACAATTTTTTTGCTATGCACAATAATCAAATTCTGCGAACGGCACATAAGAGCACAAATCGGGCACAACCCAGCACAAAAAAAATTAATAAATTAATTAAGGAAGATAAATTTTCAAAACCCCACAACTTTTTTTGCTATGCACAATAATCAAATTCTGCGAACGACTCATAAGAGCACAAATCGGGCACAACCCAGCACAAATAAAATAAAAAAAATAAATTAATTAAATAAGGAAGACAAATTTTCATAACCACATAACTTTTTTGCTATGCAAAATAATCAAATTCTGCGAACGGCACATGTGAGCACAAATCGGGCACAACCAAGCACAAATGAAATAAAAAAAATTAAGAAAGTAATTAAGGAAGATGAGTTTTTAAAACCCCACAACTTTTTTGCTATGCAAAATAATCAAACTCTACGAACGGCATATAAGAACACAAATCGGGCACAAACCAGCACAAATATAATTAAAAAAATTAATAAATTAATTAAGGAAGATAAATTTTCAAAACCCCACAACTTTTTTGCTATGCACAATAATCAAATTCTGCGAACGACACATAAGAGCACAAATCGGGCACAACCCAGCACAAATAAAATAAAAAAAATAAATTAATTAAATAAGGAAGACAAATTTTCATAACCACATAACTTTTTTGCTATGCAAAATAATCAAATTCTGCGAACGGCACATGTGAGCACAAATCGGGCACAACCAAGCACAAATGAAATAAAAAAAATTAAGAAAGTAATTAAGGAAGATGAGTTTTTAAAACCCCACAACTTTTTTGCTATGCAAAATAATCAAATTCTGCGAACGGCACATAAGAGCACAAATCGGGCACAACCCAGCACAAAAAAAATTAAAAAAATAATTAATTGAGGAAGATAAATTTTCAAAACCCCACAACTTTTTTGCTATGCAAAATAATCAAATTCTGCGAACGGCACATAAGAGCACAAATCGGGCACAACCCAGCACAAATAAAATAAAAAAAATAAATTAATTAAATAAGGAAGACAAATTTTCATAACCACATAACTTTTTTGCTATGCAAAATAATCAAATTCTGCGAACGGCACATAAGAGCACAAATCGGGCACAACCAAGCACAAATGAAATAAAAAAAATTAAGATAGTAATTAAGGAAGATGAGTTTTTAAAACCCCACAACTTTTTTGCTATGCAAACTAATCAAACTCTACGAACGGCATATAAGAACACAAATCGGGCACAAACCAGCACAAATATAATAAAAAAAATAAATTAATTAATTAGGGAAGACAAATTTTCAAAACCCCACAACTTTTTTGCTATGCAAAATAATCAAATTCTGTGAACGGTAGATAAGAGCACAAATCGGGCACAACCCAGCACAAAAAAAATAAAAAAAATTAGTAAATTAATTAAGGAAGATGAGTTTTCAAAACCCCACAACTTCTTTGCAATGCAAAATAATCAAACTCTGCGAACGGCACATAAGAGCACAAATCGGGCACAACCCAGCACAAAAAAAATTAAAAAAATAATTAATTGAGGAAGATAAATTTTCAAAACCCCACAACTTTTTTGCTATGCACAATAATCAAATTCTGCGAACGGCACATAAGAGCACAAATCGGGCACAACCCAGCACAAAAAAAATTAATAAATTAATTAAGGAAGATAAATTTTCAAAACCCCACAACTTTTTTTGCTATGCACAATAATCAAATTCTGCGAACGGCACATAAGAGCACAAATCGGGCACAACCCAGCACCAAAAAAAAATTAATAAATTAATTAAGGAAGACAAATTTTCAAAACCCCACACCTTTTTTACTATGCAAAATAATCAAATTCTGCGAACGGCACATAAGAGCACAAATCGGGCACAACCCAGCACAAAAAAAAATTAATAAATTAATTAAGGAAGACAAATTTTCAAAACCCCACACCTTTTTTGCTATGCACAATAATCAAATTCTGCGAACGACACATAAGAGCACAAATCGGGCACAACCCAGCACAAAAAAAATTAAAAAAATAATTAATTGAGGAAGATAAATTTTCAAAACCCCACAACTTTTTTGCAATGCACAATAATCAAATTCTGCGAACGACACATAAGAGCACAAATCGGGCACAACCCAGCACAAATAAAATAAAAAAAATAAATTAATTAAATAAGGAAGACAAATTTTCATAACCACATAACTTTTTTGCTATGCAAAATAATCAAATTCTGCGAACGGCACATAAGAGCACAAATCGGGCACAACCAAGCACAAATGAAATAAAAAAAATTAAGATAGTAATTAAGGAAGATGAGTTTTTAAAACCCCACAACTTTTTTGCTATGCAAACTAATCAAACTCTACGAACGGCATATAAGAACACAAATCGGGCACAAACCAGCACAAATATAATAAAAAAAATAAATTAATTAATTAGGGAAGACAAATTTTCAAAACCCTACAACTTTTTTGCTTTGCACAATAATCATATTCTGCGAACGACACATAAGAGCACAAATCGGGCACAACCCAGCACAAAAAAAATTAAAAAAATAATTAATTGAGGAAGATAAATTTTCAAAACCCCACAACTTTTTTGCTATGCACAATAATCAAATTCTGCGAACGGCACATAAGAGCACAAATCGGGCACAACCCAGCACAAAAAAAATTAATAAATTAATTAAGGAAGATAAATTTTCAAAACCCCACAACTTTTTTTGCTATGCACAATAATCAAATTCTGCGAACGACTCATAAGAGCACAAATCGGGCACAACCCAGCACAAATAAAATAAAAAAAATAAATTAATTAAATAAGGAAGACAAATTTTCATAACCACATAACTTTTTTGCTATGCAAAATAATCAAATTCTGCGAACGGCACATGTGAGCACAAATCGGGCACAACCAAGCACAAATGAAATAAAAAAAATTAAGAAAGTAATTAAGGAAGATGAGTTTTTAAAACCCCACAACTTTTTTGCTATGCAAAATAATCAAACTCTACGAACGGCATATAAGAACACAAATCGGGCACAAACCAGCACAAATATAATTAAAAAAATTAATAAATTAATTAAGGAAGATAAATTTTCAAAACCCCACAACTTTTTTGCTATGCACAATAATCAAATTCTGCGAACGACACATAAGAGCACAAATCGGGCACAACCCAGCACAAATAAAATAAAAAAAATAAATTAATTAAATAAGGAAGACAAATTTTCATAACCACATAACTTTTTTGCTATGCAAAATAATCAAATTCTGCGAACGGCACATGTGAGCACAAATCGGGCACAACCAAGCACAAATGAAATAAAAAAAATTAAGAAAGTAATTAAGGAAGATGAGTTTTTAAAACCCCACAACTTTTTTGCTATGCAAAATAATCAAATTCTGCGAACGGCACATAAGAGCACAAATCGGGCACAACCCAGCACAAAAAAAATTAAAAAAATAATTAATTGAGGAAGATAAATTTTCAAAACCCCACAACTTTTTTGCTATGCAAAATAATCAAATTCTGCGAACGGCACATAAGAGCACAAATCGGGCACAACCCAGCACAAAAAAAATTAAAAAAATAATTAATTGAGGAAGATAAATTTTCAAAACCCCACAACTTTTTTGCAATGCACAATAATCAAATTCTGCGAACGACACATAAGAGCACAAATCGGGCACAACCCAGCACAAATAAAATAAAAAAAATAAATTAATTAAATAAGGAAGACAAATTTTCATAACCACATAACTTTTTTGCTATGCAAAATAATCAAATTCTGCGAACGGCACATAAGAGCACAAATCGGGCACAACCAAGCACAAATGAAATAAAAAAAATTAAGATAGTAATTAAGGAAGATGAGTTTTTAAAACCCCACAACTTTTTTGCTATGCAAACTAATCAAACTCTACGAACGGCATATAAGAACACAAATCGGGCACAAACCAGCACAAATATAATAAAAAAAATAAATTAATTAATTAGGGAAGACAAATTTTCAAAACCCCACAACTTTTTTGCTATGCAAAATAATCAAATTCTGTGAACGGTAGATAAGAGCACAAATCGGGCACAACCCAGCACAAAAAAAATAAAAAAAATTAGTAAATTAATTAAGGAAGATGAGTTTTCAAAACCCCACAACTTCTTTGCAATGCAAAATAATCAAACTCTGCGAACGGCACATAAGAGCACAAATCGGGCACAACCCAGCACAAAAAAAATTAAAAAAATAATTAATTGATGAAGATAAATTTTCAAAACCACACAACTTTTTTGCTATGCACAATAATCAAATTCTGCGAACGGCACATAAGAGCACAAATCGGGCACAACCCAGCACAAAAAAAATTAATAAATTAATTAAGGAAGATAAATTTTCAAAACCCCACAACTTTTTTTGCTATGCACAATAATCAAATTCTGCGAACGGCACATAAGAGCACAAATCGGGCACAACCCAGCACCAAAAAAAAATTAATAAATTAATTAAGGAAGACAAATTTTCAAAACCCCACACCTTTTTTACTATGCAAAATAATCAAATTCTGCGAACGGCACATAAGAGCACAAATCGGGCACAACCCAGCACAAAAAAAAATTAATAAATTAATTAAGGAAGACAAATTTTCAAAACCCCACACCTTTTTTGCTATGCACAATAATCAAATTCTGCGAACGACACATAAGAGCACAAATCGGGCACAACCCAGCACAAAAAAAATTAAAAAAATAATTAATTGAGGAAGATAAATTTTCAAAACCCCACAACTTTTTTGCAATGCACAATAATCAAATTCTGCGAACGACACATAAGAGCACAAATCGGGCACAACCCAGCACAAATAAAATAAAAAAAATAAATTAATTAAATAAGGAAGACAAATTTTCATAACCACATAACTTTTTTGCTATGCAAAATAATCAAATTCTGCGAACGGCACATAAGAGCACAAATCGGGCACAACCAAGCACAAATGAAATAAAAAAAATTAAGATAGTAATTAAGGAAGATGAGTTTTTAAAACCCCACAACTTTTTTGCTATGCAAACTAATCAAACTCTACGAACGGCATATAAGAACACAAATCGGGCACAAACCAGCACAAATATAATAAAAAAAATAAATTAATTAATTAGGGAAGACAAATTTTCAAAACCCCACAACTTTTTTGCTATGCACAATAATCAAATTCTGCGAACGGCACATAAGAGCACAAATCGGGCACAACCCAGCACAAATGAAATAAAAAAAATTAAGATAGTAATTAAGGAAGATGAGTTTTTAAAACCCCACAACTTTTTTGCTATGCAAACTAATCAAACTCTACGAACGGCATATAAGAACACAAATCGGGCACAAACCAGCACAAATATAATAAAAAAAATAAATTAATTAATTAGGGAAGACAAATTTTCAAAACCCCACAACTTTTTTGCTATGCACAATAATCAAATTCTGCGAACGGCACATAAGAGCACAAATCGGGCACAACCCAGCACCAAAAAAAAATTAATAAATTAATTAAGGAAGACAAATTTTCAAAACCCCACACCTTTTTTGCTATGCAAAATAATCAAATTCTGCGAACGGCACATAAGAGCACAAATCGGGCACAACCCAGCACAAAAAAAATTAAAAAAATAATTAATTGAGGAAGATAAATTTTCAAAACCCCACAACTTTTTTGCTATGCACAATAATCAAATTCTGCGAACGACACATAAGAGCACAAATCGGGCACAACCCAGCACAAATAAAATAAAAAAAATAAATTAATTAAATAAGGAAGACAAATTTTCATAACCACATAACTTTTTTGCTATGCAAAATAATCAAATTCTGCGAACGGCACATAAGAGCACAAATCGGGCACAACCAAGCACAAATGAAATAAAAAAAATTAAGATAGTAATTAAGGAAGATGAGTTTTTAAAACCCCACAACTTTTTTGCTATGCAAACTAATCAAACTCTACGAACGGCATATAAGAACACAAATCGGGCACAAACCAGCACAAATATAATAAAAAAAATAAATTAATTAATTAGGGAAGACAAATTTTCAAAACCCCACAACTTTTTTGCTATGCAAAATAATCAAATTCTGCGAACGGTAGATAAGAGCACAAATCGGGCACAACCCAGCACAAAAAAAATAAAAAAAATTAGTAAATTAATTAAGGAAGATGAGTTTTCAAAACCCCACAACTTCTTTGCAATGCAAAATAATCAAACTCTGCGAACGGCACATAAGAGCACAAATCGGGCACAACCCAGCACAAAAAAAATTAAAAAAATAATTAATTGAGGAAGATAAATTTTCAAAACCCCACAACTTTTTTGCTATGCAAAATAATCAAATTCTGCGAACGGCACATAAGAGCACAAATCGTGCACAACCCAGCACAAAAAAAATTAAAAAAATAATTAATTGAGGAAGATAAATTTTCAAAACCCCACAACTTTTTTGCTATGCACAATAATCAAATTCTGCGAACGGCACATAAGAGCACAAATCGGGCACAACCCAGCACAAAAAAAAATTAATAAATTAATTAAGGAAGACAAATTTTCAAAACCCCACACCTTTTTTGCTATGCACAATAATCAAATTCTGCGAACGACACATAAGAGCACAAATCGGGCACAACCCAGCACAAAAAAAATTAAAAAAATAATTAATTGAGGAAGATAAATTTTCAAAACCCCACAACTTTTTTGCTATGCACAATAATCAAATTCTGCGAACGGCACATAAGAGCACAAATCGGGCACAACCCAGCACAAAAAAAATTAATAAATTAATTAAGGAAGACAAATTTTCAAAACCCCACAACTTTTTTGCTATGCACAATAATCAAATTCTGCGAACGGCACATAAGAGCACAAATCGGGCACAACCCAGCAAAAAAAAAAATTAATAAATTAATTAAGGAAGACAAATTTTCAAAACCCCACAACTTTTTTGCTATGCACAATAATCAAATTCTGCGAACGGCACATAAGAGCACAAATCGGGCACAACCCAGCACAAAAAAAATTAATAAATTAATTAAGGAAGACAAATTTTCAAAACCCCACAACTTTTTTGCTATGCACAATAATCAAATTCTGCGAACGGCACATAAGAGCACAAATCGGGCACAACCCAGCAAAAAAAAAAATTAATAAATTAATTAAGGAAGACAAATTTTCAAAACCCCACAACTTTTTTGCTATGCACAATAATCAAATTCTGCGAACGACACATAAGAGCACAAATCGGGCACAACCCAGCACAAATAAAATAAAAAAAATAAATTAATTAAATAAGGAAGACAAATTTTCATAACCACATAACTTTTTTGCTATGCAAAATAATCAAATTCTGCGAACGGCACATAAGAGCACAAATCGGGCACAACCAAGCACAAATGAAATAAAAAAAATTAAGATAGTAATTAAGGAAGATGAGTTTTTAAAACCCCACAACTTTTTTGCTATGCAAACTAATCAAACTCTACGAACGGCATATAAGAACACAAATCGGGCACAAACCAGCACAAATATAATAAAAAAAATAAATTAATTAATTAGGGAAGACAAATTTTCAAAACCCCACAACTTTTTTGCTATGCACAATAATCAAATTCTGCGAACGGCACATAAGAGCACAAATCGGGCACAACCCAGCACAAATGAAATAAAAAAAATTAAGATAGTAATTAAGGAAGATGAGTTTTTAAAACCCCACAACTTTTTTGCTATGCAAACTAATCAAACTCTACGAACGGCATATAAGAACACAAATCGGGCACAAACCAGCACAAATATAATAAAAAAAATAAATTAATTAATTAGGGAAGACAAATTTTCAAAACCCCACAACTTTTTTGCTATGCACAATAATCAAATTCTGCGAACGGCACATAAGAGCACAAATCGGGCACAACCCAGCACCAAAAAAAAATTAATAAATTAATTAAGGAAGACAAATTTTCAAAACCCCACACCTTTTTTGCTATGCAAAATAATCAAATTCTGCGAACGGCACATAAGAGCACAAATCGGGCACAACCCAGCACAAAAAAAATTAAAAAAATAATTAATTGAGGAAGATAAATTTTCAAAACCCCACAACTTTTTTGCTATGCACAATAATCAAATTCTGCGAACGACACATAAGAGCACAAATCGGGCACAACCCAGCACAAATAAAATAAAAAAAATAAATTAATTAAATAAGGAAGACAAATTTTCATAACCACATAACTTTTTTGCTATGCAAAATAATCAAATTCTGCGAACGGCACATAAGAGCACAAATCGGGCACAACCAAGCACAAATGAAATAAAAAAAATTAAGATAGTAATTAAGGAAGATGAGTTTTTAAAACCCCACAACTTTTTTGCTATGCAAACTAATCAAACTCTACGAACGGCATATAAGAACACAAATCGGGCACAAACCAGCACAAATATAATAAAAAAAATAAATTAATTAATTAGGGAAGACAAATTTTCAAAACCCCACAACTTTTTTGCTATGCAAAATAATCAAATTCTGCGAACGGTAGATAAGAGCACAAATCGGGCACAACCCAGCACAAAAAAAATAAAAAAAATTAGTAAATTAATTAAGGAAGATGAGTTTTCAAAACCCCACAACTTCTTTGCAATGCAAAATAATCAAACTCTGCGAACGGCACATAAGAGCACAAATCGGGCACAACCCAGCACAAAAAAAATTAAAAAAATAATTAATTGAGGAAGATAAATTTTCAAAACCCCACAACTTTTTTGCTATGCAAAATAATCAAATTCTGCGAACGGCACATAAGAGCACAAATCGTGCACAACCCAGCACAAAAAAAATTAAAAAAATAATTAATTGAGGAAGATAAATTTTCAAAACCCCACAACTTTTTTGCTATGCACAATAATCAAATTCTGCGAACGGCACATAAGAGCACAAATCGGGCACAACCCAGCACAAAAAAAAATTAATAAATTAATTAAGGAAGACAAATTTTCAAAACCCCACACCTTTTTTGCTATGCACAATAATCAAATTCTGCGAACGACACATAAGAGCACAAATCGGGCACAACCCAGCACAAAAAAAATTAAAAAAATAATTAATTGAGGAAGATAAATTTTCAAAACCCCACAACTTTTTTGCTATGCACAATAATCAAATTCTGCGAACGGCACATAAGAGCACAAATCGGGCACAACCCAGCACAAAAAAAATTAATAAATTAATTAAGGAAGACAAATTTTCAAAACCCCACAACTTTTTTGCTATGCACAATAATCAAATTCTGCGAACGGCACATAAGAGCACAAATCGGGCACAACCCAGCAAAAAAAAAAATTAATAAATTAATTAAGGAAGACAAATTTTCAAAACCCCACAACTTTTTTGCTATGCACAATAATCAAATTCTGCGAACGGCACATAAGAGCACAAATCGGGCACAACCCAGCACAAAAAAAATTAATAAATTAATTAAGGAAGACAAATTTTCAAAACCCCACAACTTTTTTGCTATGCACAATAATCAAATTCTGCGAACGGCACATAAGAGCACAAATCGGGCACAACCAAGCACAAATGAAATAAAAAAAATTAAGATAGTAATTAAGGAAGATGAGTTTTTAAAACCCCACAACTTTTTTGCTATGCAAACTAATCAAACTCTACGAACGGCATATAAGAACACAAATCGGGCACAAACCAGCACAAATATAATAAAAAAAATAAATTAATTATTTAGGGAAGACAAATTTTCAAAACCCCACAACTTTTTTGCTATGCAAAATAATCAAATTCTGCGAACGGTAGATAAGAGCACAAATCGGACACAACCCAGCACAAAAAAAATAAAAAAAATTAGTAAATTAATTAAGGAAGATGAGTTTTCAAAACCCCACAACTTCTTTGCAATGCAAAATAATCAAACTCTACGAACGGCACATGTGAGCACAAATCGGGCACAACCAAGCACAAATGAAATAAAAAAAATTAATAAATTAATTAAGGAAGATAAATTTTCAAAACCCCACAACTTTTTTTGCTATGCACAATAATCAAACTCTGCGAACGGCACATAAGAGCACAAATCGGGCACAACCAAGCACAAATGAAATAAAAAAAATTAAGATAGTAATTAAGGAAGATGAGTTTTTAAAACCCCACAACTTTTTTGCTATGCAAACTAATCAAACTCTACGAACGGCATATAAGAACACAAATCGGGCACAAACCAGCACAAATATAAAAAAAAAAATAAATTAATTAATTAGGGAAGACAAATTTTCAAAACCCCACAACTTTTTTGCTATGCACAATAATCAAATTCTGCGAACGGCACATAAGAGCACAAATCGGGCACAACCCAGCACAAAAAAAATTAATAAATTAATTAAGGAAGACAAATTTTCAAAACACCACAACTTTTTTGCTATGCACAATAATCAAATTCTGCGAACGGCACATAAGAGCACAAATCGGGCACAACCCAGCACAAAAAAAATTAAAAAAATAATTAATTGATGAAGATAAATTTTCAAAACCACACAACTTTTTTGCTATGCACAATAATCAAATTCTGCGAACGGCACATAAGAGCACAAATCGGGCACAACCCAGCACAAAAAAAATTAATAAATTAATTAAGGAAGATAAATTTTCAAAACCCCACAACTTTTTTTGCTATGCACAATAATCAAATTCTGCGAACGGCACATAAGAGCACAAATCGGGCACAACCCAGCACCAAAAAAAAATTAATAAATTAATTAAGGAAGACAAATTTTCAAAACCCCACACCTTTTTTACTATGCAAAATAATCAAATTCTGCGAACGGCACATAAGAGCACAAATCGGGCACAACCCAGCACAAAAAAAAATTAATAAATTAATTAAGGAAGACAAATTTTCAAAACCCCACACCTTTTTTGCTATGCACAATAATCAAATTCTGCGAACGACACATAAGAGCACAAATCGGGCACAACCCAGCACAAAAAAAATTAAAAAAATAATTAATTGAGGAAGATAAATTTTCAAAAACCCACAACTTTTTTGCAATGCACAATAATCAAATTCTGCGAACGACACATAAGAGCACAAATCGGGCACAACCCAGCACAAATAAAATAAAAAAAATAAATTAATTAAATAAGGAAGACAAATTTTCATAACCACATAACTTTTTTGCTATGCAAAATAATCAAATTCTGCGAACGGCACATAAGAGCACAAATCGGGCACAACCAAGCACAAATGAAATAAAAAAAATTAAGATAGTAATTAAGGAAGATGAGTTTTTAAAACCCCACAACTTTTTTGCTATGCAAACTAATCAAACTCTACGAACGGCATATAAGAACACAAATCGGGCACAAACCAGCACAAATATAATAAAAAAAATAAATTAATTAATTAGGGAAGACAAATTTTCAAAACCCCACAACTTTTTTGCTATGCACAATAATCAAATTCTGCGAACGGCACATAAGAGCACAAATCGGGCACAACCCAGCACAAATGAAATAAAAAAAATTAAGATAGTAATTAAGGAAGATGAGTTTTTAAAACCCCACAACTTTTTTGCTATGCAAACTAATCAAACTCTACGAACGGCATATAAGAACACAAATCGGGCACAAACCAGCACAAATATAATAAAAAAAATAAATTAATTAATTAGGGAAGACAAATTTTCAAAACCCCACAACTTTTTTGCTATGCACAATAATCAAATTCTGCGAACGGCACATAAGAGCACAAATCGGGCACAACCCAGCACCAAAAAAAAATTAATAAATTAATTAAGGAAGACAAATTTTCAAAACCCCACACCTTTTTTGCTATGCAAAATAATCAAATTCTGCGAACGGCACATAAGAGCACAAATCGGGCACAACCCAGCACAAAAAAAATTAAAAAAATAATTAATTGAGGAAGATAAATTTTCAAAACCCCACAACTTTTTTGCTATGCACAATAATCAAATTCTGCGAACGACACATAAGAGCACAAATCGGGCACAACCCAGCACAAATAAAATAAAAAAAATAAATTAATTAAATAAGGAAGACAAATTTTCATAACCACATAACTTTTTTGCTATGCAAAATAATCAAATTCTGCGAACGGCACATAAGAGCACAAATCGGGCACAACCAAGCACAAATGAAATAAAAAAAATTAAGATAGTAATTAAGGAAGATGAGTTTTTAAAACCCCACAACTTTTTTGCTATGCAAACTAATCAAACTCTACGAACGGCATATAAGAACACAAATCGGGCACAAACCAGCACAAATATAATAAAAAAAATAAATTAATTAATTAGGGAAGACAAATTTTCAAAACCCCACAACTTTTTTGCTATGCAAAATAATCAAATTCTGCGAACGGTAGATAAGAGCACAAATCGGGCACAACCCAGCACAAAAAAAATAAAAAAAATTAGTAAATTAATTAAGGAAGATGAGTTTTCAAAACCCCACAACTTCTTTGCAATGCAAAATAATCAAACTCTGCGAACGGCACATAAGAGCACAAATCGGGCACAACCCAGCACAAAAAAAATTAAAAAAATAATTAATTGAGGAAGATAAATTTTCAAAACCCCACAACTTTTTTGCTATGCAAAATAATCAAATTCTGCGAACGGCACATAAGAGCACAAATCGTGCACAACCCAGCACAAAAAAAATTAAAAAAATAATTAATTGAGGAAGATAAATTTTCAAAACCCCACAACTTTTTTGCTATGCACAATAATCAAATTCTGCGAACGGCACATAAGAGCACAAATCGGGCACAACCCAGCACAAAAAAAAATTAATAAATTAATTAAGGAAGACAAATTTTCAAAACCCCACACCTTTTTTGCTATGCACAATAATCAAATTCTGCGAACGACACATAAGAGCACAAATCGGGCACAACCCAGCACAAAAAAAATTAAAAAAATAATTAATTGAGGAAGATAAATTTTCAAAACCCCACAACTTTTTTGCTATGCACAATAATCAAATTCTGCGAACGGCACATAAGAGCACAAATCGGGCACAACCCAGCACAAAAAAAATTAATAAATTAATTAAGGAAGACAAATTTTCAAAACCCCACAACTTTTTTGCTATGCACAATAATCAAATTCTGCGAACGGCACATAAGAGCACAAATCGGGCACAACCCAGCAAAAAAAAAAATTAATAAATTAATTAAGGAAGACAAATTTTCAAAACCCCACAACTTTTTTGCTATGCACAATAATCAAATTCTGCGAACGGCACATAAGAGCACAAATCGGGCACAACCCAGCACAAAAAAAATTAATAAATTAATTAAGGAAGACAAATTTTCAAAACCCCACAACTTTTTTGCTATGCACAATAATCAAATTCTGCGAACGGCACATAAGAGCACAAATCGGGCACAACCAAGCACAAATGAAATAAAAAAAATTAAGATAGTAATTAAGGAAGATGAGTTTTTAAAACCCCACAACTTTTTTGCTATGCAAACTAATCAAACTCTACGAACGGCATATAAGAACACAAATCGGGCACAAACCAGCACAAATATAATAAAAAAAATAAATTAATTATTTAGGGAAGACAAATTTTCAAAACCCCACAACTTTTTTGCTATGCAAAATAATCAAATTCTGCGAACGGTAGATAAGAGCACAAATCGGACACAACCCAGCACAAAAAAAATAAAAAAAATTAGTAAATTAATTAAGGAAGATGAGTTTTCAAAACCCCACAACTTCTTTGCAATGCAAAATAATCAAACTCTACGAACGGCACATGTGAGCACAAATCGGGCACAACCAAGCACAAATGAAATAAAAAAAATTAATAAATTAATTAAGGAAGATAAATTTTCAAAACCCCACAACTTTTTTTGCTATGCACAATAATCAAACTCTGCGAACGGCACATAAGAGCACAAATCGGGCACAACCAAGCACAAATGAAATAAAAAAAATTAAGATAGTAATTAAGGAAGATGAGTTTTTAAAACCCCACAACTTTTTTGCTATGCAAACTAATCAAACTCTACGAACGGCATATAAGAACACAAATCGGGCACAAACCAGCACAAATATAAAAAAAAAAATAAATTAATTAATTAGGGAAGACAAATTTTCAAAACCCCACAACTTTTTTGCTATGCACAATAATCAAATTCTGCGAACGGCACATAAGAGCACAAATCGGGCACAACCCAGCACAAAAAAAATTAATAAATTAATTAAGGAAGACAAATTTTCAAAACACCACAACTTTTTTGCTATGCACAATAATCAAATTCTGCGAACGGCACATAAGAGCACAAATCGGGCACAACCCAGCACAAAAAAAATTAAAAAAATAATTAATTGATGAAGATAAATTTTCAAAACCACACAACTTTTTTGCTATGCACAATAATCAAATTCTGCGAACGGCACATAAGAGCACAAATCGGGCACAACCCAGCACAAAAAAAATTAATAAATTAATTAAGGAAGATAAATTTTCAAAACCCCACAACTTTTTTTGCTATGCACAATAATCAAATTCTGCGAACGGCACATAAGAGCACAAATCGGGCACAACCCAGCACCAAAAAAAAATTAATAAATTAATTAAGGAAGACAAATTTTCAAAACCCCACACCTTTTTTACTATGCAAAATAATCAAATTCTGCGAACGGCACATAAGAGCACAAATCGGGCACAACCCAGCACAAAAAAAAATTAATAAATTAATTAAGGAAGACAAATTTTCAAAACCCCACACCTTTTTTGCTATGCACAATAATCAAATTCTGCGAACGACACATAAGAGCACAAATCGGGCACAACCCAGCACAAAAAAAATTAAAAAAATAATTAATTGAGGAAGATAAATTTTCAAAACCCCACAACTTTTTTGCAATGCACAATAATCAAATTCTGCGAACGACACATAAGAGCACAAATCGGGCACAACCCAGCACAAATAAAATAAAAAAAATAAATTAATTAAATAAGGAAGACAAATTTTCATAACCACATAACTTTTTTGCTATGCAAAATAATCAAATTCTGCGAACGGCACATAAGAGCACAAATCGGGCACAACCAAGCACAAATGAAATAAAAAAAATTAAGATAGTAATTAAGGAAGATGAGTTTTTAAAACCCCACAACTTTTTTGCTATGCAAACTAATCAAACTCTACGAACGGCATATAAGAACACAAATCGGGCACAAACCAGCACAAATATAATAAAAAAAATAAATTAATTAATTAGGGAAGACAAATTTTCAAAACCCCACAACTTTTTTGCTATGCACAATAATCAAATTCTGCGAACGGCACATAAGAGCACAAATCGGGCACAACCCAGCACAAATGAAATAAAAAAAATTAAGATAGTAATTAAGGAAGATGAGTTTTTAAAACCCCACAACTTTTTTGCTATGCAAACTAATCAAACTCTACGAACGGCATATAAGAACACAAATCGGGCACAAACCAGCACAAATATAATAAAAAAAATAAATTAATTAATTAGGGAAGACAAATTTTCAAAACCCCACAACTTTTTTGCTATGCACAATAATCAAATTCTGCGAACGGCACATAAGAGCACAAATCGGGCACAACCCAGCACCAAAAAAAAATTAATAAATTAATTAAGGAAGACAAATTTTCAAAACCCCACACCTTTTTTGCTATGCAAAATAATCAAATTCTGCGAACGGCACATAAGAGCACAAATCGGGCACAACCCAGCACAAAAAAAATTAAAAAAATAATTAATTGAGGAAGATAAATTTTCAAAACCCCACAACTTTTTTGCTATGCACAATAATCAAATTCTGCGAACGACACATAAGAGCACAAATCGGGCACAACCCAGCACAAATAAAATAAAAAAAATAAATTAATTAAATAAGGAAGACAAATTTTCATAACCACATAACTTTTTTGCTATGCAAAATAATCAAATTCTGCGAACGGCACATAAGAGCACAAATCGGGCACAACCAAGCACAAATGAAATAAAAAAAATTAAGATAGTAATTAAGGAAGATGAGTTTTTAAAACCCCACAACTTTTTTGCTATGCAAACTAATCAAACTCTACGAACGGCATATAAGAACACAAATCGGGCACAAACCAGCACAAATATAATAAAAAAAATAAATTAATTAATTAGGGAAGACAAATTTTCAAAACCCCACAACTTTTTTGCTATGCAAAATAATCAAATTCTGCGAACGGTAGATAAGAGCACAAATCGGGCACAACCCAGCACAAAAAAAATAAAAAAAATTAGTAAATTAATTAAGGAAGATGAGTTTTCAAAACCCCACAACTTCTTTGCAATGCAAAATAATCAAACTCTGCGAACGGCACATAAGAGCACAAATCGGGCACAACCCAGCACAAAAAAAATTAAAAAAATAATTAATTGAGGAAGATAAATTTTCAAAACCCCACAACTTTTTTGCTATGCAAAATAATCAAATTCTGCGAACGGCACATAAGAGCACAAATCGTGCACAACCCAGCACAAAAAAAATTAAAAAAATAATTAATTGAGGAAGATAAATTTTCAAAACCCCACAACTTTTTTGCTATGCACAATAATCAAATTCTGCGAACGGCACATAAGAGCACAAATCGGGCACAACCCAGCACAAAAAAAAATTAATAAATTAATTAAGGAAGACAAATTTTCAAAACCCCACACCTTTTTTGCTATGCACAATAATCAAATTCTGCGAACGACACATAAGAGCACAAATCGGGCACAACCCAGCACAAAAAAAATTAAAAAAATAATTAATTGAGGAAGATAAATTTTCAAAACCCCACAACTTTTTTGCTATGCACAATAATCAAATTCTGCGAACGGCACATAAGAGCACAAATCGGGCACAACCCAGCACAAAAAAAATTAATAAATTAATTAAGGAAGACAAATTTTCAAAACCCCACAACTTTTTTGCTATGCACAATAATCAAATTCTGCGAACGGCACATAAGAGCACAAATCGGGCACAACCCAGCAAAAAAAAAAATTAATAAATTAATTAAGGAAGACAAATTTTCAAAACCCCACAACTTTTTTGCTATGCACAATAATCAAATTCTGCGAACGGCACATAAGAGCACAAATCGGGCACAACCCAGCACAAAAAAAATTAATAAATTAATTAAGGAAGACAAATTTTCAAAACCCCACAACTTTTTTGCTATGCACAATAATCAAATTCTGCGAACGGCACATAAGAGCACAAATCGGGCACAACCAAGCACAAATGAAATAAAAAAAATTAAGATAGTAATTAAGGAAGATGAGTTTTTAAAACCCCACAACTTTTTTGCTATGCAAACTAATCAAACTCTACGAACGGCATATAAGAACACAAATCGGGCACAAACCAGCACAAATATAATAAAAAAAATAAATTAATTATTTAGGGAAGACAAATTTTCAAAACCCCACAACTTTTTTGCTATGCAAAATAATCAAATTCTGCGAACGGTAGATAAGAGCACAAATCGGACACAACCCAGCACAAAAAAAATAAAAAAAATTAGTAAATTAATTAAGGAAGATGAGTTTTCAAAACCCCACAACTTCTTTGCAATGCAAAATAATCAAACTCTACGAACGGCACATGTGAGCACAAATCGGGCACAACCAAGCACAAATGAAATAAAAAAAATTAATAAATTAATTAAGGAAGATAAATTTTCAAAACCCCACAACTTTTTTTGCTATGCACAATAATCAAACTCTGCGAACGGCACATAAGAGCACAAATCGGGCACAACCAAGCACAAATGAAATAAAAAAAATTAAGATAGTAATTAAGGAAGATGAGTTTTTAAAACCCCACAACTTTTTTGCTATGCAAACTAATCAAACTCTACGAACGGCATATAAGAACACAAATCGGGCACAAACCAGCACAAATATAAAAAAAAAAATAAATTAATTAATTAGGGAAGACAAATTTTCAAAACCCCACAACTTTTTTGCTATGCACAATAATCAAATTCTGCGAACGGCACATAAGAGCACAAATCGGGCACAACCCAGCACAAAAAAAATTAATAAATTAATTAAGGAAGACAAATTTTCAAAACACCACAACTTTTTTGCTATGCACAATAATCAAATTCTGCGAACGGCACATAAGAGCACAAATCGGGCACAACCCAGCAAAAAAAAAAATTAAGAAAGTAATTAAGGAAGATGAGTTTTTAAAACCCCGCAACTTTTTTGCTATGCAAAATAATCAAACTCTACGAACGGCATATAAGAACACAAATCGGGCACAAACCAGCACAAATATAATAAAAAAAATTAATTAATTAATTAGGGAAGACAAATTTTCAAAACCCCACAACTTTTTTGCTATGCACAATAATCAAATTCTGCGAACGGCACATAAGAGCACAAATCGGGCACAACCAAGCACAAATGAAATAAAAAAAATTAAGATAGTAATTAAGGAAGATGAGTTTTTAAAACCCCACAACTTTTTTGCTATGCAAACTAATCAAACTCTACGAACGGCATATAAGAACACAAATCGGGCACAAACCAGCACAAATATAATAAAAAAAAAAAATTAATTATTTAGGGAAGACAAATTTTCAAAACCCCACAACTTTTTTGCTATGCAAAATAATCAAATTCTGCGAACGGTAGATAAGAGCACAAATCGGGCACAACCCAGCACAAAAAAAATAAAAAAAATTAGTAAATTAATTAAGGAAGATGAGTTTTCAAAACCCCACAACTTCTTTGCAATGCAAAATAATCAAACTCTGCGAACGGCACATAAGAGCACAAATCGGGCACAACCCAGCACAAAAAAAATTAAAAAAATAATTAATTGAGGAAGATAAATTTTCAAAACCCCACAACTTTTTTTGCTATGCACAATAATCAAATTCTGCGAACGGCACATAAGAGCACAAATCGGGCACAACCAAGCACAAATGAAATAAAAAAAATTAAGATAGTAATTAAGGAAGATGAGTTTTTAAAACCCCACAACTTTTTTGCTATGCAAACTAATCAAACTCTACGAACGGCATATAAGAACACAAATCGGGCACAAACCAGCACAAATATAATAAAAAAAATAAATTAATTAATTAGGGAAGACAAATTTTCAAAACCCCACAACTTTTTTGCTATGCACAATAATCAAATTCTGCGAACGGCACATAAGAGCACAAATCGGGCACAACCCAGCACCAAAAAAAATTAAAAAAATAATTAATTGAGGAAGATAAATTTTCAAAACCCCACAACTTTTTTGCTATGCACAATAATCAAATTCTGCGAACGACACATAAGAGCACAAATCGGGCACAACCCAGCACAAATAAAATAAAAAAAATAAATTAATTAAATAAGGAAGACAAATTTTCATAACCACATAACTTTTTTGCTATGCAAAATAATCAAATTCTGCGAACGGCACATAAGAGCACAAATCGGGCACAACCAAGCACAAATGAAATAAAAAAAATTAAGATAGTAATTAAGGAAGATGAGTTTTTAAAACCCCACAACTTTTTTGCTATGCAAACTAATCAAACTCTACGAACGGCATATAAGAACACAAATCGGGCACAAACCAGCACAAATATAATAAAAAAAATAAATTAATTAATTAGGGAAGACAAATTTTCAAAACCCCACAACTTTTTTGCTATGCAAAATAATCAAATTCTGCGAACGGTGGATAAGAGCACAAATCGGGCACAACCCAGCACAAAAAAAATAAAAAAAATTAGTAAATTAATTAAGGAAGATGAGTTTTCAAAACCCCACAACTTCTTTGCAATGCAAAATAATCAAACTCTGCGAACGGCACATAAGAGCACAAATCGGGCACAACCCAGCACAAAAAAAATTAAAAAAATAATTAATTGAGGAAGATAAATTTTCAAAACCCCACAACTTTTTTGCTATGCAAAATAATCAAATTCTGCGAACGGCACATAAGAGCACAAATCGTGCACAACCCAGCACAAAAAAAATAAAAAAAATTAGTAAATTAATTAAGGAAGATAAATTTTCAAAACCCCACAACTTTTTTGCTATGCACAATAATCAAATTCTGCGAACGGCACATAAGAGCACAAATCGGGCACAACCCAGCACGAAAAAAAATTAATAAATTAATTAAGGAAGACAAATTTTCAAAACCCCACACCTTTTTTGCTATGCACAATAATCAAATTCTGCGAACGGCACATAAGAGCACAAATCGTGCACAACCCAGCACAAAAAAAATTAAAAAAATAATTAATTGAGGAAGATAAATTTTCAAAACCCCACAACTTTTTTGCTATGCACAATAATCAAATTCTGCGAACGGCACATAAGAGCACAAATCGGGCACAACCCAGCACGAAAAAAAATTAATAAATTAATTAAGGAAGACAAATTTTCAAAACCCCACAACTTTTTTGCTATGCACAATAATCAAATTCTGCGAACGGCACATAAGAGCACAAATCGGGCACAACCCAGCAAAAAAAAAAATTAAGAAAGTAATTAAGGAAGATGAGTTTTTAAAACCCCGCAACTTTTTTGCTATGCAAAATAATCAAACTCTACGAACGGCATATAAGAACACAAATCGGGCACAAACCAGCACAAATATAATAAAAAAAATTAATTAATTAATTAGGGAAGACAAATTTTCAAAACCCCACAACTTTTTTGCTATGCACAATAATCAAATTCTGCGAACGGCACATAAGAGCACAAATCGGGCACAACCCAGCACAAATGAAATAAAAAAAATTAAGATAGTAATTAAGGAAGATGAGTTTTTAAAACCCCACAACTTTTTTGCTATGCAAACTAATCAAACTCTACGAACGGCATATAAGAACACAAATCGGGCACAAACCAGCACAAATATAATAAAAAAAATAAATTAATTAATTAGGGAAGACAAATTTTCAAAACCCCACAACTTTTTTGCTATGCACAATAATCAAATTCTGCGAACGGCACATAAGAGCACAAATCGGGCACAACCCAGCACCAAAAAAAAATTAATAAATTAATTAAGGAAGACAAATTTTCAAAACCCCACACCTTTTTTGCTATGCAAAATAATCAAATTCTGCGAACGGCACATAAGAGCACAAATCGGGCACAACCCAGCACAAAAAAAATTAAAAAAATAATTAATTGAGGAAGATAAATTTTCAAAACCCCACAACTTTTTTGCTATGCACAATAATCAAATTCTGCGAACGACACATAAGAGCACAAATCGGGCACAACCCAGCACAAATAAAATAAAAAAAATAAATTAATTAAATAAGGAAGACAAATTTTCATAACCACATAACTTTTTTGCTATGCAAAATAATCAAATTCTGCGAACGGCACATAAGAGCACAAATCGGGCACAACCAAGCACAAATGAAATAAAAAAAATTAAGATAGTAATTAAGGAAGATGAGTTTTTAAAACCCCACAACTTTTTTGCTATGCAAACTAATCAAACTCTACGAACGGCATATAAGAACACAAATCGGGCACAAACCAGCACAAATATAATAAAAAAAATAAATTAATTAATTAGGGAAGACAAATTTTCAAAACCCCACAACTTTTTTGCTATGCAAAATAATCAAATTCTGCGAACGGTGGATAAGAGCACAAATCGGGCACAACCCAGCACAAAAAAAATAAAAAAAATTAGTAAATTAATTAAGGAAGATGAGTTTTTAAAACCCCGCAACTTTTTTGCTATGCAAAATAATCAAACTCTACGAACGGCATATAAGAACACAAATCGGGCACAAACCAGCACAAATATAATAAAAAAAATTAATTAATTAATTAGGGAAGACAAATTTTCAAAACCCCACAACTTTTTTGCTATGCACAATAATCAAATTCTGCGAACGGCACATAAGAGCACAAATCGGGCACAACCAAGCACAAATGAAATAAAAAAAATTAAGATAGTAATTAAGGAAGATGAGTTTTTAAAACCCCACAACTTTTTTGCTATGCAAACTAATCAAACTCTACGAACGGCATATAAGAACACAAATCGGGCACAAACCAGCACAAATATAATAAAAAAAATAAATTAATTATTTAGGGAAGACAAATTTTCAAAACCCCACAACTTTTTTGCTATGCAAAATAATCAAATTCTGCGAACGGTAGATAAGAGCACAAATCGGGCACAACCCAGCACAAAAAAAATAAAAAAAATTAGTAAATTAATTAAGGAAGATGAGTTTTCAAAACCCCACAACTTCTTTGCAATGCAAAATAATCAAACTCTACGAACGGCACATAAGAGCACAAATCGGGAACAACCCAGCACAAAAAAAATAAAAAAAATTAATAAATTAATTAAGGGAGATGAGTATTTAAAACCCCACAACTTTTTTGCTATGCAAAATAATGAAATTCTGCGAACGGCACATGTGAGCACAAATCGGGCACAACCAAGCACAAAAAAAACAAAATTAATAAATTAATTAAGGAAGACAAATTTTCAAAACACCACAACTTTTTTGCTATGCACAATAATCAAATTCTGCGAACGGCACATAAGAGCACAAATCGGGCACAACCAAGCACAAATGAAATAAAAAAAATTAAGATAGTAATTAAGGAAGATGAGTTTTTAAAACCCCACAACTTTTTTGCTATGCAAACTAATCAAACTCTACGAACGGCATATAAGAACACAAATCGGGCACAAACCAGCACAAATATAATAAAAAAAATAAATTAATTAATTAGGGAAGACAAATTTTCAAAACCCCACAACTTTTTTGCTATGCAAAATAATCAAATTCTGCGAACGGTAGATAAGAGCACAAATCGGGCACAACCCAGCACAAAAAAAATAAAAAAAATTAGTAAATTAATTAAGGAAGATGAGTTTTCAAAACCCCACAACTTCTTTGCAATGCAAAATAATCAAACTCTACGAACGGCACATAAGAGCACAAATCGGGAACAACCCAGCACAAAAAAAATAAAAAAAATTAATAAATTAATTAAGGGAGACAAATTTTCAAAACCCCACACCTTTTTTGCTATGCACAATAATCAAATTCTGCGAACGACACATAAGAGCACAAATCGGGCACAACCCAGCACAAAAAAAATTAAAAAAATAATTAATTGAGGAAGATAAATTTTCAAAACCCCACAACTTTTTTGCTATGCACAATAATCAAATTCTGCGAACGGCACATAAGAGCACAAATCGTGCACAACCCAGCACAAAAAAAATTAAAAAAATAATTAATTGAGGAAGATAAATTTTCAAAACCCCACAACTTTTTTGCTATGCACAATAATCAAATTCTGCGAACGGCACATAAGAGCACAAATCGGGCACAACCCAGCACAAAAAAAAATTAATAAATTAATTAAGGAAGACAAATTTTCAAAACCCCACAACTTTTTTGCTATGCACAATAATCAAATTCTGCGAACGGCACATAAGAGCACAAATCGGGCACAACCCAGCAAAAAAAAAAATTAAGAAAGTAATTAAGGAAGATGAGTTTTTAAAACCCCGCAACTTTTTTGCTATGCAAAATAATCAAACTCTACGAACGGCATATAAGAACACAAATCGGGCACAAACCAGCACAAATATAATAAAAAAAATTAATTAATTAATTAGGGAAGACAAATTTTCAAAACCCCACAACTTTTTTGCTATGCACAATAATCAAATTCTGCGAACGGCACATAAGAGCACAAATCGGGCACAACCAAGCACAAATGAAATAAAAAAAATTAAGATAGTAATTAAGGAAGATGAGTTTTTAAAATCCCACAACTTTTTTGCTATGCAAACTAATCAAACTCTACGAACGGCATATAAGAACACAAATCGGGCACAAACCAGCACAAATATAATAAAAAAAATAAATTAATTATTTAGGGAAGACAAATTTTCAAAACCCCACAACTTTTTTGCTATGCAAAATAATCAAATTCTGCGAACGGTAGATAAGAGCACAAATCGGGCACAACCCAGCACAAAAAAAATAAAAAAAATTAGTAAATTAATTAAGGAAGATGAGTTTTCAAAACCCCACAACTTCTTTGCAATGCAAAATAATCAAACTCTACGAACGGCACATAAGAGCACAAATCGGGAACAACCCAGCACAAAAAAAATAAAAAAAATTAATAAATTAATTAAGGGAGATGAGTATTTAAAACCCCACAACTTTTTTGCTATGCAAAATAATGAAATTCTGCGAACGGCACATGTGAGCACAAATCGGGCACAACCAAGCACAAAAAAAACAAAATTAATAAATTAATTAAGGAAGACAAATTTTCAAAACACCACAACTTTTTTGCTATGCACAATAATCAAATTCTGCGAACGGCACATAAGAGCACAAATCGGGCACAACCCAGCACAAATATAATAAAAAAAATAAATTAATTAATTAGGGAAGACAAATTTTCAAAACCCCACAACTTTTTTGCTATGCACAATAATCAAATTCTGCGAACGACACATAAGAGCACAAATCGGGCACAACCCAGCACAAAAAAAAATTAATAAATTAATTAAGGAAGATAAATTTTCGAAACCCCACAACGTTTTTACTATGCACAATAATTAAATTCTGCGAATGGCACATAAGAGCACAAATCGGGCACAACCCAGCAAAAAAAAAAATTAATAAATTAATTAAGGAAGATAAATTTTCAAAACCCCACAACTTTTTTGCTATGCACAATAATCAAATTCTGCGAACGACACATAAGAGCACAAATCGGGCACAACCCAGCACAAAAAAAAATTAATAAATTAATTAAGGAAGATGAGTTTTTAAAACCCCGCAACTTTTTTGCTATGCAAAATAATCAAACTCTACGAACGGCATATAAGAACACAAATCGGGCACAAACCAGCACAAATATAATAAAAAAAATTAATTAATTAATTAGGGAAGACAAATTTTCAAAACCCCACAACTTTTTTGCTATGCACAATAATCAAATTCTGCGAACGGCACATAAGAGCACAAATCGGGCACAACCAAGCACAAATGAAATAAAAAAAATTAAGATAGTAATTAAGGAAGATGAGTTTTTAAAACCCCACAACTTTTTTGCTATGCAAACTAATCAAACTCTACGAACGGCATATAAGAACACAAATCGGGCACAAACCAGCACAAATATAATAAAAAAAATAAATTAATTATTTAGGGAAGACAAATTTTCAAAACCCCACAACTTTTTTGCTATGCAAAATAATCAAATTCTGCGAACGGTAGATAAGAGCACAAATCGGGCACAACCCAGCACAAAAAAAAATTAATAAATTAATTAAGGAAGACAAATTTTCAAAACCCCACACCTTTTTTGCTATGCAAAATAATCAAATTCTGCGAACGGCACATAAGAGCACAAATCGGGCACAACCCAGCACAAAAAAAATTAAAAAAATAATTAATTGAGGAAGATAAATTTTCAAAACCCCACAACTTTTTTGCTATGCACAATAATCAAATTCTGCGAACGGTACATAAGAGCACAAATCGGGCACAACCCAGCACAAAAAAAATTAAAAAAATAATTAATTGAGGAAGATAAATTTTCAAAACCCCACAACTTTTTTGCTATGCACAATAATCAAATTCTGCGAACGGCACATAAGAGCACAAATCGGGCACAACCCAGCACAAAAAAAAAATTAATAAATTAATTAAGGAAGAGAAATTTTCAAAACCCCACAACTTTTTTGCTATGCAAAATAATCAAACTCTACGAACGGCATATAAGAACACAAATCGGGCACAAACCAGCACAAATATAATAAAAAAAATTAATAAATTAATTAAGGAAGATAAATTTTCGAAACCCCACAACTTTTTTGCTATGCACAATAATCAAATTCTGCGAACGGCACATAAGAGCACAAATCGGGCACAACCCAGCACAAATATAATAAAAAAAATAAATTAATTAATTAGGGAAGACAAATTTTCAAAACCCCACAACTTTTTTGCTATGCACAATAATCAAATTCTGCGAACGACACATAAGAGCACAAATCGGGCACAACCCAGCACAAAAAAAAATTAATAAATTAATTAAGGAAGATAAATTTTCGAAACCCCACAACGTTTTTGCTATGCACAATAATTAAATTCTGCGAATGGCACATAAGAGCACAAATCGGGCACAACCCAGCAAAAAAAAAAAATTAATAAATTAATTAAGGAAGATAAATTTTCAAAACCCCACAACTTTTTTGCTATGCACAATAATCAAATTCTGCGAACGACACATAAGAGCACAAATCGGGCACAACCCAGCACAAAAAAAATTAAAAAAATAATTAATTGAGGAAGATAAATTTTCAAAACCCCACAACTTTTTTGCTATGCACAATAATCAAATTCTGCGAACGGTACATAAGAGCACAAATCGGGCACAACCCAGCACAAAAAAAATTAAAAAAATAATTAATTGAGGAAGATAAATTTTCAAAACCCCACAACTTTTTTGCTATGCACAATAATCAAATTCTGCGAACGGCACATAAGAGCACAAATCGGGCACAACCCAGCACAAAAAAAAATTAATAAATTAATTAAGGAAGAGAAATTTTCAAAACCCCACAACTTTTTTGCTATGCAAAATAATCAAACTCTACGAACGGCATATAAGAACACAAATCGGGCACAAACCAGCACAAATATAATAAAAAAAATTAATAAATTAATTAAGGAAGATAAATTTTCGAAACCCCACAACTTTTTTGCTATGCACAATAATTAAATTCTGCGAATGGCACATAAGAGCACAAATCGGGAACAACCCAGCAAAAAAAAAAATTAATAAATTAATTAAGGAAGATAAATTTTCAAAACCCCACAACTTTTTTGCTATGCACAATAATCAAATTCTGCGAACGACACATAAGAGCACAAATCGGGCACAACCCAGCACAAAAAAAATTAATAAATTAATTAAGGAAGACAAATTTTCAAAACCCCACACCTTTTTTGCTATGCAAAATAATCAAATTCTGCGAACGGCACATAAGAGCACAAATCGGGCACAACCCAGCACAAAAAAAATTAAAAAAATAATTAATTGAGGAAGATAAATTTTCAAAACCCCACAATTTTTTTGCTATGCACAATAATCAAATTCTGCGAACGGCACATAAGAGCACAAATCGGGCACAACCCAGCACAAAAAAAAATTAATAAATTAATTAAGGAAGATAAATTTTCAAAACCCCACAACTTTTTTTGCTATGCACAATAATCAAATTCTGCGAACGACTCATAAGAGCACAAATCGGGCACAACCCAGCACAAATAAAATAAAAAAAATAAATTAATTAAATAAGGAAGACAAATTTTCATAACCACATAACTTTTTTGCTATGCAAAATAATCAAATTCTGCGAACGGCACATGTGAGCACAAATCGGGCACAACCAAGCACAAATGAAATAAAAAAAATTAAGAAAGTAATTAAGGAAGATGAGTTTTTAAAACCCCACAACTTTTTTGCTATGCAAAATAATCAAACTCTACGAACGGCATATAAGAACACAAATCGGGCACAAACCAGCACAAATATAATAAAAAAAATTAATAAATTAATTAAGGAAGATAAATTTTCAAAACCCCACAACTTTTTTGCTATGCACAATAATCAAATTCTGCGAACGACACATAAGAGCACAAATCGGGCACAACCCAGCACAAATAAAATAAAAAAAATAAATTAATTAAATAAGGAAGACAAATTTTCATAACCACATAACTTTTTTGCTATGCAAAATAATCAAATTCTGCGAACGGCACATGTGAGCACAAATCGGGCACAACCAAGCACAAATGAAATAAAAAAAATTAAGAAAGTAATTAAGGAAGATGAGTTTTTAAAACCCCACAACTTTTTTGCTATGCAAAATAATCAAACTCTACGAACGGCATATAAGAACACAAATCGGGCACAAACCAGCACAAATATAATAAAAAAAATAAATTAATTAATTAGGGAAGACAAATTTTCAAAACCCTACAACTTTTTTGCTTTGCACAATAATCATATTCTGCGAACGGCACATAAGAGCACAAATCGGGCACAACCAAGCACAAATAAAATAAAAAAAATAAATTAATTAAATAAGGAAGACAAATTTTCATAACCACATAACTTTTTTGCTATGCAAAATAATCAAATTCTGCGAACGGCACATGTGAGCACAAATCGGGCACAACCAAGCACAAATGAAATAAAAAAAATTAAGAAAGTAATTAAGGAAGATGAGTTTTTAAAACCCCACAACTTTTTTGCTATGCAAAATAATCAAACTCTACGAACGGCATATAAGAACACAAATCGGGCACAAACCAGCACAAATATAATAAAAAAAATTAATAAATTAATTAAGGAAGATAAATTTTCAAAACCCCACAACTTTTTTGCTATGCACAATAATCAAATTCTGCGAACGACACATAAGAGCACAAATCGGGCACAACCCAGCACAAATAAAATAAAAAAAATAAATTAATTAAATAAGGAAGACAAATTTTCATAACCACATAACTTTTTTGCTATGCAAAATAATCAAATTCTGCGAACGGCACATGTGAGCACAAATCGGGCACAACCAAGCACAAATGAAATAAAAAAAATTAAGAAAGTAATTAAGGAAGATGAGTTTTTAAAACCCCACAACTTTTTTGCTATGCAAAATAATCAAACTCTACGAACGGCATATAAGAACACAAATCGGGCACAAACCAGCACAAATATAATAAAAAAAATAAATTAATTAATTAGGGAAGACAAATTTTCAAAACCCTACAACTTTTTTGCTTTGCACAATAATCATATTCTGCGAACGGCACATAAGAGCACAAATCGGGCACAACCAAGCACAAATGAAATAAAAAAAATTAAGATAGTAATTAAGGAAGATGAGTTTTTAAAACCCCACAACTTTTCTGCTATGCAAACTAATCAAACTCTACGAACGGCATATAAGAACACAAATCGGGCACAAACCAGCACAAATATAATAAAAAAAATAAATTAATTAATTAGGGAAGACAAATTTTCAAAACCCCACAACTTTTTTGCTATGCACAATAATCAAATTCTGCGAACGGCACATAAGAGCACAAATCGGGCACAACCCAGCACAAAAAAAATTAAAAAAATAATTAATTGAGGAAGATAAATTTTCAAAACCCCACAATTTTTTTGCTATGCACAATAATCAAATTCTGCGAACGGCACATAAGAGCACAAATCGGGCACAACCCAGCACAAAAAAAATTAATAAATTAATTAAGGAAGATAAATTTTCAAAACCCCACAACTTTTTTTGCTATGCACAATAATCAAATTCTGCGAACGACTCATAAGAGCACAAATCGGGCACAACCCAGCACAAATAAAATAAAAAAAATAAATTAATTAAATAAGGAAGACAAATTTTCATAACCACATAACTTTTTTGCTATGCAAAATAATCAAATTCTGCGAACGGCACATGTGAGCACAAATCGGGCACAACCAAGCACAAATGAAATAAAAAAAATTAAGAAAGTAATTAAGGAAGATGAGTTTTTAAAACCCCACAACTTTTTTGCTATGCAAAATAATCAAACTCTACGAACGGCATATAAGAACACAAATCGGGCACAAACCAGCACAAATATAATTAAAAAAATTAATAAATTAATTAAGGAAGATAAATTTTCAAAACCCCACAACTTTTTTGCTATGCACAATAATCAAATTCTGCGAACGACACATAAGAGCACAAATCGGGCACAACCCAGCACAAATAAAATAAAAAAAATAAATTAATTAAATAAGGAAGACAAATTTTCATAACCACATAACTTTTTTGCTATGCAAAATAATCAAATTCTGCGAACGGCACATGTGAGCACAAATCGGGCACAACCAAGCACAAATGAAATAAAAAAAATTAAGAAAGTAATTAAGGAAGATGAGTTTTTAAAACCCCACAACTTTTTTGCTATGCAAAATAATCAAATTCTGCGAACGGCACATAAGAGCACAAATCGGGCACAACCCAGCACAAAAAAAATTAAAAAAATAATTAATTGAGGAAGATAAATTTTCAAAACCCCACAACTTTTTTGCTATGCAAAATAATCAAATTCTGCGAACGGCACATAAGAGCACAAATCGGGCACAACCCAGCACAAATAAAATAAAAAAAATAAATTAATTAAATAAGGAAGACAAATTTTCATAACCACATAACTTTTTTGCTATGCAAAATAATCAAATTCTGCGAACGGCACATAAGAGCACAAATCGGGCACAACCAAGCACAAATGAAATAAAAAAAATTAAGATAGTAATTAAGGAAGATGAGTTTTTAAAACCCCACAACTTTTTTGCTATGCAAACTAATCAAACTCTACGAACGGCATATAAGAACACAAATCGGGCACAAACCAGCACAAATATAATAAAAAAAATAAATTAATTAATTAGGGAAGACAAATTTTCAAAACCCCACAACTTTTTTGCTATGCAAAATAATCAAATTCTGTGAACGGTAGATAAGAGCACAAATCGGGCACAACCCAGCACAAAAAAAATAAAAAAAATTAGTAAATTAATTAAGGAAGATGAGTTTTCAAAACCCCACAACTTCTTTGCAATGCAAAATAATCAAACTCTGCGAACGGCACATAAGAGCACAAATCGGGCACAACCCAGCACAAAAAAAATTAAAAAAATAATTAATTGAGGAAGATAAATTTTCAAAACCCCACAACTTTTTTGCTATGCACAATAATCAAATTCTGCGAACGGCACATAAGAGCACAAATCGGGCACAACCCAGCACAAAAAAAATTAATAAATTAATTAAGGAAGATAAATTTTCAAAACCCCACAACTTTTTTTGCTATGCACAATAATCAAATTCTGCGAACGGCACATAAGAGCACAAATCGGGCACAACCCAGCACCAAAAAAAAATTAATAAATTAATTAAGGAAGACAAATTTTCAAAACCCCACACCTTTTTTACTATGCAAAATAATCAAATTCTGCGAACGGCACATAAGAGCACAAATCGGGCACAACCCAGCACAAAAAAAAATTAATAAATTAATTAAGGAAGACAAATTTTCAAAACCCCACACCTTTTTTGCTATGCACAATAATCAAATTCTGCGAACGACACATAAGAGCACAAATCGGGCACAACCCAGCACAAAAAAAATTAAAAAAATAATTAATTGAGGAAGATAAATTTTCAAAACCCCACAACTTTTTTGCAATGCACAATAATCAAATTCTGCGAACGACACATAAGAGCACAAATCGGGCACAACCCAGCACAAATAAAATAAAAAAAATAAATTAATTAAATAAGGAAGACAAATTTTCATAACCACATAACTTTTTTGCTATGCAAAATAATCAAATTCTGCGAACGGCACATAAGAGCACAAATCGGGCACAACCAAGCACAAATGAAATAAAAAAAATTAAGATAGTAATTAAGGAAGATGAGTTTTTAAAACCCCACAACTTTTTTGCTATGCAAACTAATCAAACTCTACGAACGGCATATAAGAACACAAATCGGGCACAAACCAGCACAAATATAATAAAAAAAATAAATTAATTAATTAGGGAAGACAAATTTTCAAAACCCTACAACTTTTTTGCTTTGCACAATAATCATATTCTGCGAACGACACATAAGAGCACAAATCGGGCACAACCCAGCACAAAAAAAATTAAAAAAATAATTAATTGAGGAAGATAAATTTTCAAAACCCCACAACTTTTTTGCTATGCACAATAATCAAATTCTGCGAACGGCACATAAGAGCACAAATCGGGCACAACCCAGCACAAAAAAAATTAATAAATTAATTAAGGAAGATAAATTTTCAAAACCCCACAACTTTTTTTGCTATGCACAATAATCAAATTCTGCGAACGACTCATAAGAGCACAAATCGGGCACAACCCAGCACAAATAAAATAAAAAAAATAAATTAATTAAATAAGGAAGACAAATTTTCATAACCACATAACTTTTTTGCTATGCAAAATAATCAAATTCTGCGAACGGCACATGTGAGCACAAATCGGGCACAACCAAGCACAAATGAAATAAAAAAAATTAAGAAAGTAATTAAGGAAGATGAGTTTTTAAAACCCCACAACTTTTTTGCTATGCAAAATAATCAAACTCTACGAACGGCATATAAGAACACAAATCGGGCACAAACCAGCACAAATATAATTAAAAAAATTAATAAATTAATTAAGGAAGATAAATTTTCAAAACCCCACAACTTTTTTGCTATGCACAATAATCAAATTCTGCGAACGACACATAAGAGCACAAATCGGGCACAACCCAGCACAAATAAAATAAAAAAAATAAATTAATTAAATAAGGAAGACAAATTTTCATAACCACATAACTTTTTTGCTATGCAAAATAATCAAATTCTGCGAACGGCACATGTGAGCACAAATCGGGCACAACCAAGCACAAATGAAATAAAAAAAATTAAGAAAGTAATTAAGGAAGATGAGTTTTTAAAACCCCACAACTTTTTTGCTATGCAAAATAATCAAATTCTGCGAACGGCACATAAGAGCACAAATCGGGCACAACCCAGCACAAAAAAAATTAAAAAAATAATTAATTGAGGAAGATAAATTTTCAAAACCCCACAACTTTTTTGCTATGCAAAATAATCAAATTCTGCGAACGGCACATAAGAGCACAAATCGGGCACAACCCAGCACAAAAAAAATTAAAAAAATAATTAATTGAGGAAGATAAATTTTCAAAACCCCACAACTTTTTTGCAATGCACAATAATCAAATTCTGCGAACGACACATAAGAGCACAAATCGGGCACAACCCAGCACAAATAAAATAAAAAAAATAAATTAATTAAATAAGGAAGACAAATTTTCATAACCACATAACTTTTTTGCTATGCAAAATAATCAAATTCTGCGAACGGCACATAAGAGCACAAATCGGGCACAACCAAGCACAAATGAAATAAAAAAAATTAAGATAGTAATTAAGGAAGATGAGTTTTTAAAACCCCACAACTTTTTTGCTATGCAAACTAATCAAACTCTACGAACGGCATATAAGAACACAAATCGGGCACAAACCAGCACAAATATAATAAAAAAAATAAATTAATTAATTAGGGAAGACAAATTTTCAAAACCCCACAACTTTTTTGCTATGCAAAATAATCAAATTCTGTGAACGGTAGATAAGAGCACAAATCGGGCACAACCCAGCACAAAAAAAATAAAAAAAATTAGTAAATTAATTAAGGAAGATGAGTTTTCAAAACCCCACAACTTCTTTGCAATGCAAAATAATCAAACTCTGCGAACGGCACATAAGAGCACAAATCGGGCACAACCCAGCACAAAAAAAATTAAAAAAATAATTAATTGATGAAGATAAATTTTCAAAACCACACAACTTTTTTGCTATGCACAATAATCAAATTCTGCGAACGGCACATAAGAGCACAAATCGGGCACAACCCAGCACAAAAAAAATTAATAAATTAATTAAGGAAGATAAATTTTCAAAACCCCACAACTTTTTTTGCTATGCACAATAATCAAATTCTGCGAACGGCACATAAGAGCACAAATCGGGCACAACCCAGCACCAAAAAAAAATTAATAAATTAATTAAGGAAGACAAATTTTCAAAACCCCACACCTTTTTTACTATGCAAAATAATCAAATTCTGCGAACGGCACATAAGAGCACAAATCGGGCACAACCCAGCACAAAAAAAAATTAATAAATTAATTAAGGAAGACAAATTTTCAAAACCCCACACCTTTTTTGCTATGCACAATAATCAAATTCTGCGAACGACACATAAGAGCACAAATCGGGCACAACCCAGCACAAAAAAAATTAAAAAAATAATTAATTGAGGAAGATAAATTTTCAAAACCCCACAACTTTTTTGCAATGCACAATAATCAAATTCTGCGAACGACACATAAGAGCACAAATCGGGCACAACCCAGCACAAATAAAATAAAAAAAATAAATTAATTAAATAAGGAAGACAAATTTTCATAACCACATAACTTTTTTGCTATGCAAAATAATCAAATTCTGCGAACGGCACATAAGAGCACAAATCGGGCACAACCAAGCACAAATGAAATAAAAAAAATTAAGATAGTAATTAAGGAAGATGAGTTTTTAAAACCCCACAACTTTTTTGCTATGCAAACTAATCAAACTCTACGAACGGCATATAAGAACACAAATCGGGCACAAACCAGCACAAATATAATAAAAAAAATAAATTAATTAATTAGGGAAGACAAATTTTCAAAACCCCACAACTTTTTTGCTATGCAAAATAATCAAATTCTGTGAACGGTAGATAAGAGCACAAATCGGGCACAACCCAGCACAAAAAAAATAAAAAAAATTAGTAAATTAATTAAGGAAGATGAGTTTTCAAAACCCCACAACTTCTTTGCAATGCAAAATAATCAAACTCTGCGAACGGCACATAAGAGCACAAATCGGGCACAACCCAGCACAAAAAAAATTAAAAAAATAATTAATTGAGGAAGATAAATTTTCAAAACCCCACAACTTTTTTGCTATGCACAATAATCAAATTCTGCGAACGGCACATAAGAGCACAAATCGGGCACAACCCAGCACCAAAAAAAAATTAATAAATTAATTAAGGAAGACAAATTTTCAAAACCCCACACCTTTTTTGCTATGCAAAATAATCAAATTCTGCGAACGGCACATAAGAGCACAAATCGGGCACAACCCAGCACAAAAAAAATTAAAAAAATAATTAATTGAGGAAGATAAATTTTCAAAACCCCACAACTTTTTTGCTATGCACAATAATCAAATTCTGCGAACGACACATAAGAGCACAAATCGGGCACAACCCAGCACAAATAAAATAAAAAAAATAAATTAATTAATTAAGGAAGACAAATTTTCAAAACCCCACACCTTTTTTGCTATGCACAATAATCAAATTCTGTGAACGACACATAAGAGCACAAATCGGGCACAACCCAGCACAAAAAAAATTAAAAAAATAATTAATTGAGGAAGATAAATTTTCAAAACCCCACAACTTTTTTGCTATGCACAATAATCAAATTCTGCGAACGGCACATAAGAGCACAAATCGGGCACAACCCAGCAAAAAAAAAAATTAATAAATTAATTAAGGAAGATAAATTTTCAAAACCTCACAACTTTTTTGCTATGCACAATAATCAAATTCTGCTAACGACACATAAGAGCACAAATCGGGCACAACCCAGCACAAAAAAAAAATTAATAAATTAATTAAGGAAGACAAATTTTCAAAACCCCACACCTTTTTTGCTATGCAAAATAATCAAATTCTGCGAACGGCACATGTGAGCACAAATCGGGCACAACCAAGCACAAATGAAATAAAAAAAATTAAGAAAGTAATTAAGGAAGATGAGTTTTTAAAACCCCACAACTTTTTTGCTATGCAAAATAATCAAATTCTGCGAACGACACATAAGAGCACAAATCGGGCACAACCCAGCACAAAAAAAATTAAAAAAATAATTAATTGAGGAAGATAAATTTTCAAAACCCCACAACTTTTTTGCAATGCACAATAATCAAATTCTGCGAACGACACATAAGAGCACAAATCGGGCACAACCCAGCACAAATAAAATAAAAAAAATAAATTAATTAAATAAGGAAGACAAATTTTCATAACCACATAACTTTTTTGCTATGCAAAATAATCAAATTCTGCGAACGGCACATAAGAGCACTAATCGGGCACAACCAAGCACAAATGAAATAAAAAAAATTAAGATAGTAATTAAGGAAGATGAGTTTTTAAAACCCCACAACTTTTTTGCTATGCAAACTAATCAAACTCTACGAACGGCATATAAGAACACAAATCGGGCACAAACCAGCACAAATATAATAAAAAAAATAAATTAATTAATTAGGGAAGACAAATTTTCAAAACCCCACAACTTTTTTGCTATGCAAAATAATCAAATTCTGTGAACGGTAGATAAGAGCACAAATCGGGCACAACCCAGCACAAAAAAAATAAAAAAAATTAGTAAATTAATTAAGGAAGATGAGTTTTCAAAACCCCACAACTTCTTTGCAATGCAAAATAATCAAACTCTGCGAACGGCACATAAGAGCACAAATCGGGCACAACCCAGCACAAAAAAAATTAAAAAAATAATTAATTGAGGAAGATAAATTTTCAAAACCCCACAACTTTTTTGCTATGCACAATAATCAAATTCTGCGAACGGCACATAAGAGCACAAATCGGGCACAACCCAGCACAAAAAAAATTAATAAATTAATTAAGGAAGACAAATTTTCAAAACCCCACAACTTTTTTGCTATGCACAATAATCAAATTCTGCGAACGGCACATAAGAGCACAAATCGGGCACAACCCAGCACCAAAAAAAAATTAATAAATTAATTAAGGAAGACAAATTTTCAAAACCCCACACCTTTTTTGCTATGCAAAATAATCAAATTCTGCGAACGGCACATAAGAGCACAAATCGGGCACAACCCAGCACAAAAAAAATTAAAAAAATAATTAATTGAGGAAGATAAATTTTCAAAACCCCACAACTTTTTTGCTATGCAAAATAATCAAATTCTGCGAACGGCACATAAGAGCACAAATCGGGCACAACCCAGCACAAATAAAATAAAAAAAATAAATTAATTAATTAAGGAAGATAAATTTTCAAAACCCCACAACTTTTTTGCTATGCAAAATAATCAAATTCTGCGAACGGCACATAAGAGCACAAATCGTGCACAACCCAGCACAAATAAAATAAAAAAAATAAATTAATTAAATAAGGAAGACAAATTTTCATAACCACATAACTTTTTTGCTATGCAAAATAATCAAATTCTGCGAACGGTACATAAGAGCACAAATCGGGCACAACCCAGCACAAAAAAAATTAAAAAAATAATTAATTGAGGAAGATAAATTTTCAAAACCCCACAACTTTTTTGCTATGCAAAATAATCAAATTCTGCGAACGGCACATAAGAGCACAAATCGGGCACAACCCAGCACAAAAAAAATTAAAAAAATAATTAATTGAGGAAGATAAATTTTCAAAACCCCACAACTTTTTTGCTATGCACAATAATCAAATTCTGCGAACGACACATAAGAGCACAAATCGGGCACAACCCAGCACAAATAAAATAAAAAAAATAAATTAATTAATTAAGGAAGACAAATTTTCAAAACCCCACACCTTTTTTGCTATGCACAATAATCAAATTCTGCGAACGACACATAAGAGCACAAATCGGGCACAACCCAGCACAAAAAAAATTAAAAAAATAATTAATTGAGGAAGATAAATTTTCAAAACCCCACAACTTTTTTGCTATGCAAAATAATCAAATTCTGCGAACGGCACATAAGAGCACAAATCGTGCACAACCCAGCACAAATAAAATAAAAAAAATAAATTAATTAAATAAGGAAGACAAATTTTCATAACCACATAACTTTTTTGCTATGCAAAATAATCAAATTCTGCGAACGGTACATAAGAGCACAAATCGGGCACAACCCAGCACAAAAAAAATTAAAAAAATAATTAATTGAGGAAGATAAATTTTCAAAACCCCACAACTTTTTTGCTATGCAAAATAATCAAATTCTGCGAACGGCACATAAGAGCACAAATCGGGCACAACCCAGCACAAAAAAAATTAAAAAAATAATTAATTGAGGAAGATAAATTTTCAAAACCCCACAACTTTTTTGCTATGCACAATAATCAAATTCTGCGAACGGCACATAAGAGCACAAATCGTGCACAACCCAGCACAAATAAAATAAAAAAAATAAATTAATTAAATAAGGAAGACAAATTTTCATAACCACATAACTTTTTTGCTATGCAAAATAATCAAATTCTGCGAACGGTACATAAGAGCACAAATCGGGCACAACCCAGCACAAAAAAAATTAAAAAAATAATTAATTGAGGAAGATAAATTTTCAAAACCCCACAACTTTTTTGCTATGCAAAATAATCAAATTCTGCGAACGGCACATAAGAGCACAAATCGGGCACAACCCAGCACAAAAAAAATTAAAAAAATAATTAATTGAGGAAGATAAATTTTCAAAACCCCACAACTTTTTTGCTATGCACAATAATCAAATTCTGCGAACGACACATAAGAGCACAAATCGGGCACAACCCAGCACAAATAAAATAAAAAAAATAAATTAATTAATTAAGGAAGACAAATTTTCAAAACCCCACACCTTTTTTGCTATGCACAATAATCAAATTCTGCGAACGACACATAAGAGCACAAATCGGGCACAACCCAGCACAAAAAAAATTAAAAAAATAATTAATTGAGGAAGATAAATTTTCAAAACCCCACAACTTTTTTGCTATGCAAAATAATCAAATTCTGCGAACGGCACATAAGAGCACAAATCGTGCACAACCCAGCACAAATAAAATAAAAAAAATAAATTAATTAAATAAGGAAGACAAATTTTCATAACCACATAACTTTTTTGCTATGCAAAATAATCAAATTCTGCGAACGGTACATAAGAGCACAAATCGGGCACAACCCAGCACAAAAAAAATTAAAAAAATAATTAATTGAGGAAGATAAATTTTCAAAACCCCACAACTTTTTTGCTATGCAAAATAATCAAATTCTGCGAACGGCACATAAGAGCACAAATCGGGCACAACCCAGCACAAAAAAAAAATTAAAAAAATAATTGAGGAAGATAAATTTTCAAAACCCCACAACTTTTTTGCTATGCACAATAATCAAATTCTGCGAACGACACATAAGAGCACAAATCGGGCACAACCCAGCACAAATAAAATAAAAAAAATAAATTAATTAAATAAGGAAGACAAATTTTCATAACCACATAACTTTTTTGCTATGCAAAATAATCAAATTCTGCGAACGGTACATAAGAGCACAAATCGGGCACAACCCAGCACAAAAAAAATTAAAAAAATAATTAATTGAGGAAGATAAATTTTCAAAACCCCACAACTTTTTTGCTATGCACAATAATCAAATTCTGCGAACGGCACATAAGAGCACAAATCGGGCACAAACCAGCACAAATATAATAAAAAAAATTAATAAATTAATTAAGGAAGATAAATTTTCAAAACCCCACAACTTTTTTGCTATGCACAATAATCAAATTCTGCGAACGACACATAAGAGCACAAATCGGGCACAACCCAGCACAAAAAAAATTAATAAATTAATTAAGGAAGATAAATTTTCAAAACCCCACAACTTTTTTTGCTATGCACAATAATCAAATTCTGCGAACGGCACATAAGAGCACAAATCGGGCACAACCCAGCACCAAAAAAAAATTAATAAATTAATTAAGGAAGACAAATTTTCAAAACCCCACACCTTTTTTACTATGCAAAATAATCAAATTCTGCGAACGGCACATAAGAGTACAAATCGGGCACAACCCAGCACAAAAAAAACAAAATTAATAAATTAATTAAGGAAGATAAATTTTCAAAACCCTACAACTTTTTTGCTATCCAAAATAATCAAATTCTGCGAACGGCACATGTGAGCACAAATCGGGCACAACCAAGCACAAATGAAATAAAAAAAATTAAGAAAGTAATTAAGGAAGATGAGTTTTTAAAACCCTGCAACTTTTTTGCTATGCAAAATAATCAAACTCTACGAACGGCATATAAGAACACAAATCGGGCACAAACCAGCACAAATATAATAAAAAAAATAAATTAATTAATTAGGGAAGATAAATTTTCAAAACCCCACAACTTTTTTGCTATGCACAATAATCAAATTCTGCGAACGGCACATAAGAGCACAAATCGGGCACAAACCAGCACAAATATAATAAAAAAAATTAATAAATTAATTAAGGAAGATAAATTTTCAAAACCCCACAACTTTTTTGCTATGCACAATAATCAAATTCTGCGAACGACACATAAGAGCACAAATCGGGCACAACCCAGCACAAAAAAAATTAATAAATTAATTAAGGAAGATAAATTTTCAAAACCCCACAACTTTTTTTGCTATGCACAATAATCAAATTCTGCGAACGGCACATAAGAGCACAAATCGGGCACAACCCAGCACCAAAAAAAAATTAATAAATTAATTAAGGAAGACAAATTTTCAAAACCCCACACCTTTTTTACTATGCAAAATAATCAAATTCTGCGAACGGCACATAAGAGCACAAATCGGGCACAACCCAGCACAAAAAAAATTAAAAAAATAATTAATTGAGGAAGATAAATTTTCAAAACCCCACAACTTTTTTGCTATGCACAATAATCATATTCTGCGAACGACACATAAGAGCACAAATCGGGCACAACCCAGCACAAAAAAAAAATTAATAAATTAATTGAGGAAGATAAATTTTCAAAACCCCACAACTTTTTTGCTATGCACAATAATCAAATTCTGCGAACGGCACATAAGAGCACAAATCGTGCACAACCCAGCACAAATAAAATAAAAAAAATAAATTAATTAAATAAGGAAGACAAATTTTCATAACCACATAACTTTTTTGCTATGCAAAATAATCAAATTCTGCGAACGGTACATAAGAGCACAAATCGGGCACAACCCAGCACAAAAAAAATTAAAAAAATAATTAATTGAGGAAGATAAATTTTCAAAACCCCACAACTTTTTTGCTATGCAAAATAATCAAATTCTGCGAACGGCACATAAGAGCACAAATCGGGCACAACCCAGCACAAAAAAAATTAAAAAAATAATTAATTGAGGAAGATAAATTTTCAAAACCCCACAACTTTTTTGCTATGCACAATAATCAAATTCTGCGAACGACACATAAGAGCACAAATCGGGCACAACCCAGCACAAATAAAATAAAAAAAATAAATTAATTAATTAAGGAAGACAAATTTTCAAAACCCCACACCTTTTTTGCTATGCACAATAATCAAATTCTGCGAACGACACATAAGAGCACAAATCGGGCACAACCCAGCACAAAAAAAATTAAAAAAATAATTAATTGAGGAAGATAAATTTTCAAAACCCCACAACTTTTTTGCTATGCAAAATAATCAAATTCTGCGAACGGCACATAAGAGCACAAATCGTGCACAACCCAGCACAAATAAAATAAAAAAAATAAATTAATTAAATAAGGAAGACAAATTTTCATAACCACATAACTTTTTTGCTATGCAAAATAATCAAATTCTGCGAACGGTACATAAGAGCACAAATCGGGCACAACCCAGCACAAAAAAAATTAAAAAAATAATTAATTGAGGAAGATAAATTTTCAAAACCCCACAACTTTTTTGCTATGCACAATAATCAAATTCTGCGAACGGCACATAAGAGCACAAATCGGGCACAAACCAGCACAAATATAATAAAAAAAATTAATAAATTAATTAAGGAAGATAAATTTTCAAAACCCCACAACTTTTTTGCTATGCACAATAATCAAATTCTGCGAACGACACATAAGAGCACAAATCGGGCACAACCCAGCACAAATAAAATAAAAAAAATTAATAAATTAATTAAGGAAGATAAATTTTCAAAACCCCACAACTTTTTTTGCTATGCACAATAATCAAATTCTGCGAACGGCACATAAGAGCACAAATCGGGCACAACCCAGCACCAAAAAAAAATTAATAAATTAATTAAGGAAGACAAATTTTCAAAACCCCACACCTTTTTTACTATGCAAAATAATCAAATTCTGCGAACGGCACATAAGAGCACAAATCGGGCACAACCCAGCACAAAAAAAATTAAAAAAATAATTAATTGAGGAAGATAAATTTTCAAAACCCCACAACTTTTTTGCTATGCACAATAATCAAATTCTGCGAACGACACATAAGAGCACAAATCGGGCACAACCCAGCACAAATAAAATAAAAAAAATAAATTAATTAATTAAGGAAGACAAATTTTCAAAACCCCACACCTTTTTTGCTATGCACAATAATCAAATTCTGCGAACGGCACATAAGAGCACAAATCGTGCACAACCCAGCACAAATAAAATAAAAAAAATAAATTAATTAAATAAGGAAGACAAATTTTCATAACCACATAACTTTTTTGCTATGCAAAATAATCAAATTCTGCGAACGGTACATAAGAGCACAAATCGGGCACAACCCAGCACAAAAAAAATTAAAAAAATAATTAATTGAGGAAGATAAATTTTCAAAACCCCACAACTTTTTTGCTATGCAAAATAATCAAATTCTGCGAACGGCACATAAGAGCACAAATCGGGCACAACCCAGCACAAAAAAAATTAAAAAAATAATTAATTGAGGAAGATAAATTTTCAAAACCCCACAACTTTTTTGCTATGCACAATAATCAAATTCTGCGAACGGCACATAAGAGCACAAATCGGGCACAAACCAGCACAAATATAATAAAAAAAATTAATAAATTAATTAAGGAAGATAAATTTTCAAAACCCCACAACTTTTTTGCTATGCACAATAATCAAATTCTGCGAACGACACATAAGAGCACAAATCGGGCACAACCCAGCACAAATAAAATAAAAAAAATTAATAAATTAATTAAGGAAGATAAATTTTCAAAACCCCACAACTTTTTTTGCTATGCACAATAATCAAATTCTGCGAACGGCACATAAGAGCACAAATCGGGCACAACCCAGCACCAAAAAAAAATTAATAAATTAATTAAGGAAGACAAATTTTCAAAACCCCACACCTTTTTTACTATGCAAAATAATCAAATTCTGCGAACGGCACATAAGAGCACAAATCGGGCACAACCCAGCACAAAAAAAATTAAAAAAATAATTAATTGAGGAAGATAAATTTTCAAAACCCCACAACTTTTTTGCTATGCACAATAATCAAATTCTGCGAACGACACATAAGAGCACAAATCGGGCACAACCCAGCACCAAAAAAAAATTAATAAATTAATTAAGGAAGACAAATTTTCAAAACCCCACACCTTTTTTGCTATGCAAAATAATCAAATTCTGCGAACGGCACATAAGAGCACAAATCGGGCACAACCCAGCACAAAAAAAATTAAAAAAATAATTAATTGAGGAAGATAAATTTTCAAAACCCCACAACTTTTTTGCTATGCACAATAATCAAATTCTGCGAACGACACATAAGAGCACAAATCGGGCACAACCCAGCACAAATAAAATAAAAAAAATAAATTAATTAATTAAGGAAGACAAATTTTCAAAACCCCACACCTTTTTTGCTACGCACAATAATCAAATTCTGCGAACGGCACATAAGAGCACAAATCGTGCACAACCCAGCACAAATAAAATAAAAAAAATTAATTAATTAAATAAGGAAGACAAATTTTCATAACCACATAACTTTTTTGCTATGCAAAATAATCAAATTCTGCGAACGGTACATAAGAGCACAAATCGGGCACAACCCAGCACAAAAAAAATTAAAAAAATAATTAATTGAGGAAGATAAATTTTCAAAACCCCACAACTTTTTTGCTATGCAAAATAATCAAATTCTGCGAACGGCACATAAGAGCACAAATCGGGCACAACCCAGCACAAAAAAAATTAAAAAAATAATTAATTGAGGAAGATAAATTTTCAAAACCCCACAACTTTTTTGCTATGCACAATAATCAAATTCTGCGAACGACACATAAGAGCACAAATCGGGCACAACCCAGCACCAAAAAAAAATTAATAAATTAATTAAGGAAGACAAATTTTCAAAACCCCACACCTTTTTTGCTATGCAAAATAATCAAATTCTGCGAACGGCACATAAGAGCACAAATCGGGCACAACCCAGCACAAAAAAAATTAAAAAAATAATTAATTGAGGAAGATAAATTTTCAAAACCCCACAACTTTTTTGCTATGCAAAATAATCAAATTCTGCGAACGGCACATAAGAGCACAAATCGGGCACAAACCAGCACAAATATAATAAAAAAAATTAATAAATTAATTAAGGAAGATAAATTTTCAAAACCCCACAACTTTTTTGCTATGCACAATAATCAAATTCTGCGAACGGCACATAAGAGCACAAATCGGGCACAACCCAGCACCAAAAAAAAATTAATAAATTAATTAAGGAAGACAAATTTTCAAAACCCCACACCTTTTTTACTATGCAAAATAATCAAATTCTGCGAACGGCACATAAGAGTACAAATCGGGCACAACCCAGCACAAAAAAAACAAAATTAATAAATTAATTAAGGAAGATAAATTTTCAAAACCCTACAACTTTTTTGCTATCCAAAATAATCAAATTCTGCGAACGGCACATGTGAGCACAAATCGGGCACAACCAAGCACAAATGAAATAAAAAAAATTAAGAAAGTAATTAAGGAAGATGAGTTTTTAAAACCCTGCAACTTTTTTGCTATGCAAAATAATCAAACTCTACGAACGGCATATAAGAACACAAATCGGGCACAAACCAGCACAAATATAATAAAAAAAATAAATTAATTAATTAGGGAAGATAAATTTTCAAAACCCCACAACTTTTTTGCTATGCACAATAATCAAATTCTGCGAACGGCACATAAGAGCACAAATCGGGCACAAACCAGCACAAATATAATAAAAAAAATTAATAAATTAATTAAGGAAGATAAATTTTCAAAACCCCACAACTTTTTTGCTATGCACAATAATCAAATTCTGCGAACGACACATAAGAGCACAAATCGGGCACAACCCAGCACAAAAAAAATTAATAAATTAATTAAGGAAGATAAATTTTCAAAACCCCACAACTTTTTTTGCTATGCACAATAATCAAATTCTGCGAACGGCACATAAGAGCACAAATCGGGCACAACCCAGCACCAAAAAAAAATTAATAAATTAATTAAGGAAGACAAATTTTCAAAACCCCACACCTTTTTTACTATGCAAAATAATCAAATTCTGCGAACGGCACATAAGAGCACAAATCGGGCACAACCCAGCACAAAAAAAATTAAAAAAATAATTAATTGAGGAAGATAAATTTTCAAAACCCCACAACTTTTTTGCTATGCACAATAATCAAATTCTGCGAACGGCACATAAGAGCACAAATCGGGCACAAACCAGCACAAATATAATAAAAAAAATTAATAAATTAATTAAGGAAGATAAATTTTCAAAACCCCACAACTTTTTTGCTATGCACAATAATCAAATTCTGCGAACGACACATAAGAGCACAAATCGGGCACAACCCAGCACAAATAAAATAAAAAAAATTAATAAATTAATTAAGGAAGATAAATTTTCAAAACCCCACAACTTTTTTTGCTATGCACAATAATCAAATTCTGCGAACGGCACATAAGAGCACAAATCGGGCACAACCCAGCACCAAAAAAAAATTAATAAATTAATTAAGGAAGACAAATTTTCAAAACCCCACACCTTTTTTACTATGCAAAATAATCAAATTCTGCGAACGGCACATAAGAGCACAAATCGGGCACAACCCAGCACAAAAAAAATTAAAAAAATAATTAATTGAGGAAGATAAATTTTCAAAACCCCACAACTTTTTTGCTATGCACAATAATCAAATTCTGCGAACGACACATAAGAGCACAAATCGGGCACAACCCAGCACCAAAAAAAAATTAATAAATTAATTAAGGAAGACAAATTTTCAAAACCCCACACCTTTTTTGCTATGCAAAATAATCAAATTCTGCGAACGGCACATAAGAGCACAAATCGGGCACAACCCAGCACAAAAAAAATTAAAAAAATAATTAATTGAGGAAGATAAATTTTCAAAACCCCACAACTTTTTTGCTATGCACAATAATCAAATTCTGCGAACGACACATAAGAGCACAAATCGGGCACAACCCAGCACAAATAAAATAAAAAAAATAAATTAATTAATTAAGGAAGACAAATTTTCAAAACCCCACACCTTTTTTGCTACGCACAATAATCAAATTCTGCGAACGGCACATAAGAGCACAAATCGTGCACAACCCAGCACAAATAAAATAAAAAAAATTAATTAATTAAATAAGGAAGACAAATTTTCATAACCACATAACTTTTTTGCTATGCAAAATAATCAAATTCTGCGAACGGTACATAAGAGCACAAATCGGGCACAACCCAGCACAAAAAAAATTAAAAAAATAATTAATTGAGGAAGATAAATTTTCAAAACCCCACAACTTTTTTGCTATGCAAAATAATCAAATTCTGCGAACGGCACATAAGAGCACAAATCGGGCACAACCCAGCACAAAAAAAATTAAAAAAATAATTAATTGAGGAAGATAAATTTTCAAAACCCCACAACTTTTTTGCTATGCACAATAATCAAATTCTGCGAACGACACATAAGAGCACAAATCGGGCACAACCCAGCACCAAAAAAAAATTAATAAATTAATTAAGGAAGACAAATTTTCAAAACCCCACACCTTTTTTGCTATGCAAAATAATCAAATTCTGCGAACGGCACATAAGAGCACAAATCGGGCACAACCCAGCACAAAAAAAATTAAAAAAATAATTAATTGAGGAAGATAAATTTTCAAAACCCCACAACTTTTTTGCTATGCAAAATAATCAAATTCTGCGAACGGCACATAAGAGCACAAATCGGGCACAAACCAGCACAAATATAATAAAAAAAATTAATAAATTAATTAAGGAAGATAAATTTTCAAAACCCCACAACTTTTTTGCTATGCACAATAATCAAATTCTGCGAACGGCACATAAGAGCACAAATCGGGCACAACCCAGCACCAAAAAAAAATTAATAAATTAATTAAGGAAGACAAATTTTCAAAACCCCACACCTTTTTTACTATGCAAAATAATCAAATTCTGCGAACGGCACATAAGAGTACAAATCGGGCACAACCCAGCACAAAAAAAACAAAATTAATAAATTAATTAAGGAAGATAAATTTTCAAAACCCTACAACTTTTTTGCTATCCAAAATAATCAAATTCTGCGAACGGCACATGTGAGCACAAATCGGGCACAACCAAGCACAAATGAAATAAAAAAAATTAAGAAAGTAATTAAGGAAGATGAGTTTTTAAAACCCTGCAACTTTTTTGCTATGCAAAATAATCAAACTCTACGAACGGCATATAAGAACACAAATCGGGCACAAACCAGCACAAATATAATAAAAAAAATAAATTAATTAATTAGGGAAGATAAATTTTCAAAACCCCACAACTTTTTTGCTATGCACAATAATCAAATTCTGCGAACGGCACATAAGAGCACAAATCGGGCACAAACCAGCACAAATATAATAAAAAAAATTAATAAATTAATTAAGGAAGATAAATTTTCAAAACCCCACAACTTTTTTGCTATGCACAATAATCAAATTCTGCGAACGACACATAAGAGCACAAATCGGGCACAACCCAGCACAAAAAAAATTAATAAATTAATTAAGGAAGATAAATTTTCAAAACCCCACAACTTTTTTTGCTATGCACAATAATCAAATTCTGCGAACGGCACATAAGAGCACAAATCGGGCACAACCCAGCACCAAAAAAAAATTAATAAATTAATTAAGGAAGACAAATTTTCAAAACCCCACACCTTTTTTACTATGCAAAATAATCAAATTCTGCGAACGGCACATAAGAGCACAAATCGGGCACAACCCAGCACAAAAAAAATTAAAAAAATAATTAATTGAGGAAGATAAATTTTCAAAACCCCACAACTTTTTTGCTATGCACAATAATCATATTCTGCGAACGACACATAAGAGCACAAATCGGGCACAACCCAGCACAAAAAAAAAATTAATAAATTAATTGAGGAAGATAAATTTTCAAAACCCCACAACTTTTTTGCTATGCACAATAATCAAATTCTGCGAACGGCACATAAGAGCACAAATCGTGCACAACCCAGCACAAATAAAATAAAAAAAATAAATTAATTAAATAAGGAAGACAAATTTTCATAACCACATAACTTTTTTGCTATGCAAAATAATCAAATTCTGCGAACGGTACATAAGAGCACAAATCGGGCACAACCCAGCACAAAAAAAATTAAAAAAATAATTAATTGAGGAAGATAAATTTTCAAAACCCCACAACTTTTTTGCTATGCAAAATAATCAAATTCTGCGAACGGCACATAAGAGCACAAATCGGGCACAACCCAGCACAAAAAAAATTAAAAAAATAATTAATTGAGGAAGATAAATTTTCAAAACCCCACAACTTTTTTGCTATGCACAATAATCAAATTCTGCGAACGACACATAAGAGCACAAATCGGGCACAACCCAGCACAAATAAAATAAAAAAAATAAATTAATTAATTAAGGAAGACAAATTTTCAAAACCCCACACCTTTTTTGCTATGCACAATAATCAAATTCTGCGAACGACACATAAGAGCACAAATCGGGCACAACCCAGCACAAAAAAAATTAAAAAAATAATTAATTGAGGAAGATAAATTTTCAAAACCCCACAACTTTTTTGCTATGCAAAATAATCAAATTCTGCGAACGGCACATAAGAGCACAAATCGTGCACAACCCAGCACAAATAAAATAAAAAAAATAAATTAATTAAATAAGGAAGACAAATTTTCATAACCACATAACTTTTTTGCTATGCAAAATAATCAAATTCTGCGAACGGTACATAAGAGCACAAATCGGGCACAACCCAGCACAAAAAAAATTAAAAAAATAATTAATTGAGGAAGATAAATTTTCAAAACCCCACAACTTTTTTGCTATGCACAATAATCAAATTCTGCGAACGGCACATAAGAGCACAAATCGGGCACAAACCAGCACAAATATAATAAAAAAAATTAATAAATTAATTAAGGAAGATAAATTTTCAAAACCCCACAACTTTTTTGCTATGCACAATAATCAAATTCTGCGAACGACACATAAGAGCACAAATCGGGCACAACCCAGCACAAATAAAATAAAAAAAATTAATAAATTAATTAAGGAAGATAAATTTTCAAAACCCCACAACTTTTTTTGCTATGCACAATAATCAAATTCTGCGAACGGCACATAAGAGCACAAATCAGGCACAACCCAGCACCAAAAAAAAATTAATAAATTAATTAAGGAAGACAAATTTTCAAAACCCCACACCTTTTTTACTATGCAAAATAATCAAATTCTGCGAACGGCACATAAGAGCACAAATCGGGCACAACCCAGCACAAAAAAAATTTAAAAAATAATTAATTGAGGAAGATAAATTTTCAAAACCCCACAACTTTTTTGCTATGCACAATAATCAAATTCTGCGAACGACACATAAGAGCACAAATCGGGCACAACCCAGCACCAAAAAAAAATTAATAAATTAATTAAGGAAGACAAATTTTCAAAACCCCACACCTTTTTTGCTATGCAAAATAATCAAATTCTGCGAACGGCACATAAGAGCACAAATCGGGCACAACCCAGCACAAAAAAAATTAAAAAAATAATTAATTGAGGAAGATAAATTTTCAAAACCCCACAACTTTTTTGCTATGCACAATAATCAAATTCTGCGAACGACACATAAGAGCACAAATCGGGCACAACCCAGCACAAATAAAATAAAAAAAATAAATTAATTAATTAAGGAAGACAAATTTTCAAAACCCCACACCTTTTTTGCTATGCACAATAATCAAATTCTGCGAACGGCACATAAGAGCACAAATCGTGCACAACCCAGCACAAATAAAATAAAAAAAATAAATTAATTAAATAAGGAAGACAAATTTTCATAACCACATAACTTTTTTGCTATGCAAAATAATCAAATTCTGCGAACGGTACATAAGAGCACAAATCGGGCACAACCCAGCACAAAAAAAATTAAAAAAATAATTAATTGAGGAAGATAAATTTTCAAAACCCCACAACTTTTTTGCTATGCAAAATAATCAAATTCTGCGAACGGCACATAAGAGCACAAATCGGGCACAACCCAGCACAAAAAAAATTAAAAAAATAATTAATTGAGGAAGATAAATTTTCAAAACCCCACAACTTTTTTGCTATGCACAATAATCAAATTCTGCGAACGGCACATAAGAGCACAAATCGGGCACAAACCAGCACAAATATAATAAAAAAAATTAATAAATTAATTAAGGAAGATAAATTTTCAAAACCCCACAACTTTTTTGCTATGCACAATAATCAAATTCTGCGAACGACACATAAGAGCACAAATCGGGCACAACCCAGCACAAATAAAATAAAAAAATTAATAAATTAATTAAGGAAGATAAATTTTCAAAACCCCACAACTTTTTTTGCTATGCACAATAATCAAATTCTGCGAACGGCACATAAGAGCACAAATCGGGCACAACCCAGCACCAAAAAAAAATTAATAAATTAATTAAGGAAGACAAATTTTCAAAACCCCACACCTTTTTTACTATGCAAAATAATCAAATTCTGCGAACGGCACATAAGAGCACAAATCGGGCACAACCCAGCACAAAAAAAATTAAAAAAATAATTAATTGAGGAAGATAAATTTTCAAAACCCCACAACTTTTTTGCTATGCACAATAATCAAATTCTGCGAACGACACATAAGAGCACAAATCGGGCACAACCCAGCACCAAAAAAAAATTAATAAATTAATTAAGGAAGACAAATTTTCAAAACCCCACACCTTTTTTGCTATGCAAAATAATCAAATTCTGCGAACGGCACATAAGAGCACAAATCGGGCACAACCCAGCACAAAAAAAATTAAAAAAATAATTAATTGAGGAAGATAAATTTTCAAAACCCCACAACTTTTTTGCTATGCACAATAATCAAATTCTGCGAACGACACATAAGAGCACAAATCGGGCACAACCCAGCACAAATAAAATAAAAAAAATAAATTAATTAATTAAGGAAGACAAATTTTCAAAACCCCACACCTTTTTTGCTATGCACAATAATCAAATTCTGCGAACGGCACATAAGAGCACAAATCGTGCACAACCCAGCACAAATAAAATAAAAAAAATTAATTAATTAAATAAGGAAGACAAATTTTCATAACCACATAACTTTTTTGCTATGCAAAATAATCAAATTCTGCGAACGGTACATAAGAGCACAAATCGGGCACAACCCAGCACAAAAAAAATTAAAAAAATAATTAATTGAGGAAGATAAATTTTCAAAACCCCACAACTTTTTTGCTATGCAAAATAATCAAATTCTGCGAACGGCACATAAGAGCACAAATCGGGCACAACCCAGCACAAAAAAAATTAAAAAAATAATTAATTGAGGAAGATAAATTTTCAAAACCCCACAACTTTTTTGCTATGCACAATAATCAAATTCTGCGAACGACACATAAGAGCACAAATCGGGCACAACCCAGCACCAAAAAAAAATTAATAAATTAATTAAGGAAGACAAATTTTCAAAACCCCACACCTTTTTTGCTATGCAAAATAATCAAATTCTGCGAACGGCACATAAGAGCACAAATCGGGCACAACCCAGCACAAAAAAAATTAAAAAAATAATTAATTGAGGAAGATAAATTTTCAAAACCCCACAACTTTTTTGCTATGCAAAATAATCAAATTCTGCGAACGGCACATAAGAGCACAAATCGGGCACAAACCAGCACAAATATAATAAAAAAAATTAATAAATTAATTAAGGAAGATAAATTTTCAAAACCCCACAACTTTTTTGCTATGCACAATAATCAAATTCTGCGAACGACACATAAGAGCACAAATCGGGCACAACCCAGCACAAATAAAATAAAAAAAATTAATAAATTAATTAAGGAAGATAAATTTTCAAAACCCCACAACTTTTTTTGCTATGCACAATAATCAAATTCTGCGAACGGCACATAAGAGCACAAATCGGGCACAACCCAGCACCAAAAAAAAATTAATAAATTAATTAAGGAAGACAAATTTTCAAAACCCCACACCTTTTTTACTATGCAAAATAATCAAATTCTGCGAACGGCACATAAGAGCACAAATCGGGCACAACCCAGCACAAAAAAAATTAAAAAAATAATTAATTGAGGAAGATAAATTTTCAAAACCCCACAACTTTTTTGCTATGCACAATAATCAAATTCTGCGAACGACACATAAGAGCACAAATCGGGCACAACCCAGCACAAATAAAATAAAAAAAATAAATTAATTAATTAAGGAAGACAAATTTTCAAAACCCCACACCTTTTTTGCTATGCACAATAATCAAATTCTGCGAACGGCACATAAGAGCACAAATCGTGCACAACCCAGCACAAATAAAATAAAAAAAATAAATTAATTAAATAAGGAAGACAAATTTTCATAACCACATAACTTTTTTGCTATGCAAAATAATCAAATTCTGCGAACGGTACATAAGAGCACAAATCGGGCACAACCCAGCACAAAAAAAATTAAAAAAATAATTAATTGAGGAAGATAAATTTTCAAAACCCCACAACTTTTTTGCTATGCAAAATAATCAAATTCTGCGAACGGCACATAAGAGCACAAATCGGGCACAACCCAGCACAAAAAAAATTAAAAAAATAATTAATTGAGGAAGATAAATTTTCAAAACCCCACAACTTTTTTGCTATGCACAATAATCAAATTCTGCGAACGACACATAAGAGCACAAATCGGGCACAACCCAGCACAAATAAAATAAAAAAAATAAATTAATTAATTAAGGAAGACAAATTTTCAAAACCCCACACCTTTTTTGCTATGCACAATAATCAAATTCTGCGAACGACACATAAGAGCACAAATCGGGCACAACCCAGCACAAAAAAAATTAAAAAAATAATTAATTGAGGAAGATAAATTTTCAAAACCCCACAACTTTTTTGCTATGCAAAATAATCAAATTCTGCGAACGGCACATAAGAGCACAAATCGGGCACAAACCAGCACAAATATAATAAAAAAAATAAATTAATTAATTAGGGAAGATAAATTTTCAAAACCCCACAACTTTTTTGCTATGCACAATAATCAAATTCTGCGAACGGCACATAAGAGCACAAATCGGGCACAAACCAGCACAAATATAATAAAAAAAATTAATAAATTAATTAAGGAAGATAAATTTTCAAAACCCCACAACTTTTTTGCTATGCACAATAATCAAATTCTGCGAACGACACATAAGAGCACAAATCGGGCACAACCCAGCACAAAAAAAATTAATAAATTAATTAATTGAGGAAGATAAATTTTCAAAACCCCACAACTTTTTTGCTATGCACAATAATCAAATTCTGCGAACGACACATAAGAGCACAAATCGGGCACAACCCAGCACAAATAAAATAAAAAAAATAAATTAATTAATTAAGGAAGACAAATTTTCAAAACCCCACACCTTTTTTGCTATGCACAATAATCAAATTCTGCGAACGACACATAAGAGCACAAATCGGGCACAACCCAGCACAAAAAAAATTAAAAAAATAATTAATTGAGGAAGATAAATTTTCAAAACCCCACAACTTTTTTGCTATGCAAAATAATCAAATTCTGCGAACGGCACATAAGAGCACAAATCGGGCACAAACCAGCACAAATATAATAAAAAAAATAAATTAATTAATTAGGGAAGATAAATTTTCAAAACCCCACAACTTTTTTGCTATGCACAATAATCAAATTCTGCGAACGGCACATAAGAGCACAAATCGGGCACAAACCAGCACAAATATAATAAAAAAAATTAATAAATTAATTAAGGAAGATAAATTTTCAAAACCCCACAACTTTTTTGCTATGCACAATAATCAAATTCTGCGAACGACACATAAGAGCACAAATCGGGCACAACCCAGCACAAAAAAAATTAATAAATTAATTAAGGAAGATAAATTTTCAAAACCCCACAACTTTTTTTGCTATGCACAATAATCAAATTCTGCGAACGGCACATAAGAGCACAAATCGGGCACAACCCAGCACCAAAAAAAAATTAATAAATTAATTAAGGAAGACAAATTTTCAAAACCCCACACCTTTTTTACTATGCAAAATAATCAAATTCTGCGAACGGCACATAAGAGCACAAATCGGGCACAACCCAGCACAAAAAAAATTTAAAAAATAATTAATTGAGGAAGATAAATTTTCAAAACCCCACAACTTTTTTGCTATGCACAATAATCAAATTCTGCGAACGGCACATGTGAGCACAAATCGGGCACAACCAAGCACAAATGAAATAAAAAAAATTAAGAAAGTAATTAAGGAAGATGAGTTTTTAAAACCCCGCAACTTTTTTGCTATGCAAAATAATCAAACTCTACGAACGGCATATAAGAACACAAATCGGGCACAAACCAGCACAAATATAATAAAAAAAATAAATTAATTAATTAGGGAAGATAAATTTTCAAAACCCCACAACTTTTTTGCTATGCACAATAATCAAATTCTGCGAACGGCACATAAGAGCACAAATCGGGCACAAACCAGCACAAATATAATAAAAAAAATTAATAAATTAATTAAGGAAGATAAATTTTCAAAACCCCACAACTTTTTTGCTATGCACAATAATCAAATTCTGCGAACGACACATAAGAGCACAAATCGGGCACAACCCAGCACAAAAAAAATTAATAAATTAATTAAGGAAGATAAATTTTCAAAACCCCACAACTTTTTTTGCTATGCACAATAATTAAATTCTGCGAACGGCACATAAGAGCACAAATCGGGCACAACCCAGCACCAAAAAAAAATTAATAAATTAATTAAGGAAGACAAATTTTCAAAACCCCACACCTTTTTTACTATGCAAAATAATCAAATTCTGCGAACGGCACATAAGAGCACAAATCGGGCACAACCCAGCACAAAAAAAATTTAAAAAATAATTAATTGAGGAAGATAAATTTTCAAAACCCCACAACTTTTTTGCTATGCACAATAATCAAATTCTGCGAACGGCACATGTGAGCACAAATCGGGCACAACCAAGCACAAATGAAATAAAAAAAATTAAGAAAGTAATTAAGGAAGATGAGTTTTTAAAACCCCGCAACTTTTTTGCTATGCAAAATAATCAAACTCTACGAACGGCATATAAGAACACAAATCGGGCACAAACCAGCACAAATATAATAAAAAAAATAAATTAATTAATTAGGGAAGATAAATTTTCAAAACCCCACAACTTTTTTGCTATGCACAATAATCAAATTCTGCGAACGGCACATAAGAGCACAAATCGGGCACAACCCAGCACAAAAAAAATTTAAAAAATAATTAATTGAGGAAGATAAATTTTCAAAACCCCACAACTTTTTTGCTATGCACAATAATCAAATTCTGCGAACGACACATAAGAGCACAAATCGGGCACAACCCAGCACCAAAAAAAAATTAATAAATTAATTAAGGAAGACAAATTTTCAAAACCCCACACCTTTTTTGCTATGCAAAATAATCAAATTCTGCGAACGGCACATAAGAGCACAAATCGGGCACAACCCAGCACAAAAAAAATTAAAAAAATAATTAATTGAGGAAGATAAATTTTCAAAACCCCACAACTTTTTTGCTATGCACAATAATCAAATTCTGCGAACGACACATAAGAGCACAAATCGGGCACAACCCAGCACAAATAAAATAAAAAAAATAAATTAATTAATTAAGGAAGACAAATTTTCAAAACCCCACACCTTTTTTGCTATGCACAATAATCAAATTCTGCGAACGGCACATAAGAGCACAAATCGTGCACAACCCAGCACAAATAAAATAAAAAAAATAAATTAATTAAATAAGGAAGACAAATTTTCATAACCACATAACTTTTTTGCTATGCAAAATAATCAAATTCTGCGAACGGTACATAAGAGCACAAATCGGGCACAACCCAGCACAAAAAAAATTAAAAAAATAATTAATTGAGGAAGATAAATTTTCAAAACCCCACAACTTTTTTGCTATGCAAAATAATCAAATTCTGCGAACGGCACATAAGAGCACAAATCGGGCACAACCCAGCACAAAAAAAATTAAAAAAATAATTAATTGAGGAAGATAAATTTTCAAAACCCCACAACTTTTTTGCTATGCACAATAATCAAATTCTGCGAACGACACATAAGAGCACAAATCGGGCACAACCCAGCACAAATAAAATAAAAAAAATAAATTAATTAATTAAGGAAGACAAATTTTCAAAACCCCACACCTTTTTTGCTATGCACAATAATCAAATTCTGCGAACGACACATAAGAGCACAAATCGGGCACAACCCAGCACAAAAAAAATTAAAAAAATAATTAATTGAGGAAGATAAATTTTCAAAACCCCACAACTTTTTTGCTATGCAAAATAATCAAATTCTGCGAACGGCACATAAGAGCACAAATCGTGCACAACCCAGCACAAATAAAATAAAAAAAATAAATTAATTAAATAAGGAAGACAAATTTTCATAACCACATAACTTTTTTGCTATGCAAAATAATCAAATTCTGCGAACGGTACATAAGAGCACAAATCGGGCACAACCCAGCACAAAAAAAATTAAAAAAATAATTAATTGAGGAAGATAAATTTTCAAAACCCCACAACTTTTTTGCTATGCACAATAATCAAATTCTGCGAACGGCACATAAGAGCACAAATCGGGCACAAACCAGCACAAATATAATAAAAAAAATTAATAAATTAATTAAGGAAGATAAATTTTCAAAACCCCACAACTTTTTTGCTATGCACAATAATCAAATTCTGCGAACGACACATAAGAGCACAAATCGGGCACAACCCAGCACAAAAAAAATTAATAAATTAATTAAGGAAGATAAATTTTCAAAACCCCACAACTTTTTTTGCTATGCACAATAATCAAATTCTGCGAACGGCACATAAGAGCACAAATCGGGCACAACCCAGCACCAAAAAAAAATTAATAAATTAATTAAGGAAGACAAATTTTCAAAACCCCACACCTTTTTTACTATGCAAAATAATCAAATTCTGCGAACGGCACATAAGAGCACAAATCGGGCACAACCCAGCACAAAAAAAATTTAAAAAATAATTAATTGAGGAAGATAAATTTTCAAAACCCCACAACTTTTTTGCTATGCACAATAATCAAATTCTGCGAACGACACATAAGAGCACAAATCGGGCACAACCCAGCACCAAAAAAAAATTAATAAATTAATTAAGGAAGACAAATTTTCAAAACCCCACACCTTTTTTGCTATGCAAAATAATCAAATTCTGCGAACGGCACATAAGAGCACAAATCGGGCACAACCCAGCACAAAAAAAATTAAAAAAATAATTAATTGAGGAAGATAAATTTTCAAAACCCCACAACTTTTTTGCTATGCACAATAATCAAATTCTGCGAACGACACATAAGAGCACAAATCGGGCACAACCCAGCACAAATAAAATAAAAAAAATAAATTAATTAATTAAGGAAGACAAATTTTCAAAACCCCACACCTTTTTTGCTATGCACAATAATCAAATTCTGCGAACGACACATAAGAGCACAAATCGGGCACAACCCAGCACAAAAAAAATTAAAAAAATAATTAATTGAGGAAGACAAATTTTCAAAACCCCACACCTTTTTTGCTATGCACAATAATCAAATTCTGCGAACGACACATAAGAGCACAAATCGGGCACAACCCAGCACAAAAAAAATTAATAAATTAATTAAGGAAGACAAATTTTCAAAACCCCACAACTTTTTTGCTATGCACAATAATCAAATTCTGCGAACGGCACATAAGAGCACAAATCGGGCACAACCCAGCACCAAAAAAAATTAATAAATTAATTAAGGAAGACAAATTTTCAAAACCCCACACCTTTTTTGCTATGCAAAATGATCAAATTCTGCGAACGGCACATAAGAGCACAAATCGGGCACAACCCAGCACAAAAAAAATTAAAAAAATAATTAATTGAGGAAGATAAATTTTCAAAACCCCACAACTTTTTTGCTATGCACAATAATCAAATTCTGCGAACGACACATAAGAGCACAAATCGGGCACAACCCAGCACCAAAAAAAATTAATAAATTAATTAAGGAAGACAAATTTTCAAAACCCCACACCTTTTTTGCTATGCAAAATAATCAAATTCTGCGAACGGCACATAAGAGCACAAATCGGGCACAACCCAGCACAAAAAAAATTAAAAAAATAATTAATTGAGGAAGATAAATTTTCAAAACCCCACAACTTTTTTGCTATGCACAATAAGCAAATTCTGCGAACGACACATAAGAGCACAAATCGGGCACAACCCAGCACAAATAAAATAAAAAAAATAAATTAATTAATTAAGGAAGACAAATTTTCAAAACCCCACACCTTTTTTGCTATGCACAATAATCAAATTCTGCGAACGGCACATAAGAGCACAAATCGGGCACAACCCAGCACAAAAAAAAATTAATAAATTAATTAAGGAAGACAAATTTTCAAAACCCCACACCTTTTTTGCTATGCAAAATAATCAAATTCTGCGAACGGCACATAAGAGCACAAATCGGGCACAACCCAGCAAAAAAAAAATTAATAAATTAATTAAGGAAGACAAATTTTCAAAACCCCACAACTTTTTTGCTATGCACAATAATCAAATTCTGCGAACGGCACATAAGAGCACAAATCGGGCACAACCCAGCACCAAAAAAAAATTAATAAATTAATTAAGGAAGACAAATTTTCAAAACCCCACACCTTTTTTGCTATGCAAAATAATCAAATTCTGCGAACGGCACATAAGAGCACAAATCGGGCACAACCCAGCACAAAAAAAATTAAAAAAATAATTAATTGAGGAAGATAAATTTTCAAAACCCCACAACTTTTTTGCTATGCACAATAATCAAATTCTGCGAACGACACATAAGAGCACAAATCGGGCACAACCCAGCACAAATAAAATAAAAAAAATGAATTAATTAATTAAGGAAGACAAATTTTCAAAACCCCACACCTTTTTTGCTATGCACAATAATCAAATTCTGCGAACGACACATAAGAGCACAAATCGGGCACAACCCAGCACAAAAAAAATTAAAAAAATAATTAATTGAGGAAGATAAATTTTCAAAACCCCACAACTTTTTTGCTATGCACAATAATCAAATTCTGCGAACGGCACATAAGAGCACAAATCGGGCACAACCCAGCACAAAAAAAATTAATAAATTAATTAAGGAAGACAAATTTTCAAAACCCCACACCTTTTTTGCTATGCACAATAATCAAATTCTGCGAACGACACATAAGAGCACAAATCGGGCACAACCCAGCACAAAAAAAATTAAAAAAATAATTAATTGAGGAAGATAAATTTTCAAAACCCCACAACTTTTTTGCTATGCACAATAATCAAATTCTGCGAACGACACATAAGAGCACAAATCGGGCACAACCCAGCACCAAAAAAAATTAATAAATTAATTAAGGAAGACAAATTTTCAAAACCCCACACCTTTTTTGCTATGCAAAATAATCAAATTCTGCGAACGGCACATAAGAGCACAAATCGGGCACAACCCAGCACAAAAAAAATTAAAAAAATAATTAATTGAGGAAGATAAATTTTCAAAACCCCACAACTTTTTTGCTATGCACAATAAGCAAATTCTGCGAACGACACATAAGAGCACAAATCGGGCACAACCCAGCACAAATAAAATAAAAAAAATAAATTAATTAATTAAGGAAGACAAATTTTCAAAACCCCACACCTTTTTTGCTATGCACAATAATCAAATTCTGCGAACGGCACATAAGAGCACAAATCGGGCACAACCCAGCACAAAAAAAAATTAATAAATTAATTAAGGAAGACAAATTTTCAAAACCCCACACCTTTTTTGCTATGCAAAATAATCAAATTCTGCGAACGGCACATAAGAGCACAAATCGGGCACAACCCAGCAAAAAAAAAATTAATAAATTAATTAAGGAAGACAAATTTTCAAAACCCCACAACTTTTTTGCTATGCACAATAATCAAATTCTGCGAACGGCACATAAGAGCACAAATCGGGCACAACCCAGCACCAAAAAAAAATTAATAAATTAATTAAGGAAGACAAATTTTCAAAACCCCACACCTTTTTTGCTATGCAAAATAATCAAATTCTGCGAACGGCACATAAGAGCACAAATCGGGCACAACCCAGCACAAAAAAAATTAAAAAAATAATTAATTGAGGAAGATAAATTTTCAAAACCCCACAACTTTTTTGCTATGCACAATAATCAAATTCTGCGAACGACACATAAGAGCACAAATCGGGCACAACCCAGCACAAATAAAATAAAAAAAATGAATTAATTAATTAAGGAAGACAAATTTTCAAAACCCCACACCTTTTTTGCTATGCACAATAATCAAATTCTGCGAACGACACATAAGAGCACAAATCGGGCACAACCCAGCACAAAAAAAATTAAAAAAATAATTAATTGAGGAAGATAAATTTTCAAAACCCCACAACTTTTTTGCTATGCACAATAATCAAATTCTGCGAACGGCACATAAGAGCACAAATCGGGCACAACCCAGCACAAAAAAAATTAATAAATTAATTAAGGAAGACAAATTTTCAAAACCCCACACCTTTTTTGCTATGCACAATAATCAAATTCTGCGAACGACACATAAGAGCACAAATCGGGCACAACCCAGCACAAAAAAAATTAAAAAAATAATTAATTGAGGAAGATAAATTTTCAAAACCCCACAACTTTTTTGCTATGCACAATAATCAAATTCTGCGAACGGCACATAAGAGCACAAATCGGGCACAACCCAGCACAAAAAAAATTAATAAATTAATTAAGGAAGACAAATTTTCAAAACCCCACAACTTCTTTGCAATGCAAAATAATCAAACTCTACGAACGGCACATAAGAGCACAAATTGGGCACAACCCAGCACAAAAAAAATAAAAAAAATTAGTAAATTAATTAAGGAAGATGAGTTTTCAAAACCCCACAACTTCTTTGCAATGCAAAATAATCAAACTCTACGAACGGCACATAAGAGCACAAATCGGGAACAACCCAGCACAAAAAAAATAAAAAAAATTAGTAAATTAATTAAGGAAGATGAGTTTTCAAAACCCCACAACTTTTTTGCTATGCAAACTAATCAAACTCTACGAACGGCATATAAGAACACAAATCGGGCACAAACCAGCACAAATATAATAAAAAAAATAAATTAATTAATTAGGGAAGACAAATTTTCAAAACCCCACAACTTTTTTGCTATGCAAAATAATCAAATTCTGCGAACGGTAGATAAGAGCACAAATCGGGCACAACCCAGCACAAAAAAAAATAAAAAAAATTAGTAAATTAATTAAGGAAGATGAGTTTTCAAAACCCCACAACTTCTTTGCAATGCAAAATAATCAAACTCTGCGAACGGCACATAAGAGCACAAATCGGGCACAACCCAGCACAAAAAAAATTTAAAAAATAATTAATTGAGGAAGATAAATTTTCAAAACCCCACAACTTTTTTGCTATGCAAAATAATCAAATTCTGCGAACGGCACATAAGAGCACAAATCGTGCACAACCCAGCACAAAAAAAATTAAAAAAATAATTAATTGAGGAAGATAAATTTTCAAAACCCCACAACTTTTTTGCTATGCACAATAATCAAATTCTGCGAACGGCACATAAGAGCACAAATCGGGCACAACCCAGCACAAAAAAAATTAATAAATTAATTAAGGAAGACAAATTTTCAAAACCCCACACCTTTTTTGCTATGCACAATAATCAAATTCTGCGAACGACACATAAGAGCACAAATCGGGCACAACCCAGCACAAAAAAAATTAAAAAAATAATTAATTGAGGAAGATAAATTTTCAAAACCCCACAACTTTTTTGCTATGCACAATAATCAAATTCTGCGAACGGCACATAAGAGCACAAATCGGGCACAACCCAGCACAAAAAAAATTAATAAATTAATTAAGGAAGACAAATTTTCAAAACCCCACAACTTCTTTGCAATGCAAAATAATCAAACTCTACGAACGGCACATAAGAGCACAAATTGGGCACAACCCAGCACAAAAAAAATAAAAAAAATTAGTAAATTAATTAAAGAAGATGAGTTTTCAAAACCCCACAACTTCTTTGCAATGCAAAATAATCAAACTCTACGAACGGCACATAAGAGCACAAATCGGGAACAACCCAGCACAAAAAAAATAAAAAAAATTAGTAAATTAATTAAGGAAGATGAGTTTTCAAAACCCCACAACTTCTTTGCAATGCAAAATAATCAAACTCTACGAACGGCACATAAGAGCACAAATCGGGCACAACCCAGCACAAAAAAAATAAAAAAAATTAGTAAATTAATTAAGGAAGATGAGTTTTCAAAACCCCACAACTTCTTTGCAATGCAAAATAATCAAACTCTACGAACGGCACATAAGAGCACAAATCGGGAACAACCCAGCACAAAAAAAATAAAAAAAATTAATAAATTAATTAAGGAAGATGAGTTTTCAAAACCCCACAACTTCTTTGCAATGCAAAATAATCAAACTCTACGAACGGCACATAAGAGCACAAATCGGGCACAACCCAGCACAAAAAAAATAAAAAAAATTAGTAAATTAATTAAGGAAGATGAGTTTTCAAAACCCCACAACTTCTTTGCAATGCAAAATAATCAAACTCTACGAACGGCACATAAGAGCACAAATCGGGAACAACCCAGCACAAAAAAAATAAAAAAAATTAATAAATTAATTAAGGAAGACAAATTTTCAAAACCCCACAACTTTTTTGCTATGCACAATAATCAAATTCTGCGAACGGCACATAAGAGCACAAATCGGGCACAACCCAGCACAAAAAAAATTAATAAATTAATTAAGGAAGACAAATTTTCAAAACCCCTCAACTTTTTTGCTATGCACAATAATCAAATTCTGCGAACGGCACATAAGAGCACAAATCGGGCACAACCCAGCACAAAAAAAATTAATAAATTAATTAAGGAAGACAAATTTTCAAAACCCCACAACTTTTTTGCTATGCACAATAATCAAATTCTGCGAACGGCACATAAGAGCACAAATCGGGCACAACCCAGCACAAAAAAAAATTAATAAATTAATTAAGGAAGACAAATTTTCAAAACCCCACACCTTTTTTGCTATGCAAAATAATCAAATTCTGCGAACGGCACATAAGAGCACAAATCGGGCACAACCCAGCACAAAAAAAAATTAATAAATTAATTAAGGAAGATAAATTTTCAAAACCCCACAACTTTTTTTGCTATGCACAATAATCAAATTCTGCGAACGACACATGTGAGCACAAATCGGGCACAACCAAGCACAAATGAAATAAAAAAAATTAAGAAAGTAATTAAGGAAGATGAGTTTTTAAAACCCCACAACTTTTTTGCTATGCAAAATAATCAAATTCTGCGAACGACACATAAGAGCACAAATCGGGCACAACCCAGCACAAAAAAAAATTAATAAATTAATTAAGGAAGACAAATTTTCAAAACCCCACACCTTTTTTGCTATGCAAAATAATCAAATTCTGCGAACGGCACATAAGAGCACAAATCGGGCACAACCCAGCACAAAAAAAAATTAAAAAAATAATTAATTGAGGAAGATAAATTTTCAAAACCCCACAACTTTTTTGCTATGCACAATAATCACATTCTGCGAACGGCACATAAGAGCACAAATCGGGCACAACCCAGCACAAATGAAATAAAAAAAATTAAGAAAGTAATTAAGGAAGACAAATTTTCAAAACCCCACACCTTTTTTGCTATGCAAAATAATCAAATTCTGCGAACGGCACATAAGAGCACAAATCGGGCACAACCCAGCACAAAAAAAAATTAATAAATTAATTAAGGAAGATAAATTTTCAAAACCCCACAACTTTTTTTGCTATGCACAATAATCAAATTCTGCGAACGACACATGTGAGCACAAATCGGGCACAACCAAGCACAAATGAAATAAAAAAAATTAAGAAAGTAATTAAGGAAGATGAGTTTTTAAAACCCCACAACTTTTTTGCTATGCAAAATAATCAAATTCTGCGAACGACACATAAGAGCACAAATCGGGCACAACCCAGCACAAAAAAAAATTAATAAATTAATTAAGGAAGATAAATTTTCAAAACCCCACAACATTTTTGCTATGCACAATAATTAAATTCTGCGAACGGCACATAAGAGCACAAATCGGGCACAACCCAGCACAAAAAAAATTAAAAAAATAATTAATTGAGGAAGATAAATTTTCAAAACCCCACAACTTTTTTGCTATGCACAATAATCAAATTCTGCGAACGGCACATAAGAGCACAAATCGGGCACAACCCAGCACAAAAAAAATTAATAAATTAATTAAGGAAGACAAATTTTCAAAAACCCACAACTTTTTTGCTATGCACAATAATCAAATTCTGCGAACGGCACATAAGAGCACAAATCGGGCACAACCCAGCACAAAAAAAATTAAAAAAATAATTAATTGAGGAAGATAAATTTTCAAAACCCCACAACTTTTTTGCTATGCACAATAATCATCAAAAGTGTGTTAGAGTGAAACGCGTCCAACTGGGACGCGTCCAAACGGTCTGCGTCCATCTGGTACTGCGTCCAAACGGTCTGCGTCCATCTGGGCACCACTCAGGAAATCGGACCACAGGGGTGGGGGGCCAGGGTGTGTACCACCTAGGAAGAAGTGGGGGAAAGGCGTTATTCAGCCACCCCCTCGAGTGGTGCCCAGATGGACGCAGACCGTTTGGACGCAGTCCCAGATGGACGCAGACCGTTTGGACGCGTCCCAGTTGGACGCGTTTCAGATCGACGGGTTCCGTATCTACACTGGGGAATTTACCAAACGTTCCTTTTCTACACTTGGTGAACGCTTCCCGCTTGGACACTAGGGATTTATATATCTTTAAAAATGTGTCAGTTTTATTTGTTACATTGATGAAGAAAGCGAGTAAGAGGAATATATTGGTCGATTTATATATGTATATGATGGAAGAAATAATTCTTAACGGTTATTCGTGAATACATCGGTTTATTGTTCTTGTCGATACGAAAATAATTATAATTCGGAACGATTTGATGTTCAGTGAAATGTGTAATGTTGATAACATACGTTTATTGATGACAGCTGTCAATGAATTTTAAAATCACTGTGAAATTACAGCATAAGAGAACGAAATGCCGGCTGAGTTGACCATTAAACTTCAGGTATGTTTTTCAGAAATTATTTAAAACCGTACATCCTATGTAAGTGCTCTATTGCAATGCTTTTGTTTTATGTATATACAATGATGTTAATATTTGTTACTAAATATACAATCAATTAATCAACGATATTGGTTATTTAATGTTGATTGGTGATATTTATTTTATATTTAAACAATTGTCAAAACGGTGATTATAATGTTCGATAGGCATAGGTTAAGCATCAAATTGTCTCTACACCGCACGTGGTGCTTTGCGCAATTTTTCTTTGTCTTTTACAGGTAAGCCACTGAGGACAGAGGGCAAAGTAAATCTTGACATTTGTACTAAAGTAAAGGCTGTAGAATGTGCTGCAAAAGTACAAGACTTTATTAAGTGAGGTTATCATTTCCAGCAGGTAATTTGCAGAGGTATCTGAGGTATTTCTAAACCAAATAGAGAGTAAGGTACATCCAATATATTAAAGAATAATTTTAATTACATTTATTACAATTTTACAGAGACAACAATGCAGTATACTGCAATGCTTACGTTCTACACTTTGGTAAGTCATACTTTGTATCCATAGGCAGCCCAGTAAATAAGAAAGTATACAGTTGATAATTAGTAAGATACTATTCTCTAATAATGATACTATATAGGCTGCTGAACGTGCTGGAAAATTACAAGAAGTTAGTAAACGAGGTTGGCATTTCCTACAGGTAATTTACAGAAGTGTCAAAGATGTTTCTGAGCCAAATAGAGAGTAAGGTATGTCCTGTATATCAAAGAATAATTTTCGTTACATTCATTACAATTTTACAGAGACCACAATACAGTATGCTGCAATGCTTATGTTCTACACCTTCGTACGTCATACTTTGGATCCATAGGCAGACCAGTAAATAAGAAAGTATATAATTGATCATTACTACGATATTATACTCTAATAATAATATTATATTTAGATATGATTAATACATTAGTAGTAGTAGTATTTTTTATTTGAGCCTTACAGTGTTACGTCCTGATCCGCCGGTATCTCCAAGTATTACACCTTAGATTTTCCGACACGGAATTTGATACGCTTTATAAATTGGTGCGAGGGAGATTATATAAATTGGCAGCGCTGTCACCAGTTAAAACTATAAAATTATAGTTTTAACAAGATAAACTTCGGTTCGGACGTAATAAGGGAAACCGAAATCTATCGTTATATTCTACAGGTAATTCCTAATGACGAGATTAGAATTTAAATGATGCAAACGTTAGAGAAATTGTGTAACTAATGTATATAAAAATTGTTATAAAAAGTATGTAATTCGAGAAAAGAATTATAGAAAATGTTATCGGGCGTGTGGCAGACTATTGACTCTAAGTATTAGAACTATAGGTCACGGCTGAGCGGTGATAGATCACGCGTGAGAATGTATGATGTACACGAAGCAAAAACTAGATTAATCTATCTTAGTTTTAACTAGAAATTATAATAATTTAATTAACTATGAATTAATTTAATGTGATAGAAAGAAACGGGAAAACGCTATAAAAGGTTATTCAATATTTATTGTAACAAATAACTAAATTAATATTTAGTAGAATAGGAAATCGATTAACTATTAATAATACAAATGGAGCAAAATGTATTTCATATAAACGAAATAAAGTTTTATACCTTTAATAAATCTTATAGCTACTTACTTACGTACCTTAATTGCTAAATGAGTTGGACGATGAAGAGAACACTTAAAATGTGGTGGACGAATGAATAATGAATTAAGTACGAAACTGATATTAAATATAAAATAGAAGAAATAGAGATCGCTAAGACACTCTATTGGAAATAAGAGGTTAATTAGTCCTAAGACTGTAATTAACTTTTAGATTTAGAAATGGTCCTTGCGATGATACTTCATCGAAGGCTGGAGAGAATATTAAAACGATGTTAACTCTACGAAGGTTGAATTACGACTCTCTAAAATGATGTTGACGCCTCGAAGGCTAGTGTACGACTCTCTGATGGCCACATTCAAAGTGCGCTCTTCCGCGAGAGAGAAGATGGCGTCATGATAGCGGCGCATGGAGCTGCATCCGTCTGCTCCACGTGCCTATGACAGCTGAGTGCAAGCATGGATGCAACGCAAATACATAACCTGTCATAGTACGGTGTTACAATCTTAGATTATTAATAATTATAATTAATACATTATCATCATTGGTACGCATAAGTCGACGCATTACTAAATTAGGTTATTTGCAGGTTGTCGCAGTAATAGAAGTTATATAACCAAGATGCACTCTGGATATATGACGCTTATTGCAGTGAATGTGGTGAGTATATCTTGATAGATTAATTGTAAATAATAATATAATAATAATTATGTAACTAACGCTAATCTTGTGTTTGTAGGTTAAGTGAATGGAAGGCTGCGCCAGGCCAAGCGAGGTTTGTCTCTAATTATATGTACTGTTTCTGTTTGTCGTTTATATTATATTAATGTTATGTTGTAATTAATAATGTTTAAATGTTCTAGGTAAGCTATTTGAGTAGAACCCTTCCTGGCTAGGCGGTCCTTGCATTCGGTGAGTAGTTTATATGTATAATCTATAATGTAGCGTAGCGATGGACTTACTAGTCTTACTACATGTATCTATGTAATGTTAATTATGTTTTTCTTTATTTATAGGGTGGTGAAAAGTTGGAGAGATATGTGTGAATGAAAGTATGTGCTATGGAATAAATGTCTGTAAGTAAATGTGTAAAAAGAAAATGAAATAAACTGAATAATTGAGATTTCCAAGTATTGGTTTACGTCAGGACGTTACACCTCCCCCCATAAATAAAGAAAAATGTGGAATGCAATGAAACATTTTTCTTCAATAACAAAAAGAAAAGGTATGAATTATACTATGTGACGTCTCGGTAAGTGATGTCGAGTTTCTTGGGGACGATCCATACTGGAGAATTGTACGGTGATTTGGAAGCTTCGATAACGTTGGCGTCTAGCAGTTCCCGCACTTGTGTTACGTCTCGACTTTGTCAATCGAGTTTTTAAAAGCTATTTTCCTGTTTTTAGGCACTCTGCATTCACCGAGTATACCCGGGGACCAGGAATCTTATTTAGAACTGTAAAAAGTAGTAGAAGGAGATGTCACTTACCTTTAACGTTGTCAGGACGGTTGGATGAGCGGCTAAAAGGGGCGTTAATTTGGCGGAGTCTCTGGACGAGCTGGCGAAGCGCTGCCGAACAATTCAATGCAGACCTTTTGCTGGTGGGTGAGAGCTTGTCCGGTGTAGATTTCGTAGCGAGGATCTTCTATAGGAACGTCTTGGCGGACTGCACGAAGTTCTTCCGTAGTAGGCAATTCGTTCGGAAGTAGGCGCTATGGGCGACGAGGATAGTCGTCGGATGAACGCGGAGGGTACGCGGCGGAAACTCCGTGGATTTTCTGATGAACTTCCCGGCGTATACGGAACTTTCTTCCGGCGCGACGGGTTTTAGGCATGAATATTGGGTAGGAGATTAAGGAAGAATTATCAGTGCGGGACGTCCGCAGTACTCGATAATTCGGAGAGGATAAGTTAAGAATCACTAGTGCGGGGCAGCCGCAGAACTCAGTGATTCAGGTAAGAGATGAAGGACCAATATATTCAGCTAGGCCGAAGTATACTGGGTGAAGCGATTCAGTGCGGGGCAGCCGCAGAACTCGAATCGTATAAGGTAGAGGAACGTAGAGGGTCGAGTTAAAGACACTGGCTCTAAGTTCAAAGTAAGAAATATATTATAAGACTCAGTGAATACAGTGAATACAGTGACGGCGTACCGATGTGATACAGAGTAAGAGCAAAAAGATACTACTCAAGGGACGCGCAGGTCCGACTTATATAGGGGTTTTAGACAAAGGTTTTAGGTGGGGAGCATAGGTTCCTTCTTGGAACTATTGCATGCGTAATGTTTACAAAAAACGCAGTCCTAATCAGGTCAGCTTATCTTTATGACATCTTTAAGAGCTGACGGGTGACTCACGGCCCCCACTTTAGTTCGAGATGGTTTGACCTTCGCACTGGTGACGCTGGATAGAGGTGATTCTCAATAGATGGCGGTACTTATACTATTGTCGGTAAGTTGGTAACTTATCGACTGTAGGTAACTTATCATTGGTAGCTTATTTTTGGTAACTGTAGGTAACTGTAGGTAATTTATCGACTGTTGGTAATTTATCGACTGTAGGTAATTTATCGACTGTTGGTAATTTATCGACTGTAGGTAATTTATCGACTGTAGGTAACTGTAGGTAACTTATCGATTGTAGGTAATTTATCGACTGTAGGTAATTTATCGACTGTAGGTAGTTGGTAATTTATCAATAGTAGGTAGTTGGTAATTTATCGACAGTTGGTAATGACTGTCGGTAACTTATTATGTAACGATTGTCGGTAACGGTATATAACGGCGGTTGGTAACAGGTTATGTTGGTAATGTATCGACGTAGTGGAAAAAGTAGTAAACGCAGCGGGTATATATATAAAATTAGGAGTATATATATGACGGGAGAATATATAATGAATATATGAGAACGCAGTGAATATACATATGTGTTAGATAGAGTCCGTTTTAGCTGTAATATGTAAGATACGCGAATATTATAGAGAGAGGCGGTAATGATAGTAATACTGGTATTGAGGAAAAAGACGGGCGTGCAACGGACGTCACACTTGTTTGTTTATTTCATCCTTGTGGATTGGCGGAAACCTATATTGTTTAGTATGGATCGGCATATCGTCGACCGTGTGTATGTGATGTTTTAATACGGACGTTCCTTGAAGCGGGTCTGTCGGTAGGTGAAACAAATCTGAATGGCGCTCCAAAAGTTTTCCCACGCTATCCTTTTCTTCTTGGTTAAGGTGGTCCAATCGTAATAGTGGCAAGAGCTTGGATAATCTGTCGTCTCCGTCGTCTATTGTCGCGATATTGCATTGCACAGTACGCGGAGAGCATTCGAATTCCTACAAGGTCAGGGTTGGCACCTTAAAATCGAATTCTTCTTCCGTCGTGTTGAATAGTCGGAGGTGCGCGTTGCCTCGATCATTCGCCACTATTGCTTCCCCGACGTATACACCTTTTGTGAGTTCAAAAAAAGGTATGTATCCTTCCGATAGCTCGGGATTTGCTATACGTATTCGCACAGGTACAGCTGACCGTTTTGGAATCCTAATCACCTCGTCTGCGTGGAAGGGAATGTGAATATTGCTCCATCGTATGCAACGTTCTTCGTAGTCCACCTTCGCTGCCTGTTTAGTTAGAAATTCCGAGCCTAATATACCGTTTTGTTCAATGGGAAAATCTTCGTCTACCAGATGGAACTGTACGGGACGTCCAGCAAGGTGAATAGCGACTGTCCCTCTAGTGTGCACTTGTTTAGATGATATTCCTCTCAATGATAATACCTCCTCCGTTTTTACCGACAAGTTATTAACGGTATCGGCTTTGATGAGGTTCACTTTTGCTCCGGAATCTACCATTAGTGTTACCTTGCGAGCGAGGTCCGGAGACGCGATGCAAACGGAGGGTACGGTGCGATGCGAGGTTAGTTGGACGGTTGCTGTTCTTGCATTCCTGGCGTTTCTTCGCCAATCGTTAAAATTTGACGCCCTGCGTTCGGGGCACCCCGGCGGGCGTCGTTCGTTACCGGTGTGCTGCTTAGGTTTCCCTGTTGTTGCCTATTTCCGCCAGCCTCTTGCGCACGCCTGTATGCGAGCTTCCGACACTCGGACATATCATGTCCTGGATTCTTACAATAATTACAGATCTTTGAGTTGTCCCGGGTCGGTGGCCTGGCCGTGAACGTTTGCCCACTCGGGCGTTCGTATCTGTTGCGATGTGGAGGAAAGTTGTCCGGGCGTTCGGATGGCGGACTACCTCTATTCTCGTAGGTATGCTGTCGCGGCCTGATTTCTTCCTGTCTGTTTTCACGTTTGCGGTCGTCATGTCTCGCGAACTGTTCCCTGCGAGGCCCCGGTTGGTGTAACTTGTGACGACGTGACTCCGCTTCCAGAGTTTTTGACAGTTGAGTCGCCTTGAGGAAGGCGTCTTCCAAGTTGCGATAGCCCTCCAATTTTAATCGCACGAACAATTCTGACGGTAAACCGGCACAAAAGCTTTCCAACACGTCGGCGTCGATCTCCGCAGCGATGTTACGTGCGGATCTGCGGTGGTTCGCTTGTCGTTCGCCGTCGACGATGGCTGTACGCAGGTCCTTGGCCCGAGTTATATAATCCAAAATATGTTCGTTGGGGCCCTTACAAAGATTGGCGAGTTCGCCACGGTATTGGTTCACGGATTTCTTCGGTGCGAAGTTGCTCTTCAAACGATCGATGAGACCCTGTACAGTGGTGACGTCAGCGTCTTCGACGGCTTGGAATGCGTGTCCTTGGAGTTTATTGATGAGCATCCGTGCAAGGTATGGTTCCATTGAACTCGATAGCATGTTTTTTGCACGTTCGCAAGCGCGGGCGAATTGAAATATGGAAATTCGGTACCCGTCATAGCGAGGCACTGTCTCTAGTGCGTCCTTCAAACTTATGGGGTAGCCAGGTTCGGGAATTCGGCTAAATTCGGGTCGCGTCCATGTGTCTTCGTGGTGGACAGACGTTTCGCAAATTTCCGGCGCTTGATTTTCGGGGATGAGTAGTGGCATCTGATCGTTAGAACTTTTTTCTAATTGCTCTATCCTGGATGCCAATGTTCTAATACTAGTTAGTCCAGATTTTAACTCCGAAATCATTTCTTGGAACTCGTTTGGGGTCTTCGATTCCGACCGGATCTTTTGTTTCTCCTCTTCTAACAATTGTCGCTCGGCCGAAATAGTAGTACGTTCCGCTTCCAAAGCTTCCGATTGTTCCTTCAGCCTCTTCTCTTTTGCAGCCACGTGCTCGCTGATAGCTATCGCCTCTGCTTCGGTGAGGGCTGTCGTTCGAGTCCTCCTTTCCGACATGTTTATAGAGTTAGTTTGGACTTCTTGGGCTATTCTCAAATCCCTACCGCTGCCACCAAATTGTCACGTCCTCCAGGGAGCCGCTCAGGTTCTGGAGGGTTATTGCCTCTTTTTGGTCAACGCGTTAGCACACGATTTACCTGGGATGAGGCGGGAATAGCCCGAAGCGCGGAAGCCAAACGAAATGGAGAGGCGTAGACAAGGGAGGAACGAGCGTGCAAAGAAACAATCACGATTTTCCCTAAGGATTTATTACCAAGAGGATTTATTAAAAACGTTGGGTATTATAAGTACAAACTCAATGTAATTACTATCGGTCAACATAATCAATCGTCGTCGTCGTGATCAGACAGGGTGATGACCTCGATGTCAGATTCCGGTGTCAGGGGGCGCGGAGTTGGTAGGTCTTGGAGTTGCTCTAACGTGAGCCCAAGATCTGCCATGAAAGAGGGGAGTGGGAATGGTTGGGAATCTGGAATTTCTTCAATTTGAACGGTGGATGGGGGAGGAATAAAGGAGAAATAATGCGTGTGGATAGGGCCGTATAAGGACTGTAGGTTTTCAAAAGTATAGTCCTGTTCCGTTCTCAAGGGAGACGACTGAGGGGAATTAGAATGACCCGGGATCGAAGACGACTCGTCGATATCCGGAGATTGTGGTTCCAGTTGCGGTGAACTGGGAGGAGCTGGAATTTCGGCTGGTTGTGACAGACAGTCACTCTGAGAGTCCAATCGTGTAGGCTGGGAATTTCGTTCGCGTTGAGACAAACTAGCTTCAAGGCGACGCAAGATCGCCCGAAGACGACGAGCGAGTACTTTCTTTCCTCCTCTGCGTCTCTTAATGACACGAGCAGGCATGTCTTTCAGAATCTGCGAAGAACGAATTCATTCTGCCATTACGCGAATTCTCAGGAGCCATTTGTGATCTGGCATCCACACTGAGCATTCGGCTTACCTTGATGCGCTGCTGAAAGCGAATGGTGCCGCTGGAGGCACAATGGAATCGCCGATGAAGGCTCGTTAGAGTGGCCGATGAAGGCGAGAGGAGCCGGTGAAGGCTCGTTAAATATTCGCCGATGAGGGCGTTTGGGTCTAGGAGCAACGTTGGTCGCTCGAACTAGGTGCGCCTATAAGCATAGAAATGGCAGTGGATGTTCGTTCTTCGGAGAACAGTATTCTAAGGAATAACGCGAAAATCTGACAGGAAAAAGGAAGGACATGTAAGATAGGGTAGTAAGTTCACAAAATAAGGAACAATGAAACACTCCGACAACGATTAAATTATATTCACGAGTAGGAGCAAGTGACAAATATTCGCAAACGCTCAGTCTACGAAGGTTTGGTTAAAGAGTCGTAAACGCTCGGTCTACGAAGAGTTTGACGCGTACGCTCGGTCCGCGGAGTCAACGCAATAATACTATTTGCAACTTACGTTTGAGGCTTGGTAGGTTTACTTGTCTGCACTAGAACTGAACTGTGCAGTAGAACCGTTAACTGTGTACTAGAGAACCTTTAAGGTTGGATGCTCGGCGATGACTGACTGGAGCGGTTGCCTTTCTTCACCACCTCGGTTCGCAACGGAGTAGTGGGGAAGGTCGGTTGGAATGGTGGGGAACCAATCATGACTCTCGGTATCGTGGAGGTGGCAAGCTAGCGAGTGGGGACTGATGTGCCGTGCGCAAAACTACGTCAGCATTCTCACGGATGCAGCGGGTACAGAACTGCAACGTCTGCGTTCCCAAGCCGGCGCGCTCATCGTATCTCGTCAGCGTTATCTAACCCGTCAGTGCACGTGTGCATACCGATGCTCGGAGACAGACTGCTGATACAGCGTCTCCGGCTCGACGCGGTTAATCCGTGTTACTTGAGCTGATAGCGCACGTGTGCATACCAGCGCTCGGAGGGAATACGAGGCGGGGATCAGATTCGCAATGTCAGCGTTCTCACGCGAGCTCGGATCGTTTGCTTACGTAGCTGTTGCAGGGCCGCTCCTATTTTACCGTCTTCGTTCTGCAGGACCGCATCCATCGTTTGTTGTATTTTATATTTTATGAATTAATCGTTGTGTGTGAATATTTTCGTGACCCATAGTGGCAGGTTCTTATCTTATCTTATCTTATCTTATTATCTTAAATTGTAATCTGAGCCGATAAGGCTCCGAAATTTTTCTGCCGCCTTCGGCGGCACCCCCCGTCACTACACTTCTATATATATAAGAGCGAAGAGAATATAATGTGATTAAACATAGTACATAGAGTAATGTCGGGGTGTGAACATGTTTCGAGTCGAACCACCAAAAAACGAGGAGGAAGGTGATCCTCAACCATCAGCTCCAGCACGCGACACCGAGGATCCAGCACCAACAACGCGCCCTATCCCCGCGTCCGATACGAACCCCTATATACAGCTAAGTAAAATATTAATGGAGAGACGCACTAATACCGAAAAATAAAAGCCTCCAGCATTTATTTTTCTCATTTTAAGGGGGGAGGTGTGACGTCCGTTGCACGCCCGTCTTTTTCCTCAATACCAGTATTACTATCATTACCGCCTCTCTCTATAATATTCGCGTATCTTACATATTACAGCTAAAACGGACTCTATCTAACACATATGTATATTCACTGCGTTCTCATATATTCATTATATATTCTCCCGTCATATATATACTCCTAATTTTATATATATACCCGCTGCGTTTACTACTTTTTCCACTACGTCGATACATTACCAACATAACCTGTTACCAACCGCCGTTATATACCGTTACCGACAATCGTTACATAATAAGTTACCGACAGTCATTACCAACTGTCGATAAATTACCAACAGTCGATAAATTACCTACAGTCGATAAATTACCAACAGTCGATAAATTACCTACAGTTACCTACAGTCGATAAATTACCAACAGTCGATAAATTACCTACAGTTACCTACAGTTACCAAAAATAAGCTACCAATGATAAGTTACCTACAGTCGATAAGTTACCAACTTACCGACAATAGTATAAGTACCGCCATCTATTGAGAATCACCTCTATCCAGCGTCACCAGTGCGAAGGTCAAACCATCTCGAACTAGAGTGGGGGCCGTGAGTCACCCGTCAGCTCTTAAAGATGTCATAAAGATAAGCTGACCTGATTAGGACTGCGTTTTTTGTAAACATTACGCATGCAATAGTTCCAAGAAGGAACCTATGCTCCCCACCTAAAACCTTTGTCTAAAACCCCTATATAAGTCGGACCTGCGCGTCCCTTGAGTAGTATCTTTTTGCTCTTACTCTGTATCACATCGGTACGCCGTCACTGTATTCACTGTATTCACTGAGTCTTATAATATATTTCTTACTTTGAACTTAGAGCCAGTGTCTTTAACTCGACCCTCTACGTTCCTCTACCTTATACGATTCGAGTTCTGCGGCTGCCCCGCACTGAATCGCTTCACCCAGTATACTTCGGCCTAGCTGAATATATTGGTCCTTCATCTCTTACCTGAATCACTGAGTTCTGCGGCTGCCCCGCACTAGTGATTCTTAACTTATCCTCTCCGAATTATCGAGTACTGCGGACGTCCCGCACTGATAATTCTTCCTTAATCTCCTACCCAATATTCATGCCTAAAACCCGTCGCGCCGGAAGAAAGTTCCGTATACGCCGGGAAGTTCATCAGAAAATCCACGGAGTTTCCGCCGCGTACCCTCCGCGTTCATCCGACGACTATCCTCGTCGCCCATACCGCCTACTTCCGAACGAATTGCCTACTACGGAAGAACTTCGTGCAGTCCGCCAAGACGTTCCTATAGAAGATCCTCGCTACGAAATCTACACCGGACAAGCTCTCACCCACCAGCAAAAGGTCTGCATTGAATTGTTCGGCAGCGCTTCGCCAGCTCGTCCAGAGACTCCGCCAAATTAACGCCCCTTTTAGCCGCTCATCCAACCGTCCTGACAACGTTAAAGGTAAGTGACATCTCCTTCTACTACTTTTTACAGTTCTAAATAAGATTCCTGGTCCCCGGGTATACTCGGTGAATGCAGAGTGCCTAAAAACAGGAAAATAGCTTTTAAAAACTCGATTGACAAAGTCGAGACGTAACACTTCGATGATATCCTCAGTTGTTTCATTAACGACCGTATCTTCGTTACTCGAGGACGGTGAGGCTTGCACAGGAGTACTGCACGATGGTTCGGATAGTCTGCTGTCGTTTGCAACATCTCGGGTAGGCGGTTCCTCTCCCTGGGGATGTTGTGGCTCAGCTGGCTCAGATGTCGGTGTCTGACTATGCAAAGATGATGGTGTGAAGAAAATGTCGCTGTCGTCACTATCGCTGTCCAGACGGACCGGCATCGCCGTGATTGCCGGTGGGTTACGGGAAAGTGCATCCGCATTGGTGTTTGTCTTACCGCTTTTATAGCGAATTTCATACTCGTAGCCAGCGAGTTTATACTTCCAGTTGCATAACCGAGATGTAGGATCCTTCACCGAGTGAAGCCACACGAGGGGTTTATGGTCGGTGACGATGATGAATTTGCGACCGTATAAGTATGGTCGGAAGTGTGATATGCAATAAATCATGGCGAGGCATTCTTTTTCTATGGTTGAATAGTTTTGTTCCGCCGACGTTAACAGTCTCGATGCATATGCGATGGGTAGATCCTTACCGATTTCACCTTGACTCAATACTCCCCCGATAGCGTATCCAGAGGCGTCAGTCGTCAAGTTGAATGTTTTGGAATAATCAGGGTACTGTAAAACTGGTGCGGAACAGAGAGCATTCCTCAGTGTGTCGAAAGCTTGTTGTTGACTACCGCCCCAACTGAATTTCTTATCCTTTTTTAGTAATTCAGTCAAAGGTTTTGCAGTTTTAGAGAAGTTCTCGATGAAACGGCGATAATATCCTGCCAATCCCAAAAATTGTTTGATATTTTTAGCCGTTCTCGGTGTCGGGAACATTTTGACCGCTTCTATCTTTTTCGGATCTGGTCGCACTCCGTCCTCTGTTATTATATGGCCGAGATAGGCAACTTCCCTGCGCAAAAACTCGCATTTGTCTGGTTGAAGCGCGAGGTTTGCTTCTCGAAGGCGCTTAGCGAGTCGGTCGAATTTTATTTCATGTTCAGTAAGAGAGTGCGAATAAATCACGATATCGTCCAGATACACGAACAGCTCTGTTCCTTGTAATCCCGACAGTACGTTGTCCATTAATCGTTGGAATGTGGCTGGGGCATTCTTTAGACCGAATGGCATACGGCGAAATTGATAGTGACCATACGGAGTCGAGAAGGCTGTTTTGTGGGCGTCTTCTTCTGCTACTGGAATCTGATGAAATCCAGTGGCGAGGTCGAAACACGAAAAGTATTTTGCTCCTCCTAGCTGATCTAATATCTCGATGATATTGGGCAGTGGGTAAGCGTCACCTATAGTTTTTTCGTTGAGAGCACGGTAATCTATCACCATTCGCCAGCGAGGGTTGCCATGAGAATCTGGTTCTTGGGGACATCCATACAGAGGAGATATTGAAAATTTTCGAAGTGGGAGGATTCAGAGAATTCAGAGAGTTAGGGGACGCAGAGGACGTAGAAGATTGAGAAGATTCACGGGATTCAGCGAATGTATTAAAATTAGAAAATTCAGAGGACGTAGGAGATTCGCTGGACTCCGTAAATTGAGATTCAGGGAACGTAGAAGATTTAGGAGACTCAGAGAATTCAGAGGTTACTTCTTCGAAATTTTCGAGGCGTAATGTAGGAATATTTGCAGTGATGGATTTAGAAGTTGTATTAAAAATGTCAATATTAACACGACCTTCATGGACGTTTACTATTGAATCCATGAAGAAAACTCCGGGTGTCGGTTCCTGTCCGCTAAGGAGGCCCTCCGACAGCTCGGGGTTTAATATAGGAATAGAGACGGAGACATAGGAGCAAGGAGAAATCTCGACAGATTCTCTCTCGTCGAAGGGGACATATATATTACCCCAGTACACGTGGCGTTTCTCGTAGTTCATATTAGCTTGCGTTGCTTCAAAGAATTCATCTCCCAAGATTCCTTCGTGGCGTACAGGGAGATTATCCGGTATAATGTGAAAGTGGATGGTTTTGCCAAATAAGATTAGGTCGATTGTCCCGTGGGTAATAATCGTTTCGTTTGTAATACCTTGAATGATTCTTTTATCGTTTGTATTAATTTCGACGGAGGTAGGCACGGCGCGTTTTTTAATTAAATTGATTTGAGATCCGGTATCTAGCAGAAGTTTAAGCAGGGTTCTTTGTTCGGTTTCACAATTGATAAATTTCTGAGAGTTACGGTTTAGTTTGATATGGTGGACGCGGAGGGGCCCGGGTCTTCCGTTTTCGTTGCTGCGATAAAATTTACGGCATTTGGAGGGGCCTGTGGTTTCGTTTGATTCTTAAAAGCGAGTTTACGGCAGGTCTGTATTGTGTGACCTGGATTTTTACAGTATCGACAGACGTCGGAATTTGATACGGGTGGTGATGTAGTTGGACCGTTAGCGCGTGAAATTGGAGCTGTTTGTGTCGAAGAGGCGGGTGGTGACATATTTGATTGCATGCGTGGCGATATGTTTTGAGAAGCGGAGTTAGTGGTATGTGGAGTGACGTTGGCCCTTATGTCGTTTCGGGGTCGTCGGACGGGATCGTTATATGACTTCGTTAATGATCGGAATGCTTGCCTCTCGCGAGAAATTCTTGCGGCGTGCGCGATTGCATCTGTAAGTGTATGGCTTCGGAAACTGCGGAGCTCGACCCTTATGTGGTCGTGAGTGCCACGAATAAAACTTTCGAGGACATCTTCCTCGATCTCGCTCTTGATGTATTCGGGCAACCCGTAATATTTTTGTTCTGCGGCGTCTAACAATGCGGCCTTAAGCGTTTTCGTTCGTGCGGCATATTCTAATATGTTTTCACCGGGGTGTTGAAATAAATTCGCGAGTTCTCCGCGGTAATCGTTTAAACTTTTATTGGAGGAAAAGGTGCGTTTTAAAACGTCTATAAATTCAGAGAGATGTCTAAAGTCTACGTCGTCGACAACGCTCCGCGCGGTGCCTCTGACCTTTTGTTTAAATAATTTAATTAATGTTTTATCTGGTTGTCCGCTTAGAGATTCTGCTGCTTCTTGGCATGCACGCGTGAATCGGTGAATCGGGATGTTGGTCCCATCGAATGAAGGAATTTGATCGAGTATGTCCCGTGGATTAAATATTGGTTCGTTTCTTAGACTATGCGTACGGGCCGTAAAATTACTCGGGGCGAATGGAGAACGAGGCGATAATACGTGTTCCGCTGATTCCTCGGGACTTGGTTCTGGCATATTTCTCTGAGGCGCTCCTACCCTTTCGGACAGAGCATGTATTTGATTTTGTAAACTGCGGACTAATGACTCTAATTCTGATTTTTCGCGACGGATGGTTTCAATTTGCTCGAGGGCGTTTCGCGTTTTTTGTTCTTCCGAACGAATAGCTTCTTGTTTCTCGCGCTCTATCCGTGCTAACTGCTCTGCAGCCTCTCGTTTTTCGATTTCTTTTTGTTTTTGTAATTCGCGACGCTCTATTTCTAATCTATTTTCGCGAGCCGTTACTTGTTCTAATAGTATATTGATTTCTTCTTCGTTCCTCGCGGTTTGGCTCCTTGTGGACATGCTTGAATTTGGCATTTTTACAGTTCTAAATAATTCGAAATCCCACTTCTGACACCAATTGTTACGTCTCGACTTTGTCAATCGAGTTTTTAAAAGCTATTTTCCCTGTTTTTAGGCACTCTGCATTCACCGAGTATACCCGGGGACCAGGAATCTTATTTAGAACTGTAAAAAGTAGTAGAAGGAGATGTCACTTACCTTTAACGTTGTCAGGACGGTTGGATGAGCGGCGAAAAGGGCGTTAATTTAGCGGAGTCTCTGGACGAGCTGGTGAAGCGCTGCCGAACAATTCAATGCAGACCTTTTGCTGATGCGTGAGAGCTTGTCCGGTATAGACTTCGTAGCGAGGTGTAACGTCCTGACGTAAACCAATACTTGGAAATCTCAATTATTCAGTTTATTTCATTTTCTTTTTACACATTTACTTACAGTCATCTATTCCATAGCACATATTTTCATTAACGCATATCTCTCCAACTTTTCACCACCCTATAAATAAAGAAAAACATAATTAACATTACATAGATACATGTAGTAAGACGTAGTAAGACAAGTAAGTTCATCGCTACGCCACATTATAGATTATACACATAAACTACTCACCGAATGCAAGGACCGCCTAGCCAGGAAGGGTTCTACTCAAATAGCTTACCTAGAACATATAAACATTATTAATTTCAACATAACATTAATATAATATAAAGGACAAACAGAAACAGTACATATAATTAGATACAAACCTCGCTTGGCCTGGCGCAGCCTTCCATTCACTTAACCTATAAACACAAGATTAGTGTTAGTTACATAATTATTATTATATTATTATTTACAATTAATCTATCAAGATATACTCACCACATTCATTGCAATAACCGTCATATATCCAGAGTGCACCTTGGTTATATAACTTCTATTACTGCGACAACCTGCAAATAACCTAATTTAGTAATGCGTCGACTTATGCGTATCAATAATAATAATAATGTATTAATCCTAATTTATATAATGCAATATTATTGTACAACGTTAACATAATAGGTTATGTACTTGCGTTGCACCAATGCTGCACTCAGCTGTCATAGGCACGTGGAGCAGACGGATGCAGCTCCATGCGCCGCTATCATGACGCCATCTTCTCTCTCGCGGAAGAGCGCATTTCGAATGTGGTCATTGTAGAGTCGTACACTAGCCTTCGAGGCGTCAACATCATTTTAGAGAGTCGTAATTCAACCTTCGTAGAGTTAACATCGTTTTAATATTCTCTCCAGCCTTCGATGAAGTATCATCGCAAGGACCATTTCTGAATCTAAAAGTTAATTACAGTCTTAGGACTAATTAACTTCTTATTTCCAATAGAGTGTCTTAGCGATCTCTATCTCTTCTATTTTATATTTAATATCAGTTTCGTACTTAATTCATTATTCATTCGTCCACCACATTTTAAGTGTTCTCTTCATCGTCCAACTCATTTAGCAATTAAGGTACGTAAGTAAGTAGCTATAAGATTTATTAAAGGTATAAAACTTTATTTCGTTTATATGAAATACATTTTGCTCCATTTGTATTATTAATAGTTAATCGATTTCCTATTCTACTAAATATTAATTTAGTTATTTGTTACAATAAATATTGAATAACCTTTTATAGCGTTTTCCCGTTTCTTTCTATCACATTAAATTAATTCATAGTTAATTAAATTATTATAATTTCTAGTTAAAACTAAGATAGATTAATCTAGTTTTTGCTTCGTGTACATCATACATTCTCACGCGTGATCTATCACCGCTCAGCCGTGACCTATAGTTCTAATACTTAGAGTCAATAGTCTGCCACACGCCCAATAACATTTTCTATAATTCTTTTCTCGAATTACATATTTTTATAACAATTTTTATAAACATTAGTTATACAATTTCTCTAACGTTTGCATCATTTAAACTCTAATCTCGTCATTAGGAATTACCTGTAGAATATAACGATAGATTTCGGTTTCCCTTATTACGTCCGAACCGAAGTTTATCTTGTTAAAACTATAATTTTATAGTTTTAACTGGTGACAGCGCTGCCAATTTATATAATCTCCCTCGCACCAATTTATAAAGCGTATCAAATTCCGTGTCGGAAAATCTAAGGTGTAATACTTGGAGATACCGGCGGATCAGGACGTAACAATTGGTGGCAGCGGTGGGATTCGAAAAATTTTTCTACAAAATTTGGGATACGAAAAATTTTTTTTTCTAGAAAATTTGGAATACGAAAATCTTTCTTCTTAAGGAAATTAAAAATTCGGAAATCTTTTCTTCGAAAAATTAGAAAAATTAAACTTTTTTTTTGGAATATTTGAAAATATATATTTCAGGAAATTATATTAGTTATTCTACAGGTAAAATTCGAATTTCTAACGACAACAAGATTTTGAACTTGTATCTTGTTCAACCGAACACAAAAACGCACGTTAGAGGACATACAGCTTACTCGTTACAGAATCATAAATACATACAAAAACACATACATACGGACATAAGTACTTATAGATCATCGCGTCGTTACCGTGACCGTTAACGAAACTTTAATTAAACGTAAACAGATTCAATTAGAAAGTACAAATTTTTTCTTATACATTTCTTACATAGCTTCTATTTAGAGATTATAATCCCAATTACATATCAAATTAATTATTGAGATTTATAAACCGAATAAAATGGCTCAATCACGTTCATTAAATAACGATAAAGAATTTTCTGACGCCGACGACGAATTTCCAATCGTAGAAACTCCCAAATTATTTAAACCTAAATTTACAAGTACGGCTAATGAACAAAATTTACGGAAACAGGTAGATGAATTAAGATCAATGATTGAACATTTAACGCGAAACATTTCTACAACGAATCCGCAAAGTGAATCAAATTCGACTCCTATGTGGCAAAATTATCCACCTGTTGCATCGGTAACACCTCAATTTACATTAAAAGATGCGATTGAAATGGTTCCGCATTTCGATGGTCATAATATCTCCATACAAAAATATGCGAAAGCTTGTCGTCATGCTCGGGATATGTTACATCCGCATCACGAACCGTATTTAACAAAGTTCCTCCAAAGTAAACTTAAAGGTCATGCCTATTTAGCCGTCGAGGATTATAATTTGAACACCATCGATGAACTGATACGAAAACTGAAACAAACATTCGCACCGTTAGAATCAGCTAACCATTACCGCGGACAACTTGGCAACATAATAATAAAACCAAACGAACATATATTGGAGTACATTAATCGCGTTAAAGATTTACAATTCGCTATTCTAGACTCGCATAAAGATAAATATGGTACAACATCACCGGAAATGATAGCCGATACCGAAATGTTCACTCGGGAATGTTTTCTGAACGGTCTTCCACCTGATTTTCGGATGCAGATTCTCATTCATAATCCAAAAACTCTGGAACAATTATTTGAATTAGCCACTAGTATATATAAACAAATGGACAGGGATAGAAAATTATTCGGGAGTCAGTTAAAACATAATAACTACAATAGAATCGAGCATAGAAATTTCGAACCGCGTCAATCATCTCAAATAAATCTCCGACAAAATTTTGAACCGCGTCAGTTACCTCAAACGAATAACCGATCCAATTTTGAACCGCAGCAAATACCTCAATCAAATATTCGACAGAATTTCAATGAAATTCCGAGGTACACACAGCATTCACCTCCTAGTTTCTGCAATTACTGTAAAACAAGGGGACATCTAGTCTCCGAATGCAGGAAATTAGCTTATGTAAAAGCGCAGCAGAATCCGGGAAACGCGAACGGGACCCCTGTAACAACGGACGCAGTACAGAGGGCCCCTCGTCAACCGGTGCGTCCAGTAAATGCACTGCAACAACCCCCGTCATCCACATCGGAAATGGAATAAATGGTGCCTACGACATCTCATTGGATAAGGTACCAATTATCAAACTATCTTCTCCAAGTTTTAGAACGGATGCAGACATCATGGTCGACACTGGAGCTGTACCAAACATAATTAAAGTCAGTCACCTTAGGGACAGAACTGGCATCGACAGCTCTAGGTCTGTAAAATTAGTGGGAATTACCCAAGAAAGTGTAGATACCCTGGGCATGGTGAACATTGACCTCTTCGGGCAAAAGGTTCCTTTCCACGCAGTATCTGTCGAGTTCCCGATTCCATCTGCTGGTATCTTAGGATCCACCACGCTGAGGACACTCGGAGCTCACATCTCCTATGCAGATGAACAGATGTACGTCAGTGGTAGGTATATACCCTTTTCTAATGCTCGTCACGTTCAAGTTCCAGCCAGTTCCAGTATGGTCACTCGTGTCACTCTCAAGGATGAACCACTAATAAAAAGGAAATTACCGCATAACAACAGCGAAACCATGGGTAATGGTCCTACCATTATGGACAATGCGCAACCATGCATACCTGCTCCAAGGGCCATAAACCTCGAGACAACATCTGCAATGTCTAAAACTTGCCAGAAAGGATATACATCTCCAATTTCCACGACTGATGTTAATTCTTGGTCTCCTAGGATCGATCAGAGAAACCATCAGCCGTCCATAAATTGCCATCTTCCTAAAAACACATTCAATTTAAAACAAATTTCCACCCATCCTACTTTAAACTCTAATTCTATGTCACATTCTAATACAAATTCACACACTAATTCTACTCTACATTTTAATTCCACTTTACACACTAATTCAAATCTACATTCTATTCCTATCTTAAATCCTAAATCAAATTCACATACACCTTCTAATCCTAAACACTCAAATCATATTAACACTACACAAAACACAGAAAATCTCGAACAATCTACAAACAATGAAATCAACAAGGTTAAAACCGAATTTTCTGGGTATTTTAACCCACGGCATTTATTAAAGAAAAATGTCGTACGTAAATTTCATACAACCAATCAGATGGTTGAGTTATCAAATATTGCATGTTGGGATATCTCGGGCCAATCCGAAGATGCCAAAGATCTCCCAATAACAAACGCGCCTCGAATTTCGAATTATTTAAATCACATCGATTATAAAACGTGTATAGAAATTCTAAACTCTATTAATTGTACTTCGTATTTGCGTATTTCAATATTTAAAAGCCATCTTATAACTATAAATTACGACCGATATCTTAATTTTATTGGCGATTTTACTGTACCTCGCTTTGCGATTATGTCATTCAAGAAGATGCTGATTTCAAGGATTCGTCAACCCATCACTCATCAGTCACTTCTTCATCGCGACGATCTACTGGACAAAGGGGACCATGCGTGTTCGGAATCGGAAGTCGATTTTCCCTCGACCGTGGTATCTTCTTCAGCCGAAGTCACTTGGCAGGACATCAAATTTTCTCTGCCGTCTTCAGGACTTACGGACAAAATAATACTCCAGCCACTGCCGAGATTTTACGATTTCCATGGAGAAAAAACTCTCAGTACGCTCACGATGGATCATCCCATTCATCTCCTCAAGGGTCGTCTCGTTCGCCAGCCTTCTATGAAAGGACCTCCAAGGGTTGCAGTACACGCTATCCTATCAGCACAAATTCATATGTTGTTCAGCGAAGCAGAGGATACCAATAACAATCAGCAGTATCAAATACGATTGTTATTAAGGAAACACCAAAAAGCTTACTTAAATCCAGTGATCTTGGGAGAAATATTTCGCTCCATTATAGACGTGTTTCGCGAGTTTAATCTGGTTCTTCAGTTTCCAGATTTAGAAGAATTACGGACACCAGTATTGGGTGTGCGATACAATTCAATTCGCACAAATGAAGCACCTGGCACCAAGACCTTCATTTAACTTCTGCTGTTGAAATTCAACGTCCAATACTGCAACAAACCAAGGCTTACGACGACGGAATACGAATCTTCGGACCTTCACAATTGGCGACGATGTCTACTTGCTGAAAGAACCACGTAAGGGGAAATTCGACGACCAATATTCTGGACCGCATCGTGTCATCGACGTCTTGGATAATGGCAACGTACGAATCACCTATCAGGGAGCAACACGTCTCGTACACGCGAATAAATTGCGCATGAGCAAGGTACACCGTAACTAAAACCGAAAATTTAATATATAATATCCATAGTTACATTATTCAAATGTTTAAATCCCTAGATTTTGATTGCAAATTCATACAGACCTTTCAAAATGTTTTCAATCGCGTTTAACTTCCGTAATGATACGTACAATTCATGCAAACTTATTGATACAAATTCTTAATCGTGATTAATTAACGCAATGATTAGTATAATTCATACCTTTTCTTTTTATTATTGAAGAAAAATGCTTCATTACATTCCGCATTTTTCTTTATTTATGGGGGGAGGTGTAACGTCCTGACGTAAACCAATATTTGGAAATATCTTCTATTCAATTTATTTTATTCCCTTTCTATATCTTAACTTACATACATTCAGTCCATAGCATATACTTTCATTCACGCATATCTCTTTAGCTTCTCACCACCTGTGACAGCCCGCACAACAGGTGCCATAGGCACGAGGCCGTGGGCTGTCGTCCCAATTACGCGGACCTCTACCTACCCGCATCGGAAGTGCAGCCAGCCCAGCGGCACGACGCTCCAGAGGCGCAGCCCCACACATTCGGCATGGAGGAAGCACTCTACACGGAGATCGGGCCTGCTGCACTCAGGGATCAAGGCAGCAGCTACGAGTCCCCGCCATATCCGCGGCCCTACGTCATCCCTTATGACGTACCACCTGCGGCCAGATTCTTCTGGCCGCCACCTCCGTCAGCAACCAGTACGCCGCCGTACTATTATGCGGATTTATCCATGGGGCAGGAGAGGGCTCCAGGACCGGAGTCGCTGCGGCCTCAGTGGAGCCACCACGTGGAAGAGCCAGAAGAGCATCACCAGGAGCGCCCCTGCCTGTGGAGTGTCACGTCCTCCAGGGAGCCGCTCAGGTTCTGGAGGGTTATTGCCTCTTTTTGGTCAACGCGTTAGCACACGATTTACCTGGGATGAGGCGGGAATAGCCCGAAGCGCGGAAGCCAAACGAAATGGAGAGGCGTAGACAAGGGAGGAACGAGCGTGCAAAGAAACAATCACGATTTTCCCTAAGGATTTATTACCAAGAGGATTTATTAAAAACGTTGGGTATTATAAGTACAAACTCAATGTAATTACTATCGGTCAACATAATCAATCGTCGTCGTCGTGATCAGACAGGGTGATGACCTCGATGTCCGATTCCGGTGTCAGGGGGCGCGGAGTTGGTAGGTCTTGGAGTTGCTCTAACGTGAGCCCAAGATCTGCCATGAAAGAGGGGAGTGGGAATGGTTGGGAATCTGGAATTTCTTCAATTTGAACGGTGGATGGGGGAGGAATAAAGGAGAAATAATGCGTGTGGATAGGGCCGTATAAGGACTGTAGGTTTTCAAAAGTATAGTCCTGTTCCGTTCTCAAGGGAGACGACTGAGGGGAATTAGAATGACCCGGAATCGAAGACGACTCGTCGATATCCGGAGATTGTGGTTCCAGTTGCGGTGAACTGGGAGGAGCTGGAATTTCGGCTGGTTGTGACAGACAGTCACTCTGAGAGTCCAATCGTGTAGGCTGGGAATTTCGTTCGCGTTGAGACAAACTAGCTTCAAGGCGACGCAAGATCGCCCGAAGACGACGAGCGAGTACTTTCTTTCCTCCTGTTACGTCTCGACTTTGTCAATCGAGTTTTTAAAAGCTATTTTCCCTGTTTTTAGGCACTCTGCATTCACCGAGTATACCCGGGGACCAGGAATCTTATTTAGAACTGTAAAAAGTAGTAGAAGGAGATGTCACTTACCTTTAACGTTGTCAGGACGGTTGGATGAGCGGCGAAAAGGGCGTTAATTTAGCGGAGTCTCTGGACGAGCTGGTGAAGCGCTGCCGAACAATTCAATGCAGACCTTTTGCTGATGCGTGAGAGCTTGTCCGGTATAGACTTCGTAGCGAGGATCTTCTATAGGGACGTCTTGGCGGACGGCACGAAGTTCTTCCGTAGTAGGCAGTTCGTTCGGAAGTAGGCGGTATGGGCGACGAGGAAAGTCGTCGGATGAACGCGGAGGGTACGCGGCGGAAACTCCGTGGATTTTCTGATGAACTTCCCGGCGTATACGGAACTTTCTTCCGGCGCGTCGGGTTTTAGGCATGAATATTGGGTAGGAGATTAAGGAAGAATTATCAGTGCGGGACGTCCGCAGTACTCGATAATTCGGAGAGGATAAGTTAAGAATCACTAGTGCGGGGCAGCCGCAGAACTCAGCGATTCAGGTAAGAGATGAAGGACCAATATATTCAGCTAGGCCGAAGTATACTGGGTGAAGCGATTCAGTGCGGGGCAGCCGCAGAACTCGAATCGTATAAGGTAGAGGAACGTGGAGGGTCGAGTTAAAGACACTGGCTCTAAGTTCAATGTAAGAAATATATTATAAGACTCAGTGAATACAGTGAATACAGTGACGGCGTACCGATGTGATACAGAGTAAGAGCAAAAAGATACTGCTCAAGGGACGCGCAGGTCCGACTTATATAGGGGTTTTAGACAAAGGTTTTAGGTGGGGAGCATAGGTTCCTTCTTGGAACTATTGCATGCGTAATGTTTACAAAAAACGCAGTCCTAATCAGGTCAGCTTATCTTTATGACATCTTTAAGAGCTGACGGGTGACTCACGGCCCCCACTCTAGTTCGAGATGGTTTGACCTTCGCACTGGTGACGCTGGATAGAGGTGATTCTCAATAGATGGCGGTACTTATACTATTGTCGGTAAGTTGGTAACTTATCGACCGTAGGTAACTTATCATTGGTAGCTTATCTTTGGTAACTGTAGGTAACTGTAGGTAATTTATCGACTGTTGGTAATTTATCAATAGTAGGTAGTTGGTAATTTATCAATAGTAGGTAATGACTGTCGGTAACTTATTATGTAACGATTGTCGGTAACGGTATATAACGGCGGTCGGTAACAGGTTATGTTGGTAATGTATCGACGTAGTGGAAAAAGTAGTAAACGCAGCGGGTATATATATAAAATTAGGAGTATATATATGACGGGAGAATATATAATGAATATATGAGAACGCAGTGAATATACATTAAATGCTGATGTGTTAGATAGAGTCCGTTTTAGCTGTAATATGTAAGATACGCGAATATTATAGAGAGAGGCGGTAATGATAGTAATACTGGTATTGAGGAAAAAGACGGGCGTGCAACGGACGTCACACTATACTCAAGCGCACAACTGACATTGACACTTATCCTCTTCTTATACGTTAACGCGACCAAGAGTCTCGTCGGATTCGATTGTAGTGGCCGACATCTCAACGTTACAACAATATCACTGCTCGACACCGGAGACTGCAAACCGCCCGTGGCAGCAACGAACGCCACAAAAGTGTATATACAATTACTGCAATTGTCCGAAGACGATCACACCAATGTGTGGCACTGCAAGATTGAAGTTTCGAGGACCGTATATCACTGTGGAATGTATTCCCACGTGTCGATTGTGCACAATGGAAGAAGTGATTATCTCATGGACCTGTCGAAGATCGATTGTACGCGAATGCATCGGGAAGGTTCATTGGCCCTTGGAAATAAGGTAATCATCGATGGATTGAAAATAAATTCTACGACGAGCCGCCCTGTCACCCTCGCTGGAAGACTCGGCACCGATGGATCCTGCAAGGGTTCCCAGTATTCAGACCCTTACGGAACATGGGACGACGTCGTCGTCCAGGCGACAGTGAAAATCACTCTTCGAACCTCTTACGTCCCTGTCAAATTACATTCCGGCACAGTAATGTTTCGGTCAGGTACGGCATGCCCCTTGCAAGATGGTTATTGCATCGACATGGAAGATGGTCACACTTTCTGGGACCCCATCCCGACCTCAATGTGCAAGTTCAATCAGTACGATGTCTTATACGAGGGAATGGCCACAAAGGTGCAGGACATCAGGAACACGGTAGGACACCCAATCGTCTACACACTGGTCGACCGCGATGTAACGTTTGCTCTTAGCAAAACCACTGACGAACACATCTGCGGATATGTACTCTCCCGGACGGAACATCCGAAGCTATTCATCGTTGAAACGCAACGCGGAAACACCTTCGTGGGACGAAAATCGATACCAGTTGACAATCTGGACATATTTGCCTATGTAAATTCAAAATTTGTCTATGTAGAGGAACATATACGTACACAGATGACAGCCTTGTACAACGACGTAATTCAACAAAAGTGCGAATTGGAAAAACAGCTACTGAAGAACGCGTTGGCTATAGCACAATCCAGCCCCGACGAATTTGCTTATAGCCTAATGAAAGGACCGGGATACATGGCAGTCACGGCCGGAGAGGTGATCCACGTAATTAAGTGTATACCCGTGGAACTAACCATCAGGAGAACAGATAATTGCTACTCGGAACTACCAGTAACTCAACGGAATAGTTCATTATTTGTCACACCAAAGTCCAGAATCTTGACGAAGTATGGAAGCGAGAGGGAATGCAGCAGTCTATTACCCGTAATGTATAAGATAGAAGATTCATGGATACAATTCACGCCTCGTCCACTACAAGCCATTGATCCAAGTGTCCTGGAACCCATGACGAAAACAACGTGGAAATATCTCACCCCCGGACCATTGGCCACTAGCGGAATCTACACCGAGGCCGACCTCGAAAAATTGCGAGAACACATAATGTTCCCTGCCGAAAGACCAGCAGTTCTAAATTCGCTAGCTCGAGGATTCAGCGGGCGTCCACTTTCTGACGATTCTCTCTCCATGTACAATTTTATGGACGAAAAAACACTCAACAAAATAGCCGAGTCAGCAGTGTCACGTTTTTGGAATGGATTCTTAACGTTCGGAACAACGAGCGCCGGCTTAATAGCCATTTTCATCATCTTCCAATTCATAAAATCAATCGTGGACGCAGTTATACATGGATACACAATACATTCTGCATACGGCTGTGGTATATACTTACTAGGAGCCGTGTGGAGTTCAGTGGCACACCTACTCATCTACAGAGACCGACGAGCAAGAAAATCCGAAAACGGGAGTCTAGAAGCACCAAAACCATTCGAACAGAAGGACAACGTAGTGTCGACGGAACCCACACCGCTGCCAAGAAGGCCTGGATCCACCCTGTTGTACGAAGAGCTGAAAGCGCGAATAGAAGGTACCGATCAGCAGAGCGACCACAATTCCAGGGAAACTGAAATGAGATAAAGACTATATTGCACGCTACTCATGTAAAAGGGAATGAGTATGTTTCGAGCCTAAAATAGGGTCAGTGCAAAACTTTTTCGGAAGATATCCTCAAAAGTTTTATCCCAAGGGGGATGGTGTGACGTCTCGGTAAGTGAGCCGTCTATTAACCCACAAAACTCGAAACATGTTCACACCCCGACATTACTCTATGTACTATGTTTAACCACATTATATTCTCTTCGCTCTTATATATATAGAAGTGTAGTGACGGGGGGGTGCCGCCGAAGGCGGCAGAAAAATTTCGGAGCCTTATCGGCTCAGATTACAAGATAAGATAATAAGATAAGATAAGATAAGATAAGAACCTGCCACTATGGGTCACGAAAATATTCACACACAACGATTAATTCATAAAATATAAAATACAACAAACGATGGATGCGGTCCTGCAGAACGAAGACGGTAAAATAGGAGCGGCCCTGCAACAGCTACGTAAGCAAACGATCCGAGCTCGCGTGAGAACGCTGACATTGCGAATCTGATCCCCGCCTCGTATTCCCTCCGAGCGCTGGTATGCACACGTGCGCTATCAGCTCAAGTAACACGGATTAACCGCGTCGAGCCGGAGACGCTGTATCAGCAGTCTGTCTCCGAGCATCGGTATGCACACGTGCACTGACGGGTTAGATAACGCTGACGAGATACGATGAGCGCGCCGGCTTGGGAACGCAGACGTTGCAGTTCTGTACCCGCTGCATCCGTGAGAATGCTGACGTAGTTTTGCGCACGGCACATCAGTCCCCACTCGCTAGCTTGCCACCTCCGCGATACCGAGAGTCATGATTGGTTCCCCACCATTCCAGCCGACCTTCCCCACTACTCCGTTGCGAACCGAGGTGGTGAAGGAAGGCAACCGCTCCAGTCAGTCATCGCCGAGCATTCAACCTTAAAGGTTCTCTAGTACACAGTTAACGGTTCTACTGCACAGTTCAGTTCTAGTGCAGACAAGTAAACCTACCAAGCCTCAAACGTAAGTTGCAAATAGTATTATTGCGTTGACTCCGCGGACCGAGCGTACGCGTCAAACTCTTCGTAGACCGAGCGTTTACGACTCTTTAACCAAACCTTCGTAGACTGAGCGTTTGCGAATATTTGTAACTTGCTCCTACTCGTGAATATAATTTAATCGTTGTCGGAGTGTTTCATTGTTCCTTATTTTGTGAACTTACCACCCTATCTTACATGTCCTTCCTTTTTCCTGTCAGATTTTCGCGTTATTCCTTAGAATACTGTTCTCCGAAGAACGAATATCCACTGCCATTTCTATGCTTATAGGCGCACCTAGTTCGAGCGACCAACGTTGCTCCTAGACCCAAACGCCCTCATCGGCGAATATTTAACGAGCCTTCACCGGCTCCTCTCGCCTTCATCGGCCACTCTAACGAGCCTTCATCGGCGATTCCATTGTGCCTCCAGCGGCACCATTCGCTTTCAGCAGCGCATCAAGGTAAGCCGAATGCTCAGTGTGGATGCCAGATCACAAATGGCTCCTGAGAATTCACGTAATGGCAGAATGAATTCGTTCTTCGCAGATTCTGAAAGACATGCCTACTCGTGTCATTAAGAGATGCAGAGGAGGAAAGAAAGTACTCGCTCGTCGTCTTCGGGCGATCTTGCGTCGCCTTGAAGCCAGTTTGTCTCAACGCGAACGAAATTCCCAGCCTACACGATTGGACTCTCAGAGTGACTGTCTGTCACAACCAGCCGAAATTCCAGCTCCTCCCAGTTCACCGCATCTGGAACCACAATCTCCGGATATCGACGAGTCGTCTTCAATCCCGGGTCATTCTAATTCCCCTCAGTCGTCTCCCTTGAGAACGGAACAGGACTATACTTTTGAAAACCTACAGTCCTTATACGGCCCTATCCACACGCATTATTTCTCCTTTATTCCTCCCCCATCCACCGTTCAAATTGAAGAAATTCCAGATTCCCAACCATTCCCACTCCCCTCTTTCATGGCAGATCTTGGGCTCACGTTAGAGCAACTCCAAGACCTACCAACTCCGCGCCCCCTGACACCGGAATCTGACATCGAGGTCATCACCCTGTCTGATCACGACGACGACGATTGATTATGTTGACCGATAGTAATTACATTGAGTTTGTACTTATAATACCCAACGTTTTTAATAAATCCTCTTGGTAATAAATCCTTAGGGAAAATCGTGATTGTTTCTTTGCACGCTCGTTCCTCCCTTGTCTACGCCTCTCCATTTCGTTTGGCTTCCGCGCTTCGGGCTATTCCCGCCTCATCCCAGGTAAATCGTGTGCTAACGCGTTGACCAAAAAGAGGCAATAACCCTCCAGAACCTGAGCGGCTCCCTGGAGGACGTGACAATTGGTGGCAGCGGTAGGGATTTGAGAATAGCCCAAGAAGTCCAAACTAACTCTATAAACATGTCGGAAAGGAGGACTCGAACGACAGCCCTCACCGAAGCAGAGGCGATAGCTATCAGCGAGCACGTGGCTGCAAAAGAGAAGAGGCTGAAGGAACAATCGGAAGCTTTGGAAGCGGAACGTACTACTATTTCGGCCGAGCGACAATTGTTAGAAGAGGAGAAACAAAAGATCCGGTCGGAATCGAAGACCCCAAACGAGTTCCAAGAAATGATTTCGGAGTTAAAATCTGGATTAACTAGTATTAGAACATTGGCATCCAGGATAGAGCAATTAGAAAAAAGTTCTAACGATCAGATGCCACGACTCATCCCCGAAAATCAAGCGCCGGAAATTTGCGAAACGTCTGTCCACCACGAAGACACATGGACGCGACCCGAATTTAACCGAATTCCCGAACCAGGCTACCCCATAAGTTTGAAGGACGCACTAGAGACAGTGCCTCGCTATGACGGGTACCGAATTTCCATATTTCAATTCGCCCGCGCTTGCGAACGTGCAAAAAACATGTTATCAAGTTCAATGGAACCATACCTTGCACGGATGCTCATCAATAAACTCCAAGGACACGCATTCCAAGCCGTCGAAGACGCTGACGTCACCACTGTACAGGGTCTCATCGATCGTTTGAAGAGCAACTTCGCACCGAAGAAATCCGTGAACCAATACCGTGGCGAACTCGCCAATCTTTGTAAGGGCCCCAACGAACATATTTTGGATTATATAACTCGGGCCAAGGACCTGCGTACAGCCATCGTCGACGGCGAACGACAAGCGAACCACCGCAGATCCGCACGTAACATCGCTGCGGAGATCGACGCCGACGTGTTGGAAAGCTTTTGTGCCGGTTTACCGTCAGAATTGTTCGTGCGATTAAAATTGGAGGGCTATCGCAACTTGGAAGACGCCTTCCTCAAGGCGACTCAACTGTCAAAAACTCTGGAAGCGGAGTCACGTCGTCACAAGTTACACCAACCGGGGCCTCGCAGGGAACAGTTCGCGAGACATGACGACCGCAAACGTGAAAACAGACAGGAAGAAATCAGGCCGCGACAGCATACCTACGAGAATAGAGGTAGTCCGCCATCCGAACGCCCGGACAACTTTCCTCCACATCGCAACAGATACGAACGCCCGAGTGGGCAAACGTTCACGGCCAGGCCACCGACCCGGGACAACTCAAAGATCTGTAATTATTGTAAGAATCCAGGACATGATATGTCCGAGTGTCGGAAGCTCGCATACAGGCGTGCGCAAGAGGCTGGCGGAAATAGGCAACAACAGGGAAACCTAAGCAGCACACCGGTAACGAACGACGCCCGCCGGGGTGCCCCGAACGCAGGGCGTCAAATTTTAACGATTGGCGAAGAAACGCCAGGAATGCAAGAACAGCAACCGTCCAACTAACCTCGCATCGCACCGTACCCTCCGTTTGCATCGCGTCTCCGGACCTCGCTCGCAAGGTAACACTAATGGTAGATTCCGGAGCAGAAGTGAACCTCATCAAAGCCGATACCGTTAATAACTTGTCGGTAAAAACGGAGGAGGTATTATCATTGAGAGGAATATCATCTAAACAAGTGCACACTAGAGGGACAGTCGCTATTCACCTTGCTGGACGTCCCGTACAGTTCCATCTGGTAGACGAAGATTTTCCCATTGAACAAAACGGTATATTAGGCTCGGAATTTCTAACTAAACAGGCAGCGAAGGTGGACTACGAAGAACGTTGCATACGATGGAGCAATATCCACATTCCCTTCCACGCAGACGAGGTGATTAGGATTCCAAAACGGTCAGCTGTACCTGTGCGAATACGTATAGCAAATCCCGAGCTATCGGAAGGATACGTACCTTTTTTTGAACTCACAAAAGGTGTATACGTCGGGGAAGCAATAGTGGCGAATGATCGAGGCAACGCGCACCTCCGACTATTCAACACGACGGAAGAAGAATTCGATTTTAAGGTGCCAACCCTGACCTTGCAGGAATTCGAATGCTCTCCGCGTACTGTGCAATGCAATATCGCGACAATAGACGACGGAGACGACAGATTATCCAAGCTCTTGCCACTATTACGATTGGACCACCTTAACCAAGAAGAAAAGGATAGCGTGGGAAAACTTTTGGAGCGCCATTCAGATTTGTTTCACCTACCGACAGACCCGCTTCAAGGAACGTCCGTATTAAAACATCACATACACACGGTCGACGATATGCCGATCCATACTAAACAATATAGGTTTCCGCCAATCCACAAGGATGAAATAAACAAACAAGTGCGGGAACTGCTAGACGCCAACGTTATCGAAGCTTCCAAATCACCGTACAATTCTCCAGTATGGATCGTCCCCAAGAAACCAGATTCTCATGGCAACCCTCGCTGGCGAATGGTGATAGATTACCGTGCTCTCAACGAAAAAACTATAGGTGACGCTTACCCACTGCCCAATATCATCGAGATATTAGATCAGCTAGGAGGAGCAAAATACTTTTCGTGTTTCGACCTCGCCACTGGATTTCATCAGATTCCAGTAGCAGAAGAAGACGCCCACAAAACAGCCTTCTCGACCCCGTATGGTCACTATCAATTTCGCCGTATGCCATTCGGTCTAAAGAATGCCCCAGCCACATTCCAACGATTAATGGACAACGTACTGTCGGGATTACAAGGAACAGAGCTGTTCGTGTATCTGGACGATATCGTGATTTATTCGCACTCTCTTACTGAACATGAAATAAAATTCGACCGACTCGCTAAGCGCCTTCGAGAAGCAAACCTCGCGCTTCAACCAGACAAATGCGAGTTTTTGCGCAGGGAAGTTGCCTATCTCGGCCATATAATAACAGAGGACGGAGTGCGACCAGATCCGAAAAAGATAGAAGCGGTCAAAATGTTCCCGACACCGAGAACGGCTAAAAATATCAAACAATTTTTGGGATTGGCAGGATATTATCGCCGTTTCATCGAGAACTTCTCTAAAACTGCAAAACCTTTGACTGAATTACTAAAAAAGGATAAGAAATTCAGTTGGGGCGGTAGTCAACAACAAGCTTTCGACACACTGAGGAATGCTCTCTGTTCCGCACCAGTTTTACAGTACCCTGATTATTCCAAAACATTCAACTTGACGACTGACGCCTCTGGATACGCTATCGGGGGAGTATTGAGTCAAGGTGAAATCGGTAAGGATCTACCCATCGCATATGCATCGAGACTGTTAACGTCGGCTGAACAAAACTATTCAACCATAGAAAAAGAATGCCTCGCCATGATTTATTGCATATCACACTTCCGACCATACTTATATGGTCGCAAATTCATCATCGTCACCGACCATAAACCCCTCGTGTGGCTTCACTCGGTGAAGGATCCTACATCTCGGTTATGCAACTGGAAGTATAAACTCGCTGGCTACGAGTATGAAATTCGCTATAAAAGCGGTAAGACAAACACCAATGCGGATGCACTTTCCCGTAACCCACCGGAAATCACGGCGATGCCGGTCCGTCTGGACAGCGATAGTGACGACAGCGACATTTTCTTCACACCATCATCTTTGCATAGTCAGACACCGACATCTGAGCCAGCTGAGCCACAACATCCCCAGGGAGAGGAACCGCCTACCCGAGATGTTGCAAACGACAGCAGACTATCTGAACCATCGTGCAGTACTCCTGTGCAAGCCTCACCGTCCTCGAGTAACGAAGATACGGTCGTTAATGAAACAACTGAGGATGTCATCGAAGAACCGAATACATCAAATCGGTACGAAGACCCGGATATATCCGACGAAAGCGCCCTATTGGAAGACACTTCTAGTAATACAGATGAAGAGGAATACGACCTCTTTGATGCACCAACCGTACCGTATCAACACCCGTCACACCTGAAGATCATCGAAACACGCGACGCGCTATTAATGAGGAGAGACAATCACGTCATCTTTGTAACCACCGACGGAACACCTATGGACAACGGCGCCTACGAATACGCAAGAGCGAATACATTACCGACATTCGACGACCTTGTTATCGGTAGACCAAACGTGAAAAGCATAAATAACAAGCACCTGATCACAGTACCCATCAAGGACGATATCAGATCACCTACCACCCCCAGCGGTCTAGTACAGGGAGTACAAGCGACGCTAACGGCAATTAGGGAACTTCAATTAACATCCATCAGTATCGCCAAGACAGAAAAATTCGACGAAGTACCTTGGAGACATTTATTGAATCTTTTGCGCGATGGACTCCGGGAAGAACACTTAACACTCACCATTTGTAAAGCGCTGGTCCGCATTCCTAGCAAGAACGAAAGATTAAACATCATAAGCGAGAATCATGCCAGTGCGACGGGTGGTCACAAAGGTGTTACCAAAACATACAATAGGATTAGACCACACTATTATTGGGGATCGATGAAAAGAGACATACAGAAGTTCATACAGCATTGCCGGGCGTGCCAAATCAAAAAATTAACACGGATAAAGACGAGACAACCAATGACTCTGACGGACACCCCAGGGGCAGCTTTCGATAAAGTATCTCTGGATATTGTAGGACCACTCCCTGAAACAAGTAACGGACACAAATACATATTAACGATGCAAGATTTATTGACCAAATATTGTATCGCATCACCGCTCAAGGACACCCATTCCATCGCCATAGCAGACGCAATGTTGCGAGACTTAATATGCAAGTACGGAGCACCCAGAGCCATCCTGACCGACCAAGGATCAAATTTTGTCACCAGTTTAATGAAGCACGTCGCTAAGAAATTCAATATTAAACAGTACAAAACCACAGCCTATCATCCACAGTCGAATGGATCAATAGAACGATCTCATCACGTACTCACGGAATATCTGAAAACACATGTAAATAAGCATGCCGAATGGGACGACTGGCTAGACGCTGCAATGTTCTCATATAACACAAGCACACATGAAGGAACCAAATTCACACCATACGAACTAGTCTTCGGCAAGCTTGCTAGACAGCCTTCAACGGATCCTCCTATTGAAGAAAACATTGACTTAACGTACGAAGAATATCTGAAGGATTTATATACTCACCTCCGAGAAGTTCAAGAAGCAGCCCGAGAGAATTTGATAAGGGCCAAATTAAGATCTAAGGAATATTATGACCGCAGGATCAACCCGCGAAATTTCGGCGTAGGTGACCAAGTATACCTCTTGAAAGAACCTGTAAAGGGGAAATTTGCCGATCAGTACACCGGCCCGCATGAGATTCTAGAAATTATAGAACCATGTAACGCGAGAGTATCATTCAATGGCAAATCGAGAATTGTACACGTAAATAAGCTAAAACTAGCATAAACTAGCAAACTACAAAGCTAGCAAAAACTAGCAAAAACTAGCACGCAACGACTGACTCACTGCATGAAAACATTCGATAAAATGCATGCTAATGCCTAGTTCTCCGTTCACCATTGATATCACCGGATCGTCCCTTTATTGCCAATAGATCAACCATGGGGGTTAAACACTACAAGCGTGACGATACCTGGGACGAGGAATATTACGGGCCCATTGATGGCGTACCACCGGCTTTGCACCCGGAGAGTTACCCGGAACTGGATACCCTAGCTTGCGTCACTTACTGGGGTACAGCATTCTACTGTGACACCGATACCATGGACAAGGTATGCGAGGGCTGCTACACAGACATGGCACCGGAAGACCAACAGGAATACACTGCGTACCAAGGCTGGCACTCGATAGTGCTTCGCAGTCGCGTACACCTAGCCATCCGGTGTTCGACCTGCGACAGAATTATGCTTAGGTGGCAACCGGCAAGTTGGTGCCCAGAGTGCATCGAGCATTATTTTGTCACTCCGATAACTCATTTGACCGGTGGTCGCGAATCCGTGGTAATCACCCGATGGTGAGAACCCAGAGATTCGCGCGCTCTCACCAAAACTACAAGCTCAACAGAATCATTCGGTATTCCCCCTCCCCCTAAGCCTCAACAGGATGAACGTGTCAAGTAGCAACAGATAATCCGAAACGCTTACAGGCATTCTAAGAAAGGGAGAACTCTCCATAGGCAAAATGCAAGCAAGGCACATTTCAGCAAGCGCCGGGAGACCTCGAGGGTCTTCACGAATGAAGTCATTTCTCAGTCGTAATCTCGACACCTATCTCTTCGGTCGACAATACCGCGATGTTCAACAAAGAGTACAAACTATACTCAAGCGCACAACTGACATTGGCACTTATCCTCTTCTTATACGTTAACGCGACCAAGGGTCTCGTCGGATTCGATTGCAGTGGCCGACATCTCAACGTTACAACAATATCACTGCTCGACACCGGAGACTGCAAACCGCCCGTGGCAGCAACAAACGCCACAAAAGTGTATATACAATTACTGCAATTGTCCGAATACGATCACACCAATGTGTGGCACTGCAAGATTGAAGTTTCGAGGACCGTATATCACTGTGGAATGTATTCCCACGTGTCGATTGTGCACAATGGAAGAAGTGATTATCTCATGGACCTGTCGAAGATCGATTGTACGCGAATGCATCGGGAAGGTTCATTGGCCCTTGGAAATAAGGTAATCATCGATGGATTGAAAATAAATTCTACGACGAGCCGCCCTGTCACCCTCGCTGGAAGACTCGGCACCGATGGATCCTGCAAGGGTTCCCAGTATTCAGACCCTTACGGAACATGGGACGACGTCGTCGTCCAGGCGACAGTGAAAATCACTCTCCGAACCTCTTACGTCCCTGTCAAATTACATTCCGGCACAGTAATGCTTCGGTCAGGTACGGCATGCCCCTTGCAAGATGGTTATTGCATCGACATGGAAGATGGTCACACTTTCTGGGACCCCATCCCGACCTCAATGTGCAAGTTCAATCAGTACGATGTCTTATACGAGGGAATGGCCACAAAGGTGCAGGACATCAGGAACACGGTAGGACACCCAATCGTCTACACACTGGTCGACCGCGATGTAACGTTTGCTCTTAGCAAAACCACTGACGAACACATCTGCGGATATGTACTCTCCCGGACGGAACATCCGAAGCTATTCATCGTTGAAACGCAACGCGGAAACACCTTCGTGGGACGAAAATCGATACCAGTTGACAATCTGGACATATTTGCCTATGTAAATTCAAAATTTGTCTATGTAGAGAAACATATACGTACACAGATGACAGCCCTGTACAACGACGTAATTCAACAAAAGTGCGAATTGGAAAAACAGCTACTGAAGAACGCGTTGGCTATAGCACAATCCAGCCCCGACGAATTTGCTTATAGCCTAATGAAAGGACCGGGACACATGGCAGTCACGGCCGGAGAGGTGATCCACGTAATTAAGTGTATACCCGTGGAACTAACCATCAGGAGAACAGATAATAGCTACTCGGAACTACCAGTAACTCAACGGAATAGTTCATTATTTGTCACACCAAAGTCCAGAATCTTGACGAAGTATGGAAGCGAGAGGGAATGCAGCAGTCTATTACCCGTAATGTATAAGATAGAAGATTCATGGATACAATTCACGCCTCGTCCACTACAGGCCATTGATCCAAGTGTCCTGGAACCCATGACGAAAACAACGTGGAAATATCTCACCCCCGGACCATTGGCCACTAGCGGAATCTACACCGAGGCCGACCTCGAAAAATTGCGAGAACACATAATGTTCCCTGCCGAAAGACCAGCAGTTCTAAATTCGCTAGCTCGAGGATTCAGCGGGCGTCCACTTTCTGACGATTCTCTCTCCATGTACAATTTTATGGACGAAAAAACACTCAACAAAATAGCCGAGTCAGCAGTGTCACGTTTTTGGAATGGATTCTTAACGTTCGGAACAACGAGCGCCGGCTTAATAGCCATTTTCATCATCTTCCAATTCATAAAATCCATCGTGGACGCAGTTATACATGGATACACAATACATTCTGCATACGGCTGTGGTATATACTTACTAGGAGCCGTGTGGAGTTCAGTGGCACACCTACTCATCTACAGAGACCGACGAGCAAGAAAATCCGAAAACGGGAGTCTAGAAGCACCAAAACCATTCGAACAGAAGGACAACGTAGTGTCGACGGAACCCACACCGCTGCCAAGAAGGCCTGGATCCACCCTGTTGTACGAAGAGCTGAAAGCGCGAATAGAAGGTACCGATCAGCAGAGCGACCACAATTCCAGGGAAACTGAAATGAGATAAAGACTATATTGCACGCTACTCATGTAAAAGGGAATGAGTATGTTTCGAGCCTAAAATAGGGTCAGTGCAAAACTTTTTCGGAAGATATCCTCAAAAGTTTTATCCCAAGGGGGATGGTGTGACGTCTCGGTAAGTGAGCCGTCTATTAACCCACAAAACTCGAAACATGTTCACACCCCGACATTACTCTATGTACTATGTTTAACCACATTATATTCTCTTCGCTCTTATATATATAGAAGTGTAGTGACGGGGGGGTGCCGCCGAAGGCGGCAGAAAAATTTCGGAGCCTTATCGGCTCAGATTACAAGATAAGATAATAAGATAAGATAAGATAAGATAAGAACCTGCCACTATGGGTCACGAAAATATTCACACACAACGATTAATTCATAAAATATAAAATACAACAAACGATGGATGCGGTCCTGCAGAACGAAGACGGTAAAATAGGAGCGGCCCTGCAACAGCTACGTAAGCAAACGATCCGAGCTCGCGTGAGAACGCTGACATTGCGAATCTGATCCCCGCCTCGTATTCCCTCCGAGCGCTGGTATGCACACGTGCGCTATCAGCTCAAGTAACACGGATTAACCGCGTCGAGCCGGAGACGCTGTATCAGCAGTCTGTCTCCGAGCATCGGTATGCACACGTGCACTGACGGGTTAGATAACGCTGACGAGATACGATGAGCGCGCCGGCTTGGGAACGCAGACGTTGCAGTTCTGTACCCGCTGCATCCGTGAGAATGCTGACGTAGTTTTGCGCACGGCACATCAGTCCCCACTCGCTAGCTTGCCACCTCCGCGATACCGAGAGTCATGATTGGTTCCCCACCATTCCAGCCGACCTTCCCCACTACTCCGTTGCGAACCGAGGTGGTGAAGGAAGGCAACCGCTCCAGTCAGTCATCGCCGAGCATTCAACCTTAAAGGTTCTCTAGTACACAGTTAACGGTTCTACTGCACAGTTCAGTTCTAGTGCAGACAAGTAAACCTACCAAGCCTCAAACGTAAGTTGCAAATAGTATTATTGCGTTGACTCCGCGGACCGAGCGTACGCGTCAAACTCTTCGTAGACCGAGCGTTTACGACTCTTTAACCAAACCTTCGTAGACTGAGCGTTTGCGAATATTTGTAACTTGCTCCTACTCGTGAATATAATTTAATCGTTGTCGGAGTGTTTCATTGTTCCTTATTTTGTGAACTTACCACCCTATCTTACATGTCCTTCCTTTTTCCTGTCAGATTTTCGCGTTATTCCTTAGAATACTGTTCTCCGAAGAACGAATATCCACTGCCATTTCTATGCTTATAGGCGCACCTAGTTCGAGCGACCAACGTTGCTCCTAGACCCAAACGCCCTCATCGGCGAATATTTAACGAGCCTTCACCGGCTCCTCTCGCCTTCATCGGCCACTCTAACGAGCCTTCATCGGCGATTCCATTGTGCCTCCAGCGGCACCATTCGCTTTCAGCAGCGCATCAAGGTAAGCCGAATGCTCAGTGTGGATGCCAGATCACAAATGGCTCCTGAGAATTCGCGTAATGGCAGAATGAATTCGTTCTTCGCAGATTCTGAAAGACATGCCTACTCGTGTCATTAAGAGATGCAGAGGAGGAAAGAAAGTACTCGCTCGTCGTCTTCGGGCGATCTTGCGTCGCCTTGAAGCCAGTTTGTCTCAACGCGAACGAAATTCCCAGCCTACACGATTGGACTCTCAGAGTGACTGTCTGTCACAACCAGCCGAAATTCCAGCTCCTCCCAGTTCACCGCATCTGGAACCACAATCTCCGGATATCGACGAGTCGTCTTCAATCCCGGGTCATTCTAATTCCCCTCAGTCGTCTCCCTTGAGAACGGAACAGGACTATACTTTTGAAAACCTACAGTCCTTATACGGCCCTATCCACACGCATTATTTCTCCTTTATTCCTCCCCCATCCACCGTTCAAATTGAAGAAATTCCAGATTCCCAACCATTCCCACTCCCCTCTTTCATGGCAGATCTTGGGCTCACGTTAGAGCAACTCCAAGACCTACCAACTCCGCGCCCCCTGACACCGGAATCTGACATCGAGGTCATCACCCTGTCTGATCACGACGACGACGATTGATTATGTTGACCGATAGTAATTACATTGAGTTTGTACTTATAATACCCAACGTTTTTAATAAATCCTCTTGGTAATAAATCCTTAGGGAAAATCGTGATTGTTTCTTTGCACGCTCGTTCCTCCCTTGTCTACGCCTCTCCATTTCGTTTGGCTTCCGCGCTTCGGGCTATTCCCGCCTCATCCCAGGTAAATCGTGTGCTAACGCGTTGACCAAAAAGAGGCAATAACCCTCCAGAACCTGAGCGGCTCCCTGGAGGACGTGACAACATCGAGGTCATCACCCTGTCTGATCACGACGACGACGATTGATTATGTTGACCGATAGTAATTACATTGAGTTTGTACTTATAATACCCAACGTTTTTAATAAATCCTCTTGGTAATAAATCCTTAGGGAAAATCGTGATTGTTTCTTTGCACGCTCGTTCCTCCCTTGTCTACGCCTCTCCATTTCGTTTGGCTTCCGCGCTTCGGGCTATTCCCGCCTCATCCCAGGTAAATCGTGTGCTAACGCGTTGACCAAAAAGAGGCAATAACCCTCCAGAACCTGAGCGGCTCCCTGGAGGACGTGACAATTTGGTGGCAGCGGTAGGGATTTGAGAATAGCCCAAGAAGTCCAAACTAACCCTATAAACATGTCGGAAAGGAGGACTCGAACGACAGCCCTCACCGAAGCAGAGGCGATAGCTATCAGCGAGCACGTGGCTGCAAAAGAGAAGAGGCTGAAGGAACAATCAGAAGCTTTGGAAGCGGAACGTACTACTATTTCGGCCGAGCGACAATTGTTAGAAGAGGAGAAACAAAAGATCCGGTCGGAATCGAAGACCCCAAACGAGTTCCAAGAAATGATTTCGGAGTTAAAATCTGGATTAACTAGTATTAGAACATTGGCATCCAGGATAGAGCAATTAGAAAAAAGTTCTAACGATCAGATGCCACGACTCATCCCCGAAAATCAAGCGCCGGAAATTTGCGAAACGTCTGTCCACCACGAAGACACATGGACGCGACCCGAATTTAACCGAATTCCCGAACCAGGCTACCCCATAAGTTTGAAGGACGCACTAGAGACAGTGCCTCGCTATGACGGGTACCGAATTTCCATATTTCAATTCGCCCGCGCTTGCGAACGTGCAAAAAACATGCTATCAAGTTCAATGGAACCATACCTTGCACGGATGCTCATCAATAAACTCCAAGGACACGCATTCCAAGCCGTCGAAGACGCTGACGTCACCACTGTACAGGGTCTCATCGATCGTTTGAAGAGCAACTTCGCACCGAAGAAATCCGTGAACCAATACCGTGGCGAACTCGCCAATCTTTGTAAGGGCCCCAACGAACATATTTTGGATTATATAACTCGGGCCAAGGACCTGCGTACAGCCATCGTCGACGGCGAACGACAAGCGAACCACCGCAGATCCGCACGTAACATCGCTGCGGAGATCGACGCCGACGTGTTGGAAAGCTTTTGTGCCGGTTTACCGTCAGAATTGTTCGTGCGATTAAAATTGGAGGGCTATCGCAACTTGGAAGACGCCTTCCTCAAGGCGACTCAACTGTCAAAAACTCTGGAAGCGGAGTCACGTCGTCACAAGTTACACCAACCTGGGCCTCGCAGGGAACAGTTCGCGAGACATGACGACCGCAAACGTGAAAACAGACAGGAAGAAATCAGGCCGCGACAGCATACCTACGAGAATAGAGGTAGTCCGCCATCCGAACGCCCGGACAACTTTCCTCCACATCGCAACAGATACGAACGCCCGAGTGGGCAAACGTTCACGGCCAGGCCACCGACCCGGGACAACTCAAAGATCTGTAATTATTGTAAGAATCCAGGACATGATATGTCCGAGTGTCGGAAGCTCGCATACAGGCGTGCGCAAGAGGCTGGCGGAAATAGGCAACAACAGGGAAACCTAAGCAGCACACCGGTAACGAACGACGCCCGCCGGGGTGCCCCGAACGCAGGGCGTCAAATTTTAACGATTGGCGAAGAAACGCCAGGAATGCAAGAACAGCAACCGTCCAACTAACCTCGCATCGCACCGTACCCTCCGTTTGCATCGCGTCTCCGGACCTCGCTCGCAAGGTAACACTAATGGTAGATTCCGGAGCAAAAGTGAACCTCATCAAAGCCGATACCGTTAATAACTTGTCGGTAAAAACGGAGGAGGTATTATCATTGAGAGGAATATCATCTAAACAAGTGCACACTAGAGGGACAGTCGCTATTCACCTTGCTGGACGTCCCGTACAGTTCCATCTGGTAGACGAAGATTTTCCCATTGAACAAAACGGTATATTAGGCTCGGAATTTCTAACTAAACAGGCAGCGAAGGTGGACTACGAAGAACGTTGCATACGATGGAGCAATATTCACATTCCCTTCCACGCACACGAGGTGATTAGGATTCCAAAACGGTCAGCTGTACCTGTGCGAATACGTATAGCAAATCCCGAGCTATCGGAAGGATACATACCTTTTTTTGAACTCACAAAAGGTGTATACGTCGGGGAAGCAATAGTGGCGAATGATCGAGGCAACGCGCACCTCCGACTATTCAACACGACGGAAGAAGAATTCGATTTTAAGGTGCCAACCCTGACCTTGCAGGAATTCGAATGCTCTCCGCCTACTGTGCAATGCAATATCGCGACAATAGACGACGGAGACGACAGATTATCCAAGCTCTTGCCACTATTACGATTGGACCACCTTAACCAAGAAGAAAAGGATAGCGTGGGAAAACTTTTGGAGCGCCATTCAGATTTGTTTCACCTACCGACAGACCCGCTTCAAGGAACGTCCGTATTAAAACATCACATACACACGGTCGACGATATGCCGATCCATACTAAACAATATAGGTTTCCGCCAATCCACAAGGATGAAATAAACAAACAAGTGCGGGAACTGCTAGACGCCAACGTTATCGAAGCTTCCAAATCACCGTACAATTCTCCAGTATGGATCGTCCCCAAGAAACCAGATTCTCATGGCAACCCTCGCTGGCGAATGGTGATAGATTACCGTGCTCTCAACGAAAAAACTATAGGTGACGCTTACCCACTGCCCAATATCATCGAGATATTAGATCAGCTAGGAGGAGCAAAATACTTTTCGTGTTTCGACCTCGCCACTGGATTTCATCAGATTCCAGTAGCAGAAGAAGACGCCCACAAAACAGCCTTCTCGACCCCGTATGGTCACTATCAATTTCGCCGTATGCCATTCGGTCTAAAGAATGCCCCAGCCACATTCCAACGATTAATGGACAACGTACTGTCGGGATTACAAGGAACAGAGCTGTTCGTGTATCTGGACGATATCGTGATTTATTCGCACTCTCTTACTGAACATGAAATAAAATTCGACCGACTCGCTAAGCGCCTTCGAGAAGCAAACCTCGCGCTTCAACCAGACAAATGCGAGTTTTTGCGCAGGGAAGTTGCCTATCTCGGCCATATAATAACAGAGGACGGAGTGCGACCAGATCCGAAAAAGATAGAAGCGGTCAAAATGTTCCCGACACCGAGAACGGCTAAAAATATCAAACAATTTTTGGGATCGGCAGGATATTATCGCCGTTTCATCGAGAACTTCTCTAAAACTGCAAAACCTTTGACTGAATTACTAAAAAAGGATAAGAAATTCAGTTGGGGCGGTAGTCAACAACAAGCTTTCGACACACTGAGGAATGCTCTCTGTTCCGCACCAGTTTTACAGTACCCTGATTATTCCAAAACATTCAACTTGACGACTGACGCCTCTGGATACGCTATCGGGGGAGTATTGAGTCAAGGTGAAATCGGTAAGGATCTACCCATCGCATATGCATCGAGACTGTTAACGTCGGCGGAACAAAACTATTCAACCATAGAAAAAGAATGCCTCGCCATGATTTATTGCATATCACACTTCCGACCATACTTATATGGTCGCAAATTCATCATCGTCACCGACCATAAACCCCTCGTGTGGCTTCACTCGGTGAAGGATCCTACATCTCGGTTATGCAACTGGAAGTATAAACTCGCTGGCTACGAGTATGAAATTCGCTATAAAAGCGGTAAGACAAACACCAATGCGGATGCACTTTCCCGTAACCCACCGGAAATCACGGCGATGCCGGTCCGTCTGGACAGCGATAGTGACGACAGCGACATTTTCTTCACACCATCATCTTTGCATAGTCAGACACCGACATCTGAGCCAGCTGAGCCGCAACATCCCCAGGGAGAGGAACCGCCTACCCGAGATGTTGCAAACGACAGCAGACTATCCGAACCATCGTGCAGTACTCCTGTGCAAGCCTCACCGTCCTCGAGTAACGAAGATACGGTCGTTAATGAAACAACTGAGGATATCATCGAAGAACCGAATACATCAAATCGGTACGAAGACCCGGATATATCCGACGAAAGCGCCCTATTGGAAGACACTTCTAGTAATACAGATGAAGAGGAATACGACCTCTTTGATGCACCAACCGTACTGTGACGTCCGTTGCACGCCCGTCTTTTTCCTCAATACCAGTATTACTATCATTACCGCCTCTCTCTATAATATTCGCGTATCTTACATATTACAGCTAAAACGGACTCTATCTAACACATCAGCATTTAATGTATATTCACTGCGTTCTCATATATTCATTATATATTCTCCCGTCATATATATACTCCTAATTTTATATATATACCCGCTGCGTTTACTACTTTTTCCACTACGTCGATACATTACCAACATAACCTGTTACCGACCGCCGTTATATACCGTTACCGACAATCGTTACATAATAAGTTACCGACAGTCATTACCTACTATTGATAAATTACCAACTACCTACTATTGATAAATTACCAACAGTCGATAAATTACCTACAGTTACCTACAGTTACCAAAGATAAGCTACCAATGATAAGTTACCTACGGTCGATAAGTTACCAACTTACCGACAATAGTATAAGTACCGCCATCTATTGAGAATCACCTCTATCCAGCGTCACCAGTGCGAAGGTCAAACCATCTCGAACTAGAGTGGGGGCCGTGAGTCACCCGTCAGCTCTTAAAGATGTCATAAAGATAAGCTGACCTGATTAGGACTGCGTTTTTTGTAAACATTACGCATGCAATAGTTCCAAGAAGGAACCTATGCTCCCCACCTAAAACCTTTGTCTAAAACCCCTATATAAGTCGGACCTGCGCGTCCCTTGAGCAGTATCTTTTTGCTCTTACTCTGTATCACATCGGTACGCCGTCACTGTATTCACTGTATTCACTGAGTCTTATAATATATTTCTTACATTGAACTTAGAGCCAGTGTCTTTAACTCGACCCTCCACGTTCCTCTACCTTATACGATTCGAGTTCTGCGGCTGCCCCGCACTGAATCGCTTCACCCAGTATACTTCGGCCTAGCTGAATATATTGGTCCTTCATCTCTTACCTGAATCGCTGAGTTCTGCGGCTGCCCCGCACTAGTGATTCTTAACTTATCCTCTCCGAATTATCGAGTACTGCGGACGTCCCTATCGGACGTGCAATAACCGTCATATATCCAGAGTGCACCTTGGTTATATAACTTCTATTACTGCGACAACCTGCAAATAACCTAATTTAGTAATGCGTCGACTTATGCGTATCAATAATAATAATAATGTATTAATCCTAATTTATATAATGCAATATTATTGTACAACGTTAACATAATAGGTTATGTACTTGCGTTGCACCAATGCTGCACTCAGCTGTCATAGGCACGTGGAGCAGACGGATGCAGCTCCATGCGCCGCTATCATGACGCCATCTTCTCTCTCGCGGAAGAGCGCATTTCGAATGTGGTCATTGTAGAGTCGTACACTAGCCTTCGAGGCGTCAACATCATTTTAGAGAGTCGTAATTCAACCTTCGTAGAGTTAACATCGTTTTAATATTCTCTCCAGCCTTCGATGAAGTATCATCGCAAGGACCATTTCTGAATCTAAAAGTTAATTACAGTCTTAGGACTAATTAACTTCTTATTTCCAATAGAGTGTCTTAGCGATCTCTATCTCTTCTATTTTATATTTAATATCAGTTTCGTACTTAATTCATTATTCATTCGTCCACCACATTTTAAGTGTTCTCTTCATCGTCCAACTCATTTAGCAATTAAGGTACGTAAGTAAGTAGCTATAAGATTTATTAAAGGTATAAAACTTTATTTCGTTTATATGAAATACATTTTGCTCCATTTGTATTATTAATAGTTAATCGATTTCCTATTCTACTAAATATTAATTTAGTTATTTGTTACAATAAATATTGAATAACCTTTTATAGCGTTTTCCCGTTTCTTTCTATCACATTAAATTAATTCATAGTTAATTAAATTATTATAATTTCTAGTTAAAACTAAGATAGATTAATCTAGTTTTTGCTTCGTGTACATCATACATTCTCACGCGTGATCTATCACCGCTCAGCCGTGACCTATAGTTCTAATACTTAGAGTCAATAGTCTGCCACACGCCCAATAACATTTTCTATAATTCTTTTCTCGAATTACATATTTTTATAACAATTTTTATAAACATTAGTTATACAATTTCTCTAACGTTTGCATCATTTAAACTCTAATCTCGTCATTAGGAATTACCTGTAGAATATAACGATAGATTTCGGTTTCCCTTATTACGTCCGAACCGAAGTTTATCTTGTTAAAACTATAATTTTATAGTTTTAACTGGTGACAGCGCTGCCAATTTATATAATCTCCCTCGCACCAATTTATAAAGCGTATCAAATTCCGTGTCGGAAAATCTAAGGTGTAATACTTGGAGATACCGGCGGATCAGGACGTAACAATTGGTGGCAGCGGTGGGATTCGAAAAATTTTTCTACAAAATTTGGGATACGAAAAATTTTTTTTTCTAGAAAATTTGGAATACGAAAATCTTTCTTCTTAAGGAAATTAAAAATTCGGAAATCTTTTCTTCGAAAAATTAGAAAAATTAAACTTTTTTTTTGGAATATTTGAAAATATATATTTCAGGAAATTATATTAGTTATTCTACAGGTAAAATTCGAATTTCTAACGACAACAAGATTTTGAACTTGTATCTTGTTCAACCGAACACAAAAACGCACGTTAGAGGACATACAGCTTACTCGTTACAGAATCATAAATACATACAAAAACACATACATACGGACATAAGTACTTATAGATCATCGCGTCGTTACCGTGACCGTTAACGAAACTTTAATTAAACGTAAACAGATTCAATTAGAAAGTACAAATTTTTTCTTATACATTTCTTACATAGCTTCTATTTAGAGATTATAATCCCAATTACATATCAAATTAATTATTGAGATTTATAAACCGAATAAAATGGCTCAATCACGTTCATTAAATAACGATAAAGAATTTTCTGACGCCGACGACGAATTTCCAATCGTAGAAACTCCCAAATTATTTAAACCTAAATTTACAAGTACGGCTAATGAACAAAATTTACGGAAACAGGTAGATGAATTAAGATCAATGATTGAACATTTAACGCGAAACATTTCTACAACGAATCCGCAAAGTGAATCAAATTCGACTCCTATGTGGTCAATTTACATTAAAAGATGCGATTGAAATGGTTCCGCATTTCGATGGTCATAATATCTCCATACAAAAATATGCGAAAGCTTGTCGTCATGCTCGGGATATGTTACATCCGCATCACGAACCGTATTTAACAAAATTCCTCCAAAGTAAACTTAAAGGTCATGCCTATTTAGCCGTCGAGGATTATAATTTGAACACCATCGATGAACTGATTCGAAAACTGAAACAAACATTCGCACCGTTAGAATCAGCTAACCATTACCGCGGACAACTTGGCAACATAATAATAAAACCAAACGAACATATATTGGAGTACATTAATCGCGTTAAAGATTTACAATTCGCTATTCTAGACTCGCATAAAGATAAATATGGTACAACATCACCGGAAATGATAGCCGATACCGAAATGTTCACTCGGGAATGTTTTCTGAACGGTCTTCCACCTGATTTTCGGATGCAGATTCTCATTCATAATCCGAAAACTCTGGAACAATTATTTGAATTAGCCACTAGTATATATAAACAAATGGACAGGGATAGAAAATTATTCGGGAGTCAGTTAAAACATAATAACTACAATAGAATCGAGCATAGAAATTTCGAACCGCGTCAATCACCTCAAATAAATTGCCGACAAAATTTTGAACCGCGTCAGTTACCTCAAACGAATAACGGACCCAATTTTGAACCGCGTCAAATACCTCAATCAAATATTCGACAAAATTCAAATGATAATCCAAGATATACACAGCATTCACCTCCTAGTTTCTGCAATTACTGTAAACAAGGGGACATCTAGTCTCCGAATGCAGGAAATTAGCTTATGTAAAAGCGCAGCAGAATCCGGGAAACGCGAACGGGACCCCTGTAACAACGGACGCAGTACAGAGGGCCCCTCGTCAACCGGTGCGTCCAGTAAATGCACTGCAACAACCCCCGTCATCCACATCGGAAATGGAATAAATGGTGCCTACGACATCTCATTGGATAAGGTACCAATTATCAAACTATCTTCTCCAAGTTTTAGAACGGATGCAGACATCATGGTCGACACTGGAGCTGTACCAAACATAATTAAAGTCAGTCACCTTAGGGACAGAACTGACATCGACAGCTCTAGGTCTGTAAAATTAGTGGGAATTACCCAAGAAAGTGTAGATACCCTGGGCATGGTGAACATTGACCTCTTCGGGCAAAAGGTTCCTTTCCACGCAGTATCTGTCGAATTCCCGATTCCATCTGCTGGTATCTTAGGATCCACCACGCTGAGAACACTCGGAGCTCACATCTCCTATGCAGATGAACAGATGTACGTCAGTGGTAGGTATATACCCTTTTCTAATGCTCGTCACGTTCAAGTTCCAGCCAGTTCCAGTATGGTCACTCGTGTCACTCTCAAGGATGAACCACTAATAAAAAGGAAATTACCGCATAACAACAGCGAAACCATGGGTAATGGTCCTACCATTATGGACAATGCGCAACCATGCATACCTGCTCCAAGGGCCATAAACCTCGAGACATCATCTGCAATATCGAAAACTTGCCAGAGAGGATATACATCTCCAATTTCCACGACTGATGTTACGTCCTGATCCGCCGGTATCTCCAAGTATTACACCTTAGATTTTCCGACACGGAATTTGATACGCTTTATAAATTGGTGCGAGGGAGATTATATAAATTGGCAGCGCTGTCACCAGTTAAAACTATAAAATTATAGTTTTAACAAGATAAACTTCGGTTCGGACGTAATAAGGGAAACCGAAATCTATCGTTATACTCTACAGGTAATTCCTAATGACGAGATTAGAATTTAAATGATGCAAACGTTAGAGAAAATGTATAACTAATGTTTATAAAAATTGTTATAAAAGTATGTAATTTTGGAAAAGAATTATAGAAAATGTTATCGGGCGTGTGGCAGACTATTGACTCTAAGTATTAGAACTATAGGTCACGGCTGAGCGGTGATAGATCACGCGTGAGAATGTATGAGTACACGAAGCAAAACTAGATTAATCGTATTTAACTATGAATTAGAATTTATGATTCGAATAATGGAAATGGATAGAATAAATGTGTTACTCAATTATTCAATGCTACATATAGTATTAATCAACTAATTTAATAATTAATTAGGATAGGTAATAATTTGACTATCAATTGTAATAATTGAAACAAATATATTCAATTAAATGGAATAAAATTAGATTTTATTACATTACCTAAGCCTTATAACTAAGTACTTACATACCTTAATACTAAATGAGATGAACGATGAAGAGTACACTTAGAATGAGGACGGCGAAATGAAATAATGAACGAATGAAATACTAAACTAAATATAAAATAGAATTAAACTATAAAAATAAAGAATAGAAGTCGATAAGACTCTATTATTAGAAAAGAACGTTAATTTGTCCTAAGACCGGAATTAACGGTAACGCGGAAAAAGGTCCTTTCGATGTTAATTCATCGAAGGCTGAAATACGACTCTCTAAAATGATGTTGACGCCTCGAAGGCTAGTGTACGACTCTACGATGGCCACATTCAAAGTGCGCTCTTCCGCGAGAGAGAAGATGGCGTCATGATAGCGGCGCATGGAGCTGCATCCGTCTGCTCCATGTGCCAATGACAGCTGAGTGCAAGCATGGATGCAACGCAAGTACATAACCTATTATGTTAACGTTGTACAATAATATTGCATTATATAAATTAGGATTAATACATTATTATTATTATTGATACGCATAGGTCGACGCATTACTAAATTAGGTTACTTGCAGGTTGTCGCAGTAATAGAAGTTATATAACCAAGGTGCACTCTGGATATATGACGGTTATTGCAATGAATGTGGTGAGTATATCTTGATAGATTAATTGTAAATAATAATATAATAATAATTATGTAACTAACACTAATCTTGTGTTTATAGGTTAAGTGAATGGAAGGCTGCGCCAGGCCAAGCGAGGTTTGTATCTAATTATGTGTACTGTTTCTGTTTGTCGTTTATAATATGTTAATGTTATGTTGTAGTTAATAATGTTTATATGTTCTAGGTAAGCTATTTGAGTACAACCCTTCCTGGCTAGGCGGTCCTTGCATTCGGTGAGTAGTTTATGTGTACAATCTATAATGTAGCGTAGCGGTGAACTTACTTGTCTTACTACGTCTTACTACATGTATCTATGTAATGTTAATTAAGTTTTTCTTTATTTATAGGGTGGTGAAAAGTTGGAGAGATATGCGTTAATGAAAATATGTGCTATGGAATAGATGACTGTAAGTAAATGTGTAAAAAGAAAATGAAATAAACTGAATAATTGAGATTTCCAAGTATTGGTTTACGTCAGGACGTTACACCTCCCCCCATAAATAAAGAAAAATGCGGAATGTAACGAAGCATTTTTCTTCAATAACAAAAAGAAAAGGTATGAATTATACGAATCATTGCGTTAATTAATTAATCACGATTAAAAAAAGTATCAATAAATTGTAGGAATTTATAATCGTAATCTAGGGACTTGAACATTTGCATGGTGTAACATGGATATATATATATATAACATAAATTTTTGCTTTCAGCTACGGTGTACCTTGCTCATGCGCAATTTATTCGCGTGTACGAGACGTGTTGCTCCCTGATAGGTGATTCGTACGTTGCCATTATCCAAGACGTCGATGACACGATGCGGTCCAGAATATTGGTCGTCGAATTTCCCTTTTCGTGGTTCCTTCAACAAAAAAACATCGTCGCCAATTGTGAAGGTTTGTTGATTTGTATTACGGTCGTAGTAAGTTTTGGACTTCATCTTTGCATTCGTTAGATTAAGGTGGGCAAGATTTTGAGTTTCGCGAATCTTCGTGGCCAGCCTTTCCAAGTAGCCGCGATATGTTTCATCGTCACCGTCATCGAGCGACATTTCGCTTGATGGAACTCTTGCGACCTTGCCGAATACCAGCTCGTGGGGTGTGTACCCAATACCTTCATGGACACTGGTATTATAGGAGAGCATGGCTAGGGGTAGCCATAGATCCCATTCATCATTCTGATTTGCAAACATCTTCAGGTACTCCGCTAACACATGATGGGATCGTTCCAGCGATCCATTCGTTTGCGGATGGAAGGCCGTCGAACGGCATTGCTTGATGCGAAACCGTCTGGCGACCGCTCTCATAAAAGAACTGATGAAATTTGAGCCTTGGTCGGTTAGTACAGCTTTTGGCGATCCAAAACGGCATACAAAATGGTTCGTGAAGGCGTCGGCTATCTCCTGGGAGGTTGTATGGATGAGCGGCACTGCAACGGAATATTTGGTCAGTAAATCTTGCATAGTTAATACATATGAGTGGCCGTTCCTAGTGATTGGTAGTGGACCAACTATATCAAGCCCGACCTTATCGAAAGCAGAACCTGGTGTGTCTGTGAGTGTCATCGGTTGTTTTGTTTTAATCCTCACCAATTTCTTCCGTTGGCATTCGACGCAGCGTTGAATAAATAGTTGTACCTCTTGTTTTAAGGCATCCCAGTAATAATGCTGTCGTATCCTCTTGTAGGTCTTAGTAACGCCTTTATGCCCACCAATCGCAGATGCATGGTTTTCCCTAAGGATCTTCAGGCGCAATTCTTGGCTTGACACCGTGCGTACCAGGTGGAGGCAAATGGAAATTTCGGTGACCGGAGTATCCTCTATGTGCGATTCCAATTCGCGACGTATCCTCGACCATGGGATTCCATCAATTTCCGCAGTTTTAGAGATACTAAAAGATCTCAGATCTAGCTCGTGAGCTACATCGGTAAGGGAACGGAAGACTTCTCCTAGGAGTGCAGGATCCAGACGAGTGTTCTGCGATTCTTTCACAGGTAGTCCTATGTAGTACCTTTTATTTTTAGTTACGACCTTCGCTCGTCCAAGTGTTAATGCATCGTATTCTGGCAGCATTCCATGTTCGGCGAGACTTCGGGATCCGTTGTCGCACGGTTGGCCGGTTGCTGTCAGGAAGAATACCATATGGTCTTTGCGTATGTGAATGGGGTCGCGCGTTTGTCGGGTAGTATAGGACCGTCTGTTTTGCTGGAACTCATACGGCCTCGATGGTGGTTCGAACAACTCTTCGTCGGAGGTAGATTCAGAGGATACGTCGGTGAGTCCCATCTGTGGCGAGTGAGAGCCGATTTCGGGCGATGGAGGTACCACGGTCGGGGGAAACTCGACTTCCGATTCTGGACTCGTGCCGTTATTCGAGGTTCCTCCGTCTCCAATGTTGGCAGACTGGTGCGGCGAAGAGAATTCGTGTGCCGATGACGGTCGCTTCTTCTTCTGGGGAGGCTCCGCCGTGAAGAAGGGTAGATCGGAGTCGCTGGAGCTCGGTGAGCGCGGTCGTATGGGTAACATTCGTTGATCGGATTTTTCGTCTACATTCCTAGAGAGTGCATCGGCTGTGACATTTATCCTTCCCGGTTTATAAATTATATTGTACTCGTACTCCGAGAGTTTAAGGCGCCACCTTACTAGACGCGACGTCGGGTCTTTGACATTATGTAACCACACGAGCGGTCGATGGTCAGTAACTAAAGTGAATTTCTTTCCAAATAAATAAGGTCGAAAATACTGAATACAATATACGATTGCTAACATTTCTTTCTCGATTGTCGAATAATTCGTTTCCGCTTTGTTTAACAATCGAGACGCGTATGCTATTGGAAGATCCTTTCCAATTTCGCCTTGGCTCAGAACGCCTCCAATAGCGTGATTAGAAGCGTCGGTGGTAACGACAAATTCGCGGGAGAAATCAGGATATTGTAATATCGGCGGTGAACAAAGTTTGTTTTTTAATTGTTCGAATGCCGATTCTTGATTGTCTCCCCAACAAAATAAAGTATCCTTTTTTAGAAGATCAGATAATGGTTTGGCAATCCGCGAGAAATTTGGTACGAAACGCCGGTAGTATCCTGCGAGTCCAAGGAATTCTCTCACATTCCTTGCGGTACGCGGGGTAGGAAACGTTTGTACGGCAGAGATTTTATTCGGGTCAGGTTTCACTCCGGATTCGCTAATAACGTGACCTAGGTACGCTACATCCTTTCGGAAAAACTCGCACTTACTTGGCTGTAATTTTAAATTCGCCTGTCTCAACCTCTCCGCAAGTTTCCTAAATTTAATATTATGTTCCGTCAGCGAACTGGCGTAAATGACTATATCGTCCAGATAAACAAATAATTCGGTACCCTGTAATCCCGCAAGAACACCGTCCATTAGTCTTTGAAAACTGGCAGGCGCATTTCTTAAGCCAAATGGCATACGATTAAACTCATAATGGCCGTGGGGAGTGGAAAAGGCTGTTTTTGCCGCGTCCTCCGTATGCATAGGGATTTGATGGTACCCGGATGCCAGGTCAAATACCGAAAAGTACTTTGCTCCGCCTAGTTGTTCCAAAATTTCGTTTATATTTGGTAATGGGTATGCATCGCCTATCGTTTTTGCATTTAACGCGCGATAATCGATCACTAGACGCCACCTTTTGTTACCAGCGCTATCTGGCTTCTTCGGGACGATCCACAGAGGGGAGTTATATGGTGAATTAGACGCTTTAATGATGTTGTTATTTAACATCTCAGTTATTTGAGTCCTGATCTCCTCTTTGTGGATCGGTGGGAATCGATATTGTTTTGTGTTAACCGGGATATCATCAGTTGTGCGAATTCTGTGTCGGTAGGTTGATGTACACTGTAATTTTTCATCCGGCAAATGAAATACATCTGAATATTTGTTGATTAATTCCTCTACATTTGTTTTTTCTTCTGAATTTAGGTGATCTAACCGCAATAATTTTAAGATCTCGGTCGTTCGATCAGGAGTAATTTGTGGCTTGTTGAACATAGTGTAACATTTTAATCGTTTTTGTTCCTCTATACTTACGTATTGCGGACGCGATTTGGTAGTCGATTTGTGTTCTTTACGGCCGGTCCTAGGAGGCCGTGAATTACTAATCGTACTGTGGGGAGAAGAATACTCTTCTAGTTGAATCGTGGGCACAGGGATCGTTACCTCCTGGTTCGTTGTATTAAATACCGGGATGCATGCCTTGTGGTTCTTCACGGCGACCAAAGCATTTCCCAAGAATACTCCTTTCTGCATGGACAGGTATGGTACGTAGCCCTCATCGAGGTGTTTACCCGTTACGTTAATGCACATGGTCATCCTGGTCCTAGCTGGAATTTTAATTCTATGAGCATTTATAAAAGGTATATACTTACCATTTATGTGGACCTGCTCATCCGCATATGAGATGAGAGCTCCGAATGTCCTCAGTGCGGTGGATCCTAGGATACCAGCAACCGGGATCGGAAACTCTTTAGGCACAATATGGAAAGGAACCTTCTCCTCTAGAACGACAAGGTTCACCATGCCCAGGGTACGTACAACTCCTTCGGTAATTCCCACTAAATCTACTGACTTAGAGCTGTCAATGTTAGTATCTTCCTCAATGTAATTGACCTTAATTATGTTTGGTACAGCTCCAGTGTCGACCATGACGTCTGCATCTATTTTAAGATTTGGTGAGGATAGTCTGATCACTGGTACCTTGTCCAGGGTGGTGTTGTCGGTGCCCATTAGCCCATTTCCAATGTGGACGACTGGGATTTTCTCCGCCTGTCTTGCTGGATGAGCTGATTGACAAGGGGTCCTTTGTACAACGCCCTTATCAGAGGCATTGACATTTCCTGGATTCTGCTGCGCTTTCCTACAAGCTGATTTCCTGCACTCAGGGATCGAATGTCCCCTCGTTTTGCAGTAGTTGCAGAAACTAAGGGCTGACTGTTGTATTTGAGCTGTCATGTGAGGACGATTTCCCTTCGAATTTCGTCGGATATTCGTCTGAGGTAATTGACGCGATTCAAAAGTTGTATGTCCGAATTTATTATAATTATTATGACTTGATTGACTGCCAAATAATATTCTATCACTGTCCATCCGTTTGCATATACTAGTGGCTAATTCGAATAATTGTTCTAGGGTTTTCGGATTATGTATGAGGATCTGCATTCGAAAATCAGGTGGAAGACCATTCAAAAAACATTCCTGGGTGAATTCTTCCGTTTCCGCGATAACTTCTGGAGATGGTGTACCATACTTATCTCTATCGGCATCTAGGATGGCAAATTGTAACCTTTTTACGCGATGAATAAATTCTAATATGTGTTCGTTTGGTTTTATTACTATGTTACTGAGTTGACCGCGGTAGTGATTAGCTGATTCTAACGGTGCGAATGCTTGTTTTAGTTTCCGAATCAGTTCGTCGATTGAATTCAAATTGTAATCCTCAACTGCAAGGAAAGCATGACCCTTGAGTTTATTTTGAAGAAGTTTCGTTAGGTATGGTTCGTTACGCGGGGATACCATGCTTCGCGCGCGACGGCAAGCATCCGCGTATTCTTGGATTGGGATATTATTTCCGTCGAACTGTGGTACCATTTCGATTATATTTTGCAACGTAAAGTGCAGAACTGGCGGCGCAATAGATGTAAAATTTACCCAAGGAGGAGATGGCTTCGGCTGAGTTCTTATACCCGTCGTAGTTTTCTTAGATAGATTATTAATCATAAGTCTTAATTCGCTTTCCTGTTTTTGTAGATTTTGTTCCTTTCGCAAGTTACTAGATTCGAGTGAAAAGAATTCGAGATTTGTTCCCGTTGGAACTTCGTCGGTAGCGTCAGAAAATTCTTTATCGTTATTTACTGAACGTGATTGAGCCATTTTATTCGGTTTATAAATCTCAATAATTAATTTGATATGTAATTGGGATTATAATCTCTAAATAGAAGCTATGTAAGAAGTGTATAAGAAAAAATTTGTACTTTCTAATTGAATCTGTTTACGTTTAATTAAAATTTCGTTAACGGTCACGGTAACGACGCGATGATCTATAAGTACTTATGTCCGTATGTATGTGTTTTTGTATGTATTTATGATTCTGTAACGAGTAAGCTGTATGTCCTCTAACGTGCGTTTTTGTGTTCGGTTGAACAAGATACAAGTTCAAAATCTTGTTGTCGTTAGAAATTCGAATTTTACCTGTAGAATAATTGATATAATTTCCTGAAATATATATTTTCAAATATTCCTAAAAAAAAAAAAAATTTTATTTTTCTAATTTTTCGAAGAAAAGATTTCCGAATTTTTAATTTCCTTAAGAAGAAAGATTTTCGTATTCCAAATTTTCTAGAAAAATTTTTCGTATCCCACCGCTCTGTCACCAATTGTTACGTCCTGATCCGCCGGTATCTCCAAGTATTACACCTTAGATTTTCCGACACGGAATTTGATACGCTTTATAAATTGGTGCGAGGGAGATTATATAAATTGGCAGCGCTGTCACCAGTTAAAACTATAAAATTATAGTTTTAACAAGATAAACTTCGGTTCGGACGTAATAAGGGAAACCGAAATCTATCGTTATACTCTACAGGTAATTCCTAATGACGAGATTAGAATTTAAATGATGCAAACGTTAGAGAAAATGTATAACTAATGTTTATAAAAATTGTTATAAAAGTATGTAATTTTGGAAAAGAATTATAGAAAATGTTATCGGGCGTGTGGCAGACTATTGACTCTAAGTATTAGAACTATAGGTCACGGCTGAGCGGTGATAGATCACGCGTGAGAATGTATGAGTACACGAAGCAAAACTAGATTAATCGTATTTAACTATGAATTAGAATTTATGATTCGAATAATGGAAATGGATAGAATAAATGTGTTACTCAATTATTCAATGCTACATATAGTATTAATCAACTAATTTAATAATTAATTAGGATAGGTAATAATTTGACTATCAATTGTAATAATTGAAACAAATATATTCAATTAAATGGAATAAAATTAGATTTTATTACATTACCTAAGCCTTATAACTAAGTACTTACATACCTTAATACTAAATGAGATGAACGATGAAGAGTACACTTAGAATGAGGACGGCGAAATGAAATAATGAACGAATGAAATACTAAACTAAATATAAAATAGAATTAAACTATAAAAATAAAGAATAGAAGTCGATAAGACTCTATTATTAGAAAAGAACGTTAATTTGTCCTAAGACCGGAATTAACGGTAACGCGGAAAAAGGTCCTTTCGATGTTAATTCATCGAAGGCTGAAATACGACTCTCTAAAATGATGTTGACGCCTCGAAGGCTAGTGTACGACTCTACGATGGCCACATTCAAAGTGCGCTCTTCCGCGAGAGAGAAGATGGCGTCATGATAGCGGCGCATGGAGCTGCATCCGTCTGCTCCATGTGCCAATGACAGCTGAGTGCAAGCATGGATGCAACGCAAGTACATAACCTATTATGTTAACGTTGTACAATAATATTGCATTATATAAATTAGGATTAATACATTATTATTATTATTGATACGCATAGGTCGACGCATTACTAAATTAGGTTATTTGCAGGTTGTCGCAGTAATAGAAGTTATATAACCAAGGTGCACTCTGGATATATGACGGTTATTGCAATGAATGTGGTGAGTATATCTTGATAGATTAATTGTAAATAATAATATAATAATAATTATGTAACTAACACTAATCTTGTGTTTATAGGTTAAGTGAATGGAAGGCTGCGCCAGGCCAAGCGAGGTTTGTATCTAATTATGTGTACTGTTTCTGTTTGTCGTTTATAATATGTTAATGTTATGTTGTAGTTAATAATGTTTATATGTTCTAGGTAAGCTATTTGAGTACAACCCTTCCTGGCTAGGCGGTCCTTGCATTCGGTGAGTAGTTTATGTGTACAATCTATAATGTAGCGTAGCGGTGAACTTACTTGTCTTACTACGTCTTACTACATGTATCTATGTAATGTTAATTAAGTTTTTCTTTATTTATAGGGTGGTGAAAAGTTGGAGAGATATGCGTTAATGAAAATATGTGCTATGGAATAGATGACTGTAAGTAAATGTGTAAAAAGAAAATGAAATAAACTGAATAATTGAGATTTCCAAGTATTGGTTTACGTCAGGACGTTACACTGATGTTAATTCTTGGTCTCCTAGGATCGATCAGAGAAACCATCAGCCGTCCATAAATTGCCATCTTCCTAAAAACACAAACAATATAAAACAAATTTCCACTTATCCTACTTTAAACTCTAATTCTATTTCACATTCTAATACAATCTCACATACTAATTCTACTTTACATTTTAATTCCACTTTACACACTAATTCAAATCTACATTGTATTCCTATCTTAAATCCTAAATCAAATTCATATACACCTTCTAATCCTAAACACTCAAATCATATTAACACTACACAAAACACAGAAAATCTCGAACAATCTACAAACAATGAAATCAACAAGGTTAAAACCGAAATTTCTGGTTATTTTAACCCACGGCATTTATTAAAGAAAAATGTCGTACGTAAATTTCATACAACCAATCAGATGGTTGAGTTATCCAATATTGCATGTTGGGATATCTCGGGCCAATCCGAAGATACCAAAGATCTCCCAATAACAAACGCGCCTCGAATTTCGAATTATTTAAATCACATCGATTATGAAACGTGTATAGAAATTCTAAACTCTATTAATTGTACTTCGTATTTGCGTATTTCAATATTTAAAAGCCATCTTATAATTATAAATTACGACCGATACCTTAATTTTATTGGCGATTTTACTGTACCTCGCTTTGCGATTATGTCATTTAAGAAGATGCTGATTACAAGGATTCGTCAACCCATCACTCATCAGTCACTTCTGCATCGCGACGATCTACTGGACAAAGGGGACCATGCGTGTTCGGAATCGGAAGTCGATTTTCCCTCGACCGTGGTATCTTCTTCAGCCGAAGTCACTTGGCAGGACATCAAATTTTCTCTGCCGTCTTCAGGACTTACGGACAAAATAATACTCCAGCCACTGCCGAGATTTTACGATTTCCATGGAGAAAAATCTCTCAGTACGCTCACGATGGATCATCCCATTCATCTCCTCAAGGGTCGTCTCGTTCGCCAGCCTTCTATGAAAGGACCTCCAAGGGTTGCAGTACACGCTATCCTATCAGCACAAATTCATATGTTGCTCAGCGAAGCAGAGGATGCCAATAACAATCAGCAGTATCACCTACGATTGTTATTAAGGAAACACCAAAAAGCTTACTTAAATCCAGTCATCTTGGGAGAAATATTTCGCTCCATTATAGACGTGTTTCGCGAGTTTAATCTGGTTCTTCAGTTTCCAGATTTAGAAGAACTGCGGACACCAGTATTGGGTGTGCGACACAATTCCATTCGCACAAATGAAGTACCTGGCACCAAGACCATCATTTAACTGCTGCTGTTGAAATTCAACGTCCAATACTGCAACAAACCAAGGCTTACGACGACGGAATACGAATCTTCAGACCTTCACAATTGGCGACGATGTCTACTTGCTGAAAGAACCACGAAAGGGGAAATTCGACGACCAATATTCTGGACCGCATCGTGTCATCGACGTCTTGGATAACGGCAACGTACGAATCACCTATCAGGGAGCAACACGTCTCGTACACGCGAATAAATTGCGCATGAGCAAGGTACACCGTAGCTGAAAGCAAAAATTTATGTTATATATATATATATCCATGTTACACCATGCAAATGTTCAAGTCCCTAGATTACGATTATAAATTCCTACAATTTATTGATACTTTTTTCAATCGTGATTAATTAATTAACGCAATGATTCGTATAATTCATACCTTTTCTTTTTGTTATTGAAGAAAAATGCTTCGTTACATTCCGCATTTTTCTTTATTTATGGGGGGAGGTGTAACGTCCTGACGTAAACCAATACTTGGAAATCTCAATTATTCAGTTTATTTCATTTTCTTTTTACACATTTACTTACAGTCATCTATTCCATAGCACATATTTTCATTAACGCATATCTCTCCAACTTTTCACCACCCTATAAATAAAGAAAAACTTAATTAACATTACATAGATACATGTAGTAAGACGTAGTAAGACAAGTAAGTTCACCGCTACGCTACATTATAGATTGTACACATAAACTACTCACCGAATGCAAGGACCGCCTAGCCAGGAAGGGTTGTACTCAAATAGCTTACCTAGAACATATAAACATTATTAACTACAACATAACATTAACATATTATAAACGACAAACAGAAACAGTACACATAATTAGATACAAACCTCGCTTGGCCTGGCGCAGCCTTCCATTCACTTAACCTATAAACACAAGATTAGTGTTAGTTACATAATTATTATTATATTATTATTTACAATTAATCTATCAAGATATACTCACCACATTCATTGCAATAACCGTCATATATCCAGAGTGCACCTTGGTTATATAACTCCTATTACTGCGACAACCTGCAAATAACCTTAATTAGTAATGCGCTAAATACATGTTATTAATAATATTGATAGGCATTAATTCTAATTTATAATATTGTAAGATTGTAACACCGTACTATGACAGGTTATGTACTTGCGTTGCATCCATGCTTGCACTCAGCTGTCATTGGCACATGGAGCAGACGGATGCAGCTCCATGCGCCGCTATCATGACGCCATCTTCTCTCTCGCGGAAGAGCGCACTTTGAATGTGGCCATCGTAGAGTCGTACACTAGCCTTCGAGGCGTCAACATCATTTTAGAGAGTCGTAATTCAACCTTCGTAGAGTTAACATCGTTTTAATATTCTCTCCAGCCTTCGATGAAGTATCATCGCAAGGACCATTTCTAAATCTAAAAGTTAATTACAGTCTTAGGACTAATTAACTTCTTATTTCCAATAGAGTGTCTTAGCGATCTCTATCTCTTCTATTTTATATTTAATATCAGTTTCGTACTTAATTCATTATTCATTCGTCCACCACATTTTAAGTGTTCTCTTCATCGTCCAACTCATTTAGCAATTAAGGTACGTAAGTAAGTAGCTATAAGATTTATTAAAGGTATAAAACTTTATTTCGTTTATATGAAATACATTTTGCTCCATTTGTATTATTAATAGTTAATCGATTTCCTATTCTACTAAATATTAATTTAGTTATTTGTTACAATAAATATTGAATAACCTTTTATAGCGTTTTCCCGTTTCTTTCTATCACATTAAATTAATTCATAGTTAATTAAATTATTATAATTTCTAGTTAAAACTAAGATAGATTAATCTAGTTTTTGCTTCGCGTACTCATACATTCTCACGCGTGATCTATCGCCGCTCAGCCGTGACCTATAGTTCTAATACTTAGAGTCAATAGTCTGCCACACGCCCAACATCATTTTCTATAATTCTTTTCCAAAATTACATACTTTTATAACAATTTTTATAAACATTAGTTATACATTTTCTCTAACGTTTGCATCATTTAAATTCTAATCTCGTCATTAGGAATTACCTGTAGAATATAACGATAGATTTCGGTTTCCCTTATTACGTCCGAACCGAAGTTTATCTTGTTAAAACTATAATTTTATAGTTTTAACTGGTGACAGCGCTGCCAATTTATATAATCTCCCTCGCACCAATTTAAAAAGCGTATCAACTTCCGTGTCGGTAAATCTAAGGTGTAATACTTGGAGATACCGGCGGATCAGGACGTAACACCATGCAGGATTTACTCACTAAATACTCAATAGCTGTGCCGCTTGGAAGTACGGGTAGCATCGAAACTGCCGACGCATTTTACCGACATCTCATTTGTCGTTTCGGAGCCCCTAAGGCTATACTTACTGATCAAGGAACAAATTTCTTATCCTCTCTCTTCAGACATTTAGCAAAAAGGTTCAATATTAAACAATTTAAAACCACCGCGTACCACCCACAATCAAACGGTTCACTGGAGAGATCACACCACGTGCTAATAGAATATCTTAACATGCATGTAAGCCGACACCAAAAGGATTGGGACAAATGGCTGGACGCCGCCATGTTCTCATATAACACCAGCGTCCACGAGGGAACGAAACACACCCCTCATGAACTCGTGTTTGGAAAGCTGGCACGCCTACCATCAGCCAATCCCCCATTGGAAGCAAACATGGACGTCACGTATACGGACTATCTCACAAACTTATACGACACTATTAAACAATTACAGGAAGACGCTAAAAATAATTTACAACAAGCTAAAATTAGAAGCAAACAATATTACGATCGTAAAATTAATACGCCTCCGTTAAAAATCGGTGATCAGGTACTGCTATTACGAGGAGAAAGGAAGGGAAAGTTCCACGATCAGTACGTTGGTCCTTATAAAATTTCTAAAATTTATCCCGATACGAATAATGTTAAACTAGATTTAGGTAACGGTACGCATCGTGTTGTACATTTAGATAGAGTCCGCCCCACCTCACTACAGTCATAAAAACCATAACCTCACACAATATCACCACCATTACAGAAAATGTCAGACCTACAGGAAATGTACTGCATTGGCCAGGTACCCGGAATCACCGGTCTCTGGGCAACAACTTTCGGCTTAAACCGCTTCTGCATCGAGTGCATGGCACTGCTAGGTCATGACTGGCTCACACAATCATTCGACTTTTATAGAAATTTTCATAGTCCTACTACCATCGACACATGGCATTGCGATAAATATCCGGGAAGTTGCGATAACTGTCATAAACCATTGTTAGAAGTAAGAGGTCCCGCTACTGAATGTCCAATTTGTCGCGAAGGCGCTCGCCTCGCCGCCGCGCAAGAAACCTACAAACTAGTAATACGGTTACTCCAAGAACACCTCCCCGAATAGGTATGGCCCGCCGCACCTCCGCCCCCGTCGCCGCCATTTTCATCGCCGCCATCGCCTTCTTCACCCCTCCGACCAATGGCCTCATCGGATTCGACTGCGGAGGAGGTCCCATGAACATCACGACCATCTCTCTTCGAGACGTGGGTGACTGCTCCTTACAAACTCGCACCTTGCAGAGGAACGACACACATATACAACTACTACAAGCGGCTGAATACCAAAACATTCCCATCATACAATGCAAAATAGTAATTTCACGACAAATCTGGTACTGTGGGATGCACTCACACAATAGTGCAGTCCACAACGGATTCATGGAATACCTGCAGGAAACCACGGGACGCCAGTGTGAAATAATGCATAACACCGGTACCCTAGGGATGTCCAACGGCATTACCATCACCGGCCTCAAAGTGAACGACACCACCGCAAGACCAGCCATCCTCGCCGGAAGCGTCTCAAACGATGGCACCTGCCACGGCACACAGTACAGTGACAATTACGGATCATGGCAAAACGTATTTGTCCAGGCAACGATAAAGATAACACTCACCTCTGGCATTGTACCTGTTCGAGTCTCCACGGGCAAGATCACTCTGAAGTCCGGCACTGTCTGCCAACTCGGAGATGGCTCTTGTCTCGATCTGGAAGGAGGATACACCTTTTGGTCCACAGTACCGACAAACAAAGGATGTGACTTCTCCGCGTACGACGTTCTCTACGAGGGAAAAGCCACAAAGATCCGAGACACAAACGAACCAAATGCTCCTGAGATCTTTTCGTTAATTACTCAAGACACTACATTCGCTCTTGCCAAAACTACCGAAACACGCCTCTGTGGTTACATCATTTTCCGCACGGAACACCCCAAATTATTTATCATGGAAACACAGCCCGGACTCTCTTTCATTACCAAATCACCAATCATCGTTGAAAACTTAGACATCTTCACCTACGTGAATTCCAAATTTGTCTTCGTGGAAAAACATATCCGTACACAGCTCACCAACCTTTACAACGACGTGATGCAGCAGAAATGCGAGTTAGAACGACAGGTATTAACGAACGCTTTGGCTTATGCAGTTCGAGACCCCACCGAATTCGCATACACAATCATGAAAGGACCAGGATATACCGCTGTACCATCAGGAGAAGTAATACACATCATCAAATGCACACCGATAGACGTACCCTTCCGAAAGACCGAACAATGCTACAACGAAATACCGGTCTCACATAAAAATGAGTCGTATTTCCTTACGCCAAAAACACGCATCCTCCAACGTATCGGCAGTGAACGAGAGTGCACCGCCATCTTCCCACCTCAATACTTGTCCGAACATGGATGGATTCGTCTGATGCCACGCCCTATCGACGTCACACCGCCAGAAACCCTGCAACCAAAGACCAACCTGAATTGGAAATATCTTTCACCTGGAGCCCTCGCCACCAGTGGGATTTACTCACAACAGGACATTGACAACTTACGTGAACACCTGCTATTCCCAGCAGAAAAAGCTTCCATTACAAACAACATCGTCCGCACTCTCACAGGCAAACAGACTCTCGGAAACGGACTATCGGCATACAATATGTTTGATGAGAGAACGTTCGAGAAAATAGCAGACAACACCGCACACCGCCTATGGGCAGGATTCCTAAGCTTCGGTTCCATTTCCGCCGGCATAATAGGAATCTTTATAATCTTCAGAGGTATAAAAATATTGGCCGACACCATCATCAGAGGGTACGCCCTACATTCCGTATATGGTTGTGGACTTCATCTGCTTGGTGCTATATGGAGTGCAGTCACTCACCTTTTGCTTCACCTGGCCGGACGAACCGACTCACCACCAAAAGACGAGGAGGAAGGTGATCCTCAACCATCAGCATCAGCTCCAGCTGTTACGTCCTGATCCGCCGGTATCTCCAAGTATTACACCTTAGATTTACCGACACGGAAGTTGATACGCTTTTTAAATTGGTGCGAGGGAGATTATATAAATTGGCAGCGCTGTCACCAGTTAAAACTATAAAATTATAGTTTTAACAAGATAAACTTCGGTTCGGACGTAATAAGGGAAACCGAAATCTATCGTTATATTCTACAGGCAATTCCTAATGACAAGATTGGAATTTAAATGATGCAAACGTTAGAGAAATTGTATAACTAATGTTTATAAAAATTGTTATAGAAGTATGTAATTCGAGAAAAGAATTATAGAAAATGTTATCGGGCGTGTGGCAGACTATTGACTCTAAGTATTAGAACTATAGGTCACGGCTGAGCGGTGATAGATCACGCGTGAGAATGTATGAGTACACGAAGCAAAACTAGATTAATCGTATTTAACTATGAATTAGAATTTATGATTCGAATAATGGAAATGGATAGAATAAATGTGTTACTCAATTATTCAATGCTACATATAGTATTAATCAACTAATTTAATAATTAATTAGGATAGGTAATAATTTGACTATCAATTGTAATAATTGAAACAAATATATTCAATTAAATGGAATAAAACTAGATTTTATTACATTACCTAAGCCTTATAACTAAGTACTTACATACCTTAATACTAAATGAGATGGACGATGAAGAGTACACTTAGAATGAGGTGATGAATGAAGTAATAATTAAGTACGAAATATTAAACTAAATATAGAATAGAATAAATTATAAAAAGAAAGAATAGAAGTCGATAAGACTCTCTATTATTAGGAAGGAACGTTAATTTGTCCTAAGACCGGAATTAACGGTAACGCGGAAAAGGTCCTTTCGATGTTAATTCATCGAAGGCTGGAAGAGAAAATAGGAAACGATGTTAACGCGACGAAGGTTCGTATACGACTCTCTAAAATGATGTTGACGCCTCGAAGGCTAGTGTACGACTCTACGATGGCCACATTCAAAGTGCGCTCTTCCGCGAGAGAGAAGATGGCGTCATGATAGCGGCGCATGGAGCTGCATCCGTCTGCTCCACGTGCCTATGACAGCTGAGTGCAGCATTGGTGCAACGCAAGTACATAACCTATTATGTTAACGTTGTACAATAATATTGCATTATATAAATTAGGATTAATACATTATTATTATTATTGATACGCATAAGTCGACGCATTACTAAATTAGGTTATTTGCAGGTTGTCGCAGTAATAGAAGTTATATAACCAAGGTGCACTCTGGATATATGACGGTTATTGCAATGAATGTGGTGAGTATATCTTGATAGATTAATTGTAAATAATAATATAATAATAATTATGTAACTAACACTAATCTTGTGTTTATAGGTTAAGTGAATGGAAGGCTGCGCCAGGCCAAGCGAGGTTTGTATCTAATTATATGTACTGTTTCTGTTTGTCCTTTATATTATATTAATGTTATGTTGAAATTAATAATGTTTATATGTTCTAGGTAAGCTATTTGAGTAGAACCCTTCCTGGCTAGGCGGTCCTTGCATTCGGTGAGTAGTTTATGTGTATAATCTATAATGTGGCGTAGCGATGAACTTACTTGTCTTACTACGTCTTACTACATGTATCTATGTAATGTTAATTATGTTTTTCTTTATTTATAGGGTGGTGAAAAGTTGGAGAGATATGTGTGAATGAAAATATGTGCTATGGAATAAATGACTGTAAGTAAATGTGTAAAAAGAAAATGAAATAAACTGAATAATTGAGATTTCCAAGTATTGGTTTACGTCAGGACGTTACACCTCCCCCCATAAATAAAGAAAAATGCGGAATGTAATGAAGCATTTTTCTTCAATAAGAAAAAGAAAAGGTATGAATTATACGAATCATTGCGTTAATTAATTAATCACGATTGAAAAAAAGTGTCAATAAATTGTACGAATTTATAATCGTAATCTAGGGACTTGAACATTTGCATGGTGTAACATGGATATATATATATATAACATAAATTTTTGCTTTCAGCTACGGTGTACCTTGCTCATGCGCAATTTATTCGCGTGTACGAGACGTGTTGCTCCCTGATAGGTGATTCGTACGTTGCCATTATCCAAGACGTCGATGACACGATGCGGTCCAGAATATTGGTCGTCGAATTTCCCCTTACGTGGTTCCTTCAACAGAAAAACATCGTCGCCAATTGTAAAGGTTTGCTGATTTGTATTTCGGTCGTAATAAGCTTTGGATTTCATCTTTGCATTCGTTAAATTAAGATGGGCAAGATTTTGGGTTTCGCGAATCTTCGTGGTGAGCCTTTCTAAGTAGCCGCGATACGTTTCATCGTCATCGTCATCGAGTGGCGTTTCGCTTGATGGAACTCTTGCGATCTTGCCGAATACCAGCTCATGGGGAGTGTACCCAGTACCTTCGTGGACGCTGGTATTGTAAGAGAGCATGGCTAGGGGTAGCCATAGGTCCCATTCATCGCTCTGGTTTGCGAACATCTTCAAATACTCCGCGAGCACATGATGGGATCGTTCCAACGATCCGTTTGTTTGCGGGTGGAAGGCAGTCGAACGGCATTGCTTGATGCGAAACCGTCTTGCAACCGCTCTCATAAAGGAGCTGATAAAATTTGATCCTTGGTCGGTCAGCACAGCTTTCGGTGATCCAAAATGGCACACAAAATGATTTGTGAAAGCGTCAGCTATTTCTTGGGAGGTTGTATGGATAAGCGGCGCTGCAACGGAATACTTTGTCAGTAAATCTTGCATAGTTAATATATATGAGTGGCCGTTTTTAGTGATTGGTAGTGGACCCACTATATCAAGCCCGACCTTATCGAAAGCGGAACCTGGTGTGTCTGTGAGTGTCATCGGTTGTTTGGTCTTGACTCTCACCAATTTCTTCCGCTGACATTCGATGCAACGTTGAATAAATAGCTGGACCTCTTGTTTCAACCCATCCCAATAGTAATGTTGTCTTATCCTCTTGTAGGTCTTGGTAACGCCTTTATGTCCACCGATCGCAGATGCATGGTTATCCCTAAGGATGCTCTGGCGAAGTTCTTGACTTGAGACCGTGCGTACCAGGTGGAGACAAATGGAAATTTCGATGACGGGAGTATCTTCTATGTAAGATTCCAACTCACGGCATATCTTCGGCCATGGAATTCCGTCAATTTCTGCGGTTTTGGAGATGCTGAAAGATTTCAAGTCCAGCTCGTGGATTACATCGGTAAGGGAACGGAAGACTTCCCCTAGGAGAGCAGGATCCAGACGAGTGTTCTGCGATTCTTTCACAGGTAATCCTATGTAGTGTCTTCTATTCCGTGTTATGACCTTCGCCCGCCCAAGTGTTAATGAGTTGTATTCTGGCAGCAATCCATGTTCAGCGAGACTCCGAGATCCATCGTCGCACGGTTGACCGGTTGCTGTCAGGAAGAATACCAAGTGCTCCCTGCGTATGTGGATGGGATCGCGCGTTTGACGCTTAGTATAGGACCGTCTATTTTGGTGAAACTCATACGGCCTCGAAGGCGGTTCGAACAACTCTTCGTCGGAAGTAGATTCGGACGATACGTCGGTGGCTTGCATCTGTGACGAATGCGAGATCACTTCGGGTGGTGAAGGTATCACGGTCGGGGGAAACTCGATTTCCGATTCTGGCCTCGTGACGTCATTCAGGTTTCCTCCGTCTTCGATGCTAGCAGAGTGATGCGGTGAGAAAGGTTCATGTTCCGATGACGGTCGCTTCTTTTTTTTGGGAGGTTCCGCCGTGAAGAAGGGTAAATCGGAGTCGCTGGAACTCGAAGAGCGCGGTCGTATGGGTAACATACGTTGATCGGGTTTTTCGATTACATTCCTCGAGAGTGCATCGGCTGTGACATTTATCTTTCCCGGCTTATAAACGATATTATACTCGTATTCCGAGAGTTTAAGGCGCCACCTTACTAAACGCGATGTCGGGTCCTTGACATTATGTAACCACACGAGTGGTCGATGGTCGGTAACTAAGGTGAATTTTTTTCCGAATAAGTAGGGTCGAAAATATTGAACACAATATACGATGGCTAACATTTCTTTCTCGATTGTTGAGTAATTAGTTTCCGCCTTGTTTAACAATCGGGAAGCGTAAGCTATTGGGAGGTCCTTTCCGATTTCGCCCTGACTCAGAACGCCTCCAATCGCGTAATTTGAAGCGTCGGTTGTGACAACAAATTCACGAGAAAAATCAGGATACTGTAATATTGGCGGTGAACAAAGTTTAGTTTTTAATTGCTCGAATGCCGATTCTTGATTATCTCCCCAACGAAATTCAATATCCTTTTTTAAGAGATCAGATAATGGTTTGGCGATTCGTGAAAAGTTTGGCACGAAACGACGGTAATAACCTGCAAGTCCGAGGAATTCTCTTACATTTCTTGCGGTACGCGGGGTAGGAAATGTTTGTACGGCAGAGATTTTATTCGGATCGGGTTTCACACCGGATTCGCTAATAACGTGACCTAAGTACGCTACATCCTTTCGAAAAAACTCACACTTACTTGGCTGTAACTTTAAGTTCGCCTGTCTCAATCTTTCCGCAAGCTTCCTGAATTTAATATTATGTTCCGTCAGCGAACTAGCGTAAATGACTATATCGTCTAAATAAACGAATAATTCGGTTCCCTGTAGTCCCGCAAGAACACCGTCCATTAATCTCTGAAAACTAGCGGGCGCGTTTCTTAATCCAAATGGCATACGATTAAATTCATAATGACCGTGTGGAGTGGAAAAGGCCGTTTTAGCCGCGTCTTCCTTATGCATAGGTATTTGATGGTACCCTGATGCCAAGTCAAATACAGAGAAGTATTTTGCTCCGCCTAGTTGTTCCAAGATCTCGTTTATATTGGGTAACGGGTATGCATCGCCTATCGTTTTTGCATTTAGCGCGCGATAATCGATCACCAGACGCCACCTCTTGTTACCAGCGCTGTCTGGTTTCTTCGGAACGATCCACAGAGGGGAGTTATACGGTGAATTAGACGCTTTAATAATATTGTTATTTAGCATTTCAGTTATTTGGGTTTTGATCTCCTCTTTATGGATCGGTGGGAAGCGATATTGTTTCGTATTAACCGGAATGTCATCAGTTGTTCGAATTCTATGCCGGAAAGTTGATGTACATTGTAGTTTTTCTTCAGGTAAATGAAATATATCCGAATATTTACTGATTAAATCTTCTACATTAGTTTTTTCCTCTGAATTAAGATGGTCTAACCGCAATAATTTTAAAATCTCGGTCGTTCGATCGAGAACAATATGTGGCTCACTGGACATAGTATAACATTCTAAGCGTTTTTGTTCATCTGCACTTCTGTATTGTGAATAAGATTTGATAGTGGCCTTGCGTTCTTTCCGACCGATCCTAGGAGGCCGTGAACTACTGGTCGTATTGTGGAGAGAGGAATATTCTTCTAATTGGATCGTAGGCACAGGAATTATTACCTCATGATTTGTTGTGTTAAAAACTGGTATGCATGCTTTGTTGTTTTTCACAGTGACCAAAGCATTTCCCAAGAACACTCCCTTTTCCATGGACAGGTATGGTACATAGCCCTCATCGAGGTGTTCATTCGTTACATTTATGCACAGGGTCATTCTGGTCCTGGCTGGAATTTTAATTGTATGAGCATTTACAAAAGGTATATGCTTACCGTTTATGTGAACTTGTTCATCCGAATATGAGATGAGAGCTCCAAATGTCCTCAATGTGGTGGACCCTAAGATACCACCTACAGGGATCGGGAACTCGACAGATACTGCGTGGAAAGGAACCTTTTGCCCGAAGAGGTCAATGTTCACCATGCCCAGGGTATCTACACTTTCTTGGGTAATTCCCACTAATTTTACAGACCTAGAGCTGTCGATGCCAGTTCTGTCCCTAAGGTGACTGACTTTAATTATATTTGGTACAGCTCCAGTGTCGACCATGAAGTCTGCGTCCGTTTTAAAGTTTGGGGAAGATAACCTAATCACTGGTACCTTATCCAGGGTCGTGCTGTCGGTATTCATCAGCCCGTTTCCAATGTGAACGACTGGAATTTTCTCCGTCTGTCTTACTGGGTGAGCTGGTTGACAAGGAGCCCTTTGTGCGGCGTCCTTAGCCAAAAGGGTCCCATTCACCGTTCCTGGATTCTGCTGGGCTTTTCTGTAAGCTAATTTCCTGCATTCGGAGGTCAAGTGTCCCTTCGTTTTGCAGTAATTGCAGAGACTAGGGGATGAACGTTGTGAAAATGCCGTAATATGGGGACGAATTCGATTCGAATTTTGTTGAATTTGAGACACTTGACTCAGTTTAAAATTTGTATGTTCGAATTTATTATAATTATTATGGCTTAACTGACTCCCGAATAATTTTCTATCTCTATCCATTCGTTTAAATATATTGGTGGCTAATTCAAATAAATGTTCCAGGGTTTTAGGATTGTGTACCAGGATCTGTAATCGAAAATCAGGTGGAAGACCATTCAAAAAACATTCCTGGGTGAATTCTTCCGTTTCCGCGATAACTTCTGGGGATGGTGTACCATACTTATCTCTATCGGCATCTAGGATGGCAAATTGTAACCTTTTTACGCGATGAATAAATTCTAAGATGTGTTCGTTTGGTTTTATTACTATGTTACTGAGTTGACCGCGATAGTGATTAGCTGATTCTAACGGTGCGAATGCTTGTTTTAGTTTCCGAATCAGTTCGTCGATTGAGTTCAAATCGTAATCCTCAACCGCAAGGAAAGCATGACCCTTGAGTTTATTTTGAAGAAGTTTCGTTAGGTATGGTTCGTTACGCGGGGATACCATGCTTCGCGCGCGACGGCAAGCATCCGCGTATTCTTGAATTGGGATATTATTTCCGTCGAACTGTGGTACCATTTCGATTATATTTTGCAATGTAAAGTGCAGAACTGGCGGCGCAATAGATGTAAAATTTACCCGAGGAGGAGATGAATTCGGCTGAGTTCTTATACCCGTCGTAGTTTTCTTAGATAGATTATTAATCATCAGTCTTAATTCGCTTTCCTGTTTTTGTAGATTTTGCTCGTTTCGCAAGTTACTAGATTCGAGTGAAAAAAATTCGAGATTTGTTCCCGTTGGAAGTTCGTCGGTAGTGCCAGAAAATTTTTTATCGTTGTTTAATGAACGTAATTGAGCCATTTTATTCGGTTTATAAATCTCAATAATTAATTTGATATGTAATTGGGATTATAATCTCTAAATAGAAGCTATGTAAGAAATGTATAAGAAAAAATTTGTACTTTCTAATTGAATCTGTTTACGTTTAATTAAAGTTTCGTTAACGGTCACGGTAACGACGCGATGATCTATAAGTACTTATGTCCGTATGTATGTGTTTTTGTATGTATTTATGATTCTGTAACGAGTAAGCTGTATGTCCTCTAACGTGCGTTTTTGTGTTCGGTTGAACAAGATACAAGTTCAAAATCTTGTTGTCGTTAGAAATTCGAATTTTACTTGTAGAATACTTAATATAATTTCCTGAAATATATATTTTCAAATATTCCTAAAAAAAAACTTTAATTTTTCTAATTTTTCGAAGAAAAGATTTCCGAATTTTTAATTTCCTTAAGAAGAAAGATTATCGTATTCCAAATTTTCTAGAAAAAAAAATTTTTCGTATCCCAAATTTTGTAGAAAAATTTTTCGTATCCCAAATTTTGTAGAAAAATTTTTCGTATCCCACCGCTCTGTCACCAATTGTTACGTCCTGATCCGCCGGTATCTCCAAGTATTACACCTTAGATTTACCGACACGGAAGTTGATACGCTTTTTAAATTGGTGCGAGGGAGATTATATAAATTGGCAGCGCTGTCACCAGTTAAAACTATAAAATTATAGTTTTAACAAGATAAACTTCGGTTCGGACGTAATAAGGGAAACCGAAATCTATCGTTATATTCTACAGGCAATTCCTAATGACAAGATTGGAATTTAAATGATGCAAACGTTAGAGAAATTGTATAACTAATGTTTATAAAAATTGTTATAGAAGTATGTAATTCGAGAAAAGAATTATAGAAAATGTTATCGGGCGTGTGGCAGACTATTGACTCTAAGTATTAGAACTATAGGTCACGGCTGAGCGGTGATAGATCACGCGTGAGAATGTATGAGTACACGAAGCAAAACTAGATTAATCGTATTTAACTATGAATTAGAATTTATGATTCGAATAATGGAAATGGATAGAATAAATGTGTTACTCAATTATTCAATGCTACATATAGTATTAATCAACTAATTTAATAATTAATTAGGATAGGTAATAATTTGACTATCAATTGTAATAATTGAAACAAATATATTCAATTAAATGGAATAAAACTAGATTTTATTACATTACCTAAGCCTTATAACTAAGTACTTACATACCTTAATACTAAATGAGATGGACGATGAAGAGTACACTTAGAATGAGGTGATGAATGAAGTAATAATTAAGTACGAAATATTAAACTAAATATAGAATAGAATAAATTATAAAAAGAAAGAATAGAAGTCGATAAGACTCTCTATTATTAGGAAGGAACGTTAATTTGTCCTAAGACCGGAATTAACGGTAACGCGGAAAAGGTCCTTTCGATGTTAATTCATCGAAGGCTGGAAGAGAAAATAGGAAACGATGTTAACGCGACGAAGGTTCGTATACGACTCTCTAAAATGATGTTGACGCCTCGAAGGCTAGTGTACGACTCTACGATGGCCACATTCAAAGTGCGCTCTTCCGCGAGAGAGAAGATGGCGTCATGATAGCGGCGCATGGAGCTGCATCCGTCTGCTCCACGTGCCTATGACAGCTGAGTGCAGCATTGGTGCAACGCAAGTACATAACCTATTATGTTAACGTTGTACAATAATATTGCATTATATAAATTAGGATTAATACATTATTATTATTATTGATACGCATAAGTCGACGCATTACTAAATTAGGTTATTTGCAGGTTGTCGCAGTAATAGAAGTTATATAACCAAGGTGCACTCTGGATATATGACGGTTATTGCAATGAATGTGGTGAGTATATCTTGATAGATTAATTGTAAATAATAATATAATAATAATTATGTAACTAACACTAATCTTGTGTTTATAGGTTAAGTGAATGGAAGGCTGCGCCAGGCCAAGCGAGGTTTGTATCTAATTATATGTACTGTTTCTGTTTGTCCTTTATATTATATTAATGTTATGTTGAAATTAATAATGTTTATATGTTCTAGGTAAGCTATTTGAGTAGAACCCTTCCTGGCTAGGCGGTCCTTGCATTCGGTGAGTAGTTTATGTGTATAATCTATAATGTGGCGTAGCGATGAACTTACTTGTCTTACTACGTCTTACTACATGTATCTATGTAATGTTAATTATGTTTTTCTTTATTTATAGGGTGGTGAAAAGTTGGAGAGATATGTGTGAATGAAAATATGTGCTATGGAATAAATGACTGTAAGTAAATGTGTAAAAAGAAAATGAAATAAACTGAATAATTGAGATTTCCAAGTATTGGTTTACGTCAGGACGTTACAAGCACGCGACACCGAGGATCCAGCACCAACAACGCGCCCTATCCCCGCGTCCGATACGAACCCCTATATACAGCTAAGTAAAATATTAATGGAGAGACGCACTAATACCGAAAAATAAAAGCCTCCAGCATTTATTTTTCTCATTTAAGGAGGGAGGTGTGACGTCCGTTGCACGCCCGTCTTTTTCCTCAATACCAGTATTACTATCATTACCGCCTCTCTCTATAATATTCGCGTATCTTACATATTACAGCTAAAACGGACTCTATCTAACACATCAGCATTTAATGTATATTCACTGCGTTCTCATATATTCATTATATATTCTCCCGTCATATATATACTCCTAATTTTATATATATACCCGCTGCGTTTACTACTTTTTCCACTACGTCGATACATTACCAACATAACCTGTTACCGACCGCCGTTATATACCGTTACCGACAATCGTTACATAATAAGTTACCGACAGTCATTACCTACTATTGATAAATTACCAACTACCTACTATTGATAAATTACCAACAGTCGATAAATTACCTACAGTTACCTACAGTTACCAAAGATAAGCTACCAATGATAAGTTACCTACGGTCGATAAGTTACCAACTTACCGACAATAGTATAAGTACCGCCATCTATTGAGAATCACCTCTATCCAGCGTCACCAGTGCGAAGGTCAAACCATCTCGAACTAGAGTGGGGGCCGTGAGTCACCCGTCAGCTCTTAAAGATGTCATAAAGATAAGCTGACCTGATTAGGACTGCGTTTTTTGTAAACATTACGCATGCAATAGTTCCAAGAAGGAACCTATGCTCCCCACCTAAAACCTTTGTCTAAAACCCCTATATAAGTCGGACCTGCGCGTCCCTTGAGCAGTATCTTTTTGCTCTTACTCTGTATCACATCGGTACGCCGTCACTGTATTCACTGTATTCACTGAGTCTTATAATATATTTCTTACATTGAACTTAGAGCCAGTGTCTTTAACTCGACCCTCCACGTTCCTCTACCTTATACGATTCGAGTTCTGCGGCTGCCCCGCACTGAATCGCTTCACCCAGTATACTTCGGCCTAGCTGAATATATTGGTCCTTCATCTCTTACCTGAATCGCTGAGTTCTGCGGCTGCCCCGCACTAGTGATTCTTAACTTATCCTCTCCGAATTATCGAGTACTGCGGACGTCCCGCACTGATAATTCTTCCTTAATCTCCTACCCAATATTCATGCCTAAAACCCGACGCGCCGGAAGAAAGTTCCGTATACGCCGGGAAGTTCATCAGAAAATCCACGGAGTTTCCGCCGCGTACCCTCCGCGTTCATCCGACGACTTTCCTCGTCGCCCATACCGCCTACTTCCGAACGAACTGCCTACTACGGAAGAACTTCGTGCCGTCCGCCAAGACGTCCCTATAGAAGATCCTCGCTACGAAGTCTATACCGGACAAGCTCTCACGCATCAGCAAAAGGTCTGCATTGAATTGTTCGGCAGCGCTTCACCAGCTCGTCCAGAGACTCCGCTAAATTAACGCCCTTTTCGCCGCTCATCCAACCGTCCTGACAACGTTAAAGGTAAGTGACATCTCCTTCTACTACTTTTTACAGTTCTAAATAAGATTCCTGGTCCCCGGGTATACTCGGTGAATGCAGAGTGCCTAAAAACAGGGAAAATAGCTTTTAAAAACTCGATTGACAAAGTCGAGACGTAACAGGAGGAAAGAAAGTACTCGCTCGTCGTCTTCGGGCGATCTTGCGTCGCCTTGAAGCTAGTTTGTCTCAACGCGAACGAAATTCCCAGCCTACACGATTGGACTCTCAGAGTGACTGTCTGTCACAACCAGCCGAAATTCCAGCTCCTCCCAGTTCACCGCAACTGGAACCACAATCTCCGGATATCGACGAGTCGTCTTCGATTCCGGGTCATTCTAATTCCCCTCAGTCGTCTCCCTTGAGAACGGAACAGGACTATACTTTTGAAAACCTACAGTCCTTATACGGCCCTATCCACACGCATTATTTCTCCTTTATTCCTCCCCCATCCACCGTTCAAATTGAAGAAATTCCAGATTCCCAACCATTCCCACTCCCCTCTTTCATGGCAGATCTTGGGCTCACGTTAGAGCAACTCCAAGACCTACCAACTCCGCGCCCCCTGACACCGGAATCGGACATCGAGGTCATCACCCTGTCTGATCACGACGACGACGATTGATTATGTTGACCGATAGTAATTACATTGAGTTTGTACTTATAATACCCAACGTTTTTAATAAATCCTCTTGGTAATAAATCCTTAGGGAAAATCGTGATTGTTTCTTTGCACGCTCGTTCCTCCCTTGTCTACGCCTCTCCATTTCGTTTGGCTTCCGCGCTTCGGGCTATTCCCGCCTCATCCCAGGTAAATCGTGTGCTAACGCGTTGACCAAAAAGAGGCAATAACCCTCCAGAACCTGAGCGGCTCCCTGGAGGACGTGACACTCCACAGGCAGGGGCGCTCCTGGTGATGCTCTTCTGGCTCTTCCACGTGGTGGCTCCACTGAGGCCGCAGCGACTCCGGTCCTGGAGCCCTCTCCTGCCCCATGGATAAATCCGCATAATAGTACGGCGGCGTACTGGTTGCTGACGGAGGTGGCGGCCAGAAGAATCTGGCCGCAGGTGGTACGTCATAAGGGATGACGTAGGGCCGCGGATATGGCGGGGACTCGTAGCTGCTGCCTTGATCCCTGAGTGCAGCAGGCCCGATCTCCGTGTAGAGTGCTTCCTCCATGCCGAATGTGTGGGGCTGCGCCTCTGGAGCGTCGTGCCGCTGGGCTGGCTGCACTTCCGATGCGGGTAGGTAGAGGTCCGCGTAATTGGGACGACAGCCCACGGCCTCGTGCCTATGGCACCTGTTGTGCGGGCTGTCACAGGTGGTGAGAAGCTAAAGAGATATGCGTGAATGAAAGTATATGCTATGGACTGAATGTATGTAAGTTAAGATATAGAAAGGGAATAAAATAAATTGAATAGAAGATATTTCCAAATATTGGTTTACGTCAGGACGTTACACCTCCCCCCATAAATAAAGAAAAATGCGGAATGTAATGAAGCATTTTTCTTCAATAATAAAAAGAAAAGGTATGAATTATACTAATCATTGCGTTAATTAATCACGATTAAGAATTTGTATCAATAAGTTTGCATGAATTGTACGTATCATTACGGAAGTTAAACGCGATTGAAAACATTTTGAAAGGTCTGTATGAATTTGCAATCAAAATCTAGGGATTTAAACATTTGAATAATGTAACTATGGATATTATATATTAAATTTTCGGTTTTAGTTACGGTGTACCTTGCTCATGCGCAATTTATTCGCGTGTACGAGACGTGTTGCTCCCTGATAGGTGATTCGTACGTTGCCATTATCCAAGACGTCGATGACACGATGCGGTCCAGAATATTGGTCGTCGAATTTCCCCTTACGTGGTTCTTTCAGCAAGTAGACATCGTCGCCAATTGTGAAGGTCCGAAGATTCGTATTCCGTCGTCGTAAGCCTTGGTTTGTTGCAGTATTGGACGTTGAATTTCAACAGCAGAAGTTAAATGAAGGTCTTGGTGCCAGGTGCTTCATTTGTGCGAATTGAATTGTATCGCACACCCAATACTGGTGTCCGTAATTCTTCTAAATCTGGAAACTGAAGAACCAGATTAAACTCGCGAAACACGTCTATAATGGAGCGAAATATTTCTCCCAAGATCACTGGATTTAAGTAAGCTTTTTGGTGTTTCCTTAATAACAATCGTATTTGATACTGCTGATTGTTATTGGTATCCTCTGCTTCGCTGAACAACATATGAATTTGTGCTGATAGGATAGCGTGTACTGCAACCCCTGGAGGTCCTTTCATAGAAGGCTGGCGAACGAGACGACCCTTGAGGAGATGAATGGGATGATCCATCGTGAGCGTACTGAGAGTTTTTTCTCCATGGAAATCGTAAAATCTCGGCAGTGGCTGGAGTATTATTTTGTCCGTAAGTCCTGAAGACGGCAGAGAAAATTTGATGTCCTGCCAAGTGACTTCGGCTGAAGAAGATACCACGGTCGAGGGAAAATCGACTTCCGATTCCGAACACGCATGGTCCCCTTTGTCCAGTAGATCGTCGCGATGAAGAAGTGACTGATGAGTGATGGGTTGACGAATCCTTGAAATCAGCATCTTCTTGAATGACATAATCGCAAAGCGAGGTACAGTAAAATCGCCAATAAAATTAAGATATCGGTCGTAATTTATAGTTATAAGATGGCTTTTAAATATTGAAATACGCAAATACGAAGTACAATTAATAGAGTTTAGAATTTCTATACACGTTTTATAATCGATGTGATTTAAATAATTCGAAATTCGAGGCGCGTTTGTTATTGGGAGATCTTTGGCATCTTCGGATTGGCCCGAGATATCCCAACATGCAATATTTGATAACTCAACCATCTGATTGGTTGTATGAAATTTACGTACGACATTTTTCTTTAATAAATGCCGTGGGTTAAAATACCCAGAAAATTCGGTTTTAACCTTGTTGATTTCATTGTTTGTAGATTGTTCGAGATTTTCTGTGTTTTGTGTAGTGTTAATATGATTTGAGTGTTTAGGATTAGAAGGTGTATGTGAATTTGATTTAGGATTTAAGATAGGAATAGAATGTAGATGTAACGTCCTGACGTAAACCAATACTTGGAAATCTCAATTATTCAGTTTATTTCATTTTCTTTTTACACATTTACTTACAGTCATCTATTCCATAGCACATATTTTCATTAACGCATATCTCTCCAACTTTTCACCACCCTATAAATAAAGAAAAACTTAATTAACATTACATAGATACATGTAGTAAGACGTAGTAAGACAAGTAAGTTCACCGCTACGCTACATTATAGATTGTACACATAAACTACTCACCGAATGCAAGGACCGCCTAGCCAGGAAGGGTTGTACTCAAATAGCTTACCTAGAACATATAAACATTATTAACTACAACATAACATTAACATATTATAAACGACAAACAGAAACAGTACACATAATTAGATACAAACCTCGCTTGGCCTGGCGCAGCCTTCCATTCACTTAACCTATAAACACAAGATTAGTGTTAGTTACATAATTATTATTATATTATTATTTACAATTAATCTATCAAGATATACTCACCACATTCATTGCAATAACCGTCATATATCCAGAGTGCACCTTGGTTATATAACTTCTATTACTGCGACAACCTGCAAATAACCTAATTTAGTAATGCGTCGACTTATGCGTATCAATAATAATAATAATGTATTAATCCTAATTTATATAATGCAATATTATTGTACAACGTTAACATAATAGGTTATGTACTTGCGTTGCACCAATGCTGCACTCAGCTGTCATAGGCACGTGGAGCAGACGGATGCAGCTCCATGCGCCGCTATCATGACGCCATCTTCTCTCTCGCGGAAGAGCGCATTTCGAATGTGGTCATTGTAGAGTCGTACACTAGCCTTCGAGGCGTCAACATCATTTTAGAGAGTCGTATACGAACCTTCGTCGCGTTAACATCGTTTCCTATTTTCTCTTCCAGCCTTCGATGAATTAACATCGAAAGGACCTTTTCCGCGTTACCGTTAATTCCGGTCTTAGGACAAATTAACGTTCCTTCCTAATAATAGAGAGTCTTATCGACTTCTATTCTTTCTTTTTATAGTTTATTCTATTCTATATTTAGTTTAATATTTCGTACTTAATTATTACTTCATTCATCACCTCATTCTAAGTGTACTCTTCATCGTCCATCTCATTTAGTATTAAGGTATGTAAGTACTTAGTTATAAGGCTTAGGTAATGTAATAAAATCTAGTTTTATTCCATTTAATTGAATATATTTGTTTCAATTATTACAATTGATAGTCAAATTATTACCTATCCTAATTAATTATTAAATTAGTTGATTAATACTATATGTAGCATTGAATAATTGAGTAACACATTTATTCTATCCATTTCCATTATTCGAATCATAAATTCTAATTCATAGTTAAATACGATTAATCTAGTTTTGCTTCGTGTACTCATACATTCTCACGCGTGATCTATCACCGCTCAGCCGTGACCTATAGTTCTAATACTTAGAGTCAATAGTCTGCCACACGCCCGATAACATTTTCTATAATTCTTTTCTCGAATTACATACTTCTATAACAATTTTTATAAACATTAGTTATACAATTTCTCTAACGTTTGCATCATTTAAATTCCAATCTTGTCATTAGGAATTGCCTGTAGAATATAACGATAGATTTCGGTTTCCCTTATTACGTCCGAACCGAAGTTTATCTTGTTAAAACTATAATTTTATAGTTTTAACTGGTGACAGCGCTGCCAATTTATATAATCTCCCTCGCACCAATTTAAAAAGCGTATCAACTTCCGTGTCGGTAAATCTAAGGTGTAATACTTGGAGATACCGGCGGATCAGGACGTAACATAGATTTGAATTAGTGTGTAAAGTGGAATTAAAATGTAAAGTAGAATTAGTATGTGAGATTGTATTAGAATGTGAAATAGAATTAGAGTTTGAAGTAGGGTGAGTGGAAATTTGTTTTAAATTGAATGTGTTTTTAGGAAGATAATTTATGGGCGGCTGATGGTTTCTCTGGTCGATCCTAGGAGACCAAGGATTAACATCAGTCGTGGAAATTGGAGATATATATCCTTTCTGGCAAGTTTTGGACATTGCAGATGTTGTCTCGAGGTTTATGGCCCTTAGAGCAGGTATGCATGGTTGCGCATTGTCCATAATGGTAGGACGATTACCCATGGTTTCGCTGTTGTTATGCGGTAATTTCCTTTTTATTAGTGGTTCATCCTTGAGAGTGACACGAGTGACCATACTGGAACTGGCTGGAACTTGAACGTGACGAGCATTAGAAAAGGGTATATACCTACCACTGACGTACATCTGTTCATCTGCATAGGAGATGTGAGCTCCGAGTGTCCTCAGCGTGGTGGATCCTAAGATACCAGCAGATGGAATCGGGAACTCGACAGATACTGCGTGGAAAGGAACCTTTTGCCCGAAGAGGTCAATGTTCACCATGCCCAGGGTATCTACACTTTCTCGGGTAATTCCCACTAATTTTACAGACCTAGAGCTGTCGATGCCAGTTCTGTCCCTAAGGTGACTGACTTTAATTATGTTTGGTACAGCTCCAGTGTCGACCATGATGTCTGCATCCGTTCTAAAACTTGGAGAAGATAGTTTGATAATTGGTACCTTATCCAATGAGATGTCGTAGGCACCATTTATTCCATTTCCAATGTGGATGACGGGGGTTGTTGCAGTGCATTTACTGGACGCACCGGTTGACGAGGGGCCCTCTGTACTGCGTCCGTTGTTACAGGGGTCCCGTTCGCGTTTCCCGGATTCTGCTGCGCTTTTACAGAAGCTAATTTCCTACATTCGGAGACTAGATGTCCCCTTGTTTTACAGTAATTGCAGAAACTAGGAGGTGAATGCTGTGTATGTCTTGGATTTTCATTTGAATTTTGTCGAATATTTGATTGAGGTATTTGACGCGGATCAAAATTGGATCCGTTATTCGTTTGAGGTAACTGACGCGGTTCAAAATTTTGTCGGAAATTTATTTGAGATGATTGACGCGGTTCGAAATTTCTATGCTCGATTCTATTGTAGTTATTATGTTTTAACTGACTCCCGAATAATTTTCTATCTCTGTCCATTTGTTTATATATACTAGTGGCTAATTCAAATAATTGTTCCAGAGTTTTCGGATTATGAATGAGAATCTGCATCCGAAAATCAGGTGGAAGACCGTTCAGAAAACATTCCCGAGTGAACATTTCGGTATCGGCTATCATTTCCGGTGATGTTGTACCATATTTATCTTTATGCGAGTCTAGAATAGCGAATTGTAAATCTTTAACGCGATTAATGTACTCCAATATATGTTCGTTTGGTTTTATTATTGTGTTGCCAAGTTGTCCGCGGTAATGGTTAGCTGATTCTAACGGTGCGAATGTTTGTTTCAGTTTTCGAATCAGTTCATCGATGGTATTCAAATTATAATCCTCGACGGTTAAATAGGCATGACCTTTAAGTTTACTTTGGAGGAATTTTGTTAAATACGGTTCGTGATGCGGATGTAACATATCCCGAGCATGACGACAAGCTTTTGCATATTTTTGTATAGAGATATTATGACCATCGAAATGCGGAACCATTTCAATCGCATCTTTTAATGTAAATTGAGGTGTTACCGATGCAACAGATGGATAATTTTGCCACATAGGAGTCGAATTTGATTCATTTTGCGGATTCGTCGTAGAAATGTTTCGCGTTAAATGTTCAATCATTGATCTTAATTCATCTACCTGTTTCCGTAAATTTTGTTCATTAGCCGTACTTGTAAATTTAGGTTTAAATAATTTGGGAGTTTCCACGATTGGAAATTCGTCGTCAGCGTCAGAAAATTCTTTATCGTTGTTTAATGAACGTGATTGAGCCATTTTATTCGGTTTATAAATCTCAATAATTAATTTGATATGTAATTGGGATTATAATCTCTAAATAGAAGCTATGTAAGAAGTGTATATAAGAAAAAATTTGTACTTTCTAATTGAATCTGTTTACGTTTAATTAAAGTTTCGTTAACGGTCACGGTAACGACGCGATGATCTATAAGTACTTATGTCCGTATGTATGTGTTTGTGTATGTATTTAAGATTCTGTAACGAGTAAACTGTATGTCCTCTAACGTGCGTTTTTGTGTTCGGTTGAACAAGATACAAGTTCAAAATCTTGTTGTCGTTAGAAATTCGAATTTTACCTGTAGAATAATTAATATAATTTCCTGAAATATATATTTTCAAATATTCCCAAAAAAAATTTAATTTTTCTAATTTTTCGAAGAAAAAGATTTCCGAATTTTTTTTATTATCTTAAGGAAAAAGATTTTCGTATTCCAAATTTTCTAGAAAAATTTTTCGTATCCCACCGCTCTGTCACCAATTGTTACGTCCTGATCCGCCGGTATCTCCAATTATTACACCTTAGATTTACCGACACGGAAGTTGATACGCTTTTTAAATTGGTGTAAGGGAGATTATATAAATTGGCAGCGCTATCACCAGTTAAAACTATAAAATTATAGTTTTAACAAGATAAACTTCGGTTCGGACGTAATAAGGGAAACCGAAATCTATCGTTATATTCTACAGGCAATTCCTAATGACAAGATTGGAATTTAAATGATGCAAACGTTAGAGAAATTGTATAACTAATGTATATAAAGATTGTTATAAAAATATGTAATTTTGGAAAAGAATTATAGAAAATGTTATCGGGCGTGTGGCAGACTATTGACTCTAAGTATTAGAACTATAGGTCACGGCTGAGCGGTGATAGATCACGCGTGAGAATGTATGAGTACACGAAGCAAAACTAGATTAGTCTATCTTAGTTTTAACTAGAAATTATAATAATTTGATTACTATGAATTAGATTTTATAATTCGAATAATGGAAATGAGTAGGATAAATGTTATAAAATGTTACTCAATATTTATTATAGCAAATACTAAATTAATAATTATTAGAATAGGAAATAGATTAACTATTTATAGTACAAATGGAGCAAGATGTATTTTATATAAATGAAATAAAGTTTTATACATTTAATTTGTCTTATACCTAAATACTTACATACCTTAATATTAAATGAGCGTGAAGATGAAAGTACACTTAATATGAGGCGATGAATGAATTAATAATTAAGTACGAAATATTAAACTAAATATAAAATAGAATAAACTATAAGAAGAAAGAATAGAAGTCGATAAGACTCTCTATTATTAGGAAAGAACGTTAATTTGTCCTAAGACCGGAATTAACGGTAACGCGAAAAAGGTCCTTTCGATGTTAGTTCATCGAAGGCTGAAATACTACTCTAAAATGATGTTGACGCGACGAAGGTTCGTATACGACTCTCTAAAATGATGTTGACGCCTCGAAGGCTAGTGTACGACTCTCTGATGGCCAGATTCAAAGTGCGCTCTTCCGCGAGAGAGAAGATGGCGTCATGATAGCGGCGCATGGAGCTGCATCTGTCTGCTCCACGTGCCTATGACAGCTGAGTGCAGCATTGGTGCAACGCAAGTACATAACCTATTGTGTTAACGTTGTACAATAATATTGCATTATATAAATTAGGATTAATACATTATTATTATTATTGATACGCATAAGTCGACGCATTACTAAATTAGGTTATTTGCAGGTTGTCGCAGTAATAGAAGTTATATAACCAAGATGCACTCTGGATATATGACGCTTATTGCAGTGAATGTGGTGAGTATATCTTGATAGATTAATTGTAAATAATAATATAATAATAATTATGTAACTAACGCTAATCTTGTGTTTGTAGGTTAAGTGAATGGAAGGCTGCGCCAGACCAAGCGAGGTTTGTATCTCTAATTGTATGTACTGTTTCTGTTTGTCGTTTATATTATATTAATGTTATGTTGTAATTAATAATGTTTATATGTTCTAGGTAATATATTTGAGTAGAGCCCTTCCTGGCTAGGCGGTCCTTGCATTCGGTGAGTAGTTTCTATGTATAATCTATAATGTAGCGTAGCGATGGACTTACTAGTCTTACTATATGTATCTGTGTCATGTTAATTATGTTTTCTTTATTTATAGGGTGATGAAAAGTTGGAGAGATATGTGTGAATGAAAATATGTGCTATGGAATAAATGACTGTAAGTAAATGTGTAAAAAGAAAATTAAATAAACTGAATAATTGAGATTTCCAAGTATTGATTGACGTCAGGACGTTACAAATGTGGGTAAGATTAGGAGGTATAGAGGATAAAAGAAAGGTAATTATAGAGAAAAGAAACATACGAGAAGGAAAAGAAGGAATATTGGATGACCTAACGCAAATAGAAAGAAGGATGAGATGGAAGATAAAACAAATAGTATGGGAACACAGAAAAGAAGGGGAAAAAGTAGAAGTGAAATACAGGAGGATATGCATAGAATGATGATGGTGGGATGAAAATGGGATTTGTGGGATTTGTGGGATGAAAAAGAGGAGAAGTTAGAAAACCAGAGAGGAAAAGAAAAGAGAGGAGAAAGGAAAGGGAAAACGAGAACAAGATAAGCAAAGAGGGAGAAGTGGTGGAAAGGGAAAGAAAGAGAAGAGGAGGGAAGCCAAAGAGTAAAATAGGAGAAAGGGAGAGGGGTACAAAATAGGTTTCCGGAATGTGGCAGAGGTAAATGGTAAAGGAGAAGGTTTCTGGGAAGACATCAAGGAATGGGATGTAATAGTGATGATGGAGACGTGGATGGAAGAAAAGAAAAAGGAGGAAATAGAGAGGAAGCTACCAAAGGGGTATGTCTGGATCAGGCAAGGAGCGAAAAAAATAAATAAGAAAGGAAGAGCAATATAGGAGGAGGGATGTTGATGGGCGCAAGAAAAGAGATGACAGAAGAGAAAAGAGAAGAAAAGAGAAGACAGGAGAATGGAACAAAGCAGATGAAGAGGAAGTCTTCATCTGTTCCATTCTCCTGTCGTCTCTTTTCTTGCGCCCATCAACATCCCTCCTATTCCGTCTTCAGGGAATAATAAAAGGGATGATAAGGATGGGAAAGGAAGTATGGAAAGTAATAGGAGTCTATATAAACAAGGACATAGAGAAAAAAATGGAATACCTAAGAGAGTGGATGGAAGAAAAGGAAGGAGAGAGAAGTAAGATTATAATAGGAGGGAACTTCAACGCAAGGATGGGGGAAGAAGAAAAGGAAGAGGGGAGAGAGTGGGAAACAGGAGAAGGGAAAGGGAGGAGGTCAAAGGATAAGAAAATGAACGAGCAAGGAAAGAAGCTAAGAAATAGAATAGGAGAGGTAGGATGGGAGGTGTTAAATGGAAGAATAAAGGGAGATGAACAAGGAGAATTTACATATACAGGAGGAAGAGGAAATACGGTAATCGATTATGTGATGGTGGGGGGAGAGAAGCTGGAAGATATAGAAGAAATAGTAGTGGGCGAGCAAGTAGAGGCGGACCACCACCCTGGTAGTGAGCATAAAAAGAGAAAGGAGAGAAGAAACGGAGAAAAAAGAAAAGAAGGTAAAAGGAGGGAGAAGACAGGAATGGAATAGAGAAAGGATAGAGAGACATAAAGAAAGAACAATGGAAGAAGTGGAAGGGGAAAAAGTAGTGGACATATGGAGAGAATTAAAGAAGAGGGTAGAGGAAGGAATGAAGGAAGAGGAAGAAGAGGAAAAAGGGAAGGTGGGACCAAGATTGCAAAGAAATGAGAGCAGAGGTGAAAAAGGGATTAAGGAAATGGAGAAGAGGGCAAGGAAAGGAGGTACAGAAGGAGAAAAAAATGAGTACAAAGAGATGTGTGAAAGGAAGGAGGAGGAACGAGAAAATTTTATGAGAGAGGTAGGGAAAGCAAGGACAGACACAGAGGTATGGGAGATTTTGAAAAAAGGAAAAAAGAGAAAAGGTGGTATATGTAAAGAGATAAAGATAGAGGAATGGAGCGAATCTTTCAAGGAAACTCTAGGAGGAATGGAAGAGAGGATAATAACAGGAGAAAAAAGAATAAAAGGAAAAAAATGGGAAGGAGAAAAGGAACTAGAAAGGAGCGAATTCGAAGAAGCAGTGAAGAAGCTGAAAACAGGAAAGGCAACAGGGGTAGATGGAATACAAGGTGAAAGTTGGAAATATGCTGGGGAGGGGGTAAAAGAAGGAATGTGGAAAATATGTAAGATGATATGGGACGGGGAAGGCTGGCCAGAAGAATGGAAGGAGGGAATAATAATAGTGCCAATAAAGAAAAAAGGAGAGGGAAAAGACGTGAAGGACTACAGAGGTGTAACAGTGATGACGGCAATGTATAAGATATAGGCAGCGATACTGGCGGAAAGATTGCAGAAGGAAATAGAGCAAAAAGGGATATTACCGGAAGGGCAGACAGGGTTCAGGAAGGGAAGAGGCACGATAGACAACATATACGTATTAAATTTTGTGGTGGGAAGAGAGGGTGGAAGGAAGAAAAATGGAGAAGGATAATTAGGCTTAGATTGGGGAATGAAATGGGTCAAGGGAGGTACTGGGAAAAGGAAGAAAAGAGGAAATGTAGGATATGTGGTTGGGAGGAAGAGGGTTGGGAGCACTTGCTAGAGGGATGTGGAAGAGGAATGGAAAAGGGAGAAAAGAGGGAAGAGGAGGGTATAGGGGAGAAAATCAAAAGGATTCTGGACGGGGCAGGCAAGGTGGAAGGATGGATGAAGGAATGTATAAAAAGAAGTGAAGGGGCGAGGGAAGGAGGGAGAGAGCGGAAGGAAGGAGGAGAGGAGCGATAAAGTCAAGAGAATAGAATAAGTAACAAGTAGATTAAGAAGCGAATGAGAAAAGGAATTGTAAAGGGAGCGGGAGTCCCTAGTGTACCCCGAAAGGGCGCTATAATAAATACGATACTACGATCGCCGTGTAAATTTAGAATCCTTCCAACTGGATGACAATGTTTTCCTAATGAAAGAACCGCGCAAGGGAAAATTTGCTGAACACTACACTGGACCTGATCGAATCACCGAACTACTTCCTGGCGGGAATATTCGTATTACATATAAGGGTGGAACGAAAGTCGTACACGCAAATAAATTAAGGAAGAGCAAAATTAATTAGTCTCGTACAGAAAATGCTACACATTTTCTTAAATTACGGGGGGAAGTGTGATGTTTACCGCCTCACATTTTTCCTCTCAATTCAAATTGCTATTACAATGTGCAGACATTAACTAAAAGACACAGATTAATATTAAATTCACTATATTGCTTAATACCAAATACAAACCAGGGTAAATCACGGTGCAATTTCTATTAAATTCAATTACGGATACGTATATGTCCATTGAAGGAAGCACCTCACGATAGTATCCTGCGAACCAGTAATACTGCGCCTTTGCCATCACTTCACCTAGAGTGGTTTCTTCATGATTCCTATAAAGGATCTGATGTTAACATATATTAAATGAAATGCAGTCAGCACCTATGTACTTAATTATGATTGAATTTATTTACACATTATTATTTTACTCACTCATGGAATCTGCTTTAGATGGATAGCTCCATAACGTCACCAAGAAAATAAGGAAACATATTTTGAAACATAATTAAGTATAATAATCAAATTCTATTAATAATGTTAACCCATATATATATAAATATATATATATATATATATATATATAAATGTGGAAGAAGTTAGCGTAGACATTATTGAAAAATTTTTGTTGTGCTGAGTTCTGTCCGACTTGTGCCGTCATGTGCCGTTCGTAGAGTTTGATTATTTCGCATAGCAAAAAAGTTATGGGGTTTTAAAAATTTAGCTTCCTTAATTAATTTATTAATTTTTTTATTTTTGTTTGTGCCGGGTTGTGCCCGATTTGTGCTCCTGTGTGCCGTTCGCAGAGTTTGATTATTTCGCATAGCAAAAAAGTTATGGGGTTTTGAAAATTTGTCTTCCTCAATTAATTTATTAATTTTTTTATTTTTGTTTGTGCCGGGTTGTGCCCAATTTGTGCTCCTGTGTGCCGCTCATAGAGTTTGATTATTTCGCATAGCAAAAAAGTTATGGGGTTTTAAAAATTTATCTTCCTTAATTAATTTATTAATTTTTTTATTTTTGTTTGTGCCGGGTTGTGCCCAATTTGTGCTCCTGTGTGCCGCTCATAGAGTTTGATTATTTCGCATAGCAAAAAAGTTATGGGGTTTTGAAAATTTGCCTTACTCAATTAATTTATTAATTTTTTTATTTTTGTTTGTGCCGGGTTGTGCCCGATTTGTGCTCCTGTGTGCCGTTCGTAGAGTTTGATTATTTCGCGTAGCAAAAAAGTTATGGGGTTTTGAAAATTTGCCTTCCTCAATTAATTTATTAATTTTTTTATTTTAGTTTGTGCTGGGTTGTGCCCGATTTGTGGTCCTGTGTGCCGTTCGCAGAGTTTGATTATTTCGCATAGCAAAAAAGTTATGGGGTTTTGAAAATTTATCTTCCTTAATTAATTTATTTTTTTTTTATTTTAGTTTGTGCTGGGTTGTGCCCGATTTGTGCTCCTGTGTGCCGCTCATAGAGTTTGATTATTTCGCATAGCAAAAAAGTTATGGGGTTTTGAAAATGCATCTTCCTTAATTAATTTATTAATTTTTTTATTTTTGTTTGTGCTGGGTTGTGCCCGATTTGTGCTCCTGTGTGCCGCTCATAGAGTTTGATTATTTCGCATGGCAAAAAAGTTATGGGGTTTTGACAATTTGTCTTCCTCAATTAATTTATTAATTTTTTTATTTTAGTTTGTGCTGGGTTGTGCCCGATTTGTGCTCCTGTGTGCCGCTCATAGAGTTTGATTATTTCGCATAGCAAAAAAGTTATGGGGTTTTGAAAATTTGCCTTCCTTAATTAATTTATTTTTTTATTATTTTAGTTTGTGCTGGGTTGTGCCCGATTTGTGCTCCTGTGTGCCGCTCATAGAGTTTGATTATTTCGCATAGCAAAAAAGTTATGGGGTTTTGAAAATGCATCTTCCTTAATTAATTTATTAATTTTTTTATTTTTGTTTGTGCCGGGTTGTGCCCGTTTTGTGCTCCTGTGCCGTTCGTAGAGTTTGATTATTTCGCATAGCAAAAAAGTTATGGGGTTTTGAAAATTTATCTTCCTTAATTAATTTATTTTTTTTTATTTTAGTTTGTGCTGGGTTGTGCCCGATTTGTGCTCCTGTCTGCCGCTCATAGAGTTTGATTATTTCGCATAGCAAAAAAGTTATGGGGTTTTGAAAATTTGTCTTCCTCAATTAATTTATTAATTTTTTTATTTTAGTTTGTGCTGGGATGTGCCCGATTTGTGCTCCTCTGTGCCGTTCGCGGAGTTTGATTATTTCGCATAGCAAAAAAGTTATGGGGTTTTAAAAATTTATCTTCCTTAATTAATTTATTAATTTTTTTATTTTTGTTTGTGCCGGGTTGTGCCCAATTTGTGCTCCTGTGTGCCGCTCATAGAGTTTGATTATTTCGCATAGCAAAAAAGTTATGGGGTTTTGAAAATTTGCCTTCCTCAATTAATTTATTAATTTTTTTATTTTTGTTTGTGCCGGGTTGTGCCCAATTTGTGCTCCTGTGTGCCGCTCATAGAGTTTGATTATTTCGCATAGCAAAAAAGTTATGGGGTTTTGAAAATTTGCCTTCCTCAATTAATTTATTAATTTTTTTATTTTAGTTTGTGCTGGGTTGTGCCCGATTTGTGCTCCTGCGTGCCGCTCATAGAGTTTGATTATTTCGCATGGCAAAAAAGTTATGGGGTTTTGACAATTTGTCTTCCTCAATTAATTTATTAATTTTTTTATTTTAGTTTGTGCTGGGTTGTGCCCGATTTGTGCTCCTGTGTGCCGCTCATAGAGTTTGATTATTTCGCATAGCAAAAAAGTTATGGGGTTTTGAAAATTCATCTTCCTTAATTAATTTATTAATTTTTTTATTTTAGTTTGTGCTGGGATGTGCCCGATTTGTGCTCCTCTGTGCCGTTCGCGGAGTTTGATTATTTCGCATAGCAAAAAAGTTATGGGGTTTTAAAAATTTATCTTCCTTAATTAATTTATTAATTTTTTTATTTTTGTTTGTGCCGGGTTGTGCCCGATTTGTGCTCCTGTGTGCCGTTCGCAGAGTTTGATTATTTCGCATAGCAAAAAAGTTATGGGGTTTTGAAAATTTGCCTTCCTTAATTAATTTATTAATTTTTTTATTTTAGTTTGTGCTGGGATGTGCCCGATTTGTGCTCCTCTGTGCCGTTCGCGGAGTTTGATTATTTCGCATAGCAAAAAAGTTATGGGGTTTTAAAAATTTATCTTCCTTAAGTAATTTATTAATTTTTTTATTTTTGTTTGTGCCGGGTTGTGCCCGATTTGTGCTCCTGTGTGCCGTTCGCAGAGTTTGATTATTTCGCATAGCAAAAAAGTTATGGGGTTTTAAAAATTTATCTTCCTTAATTAATTTATTAATTTTTTTATTTTTGTTTGTGCCGGGTTGTGCCCAATTTGTGCTCCTCTGTGCCGTTCGCGGAGTTTGATTATTTCGCATAGCAAAAAAGTTATGGGGTTTTAAAAATTTATCTTCCTTAATTAATTTATTAATTTTTTTATTTTTGTTTGTGCCGGGTTGTGCCCAATTTGTGCTCCTGTGTGCCGCTCATAGAGTTTGATTATTTCGCATAGCAAAAAAGTTATGGGGTTTTGAAAATTTGCCTTACTCAATTAATTTATTAATTTTTTTATTTTTGTTTGTGCCGGGTTGTGCCCGATTTGTGCTCCTGTGTGCCGTTCGTAGAGTTTGATTATTTCGCGTAGCAAAAAAGTTATGGGGTTTTGAAAATTTGCCTTCCTCAATTAATTTATTAATTTTTTTATTTTAGTTTGTGCTGGGTTGTGCCCGATTTGTGGTCCTGTGTGCCGTTCGCAGAGTTTGATTATTTCGCATAGCAAAAAAGTTATGGGGTTTTGAAAATTTATCTTCCTTAATTAATTTATTTTTTTTTTATTTTAGTTTGTGCTGGGTTGTGCCCGATTTGTGCTCCTGTGTGCCGCTCATAGAGTTTGATTATTTCGCATAGCAAAAAAGTTATGGGGTTTTGAAAATGCATCTTCCTTAATTAATTTATTAATTTTTTTATTTTTGTTTGTGCTGGGTTGTGCCCGATTTGTGCTCCTGTGTGCCGCTCATAGAGTTTGATTATTTCGCATGGCAAAAAAGTTATGGGGTTTTGACAATTTGTCTTCCTCAATTAATTTATTAATTTTTTTATTTTAGTTTGTGCTGGGTTGTGCCCGATTTGTGCTCCTGTGTGCCGCTCATAGAGTTTGATTATTTCGCATAGCAAAAAAGTTATGGGGTTTTGAAAATTTGCCTTCCTTAATTAATTTATTTTTTTATTATTTTAGTTTGTGCTGGGTTGTGCCCGATTTGTGCTCCTGTGTGCCGCTCATAGAGTTTGATTATTTCGCATAGCAAAAAAGTTATGGGGTTTTGAAAATGCATCTTCCTTAATTAATTTATTAATTTTTTTATTTTTGTTTGTGCCGGGTTGTGCCCGTTTTGTGCTCCTGTGCCGTTCGTAGAGTTTGATTATTTCGCATAGCAAAAAAGTTATGGGGTTTTGAAAATTTATCTTCCTTAATTAATTTATTTTTTTTTATTTTAGTTTGTGCTGGGTTGTGCCCGATTTGTGCTCCTGTCTGCCGCTCATAGAGTTTGATTATTTCGCATAGCAAAAAAGTTATGGGGTTTTGAAAATTTGTCTTCCTCAATTAATTTATTAATTTTTTTATTTTAGTTTGTGCTGGGATGTGCCCGATTTGTGCTCCTCTGTGCCGTTCGCGGAGTTTGATTATTTCGCATAGCAAAAAAGTTATGGGGTTTTAAAAATTTATCTTCCTTAATTAATTTATTAATTTTTTTATTTTTGTTTGTGCCGGGTTGTGCCCAATTTGTGCTCCTGTGTGCCGCTCATAGAGTTTGATTATTTCGCATAGCAAAAAAGTTATGGGGTTTTGAAAATTTGCCTTACTCAATTAATTTATTTTTTTTATTTTTGTTTGTGCCGGGTTGTGCCCGATTTGTGCTCCTGTGTGCCGTTCGCAGAGTTTGATTATTTCGCGTAGCAAAAAAGTTATGGGGTTTTGAAAATTTGCCTTCCTCAATTAATTTATTAATTTTTTTATTTTAGTTTGTGCTGGGTTGTGCCCGATTTGTGGTCCTGTGTGCCGTTCGCAGAGTTTGATTATTTCGCATAGCAAAAAAGTTATGGGGTTTTGAAAATTTTTCTTCCTTAATTAATTTATTAATTTTTTTATTTTTGTTTGTGCCGGGTTGTGCCCAATTTGTGCTCCTGTGTGCCGTTCGCGGAGTTTGATTATTTCGCATAGCAAAAAAGTTATGGGGTTTTAAAAATTTATCTTCCTTAAGTAATTTATTTTTTTTTATTTTAGTTTGTGCTGGGTTGTGCCCAATTTGTGCTCCTGTGTGCCGTTCGCAGAGTTTGATTATTTCGCGTAGCAAAAAAGTTATGGGGTTTTAAAAATTTATCTTCCTTAATTAATTTATTAATTTTTTTATTTTTGTTTGTGCCGGGTTGTGCCCGATTTGTGCTCCTGTGTGCCGCTCATAGAGTTTGATTATTTCGCATGGCAAAAAAGTTATGGGGTTTTGACAATTTGTCTTCCTCAATTAATTTATTAATTTTTTTATTTTAGTTTGTGCTGGGTTGTGCCCGATTTGTGCTCCTGTGTGCCGCTCATAGAGTTTGATTATTTCGCATAGCAAAAAAGTTATGGGGTTTTGAAAATTTGCCTTCCTTAATTAATTTATTTTTTTTTATTTTAGTTTGTGCTGGGTTGTGCCCGATTTGTGCTCCTGTCTGCCGCTCATAGAGTTTGATTATTTCGCATAGCAAAAAAGTTATGGGGTTTTGAAAATGCATCTTCCTTAATTAATTTATTAATTTTTTTATTTTTGTTTGTGCCGGGTTGTGCCCGTTTTGTGCTCCTGTGCCGTTCGTAGAGTTTGATTATTTCGCATAGCAAAAAAGTTATGGGGTTTTGAAAATTTATCTTCCTTAATTAATTTATTTTTTTTTATTTTAGTTTGTGCTGGGTTGTGCCCGATTTGTGCTCCTGTCTGCCGCTCATAGAGTTTGATTATTTCGCATAGCAAAAAAGTTATGGGGTTTTGAAAATTTGTCTTCCTCAATTAATTTATTAATTTTTTTATTTTAGTTTGTGCTGGGATGTGCCCGATTTGTGCTCCTCTGTGCCGTTCGCGGAGTTTGATTATTTCGCATAGCAAAAAAGTTATGGGGTTTTAAAAATTTATCTTCCTTAATTAATTTATTAATTTTTTTATTTTTGTTTGTGCCGGGTTGTGCCCAATTTGTGCTCCTGTGTGCCGCTCATAGAGTTTGATTATTTCGCATAGCAAAAAAGTTATGGGGTTTTGAAAATTTGCCTTCCTCAATTAATTTATTAATTTTTTTATTTTAGTTTGTGCTGGGTTGTGCCCGATTTGTGCTCCTGTGTGCCGTTCGCAGAGTTTGATTATTTCGCGTAGCAAAAAAGTTATGGGGTTTTGAAAATTTGCCTTCCTCAATTAATTTATTAATTTTTTTATTTTAGTTTGTGCTGGGTTGTGCCCGATTTGTGGTCCTGTGTGCCGTTCGCAGAGTTTGATTATTTCGCATAGCAAAAAAGTTATGGGGTTTTGAAAATTTTTCTTCCTTAATTAATTTATTAATTTTTTTATTTTTGTTTGTGCCGGGTTGTGCCCAATTTGTGCTCCTGTGTGCCGTTCGCGGAGTTTGATTATTTCGCATAGCAAAAAAGTTATGGGGTTTTAAAAATTTATCTTCCTTAAGTAATTTATTTTTTTTTATTTTAGTTTGTGCTGGGTTGTGCCCAATTTGTGCTCCTGTGTGCCGTTCGCAGAGTTTGATTATTTCGCGTAGCAAAAAAGTTATGGGGTTTTAAAAATTTATCTTCCTTAATTAATTTATTAATTTTTTTATTTTTGTTTGTGCCGGGTTGTGCCCGATTTGTGCTCCTGTGTGCCGCTCATAGAGTTTGATTATTTCGCATGGCAAAAAAGTTATGGGGTTTTGACAATTTGTCTTCCTCAATTAATTTATTAATTTTTTTATTTTAGTTTGTGCTGGGTTGTGCCCGATTTGTGCTCCTGTGTGCCGCTCATAGAGTTTGATTATTTCGCATAGCAAAAAAGTTATGGGGTTTTGAAAATTTGCCTTCCTTAATTAATTTATTTTTTTTTATTTTAGTTTGTGCTGGGTTGTGCCCGATTTGTGCTCCTGTCTGCCGCTCATAGAGTTTGATTATTTCGCATAGCAAAAAAGTTATGGGGTTTTGAAAATTTGTCTTCCTCAATTAATTTATTAATTTTTTTATTTTAGTTTGTGCTGGGATGTGCCCGATTTGTGCTCCTCTGTGCCGTTCGCGGAGTTTGATTATTCCGCATAGCAAAAAAGTTATGGGGTTTTAAAAATTTATCTTCCTTAATTAATTTATTAATTATTTTATTTTTGTTTGTGCCGGGTTGTGCCCAATTTGTGCTCCTGTGTGCCGCTCATAGAGTTTGATTATTTCGCATAGCAAAAAAGTTATGGGGTTTTGAAAATTTGCCTTACTCAATTAATTTATTTTTTTTATTTTTGTTTGTGCCGGGTTGTGCCCGATTTGTGCTCCTGTGTGCCGTTCGCAGAGTTTGATTATTTCGCATAGCAAAAAAGTTATGGGGTTTTAAAAATTTATCTTCCTTAATTATTTTGTTAATTTTTTTATTTTTGTTTGTGCCGGGTTGTGCCCGATTTGTGCTCCTCTGTGCCGTTCGCGGTGTTTGATTATTTCGCGTAGCAAAAAAGTTATGGGGTTTTGAAAATTTGCCTTCCTCAATTAATTTATTAATTTTTTTATTTTAGTTTGTGCTGGGTTGTGCCCGATTTGTGGTCCTGTGTGCCGTTCGCAGAGTTTGATTATTTCGCATAGCAAAAAAGTTATGGGGTTTTGAAAATTCATCTTCCTTAATTAATTTATTAATTTTTTTATTTTAGTTTGTGCTGGGATGTGCCCGATTTGTGCTCCTCTGTGCCGTTCGCGGAGTTTGATTATTTCGCATAGCAAAAAAGTTATGGGGTTTTAAAAATTTATCTTCCTTAAGTAATTTATTAATTTTTTTATTTTTGTTTGTGCCTGGTTGTGCCCGATTTGTGCTCCTGTGTGCCGTTCGCAGAGTTTGATTATTTCGCATAGCAAAAAAGTTATGGGGTTTTAAAAATTTATCTTCCTTAATTAATTTATTAATTTTTTTATTTTTGTTTGTGCCGGGTTGTGCCCAATTTGTGCTCCTGTGTGCCGTTCGCAGAGTTTGATTATTTCGCATAGCAAAAAAGTTATGGGGTTTTAAAAATTTATCTTCCTTAATTAATTTATTAATTTTTTTATTTTTGTTTGTGCCGGGTTGTGCCCGATTTGTGCTCCTGTGTGCCGTTCGCAGAGTTTGATTATTTCGCGTAGCAAAAAAGTTATGGGGTTTTGAAAATTTGCCTTCCTCAATTAATTTATTAATTTTTTTATTTTAGTTTGTGCTGGGTTGTGCCCAATTTGTGCTCCTGTGTGCCGCTCATAGAGTTTGATTATTTCGCATAGCAAAAAAGTTATGGGGTTTTGAAAATTTGCCTTACTTAATTAATTTATTAATTTTTTTATTTTTGTTTGTGCCGGGTTGTGCCCGATTTGTGCTCCTGTGTGCCGTTCGCAGAGTTTGATTATTTCGCATAGCAAAAAAGTTATGGGGTTTTAAAAATTTATCTTCCTTAATTAATTTATTAATTTTTTTATTTTTGTTTGTGCCGGGTTGTGCCCAATTTGTGCTCCTCTGTGCCGTTCGCGGAGTTTGATTATTTCGCATAGCAAAAAAGTTATGGGGTTTTAAAAATTTATCTTCCTTAATTAATTTATTAATTTTTTTATTTTTGTTTGTGCCGGGTTGTGCCCAATTTGTGCTCCTGTGTGCCGCTCATAGAGTTTGATTATTTCGCATAGCAAAAAAGTTATGGGGTTTTAAAAATTTATCTTCCTTAATTAATTTATTAATTTTTTTATTTTTGTTTGTGCCGGGTTGTGCCCAATTTGTGCTCCTCTGTGCCGTTCGCGGAGTTTGATTATTTCGCATAGCAAAAAAGTTATGGGGTTTTAAAAATTTATCTTCCTTAATTAATTTATTAATTTTTTTATTTTAGTTTGTGCTGGGTTGTGCCCAATTTGTGCTCCTGTGTGCCGCTCATAGAGTTTGATTATTTCGCATAGCAAAAAAGTTATGGGGTTTTGAAAATTTGCCTTACTTAATTAATTTATTAATTTTTTTATTTTTGTTTGTGCCGGGTTGTGCCCGATTTGTGCTCCTGTGTGCCGTTCGCAGAGTTTGATTATTTCGCATAGCAAAAAAGTTATGGGGTTTTAAAAATTTATCTTCCTTAATTAATTTATTAATTTTTTTATTTTTGTTTGTGCCGGGTTGTGCCCAATTTGTGCTCCTCTGTGCCGTTCGCGGAGTTTGATTATTTCGCATAGCAAAAAAGTTATGGGGTTTTAAAAATTTATCTTCCTTAATTAATTTATTAATTTTTTTATTTTTGTTTGTGCCGGGTTGTGCCCAATTTGTGCTCCTGTGTGCCGCTCATAGAGTTTGATTATTTCGCATAGCAAAAAAGTTATGGGGTTTTGAAAATTTGCCTTACTCAATTAATTTATTAATTTTTTTATTTTTGTTTGTGCCGGGTTGTGCCCGATTTGTGCTCCTGTGTGCCGTTCGTAGAGTTTGATTATTTCGCGTAGCAAAAAAGTTATGGGGTTTTGAAAATTTGCCTTCCTCAATTAATTTATTAATTTTTTTATTTTTGTTTGTGCCGGGTTGTGCCCGATTTGTGCTCCTGTGTGCCGCTCATAGAGTTTGATTATTTCGCATGGCAAAAAAGTTATGGGGTTTTGACAATTTGTCTTCCTCAATTAATTTATTAATTTTTTTATTTTAGTTTGTGCTGGGTTGTGCCCGATTTGTGCTCCTGTGTGCCGCTCATAGAGTTTGATTATTTCGCATAGCAAAAAAGTTATGGGGTTTTGAAAATTTGCCTTCCTTAATTAATTTATTTTTTTTTTATTTTAGTTTGTGCTGGGTTGTGCCCGATTTGTGGTCCTGTGTGCCGTTCGCAGAGTTTGATTATTTCGCATAGCAAAAAAGTTATGGGGTTTTGAAAATTCATCTTCCTTAATTAATTTATTAGTTTTTTTATTTTAGTTTGTGCTGGGATGTGCCCGATTTGTGCTCCTCTGTGCCGTTCGCGGAGTTTGATTATTTCGCATAGCAAAAAAGTTATGGGGTTTTAAAAATTTATCTTCCTTAAGTAATTTATTTTTTTTTATTTTAGTTTGTGCTGGGTTGTGCCCAATTTGTGCTCCTGTGTGCCGTTCGCAGAGTTTGATTATTTCGCGTAGCAAAAAAGTTATGGGGTTTTAAAAATTTATCTTCCTTAATTAATTTATTAATTTTTTTATTTTTGTTTGTGCCGGGTTGTGCCCGATTTGTGCTCCTGTGTGCCGCTCATAGAGTTTGATTATTTCGCATGGCAAAAAAGTTATGGGGTTTTGACAATTTGTCTTCCTCAATTAATTTATTAATTTTTTTATTTTAGTTTGTGCTGGGTTGTGCCCGATTTGTGCTCCTGTGTGCCGCTCATAGAGTTTGATTATTTCGCATAGCAAAAAAGTTATGGGGTTTTGAAAATTTGCCTTCCTTAATTAATTTATTTTTTTTTTATTTTAGTTTGTGCTGGGTTGTGCCCGATTTGTGCTCCTGTGTGCCGCTCATAGAGTTTGATTATTTCGCATAGCAAAAAAGTTATGGGGTTTTGAAAATGCATCTTCCTTAATTAATTTATTAATTTTTTTATTTTTGTTTGTGCCGGGTTGTGCCCGTTTTGTGCTCCTGTGCCGTTCGTAGAGTTTGATTATTTCGCATAGCAAAAAAGTTATGGGGTTTTGAAAATTTATCTTCCTTAATTAATTTATTTTTTTTTATTTTAGTTTGTGCTGGGTTGTGCCCGATTTGTGCTCCTGTCTGCCGCTCATAGAGTTTGATTATTTCGCATAGCAAAAAAGTTATGGGGTTTTGAAAATTTGTCTTCCTCAATTAATTTATTAATTTTTTTATTTTAGTTTGTGCTGGGATGTGCCCGATTTGTGCTCCTCTGTGCCGTTCGCGGAGTTTGATTATTTCGCATAGCAAAAAAGTTATGGGGTTTTAAAAATTGATCTTCCTTAATTAATTTATTAATTTTTTTATTTTTGTTTGTGCCGGGTTGTGCCCAATTTGTGCTCCTGTGTGCCGCTCATAGAGTTTGATTATTTCGCATAGCAAAAAAGTTATGGGGTTTTGAAAATTTGCCTTACTCAATTAATTTATTAATTTTTTTATTTTTGTTTGTGCCGGGTTGTGCCCGATTTGTGCTCCTATGTGCCGTTCGCAGAGTTTGATTATTTCGCGTAGCAAAAAAGTTATGGGGTTTTGAAAATTTGCCTTCCTCAATTAATTTATTAATTTTTTTATTTTAGTTTGTGCTGGGTTGTGCCCGATTTGTGGTCCTGTGTGCCGTTCGCAGAGTTTGATTATTTCGCATAGCAAAAAAGTTATGGGGTTTTGAAAATTCATCTTCCTTAATTAATTTATTAGTTTTTTTATTTTAGTTTGTGCTGGGATGTGCCCGATTTGTGCTCCTCTGTGCCGTTCGCGGAGTTTGATTATTTCGCATAGCAAAAAAGTTATGGGGTTTTAAAAATTTATCTTCCTTAAGTAATTTATTAATTTTTTTATTTTTGTTTGTGCCGGGTTGTGCCCGATTTGTGCTCCTGTGTGCCGTTCGCAGAGTTTGATTATTTCGCATAGCAAAAAAGTTATGGGGTTTTAAAAATTTATCTTCCTTAATTAATTTATTAATTTTTTTATTTTTGTTTGTGCCGGGTTGTGCCCAATTTGTGCTCCTCTGTGCCGTTCGCGGAGTTTGATTATTTCGCATAGCAAAAAAGTTATGGGGTTTTGAAAATTTGCCTTACTCAATTAATTTATTAATTTTTTTATTTTTGTTTGTGCCGGGTTGTGCCCGATTTGTGCTCCTGTGTGCCGTTCGTAGAGTTTGATTATTTCGCGTAGCAAAAAAGTTATGGGGTTTTGAAAATTTGCCTTCCTCAATTAATTTATTAATTTTTTTATTTTAGTTTGTGCTGGGTTGTGCCCGATTTGTGGTCCTGTGTGCCGTTCGCAGAGTTTGATTATTTCGCATAGCAAAAAAGTTATGGGGTTTTAAAAATTTATCTTCCTTAATTATTTTGTTAATTTTTTTATTTTTGTTTGTGCCGGGTTGTGCCCGATTTGTGCTCCTCTGTGCCGTTCGCGGTGTTTGATTATTTCGCATAGCAAAAAAGTTATGGGGTTTTAAAAATTTATCTTCCTTAATTAATTTATTAATTTTTTTATTTTTGTTTGTGCCGGGTTGTGCCCAATTTGTGCTCCTCTGTGCCGTTCGCGGAGTTTGATTATTTCGCATAGCAAAAAAGTTATGGGGTTTTAAAAATTTATCTTCCTTAATTAATTTATTAATTTTTTTATTTTTGTTTGTGCCGGGTTGTGCCCAATTTGTGCTCCTGTGTGCCGCTCATAGAGTTTGATTATTTCGCATAGCAAAAAAGTTATGGGGTTTTGAAAATTTGCCTTACTTAATTAATTTATTAATTTTTTTATTTTTGTTTGTGCCGGGTTGTGCCCGATTTGTGCTCCTGTGTGCCGTTCGCAGAGTTTGATTATTTCGCATAGCAAAAAAGTTATGGGGTTTTAAAAATTTATCTTCCTTAATTAATTTATTAATTTTTTTATTTTTGTTTGTGCCGGGTTGTGCCCAATTTGTGCTCCTCTGTGCCGTTCGCGGAGTTTGATTATTTCGCATAGCAAAAAAGTTATGGGGTTTTAAAAATTTATCTTCCTTAATTAATTTATTAATTTTTTTATTTTTGTTTGTGCCGGGTTGTGCCCAATTTGTGCTCCTGTGTGCCGCTCATAGAGTTTGATTATTTCGCATAGCAAAAAAGTTATGGGGTTTTGAAAATTTGCCTTACTCAATTAATTTATTAATTTTTTTATTTTTGTTTGTGCCGGGTTGTGCCCGATTTGTGCTCCTGTGTGCCGTTCGCAGAGTTTGATTATTTCGCGTAGCAAAAAAGTTATGGGGTTTTGAAAATTCATCTTCCTTAATTAATTTATTAGTTTTTTTATTTTAGTTTGTGCTGGGATGTGCCCGATTTGTGCTCCTCTGTGCCGTTCGCGGAGTTTGATTATTTCGCATAGCAAAAAAGTTATGGGGTTTTAAAAATTTATCTTCCTTAAGTAATTTATTAATTTTTTTATTTTTGTTTGTGCCGGGTTGTGCCCGATTTGTGCTCCTGTGTGCCGTTCGCAGAGTTTGATTATTTCGCATAGCAAAAAAGTTATGGGGTTTTAAAAATTTATCTTCCTTAATTAATTTATTAATTTTTTTATTTTTGTTTGTGCCGGGTTGTGCCCAATTTGTGCTCCTCTGTGCCGTTCGCGGAGTTTGATTATTTCGCATAGCAAAAAAGTTATGGGGTTTTAAAAATTTATCTTCCTTAATTAATTTATTAATTTTTTTATTTTTGTTTGTGCCGGGTTGTGCCCAATTTGTGCTCCTGTGTGCCGCTCATAGAGTTTGATTATTTCGCATAGCAAAAAAGTTATGGGGTTTTGAAAATTTATCTTCCTTAATTATTTTGTTAATTTTTTTATTTTTGTTTGTGCCGGGTTGTGCCCGATTTGTGCTCCTGTGTGCTGCTCATAGAGTTTGATTATTTCGCATAGCAAAAAAGTTATGGGGTTTTGAAAATTCATCTTCCTTAATTAATTTATTAATTTTTTTATTTTAGTTTGTGCTGGGATGTGCCCGATTTGTGCTCCTCTGTGCCGTTCGCGGAGTTGGATTATTTCGCATAGCAAAAAAGTTATGGGGTTTTAAAAATTTATCTTCCTTAATTAATTTATTAATTTTTTTATTTTTGTTTGTGCCGGGTTGTGCCGATTTGTGCTCCTGTGTGCCGTTCGCAGAGTTTGATTATTTCGCGTAGCAAAAAAGTTATGGGGTTTTGAAAATTTATCTTCCTTAATTAATTTATTAATTTTTTTATTTTAGTTTGTGCTGCGTTGTGCCCGATTTGTGCTCCTGTGTGCCGTTCGCAGAGTTTGATTATTTCGCGTAGCAAAAAAGTTATGGGGTTTTGAAAATTTGCCTTCCTCAATTAATTTATTAATTTTTTTATTTTAGTTTGTGCTGGGTTGTGCCCGATTTGTGGTCCTGTGTGCCGTTCGCAGAGTTTGATTATTTCGCATAGCAAAATAGTTATGGGGTTTTGAAAATTCATCTTCCTTAATTAATTTATTAATTTTTTTATTTTAGTTTGTGCCGGGTTGTGCCCGATTTGTGCTCCTCTGTGCCGTTCGCGGTGTTTGATTATTTCGCATAGCAAAAAAGTTATGGGGTTTTAAAAATTTATCTTCCTTAATTAATTTATTAATTTTTTTATTTTTGTTTGTGCCGGGTTGTGCCCAATTTGTGCTCCTCTGTGCCGTTCGCGGAGTTTGATTATTTCGCATAGCAAAAAAGTTATGGGGTTTTAAAAATTTATCTTCCTTAATTAATTTATTAATTTTTTTATTTTTGTTTGTGCCGGGTTGTGCCCAATTTGTGCTCCTGTGTGCCGCTCATAGAGTTTGATTATTTCGCATAGCAAAAAAGTTATGGGGTTTTGAAAATTTGCCTTACTTAATTAATTTATTAATTTTTTTATTTTTGTTTGTGCCGGGTTGTGCCCGATTTGTGCTCCTGTGTGCCGTTCGCAGAGTTTGATTATTTCGCATAGCAAAAAAGTTATGGGGTTTTAAAAATTTATCTTCCTTAATTAATTTATTAATTTTTTTATTTTTGTTTGTGCCGGGTTGTGCCCAATTTGTGCTCCTGTGTGCCGCTCATAGAGTTTGATTATTTCGCATAGCAAAAAAGTTATGGGGTTTTGAAAATGCATCTTCCTTAATTAATTTATTAATTTTTTTATTTTTGTTTGTGCCGGGTTGTGCCCGTTTTGTGCTCCTGTGCCGTTCGTAGAGTTTGATTATTTCGCATAGCAAAAAATTATGGGGTTTTGAAAATTTATCTTCCTTAATTAATTTATTTTTTTTTATTTTAGTTTGTGCTGGATTGTGCCCGATTTGTGCTCCTGTCTGCCGCTCATGGAGTTTGATTATTTCGAATAGCTTAAAAGTTATGGGGTTTTGAAAATTTGTCTTCCTCAATTAATTTATTAATTTTTTTATTTTAGTTTGTGCTGGGATGTGCCCGATTTGTGCTCCTCTGTGCCGTTCGCGGAGTTTGATTATTTCGCATAGCAAAAAAGTTATGGGGTTTTAAAAATTTATCTTCCTTAATTAATTTATTAATTTTTTTATTTTTGTTTGTGCCGGGTTGTGCCCAATTTGTGCTCCTGTGTGCCGCTCATAGAGTTTGATTATTTCGCATAGCAAAAAAGTTATGGGGTTTTGAAAATTTGCCTTACTCAATTAATTTATTAATTTTTTTATTTTTGTTTGTGCCGGGTTGTGCCCGATTTGTGCTCCTGTGTGCCGTTCGCAGAGTTTGATTATTTCGCGTAGCAAAAAAGTTATGGGGTTTTGAAAATTCATCTTCCTTAATTAATTTATTAGTTTTTTTATTTTAGTTTGTGCTGGGATGTGCCCGATTTGTGCTCCTCTGTGCCGTTCGCGGAGTTTGATTATTTCGCATAGCAAAAAAGTTATGGGGTTTTAAAAATTTATCTTCCTTAAGTAATTTATTAATTTTTTTATTTTTGTTTGTGCCGGGTTGTGCCCGATTTGTGCTCCTGTGTGCCGTTCGCAGAGTTTGATTATTTCGCATAGCAAAAAAGTTATGGGGTTTTAAAAATTTATCTTCCTTAATTAATTTATTAATTTTTTTATTTTTGTTTGTGCCGGGTTGTGCCCAATTTGTGCTCCTCTGTGCCGTTCGCGGAGTTTGATTATTTCGCATAGCAAAAAAGTTATGGGGTTTTAAAAATTTATCTTCCTTAATTAATTTATTAATTTTTTTATTTTTGTTTGTGCCGGGTTGTGCCCAATTTGTGCTCCTGTGTGCCGCTCATAGAGTTTGATTATTTCGCATAGCAAAAAAGTTATGGGGTTTTGAAAATTTATCTTCCTTAATTATTTTGTTAATTTTTTTATTTTTGTTTGTGCCGGGTTGTGCCCGATTTGTGCTCCTGTGTGCTGCTCATAGAGTTTGATTATTTCGCATAGCAAAAAAGTTATGGGGTTTTGAAAATTCATCTTCCTTAATTAATTTATTAATTTTTTTATTTTAGTTTGTGCTGGGATGTGCCCGATTTGTGCTCCTCTGTGCCGTTCGCGGAGTTGGATTATTTCGCATAGCAAAAAAGTTATGGGGTTTTAAAAATTTATCTTCCTTAATTAATTTATTAATTTTTTTATTTTTGTTTGTGCCGGGTTGTGCCGATTTGTGCTCCTGTGTGCCGTTCGCAGAGTTTGATTATTTCGCGTAGCAAAAAAGTTATGGGGTTTTGAAAATTTATCTTCCTTAATTAATTTATTAATTTTTTTATTTTAGTTTGTGCTGCGTTGTGCCCGATTTGTGCTCCTGTGTGCCGTTCGCAGAGTTTGATTATTTCGCGTAGCAAAAAAGTTATGGGGTTTTGAAAATTTGCCTTCCTCAATTAATTTATTAATTTTTTTATTTTAGTTTGTGCTGGGTTGTGCCCGATTTGTGGTCCTGTGTGCCGTTCGCAGAGTTTGATTATTTCGCATAGCAAAATAGTTATGGGGTTTTGAAAATTCATCTTCCTTAATTAATTTATTAATTTTTTTATTTTAGTTTGTGCCGGGTTGTGCCCGATTTGTGCTCCTCTGTGCCGTTCGCGGTGTTTGATTATTTCGCATAGCAAAAAAGTTATGGGGTTTTAAAAATTTATCTTCCTTAATTAATTTATTAATTTTTTTATTTTTGTTTGTGCCGGGTTGTGCCCAATTTGTGCTCCTCTGTGCCGTTCGCGGAGTTTGATTATTTCGCATAGCAAAAAAGTTATGGGGTTTTAAAAATTTATCTTCCTTAATTAATTTATTAATTTTTTTATTTTTGTTTGTGCCGGGTTGTGCCCAATTTGTGCTCCTGTGTGCCGCTCATAGAGTTTGATTATTTCGCATAGCAAAAAAGTTATGGGGTTTTGAAAATTTGCCTTACTTAATTAATTTATTAATTTTTTTATTTTTGTTTGTGCCGGGTTGTGCCCGATTTGTGCTCCTGTGTGCCGTTCGCAGAGTTTGATTATTTCGCATAGCAAAAAAGTTATGGGGTTTTAAAAATTTATCTTCCTTAATTAATTTATTAATTTTTTTATTTTTGTTTGTGCCGGGTTGTGCCCAATTTGTGCTCCTGTGTGCCGCTCATAGAGTTTGATTATTTCGCATAGCAAAAAAGTTATGGGGTTTTGAAAATTTGCCTTACTCAATTAATTTATTAATTTTTTTATTTTTGTTTGTGCCGGGTTGTGCCCGATTTGTGCTCCTGTGTGCCGTTCGTAGAGTTTGATTATTTCGCATAGCAAAAAAGTTATGGGGTTTTGAAAATTTATCTTCCTTAATTAATTTATTTTTTTTTATTTTAGTTTGTGCTGGGTTGTGCCCGATTTGTGCTCCTGTCTGCCGCTCATAGAGTTTGATTATTTCGCATAGCAAAAAAGTTATGGGGTTTTGAAAATTCATCTTCCTTAATTAATTTATTAATTTTTTTATTTTAGTTTGTGCTGGGATGTGCCCGATTTGTGCTCCTCTGTGCCGTTCGCGGAGTTTGATTATTTCGCATAGCAAAAAAGTTATGGGGTTTTAAAAATTTATCTTCCTTAAGTAATTTATTAATTTTTTTATTTTTGTTTGTGCCTGGTTGTGCCCGATTTGTGCTCCTGTGTGCCGTTCGCAGAGTTTGATTATTTCGCATAGCAAAAAAGTTATGGGGTTTTAAAAATTTATCTTCCTTAATTAATTTATTAATTTTTTTATTTTTGTTTGTGCCGGGTTGTGCCCAATTTGTGCTCCTGTGTGCCGTTCGCAGAGTTTGATTATTTCGCATAGCAAAAAAGTTATGGGGTTTTAAAAATTTATCTTCCTTAATTAATTTATTAATTTTTTTATTTTTGTTTGTGCCGGGTTGTGCCCGATTTGTGCTCCTGTGTGCCGTTCGCAGAGTTTGATTATTTCGCGTAGCAAAAAAGTTATGGGGTTTTGAAAATTTGCCTTCCTCAATTAATTTATTAATTTTTTTATTTTAGTTTGTGCTGGGTTGTGCCCAATTTGTGCTCCTGTGTGCCGCTCATAGAGTTTGATTATTTCGCATAGCAAAAAAGTTATGGGGTTTTGAAAATTTGCCTTACTTAATTAATTTATTAATTTTTTTATTTTTGTTTGTGCCGGGTTGTGCCCGATTTGTGCTCCTGTGTGCCGTTCGCAGAGTTTGATTATTTCGCATAGCAAAAAAGTTATGGGGTTTTAAAAATTTATCTTCCTTAATTAATTTATTAATTTTTTTATTTTTGTTTGTGCCGGGTTGTGCCCAATTTGTGCTCCTCTGTGCCGTTCGCGGAGTTTGATTATTTCGCATAGCAAAAAAGTTATGGGGTTTTAAAAATTTATCTTCCTTAATTAATTTATTAATTTTTTTATTTTTGTTTGTGCCGGGTTGTGCCCAATTTGTGCTCCTGTGTGCCGCTCATAGAGTTTGATTATTTCGCATAGCAAAAAAGTTATGGGGTTTTGAAAATTTGCCTTACTCAATTAATTTATTAATTTTTTTATTTTTGTTTGTGCCGGGTTGTGCCCGATTTGTGCTCCTGTGTGCCGTTCGTAGAGTTTGATTATTTCGCGTAGCAAAAAAGTTATGGGGTTTTGAAAATTTGCCTTCCTCAATTAATTTATTAATTTTTTTATTTTTGTTTGTGCCGGGTTGTGCCCGATTTGTGCTCCTGTGTGCCGCTCATAGAGTTTGATTATTTCGCATGGCAAAAAAGTTATGGGGTTTTGACAATTTGTCTTCCTCAATTAATTTATTAATTTTTTTATTTTAGTTTGTGCTGGGTTGTGCCCGATTTGTGCTCCTGTGTGCCGCTCATAGAGTTTGATTATTTCGCATAGCAAAAAAGTTATGGGGTTTTGAAAATTTGCCTTCCTTAATTAATTTATTTTTTTTTTATTTTAGTTTGTGCTGGGTTGTGCCCGATTTGTGGTCCTGTGTGCCGTTCGCAGAGTTTGATTATTTCGCATAGCAAAAAAGTTATGGGGTTTTGAAAATTCATCTTCCTTAATTAATTTATTAGTTTTTTTATTTTAGTTTGTGCTGGGATGTGCCCGATTTGTGCTCCTCTGTGCCGTTCGCGGAGTTTGATTATTTCGCATAGCAAAAAAGTTATGGGGTTTTAAAAATTTATCTTCCTTAAGTAATTTATTTTTTTTTATTTTAGTTTGTGCTGGGTTGTGCCCAATTTGTGCTCCTGTGTGCCGTTCGCAGAGTTTGATTATTTCGCGTAGCAAAAAAGTTATGGGGTTTTAAAAATTTATCTTCCTTAATTAATTTATTAATTTTTTTATTTTTGTTTGTGCCGGGTTGTGCCCGATTTGTGCTCCTGTGTGCCGCTCATAGAGTTTGATTATTTCGCATGGCAAAAAAGTTATGGGGTTTTGACAATTTGTCTTCCTCAATTAATTTATTAATTTTTTTATTTTAGTTTGTGCTGGGTTGTGCCCGATTTGTGCTCCTGTGTGCCGCTCATAGAGTTTGATTATTTCGCATAGCAAAAAAGTTATGGGGTTTTGAAAATTTGCCTTCCTTAATTAATTTATTTTTTTTTTATTTTAGTTTGTGCTGGGTTGTGCCCGATTTGTGCTCCTGTGTGCCGCTCATAGAGTTTGATTATTTCGCATAGCAAAAAAGTTATGGGGTTTTGAAAATGCATCTTCCTTAATTAATTTATTAATTTTTTTATTTTTGTTTGTGCCGGGTTGTGCCCGTTTTGTGCTCCTGTGCCGTTCGTAGAGTTTGATTATTTCGCATAGCAAAAAAGTTATGGGGTTTTGAAAATTTATCTTCCTTAATTAATTTATTTTTTTTTATTTTAGTTTGTGCTGGGTTGTGCCCGATTTGTGCTCCTGTCTGCCGCTCATAGAGTTTGATTATTTCGCATAACAAAAAAGTTATGGGGTTTTGAAAATTTGTCTTCCTCAATTAATTTATTAATTTTTTTATTTTAGTTTGTGCTGGGATGTGCCCGATTTGTGCTCCTCTGTGCCGTTCGCGGAGTTTGATTATTTCGCATAGCAAAAAAGTTATGGGGTTTTAAAAATTGATCTTCCTTAATTAATTTATTAATTTTTTTATTTTTGTTTGTGCCGGGTTGTGCCCAATTTGTGCTCCTGTGTGCCGCTCATAGAGTTTGATTATTTCGCATAGCAAAAAAGTTATGGGGTTTTGAAAATTTGCCTTACTCAATTAATTTATTAATTTTTTTATTTTTGTTTGTGCCGGGTTGTGCCCGATTTGTGCTCCTATGTGCCGTTCGCAGAGTTTGATTATTTCGCGTAGCAAAAAAGTTATGGGGTTTTGAAAATTTGCCTTCCTCAATTAATTTATTAATTTTTTTATTTTAGTTTGTGCTGGGTTGTGCCCGATTTGTGGTCCTGTGTGCCGTTCGCAGAGTTTGATTATTTCGCATAGCAAAAAAGTTATGGGGTTTTGAAAATTCATCTTCCTTAATTAATTTATTAGTTTTTTTATTTTAGTTTGTGCTGGGATGTGCCCGATTTGTGCTCCTCTGTGCCGTTCGCGGAGTTTGATTATTTCGCATAGCAAAAAAGTTATGGGGTTTTAAAAATTTATCTTCCTTAAGTAATTTATTAATTTTTTTATTTTTGTTTGTGCCGGGTTGTGCCCGATTTGTGCTCCTGTGTGCCGTTCGCAGAGTTTGATTATTTCGCATAGCAAAAAAGTTATGGGGTTTTAAAAATTTATCTTCCTTAATTAATTTATTAATTTTTTTATTTTTGTTTGTGCCGGGTTGTGCCCAATTTGTGCTCCTGTGTGCCGCTCATAGAGTTTGATTATTTCGCATAGCAAAAAAGTTATGGGGTTTTGAAAATTTGCCTTACTCAATTAATTTATTAATTTTTTTATTTTTGTTTGTGCCGGGTTGTGCCCGATTTGTGCTCCTGTGTGCCGTTCGTAGAGTTTGATTATTTCGCGTAGCAAAAAAGTTATGGGGTTTTGAAAATTTGCCTTCCTCAATTAATTTATTAATTTTTTTATTTTAGTTTGTGCTGGGTTGTGCCCGATTTGTGGTCCTGTGTGCCGTTCGCAGAGTTTGATTATTTCGCATAGCAAAAAAGTTATGGGGTTTTAAAAATTTATCTTCCTTAATTATTTTGTTAATTTTTTTATTTTTGTTTGTGCCGGGTTGTGCCCGATTTGTGCTCCTCTGTGCCGTTCGCGGTGTTTGATTATTTCGCATAGCAAAAAAGTTATGGGGTTTTAAAAATTTATCTTCCTTAATTAATTTATTAATTTTTTTATTTTTGTTTGTGCCGGGTTGTGCCCAATTTGTGCTCCTCTGTGCCGTTCGCGGAGTTTGATTATTTCGCATAGCAAAAAAGTTATGGGGTTTTAAAAATTTATCTTCCTTAATTAATTTATTAATTTTTTTATTTTTGTTTGTGCCGGGTTGTGCCCAATTTGTGCTCCTGTGTGCCGCTCATAGAGTTTGATTATTTCGCATAGCAAAAAAGTTATGGGGTTTTGAAAATTTGCCTTACTTAATTAATTTATTAATTTTTTTATTTTTGTTTGTGCCGGGTTGTGCCCGATTTGTGCTCCTGTGTGCCGTTCGCAGAGTTTGATTATTTCGCATAGCAAAAAAGTTATGGGGTTTTAAAAATTTATCTTCCTTAATTAATTTATTAATTTTTTTATTTTTGTTTGTGCCGGGTTGTGCCCAATTTGTGCTCCTCTGTGCCGTTCGCGGAGTTTGATTATTTCGCATAGCAAAAAAGTTATGGGGTTTTAAAAATTTATCTTCCTTAATTAATTTATTAATTTTTTTATTTTTGTTTGTGCCGGGTTGTGCCCAATTTGTGCTCCTGTGTGCCGCTCATAGAGTTTGATTATTTCGCATAGCAAAAAAGTTTTGGGGTTTTGAAAATTTGCCTTACTCAATTAATTTATTAATTTTTTTATTTTTGTTTGTGCCGGGTTGTGCCCGATTTGTGCTCCTGTGTGCCGTTCGTAGAGTTTGATTATTTCGCGTAGCAAAAAAGTTATGGGGTTTTGAAAATTTGCCTTCCTCAATTAATTTATTAATTTTTTTATTTTAGTTTGTGCTGGGTTGTGCCCGATTTGTGGTCCTGTGTGCCGTTCGCAGAGTTTGATTATTTCGCATAGCAAAAAAGTTATGGGGTTTTGAAAATTTATCTTCCTTAATTAATTTATTTTTTTTTATTTTAGTTTGTGCTGGGTTGTGCCCAATTTGTGCTCCTGTGTGCCGTTCGCAGAGTTTGATTATTTCGCGTAGCAAAAAAGTTATGGGGTTTTAAAAATTTATCTTCCTTAATTAATTTATTAATTTTTTTATTTTTGTTTGTGCCGGGTTGTGCCCGATTTGTGCTCCTGTGTGCCGCTCATAGAGTTTGATTATTTCGCATGGCAAAAAAGTTATGGGGTTTTGACAATTTGTCTTCCTCAATTAATTTATTAATTTTTTTATTTTAGTTTGTGCTGGGTTGTGCCCGATTTGTGCTCCTGTGTGCCGCTCATAGAGTTTGATTATTTCGCATAGCAAAAAAGTTATGGGGTTTTGAAAATTTGCCTTCCTTAATTAATTTATTTTTTTTTTATTTTAGTTTGTGCTGGGTTGTGCCCGATTTGTGCTCCTGTGTGCCGCTCATAGAGTTTGATTATTTCGCATAGCAAAAAAGTTATGGGGTTTTGAAAATGCATCTTCCTTAATTAATTTATTAATTTTTTTATTTTTGTTTGTGCCGGGTTGTGCCCGTTTTGTGCTCCTGTGCCGTTCGTAGAGTTTGATTATTTCGCATAGCAAAAAATTATGGGGTTTTGAAAATTTATCTTCCTTAATTAATTTATTTTTTTTTATTTTAGTTTGTGCTGGATTGTGCCCGATTTGTGCTCCTGTCTGCCGCTCATGGAGTTTGATTATTTCGCATAGCTTAAAAGTTATGGGGTTTTGAAAATTTGTCTTCCTCAATTAATTTATTAATTTTTTTATTTTAGTTTGTGCTGGGATGTGCCCGATTTGTGCTCCTCTGTGCCGTTCGCGGAGTTTGATTATTTCGCATAGCAAAAAAGTTATGGGGTTTTAAAAATTTATCTTCCTTAATTAATTTATTAATTTTTTTATTTTTGTTTGTGCCGGGTTGTGCCCAATTTGTGCTCCTGTGTGCCGCTCATAGAGTTTGATTATTTCGCATAGCAAAAAAGTTATGGGGTTTTGAAAATTTGCCTTACTCAATTAATTTATTAATTTTTTTATTTTTGTTTGTGCCGGGTTGTGCCCGATTTGTGCTCCTGTGTGCCGTTCGCAGAGTTTGATTATTTCGCGTAGCAAAAAAGTTATGGGGTTTTGAAAATTCATCTTCCTTAATTAATTTATTAGTTTTTTTATTTTAGTTTGTGCTGGGATGTGCCCGATTTGTGCTCCTCTGTGCCGTTCGCGGAGTTTGATTATTTCGCATAGCAAAAAAGTTATGGGGTTTTAAAAATTTATCTTCCTTAAGTAATTTATTAATTTTTTTATTTTTGTTTGTGCCGGGTTGTGCCCGATTTGTGCTCCTGTGTGCCGTTCGCAGAGTTTGATTATTTCGCATAGCAAAAAAGTTATGGGGTTTTAAAAATTTATCTTCCTTAATTAATTTATTAATTTTTTTATTTTTGTTTGTGCCGGGTTGTGCCCAATTTGTGCTCCTCTGTGCCGTTCGCGGAGTTTGATTATTTCGCATAGCAAAAAAGTTATGGGGTTTTAAAAATTTATCTTCCTTAATTAATTTATTAATTTTTTTATTTTTGTTTGTGCCGGGTTGTGCCCAATTTGTGCTCCTGTGTGCCGCTCATAGAGTTTGATTATTTCGCATAGCAAAAAAGTTATGGGGTTTTGAAAATTTATCTTCCTTAATTATTTTGTTAATTTTTTTATTTTTGTTTGTGCCGGGTTGTGCCCGATTTGTGCTCCTGTGTGCTGCTCATAGAGTTTGATTATTTCGCATAGCAAAAAAGTTATGGGGTTTTGAAAATTCATCTTCCTTAATTAATTTATTAATTTTTTTATTTTTGTTTGTGCCGGGTTGTGCCGATTTGTGCTCCTGTGTGCCGTTCGCAGAGTTTGATTATTTCGCGTAGCAAAAAAGTTATGGGGTTTTGAAAATTTATCTTCCTTAATTAATTTATTAATTTTTTTATTTTAGTTTGTGCTGCGTTGTGCCCGATTTGTGCTCCTGTGTGCCGTTCGCAGAGTTTGATTATTTCGCGTAGCAAAAAAGTTATGGGGTTTTGAAAATTTGCCTTCCTCAATTAATTTATTAATTTTTTTATTTTAGTTTGTGCTGGGTTGTGCCCGATTTGTGGTCCTGTGTGCCGTTCGCAGAGTTTGATTATTTCGCATAGCAAAATAGTTATGGGGTTTTGAAAATTCATCTTCCTTAATTAATTTATTAATTTTTTTATTTTAGTTTGTGCTGGGATGTGCCCGATTTGTGCTCCTCTGTGCCGTTCGCGGAGTTTGATTATTTCGCATAGCAAAAAAGTTATGGGGTTTTAAAAATTTATCTTCCTTACTTAATTTATTAATTTTTTTATTTTTGTTTGTGCCGGGTTGTGCCCAATTTTTGCTCCTGTGTGCCGCTCATAGAGTTTGATTATTTCGCATAGCAAAAAAGTTATGGGGTTTTGAAAATTTGCCTTCCTCAATTAATTTATTAATTTTTTTATTTTAGTTTGTGCTGGGTTGTGCCCGATTTGTGGTCCTGTGTGCCGTTCGCAGAGTTTGATTATTTCGCATAGCAAAAAAGTTATGGGGTTTTAAAAATTTATCTTCCTTAATTATTTTGTTAATTTTTTTATTTTTGTTTGTGCCGGGTTGTGCCCGATTTGTGCTCCTCTGTGCCGTTCGCGGTGTTTGATTATTTCGCGTAGCAAAAAAGTTATGGGGTTTTGAAAATTTATCTTCCTTAATTAATTTATTAATTTTTTTATTTTTGTTTGTGCCGGGTTGTGCCCAATTTGTGCTCCTGTGTGCCGCTCATAGAGTTTGATTATTTCGCATAGCAAAAAAGTTATGGGGTTTTGAAAATTTGCCTTACTCAATTAATTTATTAATTTTTTTATTTTTGTTTGTGCCGGGTTGTGCCCGATTTGTGCTCCTGTGTGCCGTTCGTAGAGTTTGATTATTTCGCGTAGCAAAAAAGTTATGGGGTTTTGAAAATTTGCCTTCCTCAATTAATTTATTAATTTTTTTATTTTAGTTTGTGCTGGGTTGTGCCCGATTTGTGGTCCTGTGTGCCGTTCGCAGAGTTTGATTATTTCGCATAGCAAAAAAGTTATGGGGTTTTAAAAATTTATCTTCCTTAATTATTTTGTTAATTTTTTTATTTTTGTTTGTGCCGGGTTGTGCCCGATTTGTGCTCCTCTGTGCCGTTCGCGGTGTTTGATTATTTCGCATAGCAAAAAAGTTATGGGGTTTTAAAAATTTATCTTCCTTAATTAATTTATTAATTTTTTTATTTTTGTTTGTGCCGGGTTGTGCCCAATTTGTGCTCCTCTGTGCCGTTCGCGGAGTTTGATTATTTCGCATAGCAAAAAAGTTATGGGGTTTTAAAAATTTATCTTCCTTAATTAATTTATTAATTTTTTTATTTTTGTTTGTGCCGGGTTGTGCCCAATTTGTGCTCCTGTGTGCCGCTCATAGAGTTTGATTATTTCGCATAGCAAAAAAGTTATGGGGTTTTGAAAATTTGCCTTACTTAATTAATTTATTAATTTTTTTATTTTTGTTTGTGCCGGGTTGTGCCCGATTTGTGCTCCTGTGTGCCGTTCGCAGAGTTTGATTATTTCGCATAGCAAAAAAGTTATGGGGTTTTAAAAATTTATCTTCCTTAATTAATTTATTAATTTTTTTATTTTTGTTTGTGCCGGGTTGTGCCCAATTTGTGCTCCTCTGTGCCGTTCGCGGAGTTTGATTATTTCGCATAGCAAAAAAGTTATGGGGTTTTAAAAATTTATCTTCCTTAATTAATTTATTAATTTTTTTATTTTTGTTTGTGCCGGGTTGTGCCCAATTTGTGCTCCTGTGTGCCGCTCATAGAGTTTGATTATTTCGCATAGCAAAAAAGTTATGGGGTTTTGAAAATTTGCCTTACTCAATTAATTTATTAATTTTTTTATTTTTGTTTGTGCCGGGTTGTGCCCGATTTGTGCTCCTGTGTGCCGTTCGTAGAGTTTGATTATTTCGCGTAGCAAAAAAGTTATGGGGTTTTGAAAATTTGCCTTCCTCAATTAATTTATTAATTTTTTTATTTTAGTTTGTGCTGGGTTGTGCCCGATTTGTGGTCCTGTGTGCCGTTCGCAGAGTTTGATTATTTCGCATAGCAAAAAAGTTATGGGGTTTTGAAAATTTATCTTCCTTAATTAATTTATTTTTTTTTATTTTAGTTTGTGCTGGGTTGTGCCCAATTTGTGCTCCTGTGTGCCGTTCGCAGAGTTTGATTATTTCGCGTAGCAAAAAAGTTATGGGGTTTTAAAAATTTATCTTCCTTAATTAATTTATTAATTTTTTTATTTTTGTTTGTGCCGGGTTGTGCCCGATTTGTGCTCCTGTGTGCCGCTCATAGAGTTTGATTATTTCGCATGGCAAAAAAGTTATGGGGTTTTGACAATTTGTCTTCCTCAATTAATTTATTAATTTTTTTATTTTAGTTTGTGCTGGGTTGTGCCCGATTTGTGCTCCTGTGTGCCGCTCATAGAGTTTGATTATTTCGCATAGCAAAAAAGTTATGGGGTTTTGAAAATTTGCCTTCCTTAATTAATTTATTTTTTTTTTATTTTAGTTTGTGCTGGGTTGTGCCCGATTTGTGCTCCTGTGTGCCGCTCATAGAGTTTGATTATTTCGCATAGCAAAAAAGTTATGGGGTTTTGAAAATGCATCTTCCTTAATTAATTTATTAATTTTTTTATTTTTGTTTGTGCCGGGTTGTGCCCGTTTTGTGCTCCTGTGCCGTTCGTAGAGTTTGATTATTTCGCATAGCAAAAAATTATGGGGTTTTGAAAATTTATCTTCCTTAATTAATTTATTTTTTTTTATTTTAGTTTGTGCTGGATTGTGCCCGATTTGTGCTCCTGTCTGCCGCTCATGGAGTTTGATTATTTCGCATAGCTTAAAAGTTATGGGGTTTTGAAAATTTGTCTTCCTCAATTAATTTATTAATTTTTTTATTTTAGTTTGTGCTGGGATGTGCCCGATTTGTGCTCCTCTGTGCCGTTCGCGGAGTTTGATTATTTCGCATAGCAAAAAAGTTATGGGGTTTTAAAAATTTATCTTCCTTAATTAATTTATTAATTTTTTTATTTTTGTTTGTGCCGGGTTGTGCCCGATTTGTGCTCCTGTGTGCCGTTCGCAGAGTTTGATTATTTCGCGTAGCAAAAAAGTTATGGGGTTTTGAAAATTCATCTTCCTTAATTAATTTATTAGTTTTTTTATTTTAGTTTGTGCTGGGATGTGCCCGATTTGTGCTCCTCTGTGCCGTTCGCGGAGTTTGATTATTTCGCATAGCAAAAAAGTTATGGGGTTTTAAAAATTTATCTTCCTTAAGTAATTTATTAATTTTTTTATTTTTGTTTGTGCCGGGTTGTGCCCGATTTGTGCTCCTGTGTGCCGTTCGCAGAGTTTGATTATTTCGCATAGCAAAAAAGTTATGGGGTTTTAAAAATTTATCTTCCTTAATTAATTTATTAATTTTTTTATTTTTGTTTGTGCCGGGTTGTGCCCAATTTGTGCTCCTCTGTGCCGTTCGCGGAGTTTGATTATTTCGCATAGCAAAAAAGTTATGGGGTTTTAAAAATTTATCTTCCTTAATTAATTTATTAATTTTTTTATTTTTGTTTGTGCCGGGTTGTGCCCAATTTGTGCTCCTGTGTGCCGCTCATAGAGTTTGATTATTTCGCATAGCAAAAAAGTTATGGGGTTTTGAAAATTTATCTTCCTTAATTATTTTGTTAATTTTTTTATTTTTGTTTGTGCCGGGTTGTGCCCGATTTGTGCTCCTGTGTGCTGCTCATAGAGTTTGATTATTTCGCATAGCAAAAAAGTTATGGGGTTTTGAAAATTCATCTTCCTTAATTAATTTATTAATTTTTTTATTTTTGTTTGTGCCGGGTTGTGCCGATTTGTGCTCCTGTGTGCCGTTCGCAGAGTTTGATTATTTCGCGTAGCAAAAAAGTTATGGGGTTTTGAAAATTTATCTTCCTTAATTAATTTATTAATTTTTTTATTTTAGTTTGTGCTGCGTTGTGCCCGATTTGTGCTCCTGTGTGCCGTTCGCAGAGTTTGATTATTTCGCGTAGCAAAAAAGTTATGGGGTTTTGAAAATTTGCCTTCCTCAATTAATTTATTAATTTTTTTATTTTAGTTTGTGCTGGGTTGTGCCCGATTTGTGGTCCTGTGTGCCGTTCGCAGAGTTTGATTATTTCGCATAGCAAAATAGTTATGGGGTTTTGAAAATTCATCTTCCTTAATTAATTTATTAATTTTTTTATTTTAGTTTGTGCTGGGATGTGCCCGATTTGTGCTCCTCTGTGCCGTTCGCGGAGTTTGATTATTTCGCATAGCAAAAAAGTTATGGGGTTTTAAAAATTTATCTTCCTTACTTAATTTATTAATTTTTTTATTTTTGTTTGTGCCGGGTTGTGCCCAATTTTTGCTCCTGTGTGCCGCTCATAGAGTTTGATTATTTCGCATAGCAAAAAAGTTATGGGGTTTTGAAAATTTGCCTTCCTCAATTAATTTATTAATTTTTTTATTTTAGTTTGTGCTGGGTTGTGCCCGATTTGTGGTCCTGTGTGCCGTTCGCAGAGTTTGATTATTTCGCATAGCAAAAAAGTTATGGGGTTTTAAAAATTTATCTTCCTTAATTATTTTGTTAATTTTTTTATTTTTGTTTGTGCCGGGTTGTGCCCGATTTGTGCTCCTCTGTGCCGTTCGCGGTGTTTGATTATTTCGCGTAGCAAAAAAGTTATGGGGTTTTGAAAATTTATCTTCCTTAATTAATTTATTAATTTTTTTATTTTTGTTTGTGCCGGGTTGTGCCCAATTTGTGCTCCTGTGTGCCGCTCATAGAGTTTGATTATTTCGCATAGCAAAAAAGTTATGGGGTTTTGAAAATTTATCTTCCTTAATTAATTTATTAATTTTTTTATTTTTGTTTGTGCCGGGTTGTGCCCAATTTGTGCTCCTGTGTGCCGCTCATAGAGTTTGATTATTTCGCATAGCAAAAAAGTTATGGGGTTTTGAAAATTTGCCTTACTCAATTAATTTATTAATTTTTTTATTTTAGTTTGTGCCGGGTTGTGCCGATTTGTGCTCCTGTGTGCCGTTCGCAGAGTTTGATTATTTCGCGTAGCAAAAAAGTTATGGGGTTTTGAAAATTTATCTTCCTTAATTAATTTATTAATTTTTTTATTTTAGTTTGTGCTGCGTTGTGCCCGATTTGTGCTCCTGTGTGCCGTTCGCAGAGTTTGATTATTTCGCATAGCAAAAAAGTTATGGGGTTTTGAAAATTTGCCTTCCTCAATTAATTTGTTAATTTTTTTATTTTTGTTTGTGCCGGGTTGTGCCCGATTTGTGCTCCTGTGTGCTGCTCATAGAGTTTGATTATTTCGCATAGCAAAAAAGTTATGGGGTTTTGAAAATTCATCTTCCTTAATTAATTTATTAATTTTTTTATTTTAGTTTGTGCTGGGATGTGCCCGATTTGTGCTCCTCTGTGCCGTTCGCGGAGTTGGATTATTTCGCATAGCAAAAAAGTTATGGGGTTTTAAAAATTTATCTTCCTTAATTAATTTATTAATTTTTTTATTTTTGTTTGTGCCGGGTTGTGCCGATTTGTGCTCCTGTGTGCCGTTCGCAGAGTTTGATTATTTCGCGTAGCAAAAAAGTTATGGGGTTTTGAAAATTTATCTTCCTTAATTAATTTATTAATTTTTTTATTTTAGTTTGTGCTGCGTTGTGCCCGATTTGTGCTCCTGTGTGCCGTTCGCAGAGTTTGATTATTTCGCGTAGCAAAAAAGTTATGGGGTTTTGAAAATTTGCCTTCCTCAATTAATTTATTAATTTTTTTATTTTAGTTTGTGCTGGGTTGTGCCCGATTTGTGGTCCTGTGTGCCGTTCGCAGAGTTTGATTATTTCGCATAGCAAAAAAGTTATGGGGTTTTAAAAATTTATCTTCCTTAATTATTTTGTTAATTTTTTTATTTTTGTTTGTGCCGGGTTGTGCCCGATTTGTGCTCCTCTGTGCCGTTCGCGGTGTTTGATTATTTCGCGTAGCAAAAAAGTTATGGGGTTTTGAAAATTTGCCTTCCTCAATTAATTTATTAATTTTTTTATTTTAGTTTGTGCTGGGTTGTGCCCGATTTGTGGTCCTGTGTGCCGTTCGCAGAGTTTGATTATTTCGCATAGCAAAAAAGTTATGGGGTTTTGAAAATTCATCTTCCTTAATTAATTTATTAATTTTTTTATTTTAGTTTGTGCTGGGATGTGCCCGATTTGTGCTCCTCTGTGCCGTTCGCGGAGTTTGATTATTTCGCATAGCAAAAAAGTTATGGGGTTTTAAAAATTTATCTTCCTTAATTAATTTATTAATTTTTTTATTTTTGTTTGTGCCGGGTTGTGCCCGATTTGTGCTCCTGTGTGCCGTTCGCAGAGTTTGATTATTTCGCATAGCAAAAAAGTTATGGGGTTTTAAAAATTTATCTTCCTTAATTATTTTGTTAATTTTTTTATTTTTGTTTGTGCCGGGTTGTGCCCGATTTGTGCTCCTGTGTGCCGCTCATAGAGTTTGATTATTTCGCATAGCAAAAAAGTTATGGGGTTTTGAAAATTTATCTTCCTTAATTAATTTATTTTTTTTTATTTTAGTTTGTGCTGGGTTGTGCCCGATTTGTGCTCCTGTGTGCCGTTCGCAGAGTTTGATTATTTCGCGTAGCAAAAAAGTTATGGGGTTTTGAAAATTTATCTTCCTTAATTAATTTATTAATTTTTTTATTTTAGTTTGTGCTGCGTTGTGCCCGATTTGTGCTCCTGTGTGCCGTTCGCAGAGTTTGATTATTTCGCGTAGCAAAAAAGTTATGGGGTTTTGAAAATTTGCCTTCCTCAATTAATTTATTAATTTTTTTATTTTAGTTTGTGCTGGGTTGTGCCCGATTTGTGGTCCTGTGTGCCGTTCGCAGAGTTTGATTATTTCGCATAGAAAAATAGTTATGGGGTTTTGAAAATTCATCTTCCTTAATTAATTTATTAATTTTTTTATTTTAGTTTGTGCTGGGATGTGCCCGATTTGTGCTCCTCTGTGCCGTTCGCGGAGTTTGATTATTTCGCATAGCAAAAAAGTTATGGGGTTTTAAAAATTTATCTTCCTTAATTAATTTATTAATTTTTTTATTTTTGTTTGTGCCGGGTTGTGCCCAATTTGTGCTCCTGTGTGCCGCTCATAGAGTTTGATTATTTCGCATAGCAAAAAAGTTATGGGGTTTTGAAAATTTGCCTTACTCAATTAATTTATTAATTTTTTTATTTTTGTTTGTGCCGGGTTGTGCCCGATTTGTGCTCCTGTGTGCCGTTCGCAGAGTTTGATTATTTCGCGTAGCAAAAAAGTTATGGGGTTTTGAAAATTTGCCTTCCTCAATTAATTTATTAATTTTTTTATTTTAGTTTGTGCTGGGTTGTGCCCGATTTGTGGTCCTGTGTGCCGTTCGCAGAGTTTGATTATTTCGCGTAGCAAAAAAGTTATGGGGTTTTGAAAATTTATCTTCCTTAATTAATTTATTAATTTTTTTATTTTAGTTTGTGCTGCGTTGTGCCCGATTTGTGCTCCTGTGTGCCGTTCGCAGAGTTTGATTATTTAGCGTAGCAAAAAAGTTATGGGGTTTTGAAAATTTGCCTTCCTCAATTAATTTATTAATTTTTTTATTTTAGTTTGTGCTGCGTTGTGCCCGATTTGTGGTCCTGTGTGCCGTTCGCAGAGTTTGATTATTTCGCATAGCAAAATAGTTATGGGGTTTTGAAAATTCATCTTCCTTAATTAATTTATTAATTTTTTTATTTTAGTTTGTGCTGGGATGTGCCCGATTTGTGCTCCTCTGTGCCGTTCGCGGAGTTTGATTATTTCGCATAGCAAAAAAGTTATGGGGTTTTAAAAATTTATCTTCCTTAATTAATTTATTAATTTTTTTATTTTTGTTTGTGCCGGGTTGTGCCCAATTTTTGCTCCTGTGTGCCGTTCGCAGAGTTTGATTATTTCGCGTAGCAAAAAAGTTATGGGGTTTTGAAAATTTGCCTTCCTCAATTAATTTATTAATTTTTTTATTTTAGTTTGTGCTGGGTTGTGCCCGATTTGTGGTCCTGTGTGCCGTTCGCAGAGTTTGATTATTTCGCGTAGCAAAAAAGTTATGGGGTTTTGAAAATTTATCTTCCTTAATTAATTTATTAATTTTTTTATTTTAGTTTGTGCTGCGTTGTGCCCGATTTGTGCTCCTGTGTGCCGTTCGCAGAGTTTGATTATTTCGCGTAGCAAAAAAGTTATGGGGTTTTGAAAATTTGCCTTCCTCAATTAATTTATTAATTTTTTTATTTTAGTTTGTGCTGCGTTGTGCCCGATTTGTGGTCCTGTGTGCCGTTCGCAGAGTTTGATTATTTCGCATAGCAAAATAGTTATGGGGTTTTGAAAATTCATCTTCCTTAATTAATTTATTAATTTTTTTATTTTAGTTTGTGCTGGGATGTGCCCGATTTGTGCTCCTCTGTGCCGTTCGCGGAGTTTGATTATTTCGCATAGCAAAAAAGTTATGGGGTTTTAAAAATTTATCTTCCTTAATTAATTTATTAATTTTTTTATTTTTGTTTGTGCCGGGTTGTGCCCAATTTTTGCTCCTGTGTGCCGCTCATAGAGTTTGATTATTTCGCATAGCAAAAAAGTTATGGGGTTTTGAAAATTTGCCTTACTCAATTAATTTATTAATTTTTTTATTTTTGTTTGTGCCGGGTTGTGCCCGATTTGTGCTCCTGTGTGCCGTTCGCAGAGTTTGATTATTTCGCGTAGCAAAAAAGTTATGGGGTTTTGAAAATTTGCCTTCCTCATATAATTTATTAATTTTTTTATTTTAGTTTGTGCTGGGTTGTGCCCGATTTGTGGTCCTGTGTGCCGTTCGCAGAGTTTGATTATTTCGCATAGCAAAAAAGTTATGGGGTTTTAAAAATTTATCTTCCTTAATTATTTTGTTAATTTTTTTATTTTTGTTTGTGCCGGGTTGTGCCCGATTTGTGCTCCTCTGTGCCGTTCGCGGTGTTTGATTATTTCGCGTAGCAAAAAAGTTATGGGGTTTTGAAAATTTGCCTTCCTCAATTAATTTATTAATTTTTTTATTTTAGTTTGTGCTGGTTTGTGCCCGATTTGTGGTCCTGTGTGCCGTTCGCGGAGTTTGATTATTTCGCATAGCAAAAAAGTTATGGGGTTTTAAAAATTTATCTTCCTTAAGTAATTTATTAATTTTTTTATTTTTGTTTGTGCCGGGTTGTGCCCGATTTGTGCTCCTGTGTGCCGTTCGCAGAGTTTGATTATTTCGCATAGCAAAAAAGTTATGGGGTTTTAAAAATTTATCTTCCTTAATTAATTTATTAATTTTTTTATTTTTGTTTGTGCCGGGTTGTGCCCAATTTTTGCTCCTGTGTGCCGCTCATAGAGTTTGATTATTTCGCATAGCAAAAAAGTTATGGGGTTTTGAAAATTTGCCTTACTCAATTAATTTATTAATTTTTTTATTTTTGTTTGTGCCGGGTTGTGCCCGATTTGTGCTCCTGTGTGCCGTTCGCAGAGTTTGATTATTTCGCGTAGCAAAAAAGTTATGGGGTTTTGAAAATTTGCCTTCCTCAATTAATTTATTAATTTTTTTATTTTAGTTTGTGCTGGGTTGTGCCCGATTTGTGGTCCTGTGTGCCGTTCGCAGAGTTTGATTATTTCGCATAGCAAAAAAGTTATGGGGTTTTAAAAATTTATCTTCCTTAATTATTTTGTTAATTTTTTTATTTTTGTTTGTGCCGGGTTGTGCCCGATTTGTGCTCCTCTGTGCCGTTCGCGGTGTTTGATTATTTCGCGTAGCAAAAAAGTTATGGGGTTTTGAAAATTTGCCTTCCTCAATTAATTTATTAATTTTTTTATTTTAGTTTGTGCTGGGTTGTGCCCGATTTGTGGTCCTGTGTGCCGTTCGCGGAGTTTGATTATTTCGCATAGCAAAAAAGTTATGGGGTTTTAAAAATTTATCTTCCTTAAGTAATTTATTAATTTTTTTATTTTTGTTTGTGCCGGGTTGTGCCCGATTTGTGCTCCTGTGTGCCGTTCGCAGAGTTTGATTAGTCCGCATAGCAAAAAAGTTATGGGGTTTTAAAAATTTATCTTCCTTAATTAATTTATTAATTTTTTTATTTTTGTTTGTGCCGGGTTGTGCCCAATTTGTGCTCCTCTGTGCCGCTCATAGAGTTTGATTATTTCGCATAGCAAAAAAGTTATGGGGTTTTGAAAATTTGCCTTACTCAATTAATTTATTAATTTTTTTATTTTTGTTTGTGCCGGGTTGTGCCCGATTTGTGCTCCTGTGTGCCGTTCGCAGAGTTTGATTATTTCGCGTAGCAAAAAAGTTATGGGGTTTTGAAAATTTATCTTCCTTAATTAATTTATTAATTTTTTTATTTTAGTTTGTGCTGGGTTGTGCCCGATTTGTGGTCCTGTGTGCCGTTCGCAGAGTTTGATTATTTCGCATAGCAAAAAAGTTATGGGGTTTTGAAAATTCATCTTCCTTAATTAATTTATTAATTTTTTTATTTTAGTTTGTGCTGGGATGTGCCCGATTTGTGCTCCTCTGTGCCGTTCGCGGAGTTTGATTATTTCGCATAGCAAAAAAGTTATGGGGTTTTAAAAATTTATCTTCCTTAATTAATTTATTAATTTTTTTATTTTTGTTTGTGCCGGGTTGTGCCCGATTTGTGCTCCTGTGTGCCGTTCGCAGAGTTTGATTAGTCCGCATAGCAAAAAAGTTATGGGGTTTTAAAAATTTATCTTCCTTAATTAATTTATTAATTTTTTTATTTTTGTTTGTGCCGGGTTGTGCCCAATTTGTGCTCCTCTGTGCCGCTCATAGAGTTTGATTATTTCGCATAGCAAAAAAGTTATGGGGTTTTGAAAATTTGCCTTACTCAATTAATTTATTAATTTTTTTATTTTTGTTTGTGCCGGGTTGTGCCCGATTTGTGCTCCTCTGTGCCGTTCGCGGAGTTTGATTATTTCGCATAGCAAAAAAGTTATGGGGTTTTAAAAATTTATCTTCCTTAATTAATTTATTAATTTTTTTATTTTTGTTTGTGCCGGGTTGTGCCCAATTTGTGCTCATCTGTGCCGCTCATAGAGTTTGATTATTTCGCATAGCAAAAAAGTTATGGGGTTTTGAAAATTTGCCTTACTCAATTAATTTATTAATTTTTTTATTTTAGTTTGTGCTGGGTTGTGCCCGATTTGTGGTCCTGTGTGCCGTTCGCAGAGTTTGATTATTTCGCATAGAAAAATAGTTATGGGGTTTTGAAAATTCAACTTCCTTAATTAATTTATTAATTTTTTTATTTTAGTTTGTGCTGGGATGTGCCCGATTTGTGCTCCTCTGTGCCGTTCGCGGAGTTTGATTATTTCGCATAGCAAAAAAGTTATGGGGTTTTAAAAATTTATCTTCCTTAATTAATTTATTAATTTTTTTATTTTTGTTTGTGCCGGGTTGTGCCCAATTTGTGCTCCTGTGTGCCGCTCATAGAGTTTGATTATTTCGCATAGCAAAAAAGTTATGGGGTTTTGAAAATTTGCCTTACTCAATTAATTTATTAATTTTTTTATTTTTGTTTGTGCCGGGTTGTGCCCGATTTGTGCTCCTGTGTGCCGTTCGCAGAGTTTGATTATTTCGCGTAGCAAAAAAGTTATGGGGTTTTGAAAATTTGCCTTCCTCAATTAATTTATTAATTTTTTTATTTTAGTTTGTGCTGGGTTGTGCCCGATTTGTGGTCCTGTGTGCCGTTCGCAGAGTTTGATTATTTCGCGTAGCAAAAAAGTTATGGGGTTTTGAAAATTTATCTTCCTTAATTAATTTATTAATTTTTTTATTTTAGTTTGTGCTGCGTTGTGCCCGATTTGTGCTCCTGTGTGCCGTTCGCAGAGTTTGATTATTTCGCGTAGCAAAAAAGTTATGGGGTTTTGAAAATTTGCCTTCCTCAATTAATTTATTAATTTTTTTATTTTAGTTTGTGCTGCGTTGTGCCCGATTTGTGGTCCTGTGTGCCGTTCGCAGAGTTTGATTATTTCGCATAGCAAAATAGTTATGGGGTTTTGAAAATTCATCTTCCTTAATTAATTTATTAATTTTTTTATTTTAGTTTGTGCTGGGATGTGCCCGATTTGTGCTCCTCTGTGCCGTTCGCGGAGTTTGATTATTTCGCATAGCAAAAAAGCTATGGGGTTTTAAAAATTTATCTTCCTTAATTAATTTATTAATTTTTTTATTTTTGTTTGTGCCGGGTTGTGCCCAATTTTTGCTCCTGTGTGCCGCTCATAGAGTTTGATTATTTCGCATAGCAAAAAAGTTATGGGGTTTTGAAAATTTGCCTTACTCAATTAATTTATTAATTTTTTTATTTTTGTTTGTGCCGGGTTGTGCCCGATTTGTGCTCCTGTGTGCCGTTCGCAGAGTTTGATTATTTCGCGTAGCAAAAAAGTTATGGGGTTTTGAAAATTTGCCTTCCTCATATAATTTATTAATTTTTTTATTTTAGTTTGTGCTGGGTTGTGCCCGATTTGTGGTCCTGTGTGCCGTTCGCAGAGTTTGATTATTTCGCATAGCAAAAAAGTTATGGGGTTTTAAAAATTTATCTTCCTTAATTATTTTGTTAATTTTTTTATTTTTGTTTGTGCCGGGTTGTGCCCGATTTGTGCTCCTCTGTGCCGTTCGCGGTGTTTGATCATTTCGCGTAGCAAAAAAGTTATGGGGTTTTGAAAATTTGCCTTCCTCAATTAATTTATTAATTTTTTTATTTTAGTTTGTGCTGGGTTGTGCCCGATTTGTGGTCCTGTGTGCCGTTCGCGGAGTTTGATTATTTCGCATAGCAAAAAAGTTATGGGGTTTTAAAAATTTATCTTCCTTAAGTAATTTATTAATTTTTTTATTTTTGTTTGTGCTGCGTTGTGCCCGATTTGTGCTCCTGTGTGCCGTTCGCAGAGTTTGATTATTTCGCGTAGCAAAAAAGTTATGGGGTTTTGAAAATTTGCCTTCCTCAATTAATTTATTAATTTTTTTATTTTAGTTTGTGCTGCGTTGTGCCCGATTTGTGGTCCTGTGTGCCGTTCGCAGAGTTTGATTATTTCGCATAGCAAAATAGTTATGGGGTTTTGAAAATTCATCTTCCTTAATTAATTTATTAATTTTTTTATTTTAGTTTGTGCTGGGATGTGCCCGATTTGTGCTCCTCTGTGCCGTTCGCGGAGTTTGATTATTTCGCATAGCAAAAAAGCTATGGGGTTTTAAAAATTTATCTTCCTTAATTAATTTATTAATTTTTTTATTTTTGTTTGTGCCGGGTTGTGCCCAATTTTTGCTCCTGTGTGCCGCTCATAGAGTTTGATTATTTCGCATAGCAAAAAAGTTATGGGGTTTTGAAAATTTGCCTTACTCAATTAATTTATTAATTTTTTTATTTTTGTTTGTGCCGGGTTGTGCCCGATTTGTGCTCCTGTGTGCCGTTCGCAGAGTTTGATTATTTCGCGTAGCAAAAAAGTTATGGGGTTTTGAAAATTTGCCTTCCTCATATAATTTATTAATTTTTTTATTTTAGTTTGTGCTGGGTTGTGCCCGATTTGTGGTCCTGTGTGCCGTTCGCAGAGTTTGATTATTTCGCATAGCAAAAAAGTTATGGGGTTTTAAAAATTTATCTTCCTTAATTATTTTGTTAATTTTTTTATTTTTGTTTGTGCCGGGTTGTGCCCGATTTGTGCTCCTCTGTGCCGTTCGCGGTGTTTGATTATTTCGCGTAGCAAAAAAGTTATGGGGTTTTGAAAATTTGCCTTCCTCAATTAATTTATTAATTTTTTTATTTTAGTTTGTGCTGGGTTGTGCCCGATTTGTGGTCCTGTGTGCCGTTCGCAGAGTTTGATTATTTCGCATAGCAAAAAAGTTATGGGGTTTTAAAAATTTATCTTCCTTAATTAATTTATTAATTTTTTTATTTTTGTTTGTGCCGTGTTGTGCCCAATTTTTGCTCCTGTGTGCCGCTCATAGAGTTTGATTATTTCGCATAGCAAAAAAGTTATGGGGTTTTGAAAATTTGCCTTACTCAATTAATTTATTAATTTTTTTATTTTTGTTTGTGCCGGGTTGTGCCCGATTTGTGCTCCTGTGTGCCGTTCGCAGAGTTTGATTATTTCGCGTAGCAAAAAAGTTATGGGGTTTTGAAAATTTGCCTTCCTCAATTAATTTATTAATTTTTTTATTTTAGTTTGTGCTGGGTTGTGCCCGATTTGTGGTCCTGTGTGCCGTTCGCAGAGTTTGATTATTTCGCATAGCAAAAAAGTTATGGGGTTTTAAAAATTTATCTTCCTTAATTATTTTGTTAATTTTTTTATTTTTGTTTGTGCCGGGTTGTGCCCGATTTGTGCTCCTCTGTGCCGTTCGCGGTGTTTGATTATTTCGCGTAGCAAAAAAGTTATGGGGTTTTGAAAATTTGCCTTCCTCAATTAATTTATTAATTTTTTTATTTTAGTTTGTGCTGGGTTGTGCCCGATTTGTGGTCCTGTGTGCCGTTCCTGGAGTTTGATTATTTCGCATAGCAAAAAAGTTATGGGGTTTTAAAAATTTATCTTCCTTAAGTAATTTATTAATTTTTTTATTTTTGTTTGTGCCGGGTTGTGCCCGATTTGTGCTCCTGTGTGCCGTTCGCAGAGTTTGATTAGTCCGCATAGCAAAAAAGTTATGGGGTTTTAAAAATTTATCTTCCTTAATTAATTTATTAATTTTTTTATTTTTGTTTGTGCCGGGTTGTGCCCAATTTGTGCTCCTCTGTGCCGCTCATAGAGTTTGATTATTTCGCATAGCAAAAAAGTTATGGGGTTTTGAAAATTTGCCTTACTCAATTAATTTATTAATTTTTTTATTTTTGTTTGTGCCGGGTTGTGCCCGATTTGTGCTCCTGTGTGCCGTTCGCAGAGTTTGATTATTTCGCGTAGCAAAAAAGTTATGGGGTTTTGAAAATTTATCTTCCTTAATTAATTTATTTTTTTTTATTTTAGTTTGTGCTGGGTTGTGCCCGATTTGTTCTCCTGTGTGCCGTTCGCAGAGTTTGATTATTTCGCATAGCAAAAAAGTTATGGGGTTTTAAAAATTTATCTTCCTTAATTAATTTATTAATTTTTTTATTTTTGTTTGTGCCGGGTTGTGCCCAATTTGTGCTCCTGTGTGCCGCTCATAGAGTTTGATTATTTCGCATAGCAAAAAAGTTATGTGGTTTTGAAAATTTGTCTTCCTCAATTAATTTATTAATTTTTTTATTTTAGTTTGTGCTGGGATGTGCCCGATTTGTGCTCCTCTGTGCCGTTCGCGGAGTTTGATTATTTCGCATAGCAAAAAAGTTATGGGGTTTTAAAAATTTATCTTCCTTAATTAATTTATTAATTTTTTTATTTTTGTTTGTGCCGGGTTGTGCCCAATTTGTGCTCCTGTGTGCCGCTCATAGAGTTTGATTATTTCGCATAGCAAAAAAGTTATGGGGTTTTGAAAATTTGCCTTACTCAATTAATTTATTAATTTTTTTATTTTTGTTTGTGCCGGGTTGTGCCCGATTTGTGCTCCTCTGTGCCGTTCGCGGTGTTTGATTATTTCGCGTAGCAAAAAAGTTATGGGGTTTTGAAAATTTGCCTTCCTCAATTAATTTATTAATTTTTTTATTTTAGTTTGTGCTGGGTTGTGCCCGATTTGTGGTCCTGTGTGCCGTTCGCGGAGTTTGATTATTTCGCATAACAAAAAAGTTATGGGGTTTTAAAAATTTATCTTCCTTAAGTAATTTATTAATTTTTTTATTTTTGTTTGTGCCGGGTTGTGCCCGATTTGTGCTCCTGTGTGCCGTTCGCAGAGTTTGATTATTTCGCATAGCAAAAAAGTTATGGGGTTTTAAAAATTTATCTTCCTTAATTAATTTATTAATTTTTTTATTTTTGTTTGTGCCGGGTTGTGCCCAATTTTTGCTCCTGTGTGCCGCTCATAGAGTTTGATTATTTCGCATAGCAAAAAAGTTATGGGGTTTTGAAAATTTGCCTTACTCAATTAATTTATTAATTTTTTTATTTTTGTTTGTGCCGGGTTGTGCCCGATTTGTGCTCCTGTGTGCCGTTCGCAGAGTTTGATTATTTCGCGTAGCAAAAAAGTTATGGGGTTTTGAAAATTTGCCTTCCTCAATTAATTTATTAATTTTTTTATTTTAGTTTGTGCTGGGTTGTGCCCGATTTGTGGTCCTGTGTGCCGTTCGCAGAGTTTGATTATTTCGCATAGCAAAAAAGTTATGGGGTTTTAAAAATTTATCTTCCTTAATTATTTTGTTAATTTTTTTATTTTTGTTTGTGCCGGGTTGTGCCCGATTTGTGCTCCTCTGTGCCGTTCGCGGTGTTTGATTATTTCGCGTAGCAAAAAAGTTATGGGGTTTTGAAAATTTGCCTTCCTCAATTAATTTATTAATTTTTTTATTTTAGTTTGTGCTGGGTTGTGCCCGATTTGTGGTCCTGTGTGCCGTTCGCGGAGTTTGATTATTTCGCATAGCAAAAAAGTTATGGGGTTTTGAAAATTTGCCTTACTCAATTAATTTATTAATTTTTTTATTTTTGTTTGTGCCGGGTTGTGCCCGATTTGTGCTCCTGTGTGCCGTTCGCAGAGTTTGATTATTTCGCGTAGCAAAAAAGTTATGGGGTTTTGAAAATTTGCCTTCCTCAATTAATTTATTAATTTTTTTATTTTAGTTTGTGCTGGGTTGTGCCCGATTTGTGGTCCTGTGTGCCGTTCGCAGAGTTTGATTATTTCGCATAGCAAAAAAGTTATGGGGTTTTAAAAATTTATCTTCCTTAATTATTTTGTTAATTTTTTTATTTTTGTTTGTGCCGGGTTGTGCCCGATTTGTGCTCCTCTGTGCCGTTCGCGGTGTTTGATTATTTCGCGTAGCAAAAAAGTTATGGGGTTTTGAAAATTTGCCTTCCTCAATTAATTTATTAATTTTTTTATTTTAGTTTGTGCTGGGTTGTGCCCGATTTGTGGTCCTGTGTGCCGTTCGCGGAGTTTGATTATTTCGCATAGCAAAAAAGTTATGGGGTTTTAAAAATTTATCTTCCTTAAGTAATTTATTAATTTTTTTATTTTTGTTTGTGCCGGGTTGTGCCCGATTTGTGCTCCTGTGTGCCGTTCGCAGAGTTTGATTAGTCCGCATAGCAAAAAAGTTATGGGGTTTTAAAAATTTATCTTCCTTAATTAATTTATTAATTTTTTTATTTTTGTTTGTGCCGGGTTGTGCCCAATTTGTGCTCCTCTGTGCCGCTCATAGAGTTTGATTATTTCGCATAGCAAAAAAGTTATGGGGTTTTGAAAATTTGCCTTACTCAATTAATTTATTAATTTTTTTATTTTTGTTTGTGCTGGGATGTGCCCGATTTGTGCTCCTGTGTGCCGCTCATAGAGTTTGATTATTTCGCATAGCAAAAAAGTTACGGGGTTTTGAAAATTTGCCTTCCTCAATTAATTTATTAATTTTTTTATTTTAGTTTGTGCTGGGTTGTGCCCGATTTGTGGTCCTGTGTGCCGTTCGCGGAGTTTGATTATTTCGCATAGCAAAAAAGTTATGGGGTTTTAAAAATTTATCTTCCTTAAGTAATTTATTAATTTTTTTATTTTTGTTTGTGCCGGGTTGTGCCCGATTTGTGCTCCTGTGTGCCGTTCGCAGAGTTTGATTAGTCCGCATAGCAAAAAAGTTATGGGGTTTTAAAAATTTATCTTCCTTAATTAATTTATTAATTTTTTTATTTTTGTTTGTGCCGGGTTGTGCCCGATTTGTGCTCCTGTGTGCCGTTCGCAGAGTTTGATTATTTCGCGTAGCAAAAAAGTTATGGGGTTTTGAAAATTTGCCTTCCTCAATTAATTTATTAATTTTTTTATTTTAGTTTGTGCTGGGTTGTGCCCGATTTGTGGTCCTGTGTGCCGTTCGCAGAGTTTGATTATTTCGCGTAGCAAAAAAGTTATGGGGTTTTGAAAATTTATCTTCCTTAATTAATTTATTAATTTTTTTATTTTAGTTTGTGCTGCGTTGTGCCCGATTTGTGCTCCTGTGTGCCGTTCGCAGAGTTTGATTATTTCGCGTAGCAAAAAAGTTATGGGGTTTTGAAAATTTGCCTTCCTCAATTAATTTATTAATTTTTTTATTTTAGTTTGTGCTGCGTTGTGCCCGATTTGTGGTCCTGTGTGCCGTTCGCAGAGTTTGATTATTTCGCATAGCAAAATAGTTATGGGGTTTTGAAAATTCATCTTCCTTAATTAATTTATTAATTTTTTTATTTTAGTTTGTGCTGGGATGTGCCCGATTTGTGCTCCTCTGTGCCGTTCGCGGAGTTTGATTATTTCGCATAGCAAAAAAGTTATGGGGTTTTAAAAATTTATCTTCCTTAATTAATTTATTAATTTTTTTATTTTTGTTTGTGCCGGGTTGTGCCCAATTTTTGCTCCTGTGTGCCGCTCATAGAGTTTGATTATTTCGCATAGCAAAAAAGTTATGGGGTTTTGAAAATTTGCCTTACTCAATTAATTTATTAATTTTTTTATTTTTGTTTGTGCCGGGTTGTGCCCGATTTGTGCTCCTGTGTGCCGTTCGCAGAGTTTGATTATTTCGCGTAGCAAAAAAGTTATGGGGTTTTGAAAATTTATCTTCCTTAATTAATTTATTAATTTTTTTATTTTAGTTTGTGCTGGGTTGTGCCCGATTTGTGGTCCTGTGTGCCGTTCGCAGAGTTTGATTATTTCGCATAGCAAAAAAGTTATGATGTTTTGAAAATTCATCTTCCTTAATTAATTTATTAATTTTTTTATTTTAGTTTGTGCTGGGATGTGCCCGATTTGTGCTCCTCTGTGCCGTTCGCGGAGTTTGATTATTTCGCATAGCAAAAAAGTTATGGGGTTTTAAAAATTTATCTTCCTTAATTAATTTATTAATTTTTTTATTTTTGTTTGTGCCGGGTTGTGCCCGTTTTGTGCTCCTGGGTGCCGTTCGCAGAGTTTGATTATTTCGCGTAGCAAAAAAGTTATGGGGTTTTGAAAATTTGCCTTCCTCAATTAATTTATTAATTTTTTTATTTTAGTTTGTGCTGGGTTGTGCCCGATTTGTGCTCCTGTGTGCCGCTCATAGAGTTTGATTATTTCGCATAGCAAAAAAGTTATGGGGTTTTGAAAATGCATCTTCCTTAATTAATTTATTAATTTTTTTATTTTTGTTTGTGCCGGGTTGTGCCCGATTTGTGCTCCTGTGTGCCGCTCATAGACTTTGATTATTTCGCATAGCAAAAAAGTTATGGGGTTTTGAAAATTTGCCTTCCTTAATTAATTTATTTTTTTTTTATTTTAGTTTGTGCTGGGATGTGCCCGATTTGTGCTCCTCTGTGCCGTTCGCGGAGTTTGATTATTTCGCATAGCAAAAAAGTTATGGGGTTTTAAAAATTTATCTTCCTTAATTAATTTATTAATTTTTTTATTTTTGTTTGTGCCGGGTTGTGCCCAATTTGTGCTCCTGTGTGCCGCTCATAGAGTTTGATTATTTCGCATAGCAAAAAAGTTATGGGGTTTTGAAAATTTGCCTTACTCAATTAATTTATTAATTTTTTTATTTTTGTTTGTGCCGGGTTGTGCCCGATTTGTGCTCCTGTGTGCCGTTCGCAGAGTTTGATTATTTCGCGTAGCAAAAAAGTTATGGGGTTTTGAAAATTTGCCTTCCTTAATTAATTTATTTTTTTTTATTTTAGTTTGTGCTGGGTTGTGCCCGATTTGTGCTCCTGTGTGCCGCTCATAGAGTTTGATTATTTCGCATAGCAAAAAAGTTATGGGGTTTTGAAAATTTGCCTTCCTTAATTAATTTATTTTTTTTTATTTTAGTTTGTGCTGGGTTGTGCCCGATTTGTGCTCCTGTGTGCCGTTCGCAGAGTTTGATTATTTCGCGTAGCAAAAAAGTTATGGGGTTTTAAAAATTTATCTTCCTTAATTAATTTATTAATTTTTTTATTTTTGTTTGTGCCGGGTTGTGCCCGATTTGTGCTCCTGTGTGCCGCTCATAGAGTTTGATTATTTCGCATGGCAAAAAAGTTATGGGGTTTTGACAATTTGTCTTCCTCAATTAATTTATTAATTTTTTTATTTTAGTTTGTGCTGGGTTGTGCCCGATTTGTGCTCCTGTGTGCCGCTCATAGAGTTTGATTATTTCGCATAGCAAAAAAGTTATGGGGTTTTGAAAATTTGACTTCCTTAATTAATTTATTTTTTTTTTATTTTAGTTTGTGCTGGGTTGTGCCCGATTTGTGCTCCTGTGTGCCGCTCATAGAGTTTGATTATTTCGCATAGCAAAAAAGTTATGGGGTTTTGAAAATGCATCTTCCTTAATTAATTTATTAATTTTTTTATTTTTGTTTGTGCCGCGTTGTGCCCGTTTTGTGCTCCTGGGTGCCGTTCGTAGAGTTTGATTATTTCGCATAGCAAAAAAGTTATGGGGTTTTGAAAATTTATCTTCCTCAATTAATTTATTATTTTTTTAATTTTTGTTTGTGCCGGGTTGTGCCCGATTTGTGCTCCTCTGTGCCGTTCGCGGTGTTTGATTATTTCGCATAGCAAAAAAGTTATGGGGTTTTGAAAATTTATCTTCCTTAATTAATTTATTTTTTTTTATTTTAGTTTGTGCTGGGTTGTGCCCGATTTGTGCTCCTGTGTGCCGCTCATAGAGTTTGATTATTTCGCATAGCAAAAAAGTTATGGGGTTTTGAAAATTTGCCTTCCTTAATTATTTTATTTTTTTTTTATTTTAGTTTGTGCTCGGTTGTGCCCGATTTGTGCTCCTGTGTGCCGCTCATAGAGTTTGATTATTTCGCATAGCTAAAAAGTTATGGGGTTTTGAAAATTTGCCTTCCTTAATTAATTTATTTTTTTTTATTTTAGTTTGTGCTGGGTTGTGCCCGATTTGTGCTCCTGTGTGCCGCTCATAGAGTTTGATTATTTCGCATAGCAAAAAAGTTATGGGGTTTTGAAAATTTGCCTTCCTTAATTAATTTATTTTTTTTTATTTTAGTTTGTGCTGGGTTGTGCCCGATTTGTGCTCCTGTGTGCCGCTCATAGAGTTTGATTATTTCGCATAGCAAAAAAGTTATGGGGTTTTGAAAATTTGCCTTCCTTAATTATTTTATTTTTTTTTTATTTTAGTTTGTGCTGGGTTGTGCCCGATTTGTGCTCCTGTGTGCCGCTCATAGAGTTTGATTATTTCGCATAGCAAAAAAGTTATGGGGTTTTGAAAATTTGTCTTCCTCAATTAATTTATTATTTTTTTAATTTTTGTTTGTGCCGGGTTGTGCCCGATTTGTGCTCCTGGGTGCAGTTCGTAGAGTTTGATTATTTCGCATAGCAAAAAAGTTATTGGGTTTTGAAAATTTATCTTCCTTAATTAATTTATTTTTTTTTATTTTAGTTTGTGCTGGGTTGTGCCCAATTTGTGCTACTGTGTGCCGTTCGCAGAGTTTGATTATTTCGCGTAGCAAAAAAGTTATGGGGTTTTGAAAATTTGCCTTCCTCAATTAATTTATTAATTTTTTTATTTTAGTTTGTGCTGGGTTGTGCCCGATTTGTGGTCCTGTGTGCCGTTCGCAGAGTTTTATTATTTCGCATAGCAAAAAAGTTATGGGGTTTTAAAAATTTATCTTCCTTAATTAATTTATTAATTTTTTTATTTTTGTTTGTGCCGGGTTGTGCCCGATTTGTGCTCCTGTGTGCCGCTCATAGACTTTGATTATTTCGCATAGCAAAAAAGTTATGGGGTTTTGAAAATTTGCCTTCCTTAATTAATTTATTTTTTTTTTATTTTAGTTTGTGCTGGGATGTGCCCGATTTGTGCTCCTCTGTGCCGTTCGCGGAGTTTGATTATTTCGCATAGCAAAAAAGTTATGGGGTTTTAAAAATTTATCTTCCTTAATTAATTTATTTTTTTTTTAATTTAGTTTGTGCTGGGTTGTGCCCGATTTGTGCTCCTGTGTGCCGCTCATAGAGTTTGATTATTTCGCATAGCAAAAAAGTTATGGGGTTTTGAAAATGCATCTTCCTTAATTAATTTATTAATTTTTTTATTTTTGTTTGTGCCGGGTTGTGCCCGATTTGTGCTCCTGTGTGCCGCTCATAGACTTTGATTATTTCGCATAGCAAAAAAGTTATGGGGTTTTGAAAATTTGCCTTCCTTAATTAATTTATTTTTTTTTTATTTTAGTTTGTGCTGGGATGTGCCCGATTTGTGCTCCTCTGTGCCGTTCGCGGAGTTTGATTATTTCGCATAGCAAAAAAGTTATGGGGTTTTAAAAATTTATCTTCCTTAATTAATTTATTAATTTTTTTATTTTTGTTTGTGCCGGGTTGTGCCCAATTTGTGCTCCTGTGTGCCGCTCATAGAGTTTGATTATTTCGCATAGCAAAAAAGTTATGGGGTTTTGAAAATTTGCCTTACTCAATTAATTTATTAATTTTTTTATTTTTGTTTGTGCCGGGTTGTGCCCGATTTGTGCTCCTGTGTGCCGTTCGCAGAGTTTGATTATTTCGCGTAGCAAAAAAGTTATGGGGTTTTGAAAATTTGCCTTCCTTAATTAATTTATTTTTTTTTATTTTAGTTTGTGCTGGGTTGTGCCCGATTTGTGCTCCTGTGTGCCGCTCATAGAGTTTGATTATTTCGCATAGCAAAAAAGTTATGGGGTTTTGAAAATTTGCCTTCCTTAATTAATTTATTTTTTTTTATTTTAGTTTGTGCTGGGTTGTGCCCGATTTGTGCTCCTGTGTGCCGTTCGCAGAGTTTGATTATTTCGCGTAGCAAAAAAGTTATGGGGTTTTAAAAATTTATCTTCCTTAATTAATTTATTAATTTTTTTATTTTTGTTTGTGCCGGGTTGTGCCCGATTTGTGCTCCTGTGTGCCGCTCATAGAGTTTGATTATTTCGCATGGCAAAAAAGTTATGGGGTTTTGACAATTTGTCTTCCTCAATTAATTTATTAATTTTTTTATTTTAGTTTGTGCTGGGTTGTGCCCGATTTGTGCTCCTGTGTGCCGCTCATAGAGTTTGATTATTTCGCATAGCAAAAAAGTTATGGGGTTTTGAAAATTTGACTTCCTTAATTAATTTATTTTTTTTTTATTTTAGTTTGTGCTGGGTTGTGCCCGATTTGTGCTCCTGTGTGCCGCTCATAGAGTTTGATTATTTCGCATAGCAAAAAAGTTATGGGGTTTTGAAAATGCATCTTCCTTAATTAATTTATTAATTTTTTTATTTTTGTTTGTGCCGGGTTGTGCCCGTTTTGTGCTCCTGGGTGCCGTTCGTAGAGTTTGATTATTTCGCATAGCAAAAAAGTTATGGGGTTTTGAAAATTTATCTTCCTCAATTAATTTATTATTTTTTTAATTTTTGTTTGTGCCGGGTTGTGCCCGATTTGTGCTCCTGGGTGCAGTTCGTAGAGTTTGATTATTTCGCATAGCAAAAAAGTTATGGGGTTTTGAAAATTCATCTTCCTTAATTAATTTATTAATTTTTTTATTTTAGTTTGTGCTGGGATGTGCCCGATTTGTGCTCCTCTGTGCCGTTCGCGGAGTTTGATTATTTCGCATAGCAAAAAAGTTATGGGGTTTTAAAAATTTATCTTCCTTAATTAATTTATTAATTTTTTTATTTTTGTTTGTGCCGGGTTGTGCCCAATTTGTGCTCCTGTGTGCCGCTCATAGAGTTTGATTATTTCGCATAGCAAAAAAGTTATGGGGTTTTGAAAATTTGCCTTACTCAATTAATTTATTAATTTTTTTATTTTTGTTTGTGCCGGGTTGTGCCCGATTTGTGCTCCTTTGTGCCGTTCGCAGAGTTTGATTATTTCGCGTAGCAAAAAAGTTATGGGGTTTTGAAAATTTGCCTTCCTCAATTAATTTATTAATTTTTTTATTTTAGTTTGTGCTGGGTTGTGCCCGATTTGTGGTCCTGTGTGCCGTTCGCAGAGTTTGATTATTTCGCATAGCAAAAAAGTTATGGGGTTTTAAAAATTTATCTTCCTTAATTATTTTGTTAATTTTTTTATTTTTGCTTGTGCCGGGTTGTGCCCGATTTGTGCTCCTCTGTGCCGTTCGCGGTGTTTGATTATTTCGCATAGCAAAAAAGTTATGGGGTTTTGAAAATTTATCTTCCTTAATTAATTTATTTTTTTTTATTTTAGTTTGTGCTGGGTTGTGCCCGATTTGTGCTCCTGTGTGCCGCTCATAGAGTTTGATTATTTCGCATAGCAAAAAAGTTATGGGGTTTTGAAAATTTGCCTTCCTTAATTATTTTATTTTTTTTTTATTTTAGTTTGTGCTCGGTTGTGCCCGATTTGTGCTCCTGTGTGCCGCTCATAGAGTTTGATTATTTCGCATAGCTAAAAAGTTATGGGGTTTTGAAAATTTGCCTTCCTTAATTAATTTATTTTTTTTTATTTTAGTTTGTGCTGGGTTGTGCCCGATTTGTGCTCCTGTGTGCCGCTCATAGAGTTTGATTATTTCGCATAGCAAAAAAGTTATGGGGTTTTGAAAATTTGCCTTCCTTAATTAATTTATTTTTTTTTATTTTAGTTTGTGCTGGGTTGTGCCCGATTTGTGCTCCTGTGTGCCGCTCATAGAGTTTGATTATTTCGCATAGCAAAAAAGTTATGGGGTTTTGAAAATTTGCCTTCCTTAATTATTTTATTTTTTTTTTATTTTAGTTTGTGCTGGGTTGTGCCCGATTTGTGCTCCTGTGTGCCGCTCATAGAGTTTGATTATTTCGCATAGCAAAAAAGTTATGGGGTTTTGAAAATTTGTCTTCCTCAATTAATTTATTATTTTTTTAATTTTTGTTTGTGCCGGGTTGTGCCCGATTTGTGCTCCTGGGTGCAGTTCGTAGAGTTTGATTATTTCGCATAGCAAAAAAGTTATTGGGTTTTGAAAATTTATCTTCCTTAATTAATTTATTTTTTTTTATTTTAGTTTGTGCTGGGTTGTGCCCAATTTGTGCTCCTGTGTGCCGTTCGCAGAGTTTGATTATTTCGCGTAGCAAAAAAGTTATGGGGTTTTGAAAATTTGCCTTCCTCAATTAATTTATTAATTTTTTTATTTTAGTTTGTGCTGGGTTGTGCCCGATTTGTGGTCCTGTGTGCCGTTCGCAGAGTTTTATTATTTCGCATAGCAAAAAAGTTATGGGGTTTTAAAAATTTATCTTCCTTAATTATTTTGTTAATTTTTTTATTTTTGTTTGTGCCGGGTTGTGCCCGATTTGTGCTCCTGTGTGCCGTTCGCAGAGTTTGATTATTTCGCGTAGCAAAAAAGTTATGGGGTTTTAAAAATTTATCTTCCTTAATTAATTTATTAATTTTTTTTTTTTGTTTGTGCCGGGTTGTGCCCGATTTGTGCTCCTGTGTGCCGCTCATAGAGTTTGATTATTTCGCATGGCAAAAAAGTTATGGGGTTTTGACAATTTGTCTTCCTCAATTAATTTATTAATTTTTTTATTTTAGTTTGTGCTGGGTTGTGCCCGATTTGTGCTCCTGTGTGCCGCTCATAGAGTTTGATTATTTCGCATAGCAAAAAAGTTATGGGGTTTTGAAAATTTGACTTCCTTAATTAATTTATTTTTTTTTTATTTTAGTTTGTGCTGGGTTGTGCCCGATTTGTGCTCCTGTGTGCCGCTCATAGAGTTTGATTATTTCGCATAGCAAAAAAGTTATGGGGTTTTGAAAATGCATCTTCCTTAATTAATTTATTAATTTTTTTATTTTTGTTTGTGCCGGGTTGTGCCCGTTTTGTGCTCCTGGGTGCCGTTCGTAGTGTTTGATTATTTCGCATAGCAAAAAAGTTATGGGGTTTTGAAAATTTATCTTCCTCAATTAATTTATTATTTTTTTAATTTTAGTTTGTGCTGGGTTGTGCCCGATTTGTGCTCCTGTGTGCCGCTCATAGAGTTTGATTATTTCGCATAGCAAAAAAGTTATGGGGTTTTGAAAATTTATCTTCCTTAATTAATTTATTTTTTTTTATTTTAGTTTGTGCTGGGTTGTGCCCGTTTTGTGCTCCTGTGTGCCGTTCGTAGAGTTTGATTATTTCGCATAGCAAAAAAGTTATGGGGTTTTGAAAATTTGTCTTCCTCAATTAATTTATTTTTTTTTTATTTTAGTTTGTGCTGGGTTGTGCCCGATTTGTGCTCCTGTGTGCCGCTCATAAGGTTTGATTATTTCGCATAGCAAAAAAGTTATGGGGTTTTGAAAATTCATCTTCCTTAATTAATTTATTTTTTTTTATTTTAGTTTGTGCCGGGTTGTGCCCGATTTGTGCTCCTGTGTGCCGTTCGCAGAGTTTGATTATTTCGCATGGCAAAAAAGTTATGGGGTTTTGAAAATTTGCCTTCCTTAATTAATTTATTTTTTTTTTAATTTAGTTTGTGCTGGGTTGTGCCCGATTTGTGCTCCTGTGTGCCGCTCATAGAGTTTGATTATTTCGCATAGCAAAAAAGTTATGGGGTTTTGAAAATGCATCTTCCTTAATTAATTTATTAATTTTTTTATTTTTGTTTGTGCCGGGTTGTGCCCGATTTGTGCTCCTGTGTGCCGCTCATAGACTTTGATTATTTCGCATAGCAAAAAAGTTATGGGGTTTTGAAAATTTGCCTTCCTTAATTAATTTATTTTTTTTTTATTTTAGTTTGTGCTGGGATGTGCCCGATTTGTGCTCCTCTGTGCCGTTCGCGGAGTTTGATTATTTCGCATAGCAAAAAAGTTATGGGGTTTTAAAAATTTATCTTCCTTAATTAATTTATTAATTTTTTTATTTTTGTTTGTGCCGGGTTGTGCCCAATTTGTGCTCCTGTGTGCCGCTCATAGAGTTTGATTATTTCGCATAGCAAAAAAGTTATGGGGTTTTGAAAATTTGCCTTACTCAATTAATTTATTAATTTTTTTATTTTTGTTTGTGCCGGGTTGTGCCCGATTTGTGCTCCTGTGTGCCGTTCGCAGAGTTTGATTATTTCGCGTAGCAAAAAAGTTATGGGGTTTTGAAAATTTGCCTTCCTTAATTAATTTATTTTTTTTTATTTTAGTTTGTGCTGGGTTGTGCCCGATTTGTGCTCCTGTGTGCCGCTCATAGAGTTTGATTATTTCGCATAGCAAAAAAGTTATGGGGTTTTGAAAATTTGCCTTCCTTAATTAATTTATTTTTTTTTATTTTAGTTTGTGCTGGGTTGTGCCCGATTTGTGCTCCTGTGTGCCGTTCGCAGAGTTTGATTATTTCGCGTAGCAAAAAAGTTATGGGGTTTTAAAAATTTATCTTCCTTAATTAATTTATTAATTTTTTTATTTTTGTTTGTGCCGGGTTGTGCCCGATTTGTGCTCCTGTGTGCCGCTCATAGAGTTTGATTATTTCGCATGGCAAAAAAGTTATGGGGTTTTGACAATTTGTCTTCCTCAATTAATTTATTAATTTTTTTATTTTAGTTTGTGCTGGGTTGTGCCCGATTTGTGCTCCTGTGTGCCGCTCATAGAGTTTGATTATTTCGCATAGCAAAAAAGTTATGGGGTTTTGAAAATTTGACTTCCTTAATTAATTTATTTTTTTTTTATTTTAGTTTGTGCTGGGTTGTGCCCGATTTGTGCTCCTGTGTGCCGCTCATAGAGTTTGATTATTTCGCATAGCAAAAAAGTTATGGGGTTTTGAAAATGCATCTTCCTTAATTAATTTATTAATTTTTTTATTTTTGTTTGTGCCGGGTTGTGCCCGTTTTGTGCTCCTGGGTGCCGTTCGTAGAGTTTGATTATTTCGCATAGCAAAAAAGTTATGGGGTTTTGAAAATTTATCTTCCTCAATTAATTTATTATTTTTTTAATTTTTGTTTGTGCCGGGTTGTGCCCGATTTGTGCTCCTGGGTGCAGTTCGTAGAGTTTGATTATTTCGCATAGCAAAAAAGTTATGGGGTTTTGAAAATTCATCTTCCTTAATTAATTTATTAATTTTTTTATTTTAGTTTGTGCTGGGATGTGCCCGATTTGTGCTCCTCTGTGCCGTTCGCGGAGTTTGATTATTTCGCATAGCAAAAAAGTTATGGGGTTTTAAAAATTTATCTTCCTTAATTAATTTATTAATTTTTTTATTTTTGTTTGTGCCGGGTTGTGCCCGTTTTGTGCTCCTGGGTGCCGTTCGTAGAGTTTGATTATTTCGCATAGCAAAAAAGTTATGGGGTTTTGAAAATTTATCTTCCTCAATTAATTTATTATTTTTTTAATTTTTGTTTGTGCCGGGTTGTGCCCGATTTGTGCTCCTGGGTGCAGTTCGTAGAGTTTGATTATTTCGCATAGCAAAAAAGTTATGGGGTTTTGAAAATTCATCTTCCTTAATTAATTTATTAATTTTTTTATTTTAGTTTGTGCTGGGATGTGCCCGATTTGTGCTCCTCTGTGCCGTTCGCGGAGTTTGATTATTTCGCATAGCAAAAAAGTTATGGGGTTTTAAAAATTTATCTTCCTTAATTAATTTATTAATTTTTTTATTTTTGTTTGTGCCGGGTTGTGCCCAATTTGTGCTCCTGTGTGCCGCTCATAGAGTTTGATTATTTCGCATAGCAAAAAAGTTATGGGGTTTTGAAAATTTGCCTTACTCAATTAATTTATTAATTTTTTTATTTTTGTTTGTGCCGGGTTGTGCCCGATTTGTGCTCCTTTGTGCCGTTCGCAGAGTTTGATTATTTCGCGTAGCAAAAAAGTTATGGGGTTTTGAAAATTTGCCTTCCTCAATTAATTTATTAATTTTTTTATTTTAGTTTGTGCTGGGTTGTGCCCGATTTGTGGTCCTGTGTGCCGTTCGCAGAGTTTGATTATTTCGCATAGCAAAAAAGTTATGGGGTTTTAAAAATTTATCTTCCTTAATTATTTTGTTAATTTTTTTATTTTTGCTTGTGCCGGGTTGTGCCCGATTTGTGCTCCTCTGTGCCGTTCGCGGTGTTTGATTATTTCGCATAGCAAAAAAGTTATGGGGTTTTGAAAATTTATCTTCCTTAATTAATTTATTTTTTTTTATTTTAGTTTGTGCTGGGTTGTGCCCGATTTGTGCTCCTGTGTGCCGCTCATAGAGTTTGATTATTTCGCATAGCAAAAAAGTTATGGGGTTTTGAAAATTTGCCTTCCTTAATTATTTTATTTTTTTTTTATTTTAGTTTGTGCTCGGTTGTGCCCGATTTGTGCTCCTGTGTGCCGCTCATAGAGTTTGATTATTTCGCATAGCTAAAAAGTTATGGGGTTTTGAAAATTTGCCTTCCTTAATTAATTTATTTTTTTTTATTTTAGTTTGTGCTGGGTTGTGCCCGATTTGTGCTCCTGTGTGCCGCTCATAGAGTTTGATTATTTCGCATAGCAAAAAAGTTATGGGGTTTTGAAAATTTGCCTTCCTTAATTAATTTATTTTTTTTTATTTTAGTTTGTGCTGGGTTGTGCCCGATTAGTGCTCCTGTGTGCCGCTCATAGAGTTTGATTATTTCGCATAGCAAAAAAGTTATGGGGTTTTGAAAATTTGCCTTCCTTAATTATTTTATTTTTTTTTTATTTTAGTTTGTGCTGGGTTGTGCCCGATTTGTGCTCCTGTGTGCCGCTCATAGAGTTTGATTATTTCGCATAGCAAAAAAGTTATGGGGTTTTGAAAATTTGTCTTCCTCAATTAATTTATTATTTTTTTAATTTTTGTTTGTGCCGGGTTGTGCCCGATTTGTGCTCCTGGGTGCAGTTCGTAGAGTTTGATTATTTCGCATAGCAAAAAAGTTATTGGGTTTTGAAAATTTATCTTCCTTAATTAATTTATTTTTTTTTATTTTAGTTTGTGCTGGGTAGTGCCCAATTTGTGCTCCTGTGTGCCGTTCGCAGAGTTTGATTATTTCGCGTAGCAAAAAAGTTATGGGGTTTTGAAAATTTGCCTTCCTCAATTAATTTATTAATTTTTTTATTTTAGTTTGTGCTGGGTTGTGCCCGATTTGTGGTCCTGTGTGCCGTTCGCAGAGTTTTATTATTTCGCATAGCAAAAAAGTTATGGGGTTTTAAAAATTTATCTTCCTTAATTATTTTGTTAATTTTTTTATTTTTGTTTGTGCCGGGTTGTGCCCGATTTGTGCTCCTGTGTGCCGTTCGCAGAGTTTGATTATTTCGCGTAGCAAAAAAGTTATGGGGTTTTAAAAATTTATCTTCCTTAATTAATTTATTAATTTTTTTATTTTTGTTTGTGCCGGGTTGTGCCCGATTTGTGCTCCTGTGTGCCGCTCATAGAGTTTGATTATTTCGCATGGCAAAAAAGTTATGGGGTTTTGACAATTTGTCTTCCTCAATTAATTTATTAATTTTTTTATTTTAGTTTGTGCTGGGTTGTGCCCGATTTGTGCTCCTGTGTGCCGCTCATAGAGTTTGATTATTTCGCATAGCAAAAAAGTTATGGGGTTTTGAAAATTTGACTTCCTTAATTAATTTATTTTTTTTTTATTTTAGTTTGTGCTGGGTTGTGCCCGATTTGTGCTCCTGTGTGCCGCTCATAGAGTTTGATTATTTCGCATAGCAAAAAAGTTATGGGGTTTTGAAAATGCATCTTCCTTAATTAATTTATTAATTTTTTTATTTTAGTTTGTGCCGGGTTGTGCCCGTTTTGTGCTCCTGGGTGCCGTTCGTAGAGTTTGATTATTTCGCATAGCTAAAAAGTTATGAGGTTTTGAAAATTTGCCTTCCTTAATTAATTTATTTTTTTTTATTTTAGTTTGTGCTGGGTTGTGCCCGATTTGTGCTCCTGTGTGCCGCTCATAGAGTTTGATTATTTCGCATAGCAAAAAAGTTATGGGGTTTTGAAAATTTATCTTCCTTAATTAATTTATTTTTTTTTATTTTAGTTTGTGCTGGGTTGTGCCCGTTTTGTGCTCCTGTGTGCCGTTCGTAGAGTTTGATTATTTCGCATAGCAAAAAAGTTATGGGGTTTTGAAAATTTGTCTTCCTCAATTAATTTATTTTTTTTTTTATTTTAGTTTGTGCTGGGTTGTGCCCGATTTGTGCTCCTGTGTGCCGTTCATAAGGTTTGATTATTTCGCATAGCAAAAAAGTTATGGGGTTTTGAAAATTCATCTTCCTTAATTAATTTATTTTTTTTTATTTTAGTTTGTGCCGGGTTGTGCCCGATTTGTGCTCCTGTGTGCCGTTCGCAGAGTTTGATTATTTCGCATGGCAAAAAAGTTATGGGGTTTTGAAAATTTGCCTTCCTTAATTAATTTATTTTTTTTTTAATTTAGTTTGTGCTGGGTTGTGCCCGATTTGTGCTCCTGTGTGCCGCTCATAGAGTTTGATTATTTCGCATAGCAAAAAAGTTATGGGGTTTTAAAAATTTATCTTCCTTAATTAATTTATTAATTTTTTTATTTTTGTTTGTGCCGGGTTGTGCCCAATTTGTGCTCCTGTGTGCCGCTCATAGAGTTTGATTATTTCGCATAGCAAAAAAGTTATGGGGTTTTGAAAATTTGCCTTACTCAATTAATTTATTAATTTTTTTATTTTTGTTTGTGCCGGGTTGTGCCCGTTTTGTGCTCCTGTGCCGTTCGTAGAGTTTGATTATTTCGCATAGCAAAAAAGTTATGGGGTTTTGAAAATTTATCTTCCTTAATTAATTTATTTTTTTTTATTTTAGTTTGTGCTGGGTTGTGCCCGATTTGTGCTCCTGTCTGCCGCTCATAGAGTTTGATTATTTCGCATAGCAAAAAAGTTATGGGGTTTTGAAAATTTATCTTCCTTAATTAATTTATTTTTTTTTATTTTAGTTTGTGCTGGGTTGTGCCCAATTTGTGCTCCTGTGTGCCGTTCGCAGAGTTTGATTATTTCGCGTAGCAAAAAAGTTATGGGGTTTTAAAAATTTATCTTCCTTAATTAATTTATTAATTTTTTTATTTTTGTTTGTGCCGGGTTGTGCCCGATTTGTGCTCCTGTGTGCCGCTCATAGAGTTTGATTATTTCGCATAGCTAAAAAGTTATGGGGTTTTGAAAATTTGCCTTCCTTAATTAATTTATTTTTTTTTATTTTAGTTTGTGCTGGGTTGTGCCCGATTTGTGCTCCTGTCTGCCGCTCATAGAGTTTGATTATTTCGCATAGCAAAAAAGTTATGGGGTTTTGAAAATTTGTCTTCCTCAATTAATTTATTTTTTTTTTATTTTAGTTTGTGCTGGGTTGTGCCCGATTTGTGCTCCTGTGTGCCGCTCATAAGGTTTGATTATTTCGCATAGCAAAAAAGTTATGGGGTTTTGAAAATTCATCTTCCTTAATTAATTTATTTTTTTTTATTTTAGTTTGTGCCGGGTTGTGCCCGATTTGTGCTCCTGTGTGCCGTTCGCAGAGTTTGATTATTTCGCATGGCAAAAAAGTTATGGGGTTTTGAAAATTTGCCTTCCTTAATTAATTTATTTTTTTTTTAATTTAGTTTGTGCTGGGTTGTGCCCGATTTGTGCTCCTGTGTGCCGCTCATAGAGTTTGATTATTTCGCATAGCAAAAAAGTTATGGGGTTTTGAAAATGCATCTTCCTTAATTAATTTATTAATTTTTTTATTTTTGTTTGTGCCGGGTTGTGCCCGATTTGTGCTCCTGTGTGCCGCTCATAGACTTTGATTATTTCGCATAGCAAAAAAGTTATGGGGTTTTGAAAATTTGCCTTCCTTAATTAATTTATTTTTTTTTTATTTTAGTTTGTGCTGGGATGTGCCCGATTTGTGCTCCTCTGTGCCGTTCGCGGAGTTTGATTATTTCGCATAGCAAAAAAGTTATGGGGTTTTAAAAATTTATCTTCCTTAATTAATTTATTAATTTTTTTATTTTTGTTTGTGCCGGGTTGTGCCCAATTTGTGCTCCTGTGTGCCGCTCATAGAGTTTGATTATTTCGCATAGCAAAAAAGTTATGGGGTTTTGAAAATTTGCCTTACTCAATTAATTTATTAATTTTTTTATTTTTGTTTGTGCCGGGTTGTGCCCGATTTGTGCTCCTGTGTGCCGTTCGCAGAGTTTGATTATTTCGCGTAGCAAAAAAGTTATGGGGTTTTGAAAATTTGCCTTCCTTAATTAATTTATTTTTTTTTATTTTAGTTTGTGCTGGGTTGTGCCCGATTTGTGCTCCTGTGTGCCGCTCATAGAGTTTGATTATTTCGCATAGCAAAAAAGTTATGGGGTTTTGAAAATTTGCCTTCCTTAATTAATTTATTTTTTTTTATTTTAGTTTGTGCTGGGTTGTGCCCGATTTGTGCTCCTGTGTGCCGTTCGCAGAGTTTGATTATTTCGCGTAGCAAAAAAGTTATGGGGTTTTAAAAATTTATCTTCCTTAATTAATTTATTAATTTTTTTATTTTTGTTTGTGCCGGGTTGTGCCCGATTTGTGCTCCTGTGTGCCGCTCATAGAGTTTGATTATTTCGCATGGCAAAAAAGTTATGGGGTTTTGACAATTTGTCTTCCTCAATTAATTTATTAATTTTTTTATTTTAGTTTGTGCTGGGTTGTGCCCGATTTGTGCTCCTGTGTGCCGCTCATAGAGTTTGATTATTTCGCATAGCAAAAAAGTTATGGGGTTTTGAAAATTTGACTTCCTTAATTAATTTATTTTTTTTTTATTTTAGTTTGTGCTGGGTTGTGCCCGATTTGTGCTCCTGTGTGCCGCTCATAGAGTTTGATTATTTCGCATAGCAAAAAAGTTATGGGGTTTTGAAAATGCATCTTCCTTAATTAATTTATTAATTTTTTTATTTTTGTTTGTGCCGGGTTGTGCCCGTTTTGTGCTCCTGGGTGCCGTTCGTAGAGTTTGATTATTTCGCATAGCAAAAAAGTTATGGGGTTTTGAAAATTTATCTTCCTCAATTAATTTATTATTTTTTTAATTTTTGTTTGTGCCGGGTTGTGCCCGATTTGTGCTCCTGGGTGCAGTTGGTAGAGTTTGATTATTTCGCATAGCAAAAAAGTTATGGGGTTTTGAAAATTCATCTTCCTTAATTAATTTATTAATTTTTTTATTTTAGTTTGTGCTGGGATGTGCCCGATTTGTGCTCCTCTGTGCCGTTCGCGGAGTTTGATTATTTCGCATAGCAAAAAAGTTATGGGGTTTTAAAAATTTATCTTCCTTAATTAATTTATTAATTTTTTTATTTTTGTTTGTGCCGGGTTGTGCCCGTTTTGTGCTCCTGGGTGCCGTTCGTAGAGTTTGATTATTTCGCATAGCAAAAAAGTTATGGGGTTTTGAAAATTTATCTTCCTCAATTAATTTATTATTTTTTTAATTTTTGTTTGTGCCGGGTTGTGCCCGATTTGTGCTCCTGGGTGCAGTTCGTAGAGTTTGATTATTTCGCATAGCAAAAAAGTTATGGGGTTTTGAAAATTCATCTTCCTTAATTAATTTATTAATTTTTTTATTTTAGTTTGTGCTGGGATGTGCCCGATTTGTGCTCCTCTGTGCCGTTCGCGGAGTTTGATTATTTCGCATAGCAAAAAAGTTATGGGGTTTTAAAAATTTATCTTCCTTAATTAATTTATTAATTTTTTTATTTTTGTTTGTGCCGGGTTGTGCCCAATTTGTGCTCCTGTGTGCCGCTCATAGAGTTTGATTATTTCGCATAGCAAAAAAGTTATGGGGTTTTGAAAATTTGCCTTACTCAATTAATTTATTAATTTTTTTATTTTTGTTTGTGCCGGGTTGTGCCCGATTTGTGCTCCTTTGTGCCGTTCGCAGAGTTTGATTATTTCGCGTAGCAAAAAAGTTATGGGGTTTTGAAAATTTGCCTTCCTCAATTAATTTATTAATTTTTTTATTTTAGTTTGTGCTGGGTTGTGCCCGATTTGTGGTCCTGTGTGCCGTTCGCAGAGTTTGATTATTTCGCATAGCAAAAAAGTTATGGGGTTTTAAAAATTTATCTTCCTTAATTATTTTGTTAATTTTTTTATTTTAGTTTGTGCTGGGTTGTGCCCGATTTGTGCTCCTGTGTGCCGCTCATAGAGTTTGATTATTTCGCATAGCAAAAAAGTTATGGGGTTTTGAAAATTTGACTTCCTTAATTAATTTATTTTTTTTTTATTTTAGTTTGTGCTGGGTTGTGCCCGATTTGTGCTCCTGTGTGCCGCTCATAGAGTTTGATTATTTCGCATAGCAAAAAAGTTATGGGGTTTTGAAAATGCATCTTCCTTAATTAATTTATTAATTTTTTTATTTTTGTTTGTGCCGGGTTGTGCCCGTTTTGTGCTCCTGGGTGCCGTTCGTAGAGTTTGATTATTTCGCATAGCAAAAAAGTTATGGGGTTTTGAAAATTTATCTTCCTCAATTAATTTATTATTTTTTTAATTTTTGTTTGTGCCGGGTTGTGCCCGATTTGTGCTCCTGGGTGCAGTTGGTAGAGTTTGATTATTTCGCATAGCAAAAAAGTTATGGGGTTTTGAAAATTCATCTTCCTTAATTAATTTATTAATTTTTTTATTTTAGTTTGTGCTGGGATGTGCCCGATTTGTGCTCCTCTGTGCCGTTCGCGGAGTTTGATTATTTCGCATAGCAAAAAAGTTATGGGGTTTTAAAAATTTATCTTCCTTAATTATTTTGTTAATTTTTTTATTTTAGTTTGTGCTGGGTTGTGCCCGATTTGTGCTCCTGTGTGCCGCTCATAGAGTTTGATTATTTCGCATAGCAAAAAAGTTATGGGGTTTTGAAAATTTGCCTTACTCAATTAATTTATTAATTTTTTTATTTTTGTTTGTGCCGGGTTGTGCCCGATTTGTGCTCCTTTGTGCCGTTCGCAGAGTTTGATTATTTCGCGTAGCAAAAAAGTTATGGGGTTTTGAAAATTTGCCTTCCTCAATTAATTTATTAATTTTTTTATTTTAGTTTGTGCTGGGTTGTGCCCGATTTGTGGTCCTGTGTGCCGTTCGCAGAGTTTGATTATTTCGCATAGCAAAAAAGTTATGGGGTTTTAAAAATTTATCTTCCTTAATTATTTTGTTAATTTTTTTATTTTTGCTTGTGCCGGGTTGTGCCCGATTTGTGCTCCTCTGTGCCGTTCGCGGTGTTTGATTATTTCGCATAGCAAAAAAGTTATGGGGTTTTGAAAATTTATCTTCCTTAATTAATTTATTTTTTTTTATTTTAGTTTGTGCTGGGTTGTGCCCGATTTGTGCTCCTGTGTGCCGCTCATAGAGTTTGATTATTTCGCATAGCAAAAAAGTTATGGGGTTTTGAAAATTTGCCTTCCTTAATTATTTTATTTTTTTTTTATTTTAGTTTGTGCTCGGTTGTGCCCGATTTGTGCTCCTGTGTGCCGCTCATAGAGTTTGATTATTTCGCATAGCTAAAAAGTTATGGGGTTTTGAAAATTTGCCTTCCTTAATTAATTTATTTTTTTTTATTTTAGTTTGTGCTGGGTTGTGCCCGATTTGTGCTCCTGTGTGCCGCTCATAGAGTTTGATTATTTCGCATAGCAAAAAAGTTATGGGGTTTTGAAAATTTGCCTTCCTTAATTAATTTATTTTTTTTTATTTTAGTTTGTGCTGGGTTGTGCCCGATTAGTGCTCCTGTGTGCCGCTCATAGAGTTTGATTATTTCGCATAGCAAAAAAGTTATGGGGTTTTGAAAATTTGCCTTCCTTAATTATTTTATTTTTTTTTTATTTTAGTTTGTGCTGGGTTGTGCCCGATTTGTGCTCCTGTGTGCCGCTCATAGAGTTTGATTATTTCGCATAGCAAAAAAGTTATGGGGTTTTGAAAATTTGTCTTCCTCAATTAATTTATTATTTTTTTAATTTTTGTTTGTGCCGGGTTGTGCCCGATTTGTGCTCCTGGGTGCAGTTCGTAGAGTTTGATTATTTCGCATAGCAAAAAAGTTATTGGGTTTTGAAAATTTATCTTCCTTAATTAATTTATTTTTTTTTATTTTAGTTTGTGCTGGGTAGTGCCCAATTTGTGCTCCTGTGTGCCGTTCGCAGAGTTTGATTATTTCGCGTAGCAAAAAAGTTATGGGGTTTTGAAAATTTGCCTTCCTCAATTAATTTATTAATTTTTTTATTTTAGTTTGTGCTGGGTTGTGCCCGATTTGTGGTCCTGTGTGCCGTTCGCAGAGTTTTATTATTTCGCATAGCAAAAAAGTTATGGGGTTTTAAAAATTTATCTTCCTTAATTATTTTGTTAATTTTTTTATTTTTGTTTGTGCCGGGTTGTGCCCGATTTGTGCTCCTGTGTGCCGTTCGCAGAGTTTGATTATTTCGCGTAGCAAAAAAGTTATGGGGTTTTAAAAATTTATCTTCCTTAATTAATTTATTAATTTTTTTATTTTTGTTTGTGCCGGGTTGTGCCCGATTTGTGCTCCTGTGTGCCGCTCATAGAGTTTGATTATTTCGCATGGCAAAAAAGTTATGGGGTTTTGACAATTTGTCTTCCTCAATTAATTTATTAATTTTTTTATTTTAGTTTGTGCTGGGTTGTGCCCGATTTGTGCTCCTGTGTGCCGCTCATAGAGTTTGATTATTTCGCATAGCAAAAAAGTTATGGGGTTTTGAAAATTTGACTTCCTTAATTAATTTATTTTTTTTTTATTTTAGTTTGTGCTGGGTTGTGCCCGATTTGTGCTCCTGTGTGCCGCTCATAGAGTTTGATTATTTCGCATAGCAAAAAAGTTATGGGGTTTTGAAAATGCATCTTCCTTAATTAATTTATTAATTTTTTTATTTTAGTTTGTGCCGGGTTGTGCCCGTTTTGTGCTCCTGGGTGCCGTTCGTAGAGTTTGATTATTTCGCATAGCTAAAAAGTTATGAGGTTTTGAAAATTTGCCTTCCTTAATTAATTTATTTTTTTTTATTTTAGTTTGTGCTGGGTTGTGCCCGATTTGTGCTCCTGTGTGCCGCTCATAGAGTTTGATTATTTCGCATAGCAAAAAAGTTATGGGGTTTTGAAAATTTATCTTCCTTAATTAATTTATTTTTTTTTATTTTAGTTTGTGCTGGGTTGTGCCCGTTTTGTGCTCCTGTGTGCCGTTCGTAGAGTTTGATTATTTCGCATAGCAAAAAAGTTATGGGGTTTTGAAAATTTGTCTTCCTCAATTAATTTATTTTTTTTTTTATTTTAGTTTGTGCTGGGTTGTGCCCGATTTGTGCTCCTGTGTGCCGTTCATAAGGTTTGATTATTTCGCATAGCAAAAAAGTTATGGGGTTTTGAAAATTCATCTTCCTTAATTAATTTATTTTTTTTTATTTTAGTTTGTGCCGGGTTGTGCCCGATTTGTGCTCCTGTGTGCCGTTCGCAGAGTTTGATTATTTCGCATGGCAAAAAAGTTATGGGGTTTTGAAAATTTGCCTTCCTTAATTAATTTATTTTTTTTTTAATTTAGTTTGTGCTGGGTTGTGCCCGATTTGTGCTCCTGTGTGCCGCTCATAGAGTTTGATTATTTCGCATAGCAAAAAAGTTATGGGGTTTTAAAAATTTATCTTCCTTAATTAATTTATTAATTTTTTTATTTTTGTTTGTGCCGGGTTGTGCCCAATTTGTGCTCCTGTGTGCCGCTCATAGAGTTTGATTATTTCGCATAGCAAAAAAGTTATGGGGTTTTGAAAATTTGCCTTACTCAATTAATTTATTAATTTTTTTATTTTTGTTTGTGCCGGGTTGTGCCCGTTTTGTGCTCCTGTGCCGTTCGTAGAGTTTGATTATTTCGCATAGCAAAAAAGTTATGGGGTTTTGAAAATTTATCTTCCTTAATTAATTTATTTTTTTTTATTTTAGTTTGTGCTGGGTTGTGCCCGATTTGTGCTCCTGTCTGCCGCTCATAGAGTTTGATTATTTCGCATAGCAAAAAAGTTATGGGGTTTTGAAAATTTATCTTCCTTAATTAATTTATTTTTTTTTATTTTAGTTTGTGCTGGGTTGTGCCCAATTTGTGCTCCTGTGTGCCGTTCGCAGAGTTTGATTATTTCGCGTAGCAAAAAAGTTATGGGGTTTTAAAAATTTATCTTCCTTAATTAATTTATTAATTTTTTTATTTTTGTTTGTGCCGGGTTGTGCCCGATTTGTGCTCCTGTGTGCCGCTCATAGAGTTTGATTATTTCGCATAGCTAAAAAGTTATGGGGTTTTGAAAATTTGCCTTCCTTAATTAATTTATTTTTTTTTATTTTAGTTTGTGCTGGGTTGTGCCCGATTTGTGCTCCTGTCTGCCGCTCATAGAGTTTGATTATTTCGCATAGCAAAAAAGTTATGGGGTTTTGAAAATTTGTCTTCCTCAATTAATTTATTTTTTTTTTATTTTAGTTTGTGCTGGGTTGTGCCCGATTTGTGCTCCTGTGTGCCGCTCATAAGGTTTGATTATTTCGCATAGCAAAAAAGTTATGGGGTTTTGAAAATTCATCTTCCTTAATTAATTTATTTTTTTTTATTTTAGTTTGTGCCGGGTTGTGCCCGATTTGTGCTCCTGTGTGCCGTTCGCAGAGTTTGATTATTTCGCATGGCAAAAAAGTTATGGGGTTTTGAAAATTTGCCTTCCTTAATTAATTTATTTTTTTTTTAATTTAGTTTGTGCTGGGTTGTGCCCGATTTGTGCTCCTGTGTGCCGCTCATAGAGTTTGATTATTTCGCATAGCAAAAAAGTTATGGGGTTTTGAAAATGCATCTTCCTTAATTAATTTATTAATTTTTTTATTTTTGTTTGTGCCGGGTTGTGCCCGATTTGTGCTCCTGTGTGCCGCTCATAGACTTTGATTATTTCGCATAGCAAAAAAGTTATGGGGTTTTGAAAATTTGCCTTCCTTAATTAATTTATTTTTTTTTTATTTTAGTTTGTGCTGGGATGTGCCCGATTTGTGCTCCTCTGTGCCGTTCGCGGAGTTTGATTATTTCGCATAGCAAAAAAGTTATGGGGTTTTAAAAATTTATCTTCCTTAATTAATTTATTAATTTTTTTATTTTTGTTTGTGCCGGGTTGTGCCCAATTTGTGCTCCTGTGTGCCGCTCATAGAGTTTGATTATTTCGCATAGCAAAAAAGTTATGGGGTTTTGAAAATTTGCCTTACTCAATTAATTTATTAATTTTTTTATTTTTGTTTGTGCCGGGTTGTGCCCGATTTGTGCTCCTGTGTGCCGTTCGCAGAGTTTGATTATTTCGCGTAGCAAAAAAGTTATGGGGTTTTGAAAATTTGCCTTCCTTAATTAATTTATTTTTTTTTATTTTAGTTTGTGCTGGGTTGTGCCCGATTTGTGCTCCTGTGTGCCGCTCATAGAGTTTGATTATTTCGCATAGCAAAAAAGTTATGGGGTTTTGAAAATTTGCCTTCCTTAATTAATTTATTTTTTTTTATTTTAGTTTGTGCTGGGTTGTGCCCGATTTGTGCTCCTGTGTGCCGTTCGCAGAGTTTGATTATTTCGCGTAGCAAAAAAGTTATGGGGTTTTAAAAATTTATCTTCCTTAATTAATTTATTAATTTTTTTATTTTTGTTTGTGCCGGGTTGTGCCCGATTTGTGCTCCTGTGTGCCGCTCATAGAGTTTGATTATTTCGCATGGCAAAAAAGTTATGGGGTTTTGACAATTTGTCTTCCTCAATTAATTTATTAATTTTTTTATTTTAGTTTGTGCTGGGTTGTGCCCGATTTGTGCTCCTGTGTGCCGCTCATAGAGTTTGATTATTTCGCATAGCAAAAAAGTTATGGGGTTTTGAAAATTTGACTTCCTTAATTAATTTATTTTTTTTTTATTTTAGTTTGTGCTGGGTTGTGCCCGATTTGTGCTCCTGTGTGCCGCTCATAGAGTTTGATTATTTCGCATAGCAAAAAAGTTATGGGGTTTTGAAAATGCATCTTCCTTAATTAATTTATTAATTTTTTTATTTTTGTTTGTGCCGGGTTGTGCCCGTTTTGTGCTCCTGGGTGCCGTTCGTAGAGTTTGATTATTTCGCATAGCAAAAAAGTTATGGGGTTTTGAAAATTTATCTTCCTCAATTAATTTATTATTTTTTTAATTTTTGTTTGTGCCGGGTTGTGCCCGATTTGTGCTCCTGGGTGCAGTTGGTAGAGTTTGATTATTTCGCATAGCAAAAAAGTTATGGGGTTTTGAAAATTCATCTTCCTTAATTAATTTATTAATTTTTTTATTTTAGTTTGTGCTGGGATGTGCCCGATTTGTGCTCCTCTGTGCCGTTCGCGGAGTTTGATTATTTCGCATAGCAAAAAAGTTATGGGGTTTTAAAAATTTATCTTCCTTAATTAATTTATTAATTTTTTTATTTTTGTTTGTGCCGGGTTGTGCCCGTTTTGTGCTCCTGGGTGCCGTTCGTAGAGTTTGATTATTTCGCATAGCAAAAAAGTTATGGGGTTTTGAAAATTTATCTTCCTCAATTAATTTATTATTTTTTTAATTTTTGTTTGTGCCGGGTTGTGCCCGATTTGTGCTCCTGGGTGCAGTTCGTAGAGTTTGATTATTTCGCATAGCAAAAAAGTTATGGGGTTTTGAAAATTCATCTTCCTTAATTAATTTATTAATTTTTTTATTTTAGTTTGTGCTGGGATGTGCCCGATTTGTGCTCCTCTGTGCCGTTCGCGGAGTTTGATTATTTCGCATAGCAAAAAAGTTATGGGGTTTTAAAAATTTATCTTCCTTAATTAATTTATTAATTTTTTTATTTTTGTTTGTGCCGGGTTGTGCCCAATTTGTGCTCCTGTGTGCCGCTCATAGAGTTTGATTATTTCGCATAGCAAAAAAGTTATGGGGTTTTGAAAATTTGCCTTACTCAATTAATTTATTAATTTTTTTATTTTTGTTTGTGCCGGGTTGTGCCCGATTTGTGCTCCTTTGTGCCGTTCGCAGAGTTTGATTATTTCGCGTAGCAAAAAAGTTATGGGGTTTTGAAAATTTGCCTTCCTCAATTAATTTATTAATTTTTTTATTTTAGTTTGTGCTGGGTTGTGCCCGATTTGTGGTCCTGTGTGCCGTTCGCAGAGTTTGATTATTTCGCATAGCAAAAAAGTTATGGGGTTTTAAAAATTTATCTTCCTTAATTATTTTGTTAATTTTTTTATTTTAGTTTGTGCTGGGTTGTGCCCGATTTGTGCTCCTGTGTGCCGCTCATAGAGTTTGATTATTTCGCATAGCAAAAAAGTTATGGGGTTTTGAAAATTTGACTTCCTTAATTAATTTATTTTTTTTTTATTTTAGTTTGTGCTGGGTTGTGCCCGATTTGTGCTCCTGTGTGCCGCTCATAGAGTTTGATTATTTCGCATAGCAAAAAAGTTATGGGGTTTTGAAAATGCATCTTCCTTAATTAATTTATTAATTTTTTTATTTTTGTTTGTGCCGGGTTGTGCCCGTTTTGTGCTCCTGGGTGCCGTTCGTAGAGTTTGATTATTTCGCATAGCAAAAAAGTTATGGGGTTTTGAAAATTTATCTTCCTCAATTAATTTATTATTTTTTTAATTTTTGTTTGTGCCGGGTTGTGCCCGATTTGTGCTCCTGGGTGCAGTTGGTAGAGTTTGATTATTTCGCATAGCAAAAAAGTTATGGGGTTTTGAAAATTCATCTTCCTTAATTAATTTATTAATTTTTTTATTTTAGTTTGTGCTGGGATGTGCCCGATTTGTGCTCCTCTGTGCCGTTCGCGGAGTTTGATTATTTCGCATAGCAAAAAAGTTATGGGGTTTTAAAAATTTATCTTCCTTAATTAATTTATTAATTTTTTTATTTTTGTTTGTGCCGGGTTGTGCCCGTTTTGTGCTCCTGGGTGCCGTTCGTAGAGTTTGATTATTTCGCATAGCAAAAAAGTTATGGGGTTTTGAAAATTTATCTTCCTCAATTAATTTATTATTTTTTTAATTTTTGTTTGTGCCGGGTTGTGCCCGATTTGTGCTCCTGGGTGCAGTTCGTAGAGTTTGATTATTTCGCATAGCAAAAAAGTTATGGGGTTTTGAAAATTCATCTTCCTTAATTAATTTATTAATTTTTTTATTTTAGTTTGTGCTGGGATGTGCCCGATTTGTGCTCCTCTGTGCCGTTCGCGGAGTTTGATTATTTCGCATAGCAAAAAAGTTATGGGGTTTTAAAAATTTATCTTCCTTAATTAATTTATTAATTTTTTTATTTTTGTTTGTGCCGGGTTGTGCCCAATTTGTGCTCCTGTGTGCCGCTCATAGAGTTTGATTATTTCGCATAGCAAAAAAGTTATGGGGTTTTGAAAATTTGCCTTACTCAATTAATTTATTAATTTTTTTATTTTTGTTTGTGCCGGGTTGTGCCCGATTTGTGCTCCTTTGTGCCGTTCGCAGAGTTTGATTATTTCGCGTAGCAAAAAAGTTATGGGGTTTTGAAAATTTGCCTTCCTCAATTAATTTATTAATTTTTTTATTTTAGTTTGTGCTGGGTTGTGCCCGATTTGTGGTCCTGTGTGCCGTTCGCAGAGTTTGATTATTTCGCATAGCAAAAAAGTTATGGGGTTTTAAAAATTTATCTTCCTTAATTATTTTGTTAATTTTTTTATTTTTGCTTGTGCCGGGTTGTGCCCGATTTGTGCTCCTCTGTGCCGTTCGCGGTGTTTGATTATTTCGCATAGCAAAAAAGTTATGGGGTTTTGAAAATTTATCTTCCTTAATTAATTTATTTTTTTTTATTTTAGTTTGTGCTGGGTTGTGCCCGATTTGTGCTCCTGTGTGCCGCTCATAGAGTTTGATTATTTCGCATAGCAAAAAAGTTATGGGGTTTTGAAAATTTGCCTTCCTTAATTATTTTATTTTTTTTTTATTTTAGTTTGTGCTCGGTTGTGCCCGATTTGTGCTCCTGTGTGCCGCTCATAGAGTTTGATTATTTCGCATAGCTAAAAAGTTATGGGGTTTTGAAAATTTGCCTTCCTTAATTAATTTATTTTTTTTTATTTTAGTTTGTGCTGGGTTGTGCCCGATTTGTGCTCCTGTGTGCCGCTCATAGAGTTTGATTATTTCGCATAGCAAAAAAGTTATGGGGTTTTGAAAATTTGCCTTCCTTAATTAATTTATTTTTTTTTATTTTAGTTTGTGCTGGGTTGTGCCCGATTAGTGCTCCTGTGTGCCGCTCATAGAGTTTGATTATTTCGCATAGCAAAAAAGTTATGGGGTTTTGAAAATTTGCCTTCCTTAATTATTTTATTTTTTTTTTATTTTAGTTTGTGCTGGGTTGTGCCCGATTTGTGCTCCTGTGTGCCGCTCATAGAGTTTGATTATTTCGCATAGCAAAAAAGTTATGGGGTTTTGAAAATTTGTCTTCCTCAATTAATTTATTATTTTTTTAATTTTTGTTTGTGCCGGGTTGTGCCCGATTTGTGCTCCTGGGTGCAGTTCGTAGAGTTTGATTATTTCGCATAGCAAAAAAGTTATTGGGTTTTGAAAATTTATCTTCCTTAATTAATTTATTTTTTTTTATTTTAGTTTGTGCTGGGTAGTGCCCAATTTGTGCTCCTGTGTGCCGTTCGCAGAGTTTGATTATTTCGCGTAGCAAAAAAGTTATGGGGTTTTGAAAATTTGCCTTCCTCAATTAATTTATTAATTTTTTTATTTTAGTTTGTGCTGGGTTGTGCCCGATTTGTGGTCCTGTGTGCCGTTCGCAGAGTTTTATTATTTCGCATAGCAAAAAAGTTATGGGGTTTTAAAAATTTATCTTCCTTAATTATTTTGTTAATTTTTTTATTTTTGTTTGTGCCGGGTTGTGCCCGATTTGTGCTCCTGTGTGCCGTTCGCAGAGTTTGATTATTTCGCGTAGCAAAAAAGTTATGGGGTTTTAAAAATTTATCTTCCTTAATTAATTTATTAATTTTTTTATTTTTGTTTGTGCCGGGTTGTGCCCGATTTGTGCTCCTGTGTGCCGCTCATAGAGTTTGATTATTTCGCATGGCAAAAAAGTTATGGGGTTTTGACAATTTGTCTTCCTCAATTAATTTATTAATTTTTTTATTTTAGTTTGTGCTGGGTTGTGCCCGATTTGTGCTCCTGTGTGCCGCTCATAGAGTTTGATTATTTCGCATAGCAAAAAAGTTATGGGGTTTTGAAAATTTGACTTCCTTAATTAATTTATTTTTTTTTTATTTTAGTTTGTGCTGGGTTGTGCCCGATTTGTGCTCCTGTGTGCCGCTCATAGAGTTTGATTATTTCGCATAGCAAAAAAGTTATGGGGTTTTGAAAATGCATCTTCCTTAATTAATTTATTAATTTTTTTATTTTAGTTTGTGCCGGGTTGTGCCCGTTTTGTGCTCCTGGGTGCCGTTCGTAGAGTTTGATTATTTCGCATAGCTAAAAAGTTATGAGGTTTTGAAAATTTGCCTTCCTTAATTAATTTATTTTTTTTTATTTTAGTTTGTGCTGGGTTGTGCCCGATTTGTGCTCCTGTGTGCCGCTCATAGAGTTTGATTATTTCGCATAGCAAAAAAGTTATGGGGTTTTGAAAATTTATCTTCCTTAATTAATTTATTTTTTTTTATTTTAGTTTGTGCTGGGTTGTGCCCGTTTTGTGCTCCTGTGTGCCGTTCGTAGAGTTTGATTATTTCGCATAGCAAAAAAGTTATGGGGTTTTGAAAATTTGTCTTCCTCAATTAATTTATTTTTTTTTTTATTTTAGTTTGTGCTGGGTTGTGCCCGATTTGTGCTCCTGTGTGCCGTTCATAAGGTTTGATTATTTCGCATAGCAAAAAAGTTATGGGGTTTTGAAAATTCATCTTCCTTAATTAATTTATTTTTTTTTATTTTAGTTTGTGCCGGGTTGTGCCCGATTTGTGCTCCTGTGTGCCGTTCGCAGAGTTTGATTATTTCGCATGGCAAAAAAGTTATGGGGTTTTGAAAATTTGCCTTCCTTAATTAATTTATTTTTTTTTTAATTTAGTTTGTGCTGGGTTGTGCCCGATTTGTGCTCCTCTGTGCCGTTCGCGGTGTTTGATTATTTCGCATAGCAAAAAAGTTATGGGGTTTTAAAAATTTATCTTCCTTAATTAATTTATTAATTTTTTTATTTTTGTTTGTGCCGGGTTGTGCCCAATTTGTGCTCCTGTGTGCCGCTCATAGAGTTTGATTATTTCGCATAGCAAAAAAGTTATGGGGTTTTGAAAATTTGCCTTACTCAATTAATTTATTAATTTTTTTATTTTTGTTTGTGCCGGGTTGTGCCCGTTTTGTGCTCCTGTGCCGTTCGTAGAGTTTGATTATTTCGCATAGCAAAAAAGTTATGGGGTTTTGAAAATTTATCTTCCTTAATTAATTTATTTTTTTTTATTTTAGTTTGTGCTGGGTTGTGCCCGATTTGTGCTCCTGTCTGCCGCTCATAGAGTTTGATTATTTCGCATAGCAAAAAAGTTATGGGGTTTTGAAAATTTATCTTCCTTAATTAATTTATTTTTTTTTATTTTAGTTTGTGCTGGGTTGTGCCCAATTTGTGCTCCTGTGTGCCGTTCGCAGAGTTTGATTATTTCGCGTAGCAAAAAAGTTATGGGGTTTTAAAAATTTATCTTCCTTAATTAATTTATTAATTTTTTTATTTTTGTTTGTGCCGGGTTGTGCCCGATTTGTGCTCCTGTGTGCCGCTCATAGAGTTTGATTATTTCGCATAGCTAAAAAGTTATGGGGTTTTGAAAATTTGCCTTCCTTAATTAATTTATTTTTTTTTATTTTAGTTTGTGCTGGGTTGTGCCCGATTTGTGCTCCTGTCTGCCGCTCATAGAGTTTGATTATTTCGCATAGCAAAAAAGTTATGGGGTTTTGAAAATTTGCCTTCCTCAATTAATTTATTATTTTTTTAATTTTTGTTTGTGCCGGGTTGTGCCCGATTTGTGCTCCTGGGTGCAGTTCGTAGAGTTTGATTATTTCGCATAGCAAAAAAGTTATGGGGTTTTGAAAATTTATCTTCCTTAATTAATTTATTTTTTTTTATTTTAGTTTGTGCCGGGTTGTGCCCGTTTTGTGCTCCTGTGCCGTTCGTAGAGTTTGATTATTTCGCATAGCAAAAAAGTTATGGGGTTTTGAAAATGCATCTTCCTTAATTAATTTATTAATTTTTTTATTTTTGTTTGTGCCGGGTTGTGCCCGTTTTGTGCTCCTGTGCCGTTCGTAGAGTTTGATTATTTCGCATAGCAAAAAAGTTATGGGGTTTTGAAAATTTATCTTCCTCAATTAATTTATTATTTTTTTAATTTTTGTTTGTGCCGGGTTGTGCCCGATTTGTGCTCCTGGGTGCAGTTCGTAGAGTTTGATTATTTCGCATAGCAAAAAAGTTATGGGGTTTTGAAAATTCATCTTCCTTAATTAATTTATTAATTTTTTTATTTTAGTTTGTGCTGGGATGTGCCCGATTTGTGCTCCTCTGTGCCGTTCGCGGAGTTTGATTATTTCGCATAGCAAAAAAGTTATGGGGTTTTAAAAATTTATCTTCCTTAATTAATTTATTAATTTTTTTATTTTTGTTTGTGCCGGGTTGTGCCCAATTTGTGCTCCTGTGTGCCGCTCATAGAGTTTGATTATTTCGCATAGCAAAAAAGTTATGGGGTTTTGAAAATTTGCCTTACTCAATTAATTTATTAATTTTTTTATTTTTGTTTGTGCCGGGTTGTGCCCGATTTGTGCTCCTTTGTGCCGTTCGCAGAGTTTGATTATTTCGCGTAGCAAAAAAGTTATGGGGTTTTGAAAATTTGCCTTCCTCAATTAATTTATTAATTTTTTTATTTTAGTTTGTGCTGGGTTGTGCCCGATTTGTGGTCCTGTGTGCCGTTCGCAGAGTTTGATTATTTCGCATAGCAAAAAAGTTATGGGGTTTTAAAAATTTATCTTCCTTAATTATTTTGTTAATTTTTTTATTTTTGCTTGTGCCGGGTTGTGCCCGATTTGTGCTCCTCTGTGCCGTTCGCGGTGTTTGATTATTTCGCATAGCAAAAAAGTGATGGGGTTTTGAAAATTTATCTTCCTTAATTAATTTATTTTTTTTTATTTTAGTTTGTGCTGGGTTGTGCCCGATTTGTGCTCCTGTGTGCCGCTCATAGAGTTTGATTATTTCGCATAGCAAAAAAGTTATGGGGTTTTGAAAATTTGCCTTCCTTAATTATTTTATTTTTTTTTTATTTTAGTTTGTGCTCGGTTGTGCCCGATTTGTGCTCCTGTGTGCCGCTCATAGAGTTTGATTATTTCGCATAGCTAAAAAGTTATGGGGTTTTGAAAATTTGCCTTCCTTAATTAATTTATTTTTTTTTATTTTAGTTTGTGCTGGGTTGTGCCCGATTTGTGCTCCTGTGTGCCGCTCATAGAGTTTGATTATTTCGCATAGCAAAAAAGTTATGGGGTTTTGAAAATTTGCCTTCCTTAATTAATTTATTTTTTTTTATTTTAGTTTGTGCTGGGTTGTGCCCGATTTGTGCTCCTGTGTGCCGCTCATAGAGTTTGATTATTTCGCATAGCAAAAAAGTTATGGGGTTTTGAAAATTTGCCTTCCTTAATTATTTTATTTTTTTTTTATTTTAGTTTGTGCTGGGTTGTGCCCGATTTGTGCTCCTGTGTGCCGCTCATAGAGTTTGATTATTTCGCATAGCAAAAAAGTTATGGGGTTTTGAAAATTTGTCTTCCTCAATTAATTTATTATTTTTTTAATTTTTGTTTGTGCCGGGTTGTGCCCGATTTGTGCTCCTGGGTGCAGTTCGTAGAGTTTGATTATTTCGCATAGCAAAAAAGTTATTGGGTTTTGAAAATTTATCTTCCTTAATTAATTTATTTTTTTTTATTTTAGTTTGTGCTGGGTAGTGCCCAATTTGTGCTCCTGTGTGCCGTTCGCAGAGTTTGATTATTTCGCGTAGCAAAAAAGTTATGGGGTTTTGAAAATTTGCCTTCCTCAATTAATTTATTAATTTTTTTATTTTAGTTTGTGCTGGGTTGTGCCCGATTTGTGGTCCTGTGTGCCGTTCGCAGAGTTTTATTATTTCGCATAGCAAAAAAGTTATGGGGTTTTAAAAATTTATCTTCCTTAATTATTTTGTTAATTTTTTTATTTTTGTTTGTGCCGGGTTGTGTCCGATTTGTGCTCCTGTGTGCCGTTCGCAGAGTTTGATTATTTCGCGTAGCAAAAAAGTTATGGGGTTTTAAAAATTTATCTTCCTTAATTAATTTATTAATTTTTTTATTTTTGTTTGTGCCGGGTTGTGCCCGATTTGTGCTCCTGTGTGCCGCTCATAGAGTTTGATTATTTCGCATGGCAAAAAAGTTATGGGGTTTTGACAATTTGTCTTCCTCAATTAATTTATTAATTTTTTTATTTTAGTTTGTGCTGGGTTGTGCCCGATTTGTGCTCCTGTGTGCCGCTCATAGAGTTTGATTATTTCGCATAGCAAAAAAGTTATGGGGTTTTGAAAATTTGACTTCCTTAATTAATTTATTTTTTTTTTATTTTAGTTTGTGCTGGGTTGTGCCCGATTTGTGCTCCTGTGTGCCGCTCATAGAGTTTGATTATTTCGCATAGCAAAAAAGTTATGGGGTTTTGAAAATGCATCTTCCTTAATTAATTTATTAATTTTTTTATTTTTGTTTGTGCCGGGTTGTGCCCGTTTTGTGCTCCTGGGTGCCGTTCGTAGAGTTTGATTATTTCGCATAGCTAAAAAGTTATGAGGTTTTGAAAATTTGCCTTCCTTAATTAATTTATTTTTTTTTATTTTAGTTTGTGCTGGGTTGTGCCCGATTTGTGCTCCTGTGTGCCGCTCATAGAGTTTGATTATTTCGCATAGCAAAAAAGTTATGGGGTTTTGAAAATTTATCTTCCTTAATTAATTTATTTTTTTTTATTTTAGTTTGTGCTGGGTTGTGCCCGTTTTGTGCTCCTGTGTGCCGTTCGTAGAGTTTGATTATTTCGCATAGCAAAAAAGTTATGGGGTTTTGAAAATTTGTCTTCCTCAATTAATTTATTTTTTTTTTATTTTAGTTTGTGCTGGGTTGTGCCCGATTTGTGCTCCTGTGTGCCGCTCATAGAGTTTGATTATTTCGCATAGCAAAAAAGTTATGGGGTTTTAAAAATTTATCTTCCTTAATTAATTTATTAATTTTTTTATTTTTGTTTGTGCCGGGTTGTGCCCAATTTGTGCTCCTGTGTGCCGCTCATAGAGTTTGATTATTTCGCATAGCAAAAAAGTTATGGGGTTTTGAAAATTTGCCTTACTCAATTAATTTATTAATTTTTTTATTTTTGTTTGTGCCGGGTTGTGCCCGTTTTGTGCTCCTGTGCCGTTCGTAGAGTTTGATTATTTCGCATAGCAAAAAAGTTATGGGGTTTTGAAAATTTATCTTCCTTAATTAATTTATTTTTTTTTATTTTAGTTTGTGCTGGGTTGTGCCCGATTTGTGCTCCTGTCTGCCGCTCATAGAGTTTGATTATTTCGCATAGCAAAAAAGTTATGGGGTTTTAAAAATTTATCTTCCTTAATTAATTTATTAATTTTTTTATTTTTGTTTGTGCCGGGTTGTGCCCGATTTGTGCTCCTGTGTGCCGCTCATAGAGTTTGATTATTTCGCATAGCTAAAAAGTTATGGGGTTTTGAAAATTTGCCTTCCTTAATTAATTTATTTTTTTTTATTTTAGTTTGTGCTGGGTTGTGCCCGATTTGTGCTCCTGTCTGCCGCTCATAGAGTTTGATTATTTCGCATAGCAAAAAAGTTATGGGGTTTTGAAAATTTGCCTTCCTCAATTAATTTATTATTTTTTTAATTTTTGTTTGTGCCGGGTTGTGCCCGATTTGTGCTCCTGGGTGCAGTTCGTAGAGTTTGATTATTTCGCATAGCAAAAAAGTTATGGGGTTTTGAAAATTTATCTTCCTTAATTAATTTATTTTTTTTTATTTTAGTTTGTGCCGGGTTGTGCCCGTTTTGTGCTCCTGTGCCGTTCGTAGAGTTTGATTATTTCGCATAGCAAAAAAGTTATGGGGTTTTGAAAATGCATCTTCCTTAATTAATTTATTAATTTTTTTATTTTTGTTTGTGCCGGGTTGTGCCCGTTTTGTGCTCCTGTGCCGTTCGTAGAGTGTGATTATTTCGCATAGCAAAAAAGTTATGGGGTTTTGAAAATTTATCTTCCTTAATTAATTTATTTTTTTTTATTTTAGTTTGTGCTGGGTTGTGCCCGATTTGTGCTCCTGTCTGCCGCTCATAGAGTTTGATTATTTCGCATAGCAAAAAAGTTATGGGGTTTTGAAAATTTATCTTCCTCAATTAATTTATTATTTTTTTAATTTTTGTTTGTGCCGGGTTGTGCCCGATTTGTGCTCCTGGGTGCAGTTCGTAGAGTTTGATTATTTCGCATAGCAAAAAAGTTATGGGGTTTTGAAAATTCATCTTCCTTAATTAATTTATTAATTTTTTTATTTTAGTTTGTGCTGGGATGTGCCCGATTTGTGCTCCTCTGTGCCGTTCGCGGAGTTTGATTATTTCGCATAGCAAAAAAGTTATGGGGTTTTAAAAATTTATCTTCCTTAATTAATTTATTAATTTTTTTATTTTTGTTTGTGCCGGGTTGTGCCCAATTTGTGCTCCTGTGTGCCGCTCATAGAGTTTGATTATTTCGCATAGCAAAAAAGTTATGGGGTTTTGAAAATTTGCCTTACTCAATTAATTTATTAATTTTTTTATTTTTGTTTGTGCCGGGTTGTGCCCGATTTGTGCTCCTTTGTGCCGTTCGCAGAGTTTGATTATTTCGCGTAGCAAAAAAGTTATGGGGTTTTGAAAATTTGCCTTCCTCAATTAATTTATTAATTTTTTTATTTTAGTTTGTGCTGGGTTGTGCCCGATTTGTGGTCCTGTGTGCCGTTCGCAGAGTTTGATTATTTCGCATAGCAAAAAAGTTATGGGGTTTTAAAAATTTATCTTCCTTAATTATTTTGTTAATTTTTTTATTTTTGCTTGTGCCGGGTTGTGCCCGATTTGTGCTCCTCTGTGCCGTTCGCGGTGTTTGATTATTTCGCATAGCAAAAAAGTGATGGGGTTTTGAAAATTTATCTTCCTTAATTAATTTATTTTTTTTTATTTTAGTTTGTGCTGGGTTGTGCCCGATTTGTGCTCCTGTGTGCCGCTCATAGAGTTTGATTATTTCGCATAGCAAAAAAGTTATGGGGTTTTGAAAATTTGCCTTCCTTAATTATTTTATTTTTTTTTTATTTTAGTTTGTGCTCGGTTGTGCCCGATTTGTGCTCCTGTGTGCCGCTCATAGAGTTTGATTATTTCGCATAGCTAAAAAGTTATGGGGTTTTGAAAATTTGCCTTCCTTAATTAATTTATTTTTTTTTATTTTAGTTTGTGCTGGGTTGTGCCCGATTTGTGCTCCTGTGTGCCGCTCATAGAGTTTGATTATTTCGCATAGCAAAAAAGTTATGGGGTTTTGAAAATTTGCCTTCCTTAATTAATTTATTTTTTTTTATTTTAGTTTGTGCTGGGTTGTGCCCGATTTGTGCTCCTGTGTGCCGCTCATAGAGTTTGATTATTTCGCATAGCAAAAAAGTTATGGGGTTTTGAAAATTTGCCTTCCTTAATTATTTTATTTTTTTTTTATTTTAGTTTGTGCTGGGTTGTGCCCGATTTGTGCTCCTGTGTGCCGCTCATAGAGTTTGATTATTTCGCATAGCAAAAAAGTTATGGGGTTTTGAAAATTTGTCTTCCTCAATTAATTTATTATTTTTTTAATTTTTGTTTGTGCCGGGTTGTGCCCGATTTGTGCTCCTGGGTGCAGTTCGTAGAGTTTGATTATTTCGCATAGCAAAAAAGTTATTGGGTTTTGAAAATTTATCTTCCTTAATTAATTTATTTTTTTTTATTTTAGTTTGTGCTGGGTAGTGCCCAATTTGTGCTCCTGTGTGCCGTTCGCAGAGTTTGATTATTTCGCGTAGCAAAAAAGTTATGGGGTTTTGAAAATTTGCCTTCCTCAATTAATTTATTAATTTTTTTATTTTAGTTTGTGCTGGGTTGTGCCCGATTTGTGGTCCTGTGTGCCGTTCGCAGAGTTTTATTATTTCGCATAGCAAAAAAGTTATGGGGTTTTAAAAATTTATCTTCCTTAATTATTTTGTTAATTTTTTTATTTTTGTTTGTGCCGGGTTGTGCCCGATTTGTGCTCCTGTGTGCCGTTCGCAGAGTTTGATTATTTCGCGTAGCAAAAAAGTTATGGGGTTTTAAAAATTTATCTTCCTTAATTAATTTATTAATTTTTTTATTTTTGTTTGTGCCGGGTTGTGCCCGATTTGTGCTCCTGTGTGCCGCTCATAGAGTTTGATTATTTCGCATGGCAAAAAAGTTATGGGGTTTTGACAATTTGTCTTCCTCAATTAATTTATTAATTTTTTTATTTTAGTTTGTGCTGGGTTGTGCCCGATTTGTGCTCCTGTGTGCCGCTCATAGAGTTTGATTATTTCGCATAGCAAAAAAGTTATGGGGTTTTGAAAATTTGACTTCCTTAATTAATTTATTTTTTTTTTATTTTAGTTTGTGCTGGGTTGTGCCCGATTTGTGCTCCTGTGTGCCGCTCATAGAGTTTGATTATTTCGCATAGCAAAAAAGTTATGGGGTTTTGAAAATGCATCTTCCTTAATTAATTTATTAATTTTTTTATTTTTGTTTGTGCCGGGTTGTGCCCGTTTTGTGCTCCTGGGTGCCGTTCGTAGAGTTTGATTATTTCGCATAGCTAAAAAGTTATGAGGTTTTGAAAATTTGCCTTCCTTAATTAATTTATTTTTTTTTATTTTAGTTTGTGCTGGGTTGTGCCCGATTTGTGCTCCTGTGTGCCGCTCATAGAGTTTGATTATTTCGCATAGCAAAAAAGTTATGGGGTTTTGAAAATTTATCTTCCTTAATTAATTTATTTTTTTTTATTTTAGTTTGTGCTGGGTTGTGCCCGTTTTGTGCTCCTGTGTGCCGTTCGTAGAGTTTGATTATTTCGCATAGCAAAAAAGTTATGGGGTTTTGAAAATTTGCCTTCCTCAATTAATTTATTATTTTTTTAATTTTTGTTTGTGCCGGGTTGTGCCCGATTTGTGCTCCTGGGTGCAGTTCGTAGAGTTTGATTATTTCGCATAGCAAAAAAGTTATGGGGTTTTGAAAATTTATCTTCCTTAATTAATTTATTTTTTTTTATTTTAGTTTGTGCCGGGTTGTGCCCGTTTTGTGCTCCTGTGCCGTTCGTAGAGTTTGATTATTTCGCATAGCAAAAAAGTTATGGGGTTTTGAAAATGCATCTTCCTTAATTAATTTATTAATTTTTTTATTTTTGTTTGTGCCGGGTTGTGCCCGTTTTGTGCTCCTGTGCCGTTCGTAGAGTGTGATTATTTCGCATAGCAAAAAAGTTATGGGGTTTTGAAAATTTATCTTCCTTAATTAATTTATTTTTTTTTATTTTAGTTTGTGCTGGGTTGTGCCCGATTTGTGCTCCTGTCTGCCGCTCATAGAGTTTGATTATTTCGCATAGCAAAAAAGTTATGGGGTTTTGAAAATTTATCTTCCTTAATTAATTTATTTTTTTTTATTTTAGTTTGTGCTGGGTTGTGCCCAATTTGTGCTCCTGTGTGCCGTTCGCAGAGTTTGATTATTTCGCGTAGCAAAAAAGTTATGGGGTTTTAAAAATTTATCTTCCTTAATTAATTTATTAATTTTTTTATTTTTGTTTGTGCCGGGTTGTGCCCGATTTGTGCTCCTGTGTGCCGCTCATAGAGTTTGATTATTTCGCATAGCAAAAAAGTTATGGGGTTTTGAAAATTTGCCTTCCTTAATTAATTTATTTTTTTTTATTTTAGTTTGTGCTGGGTTGTGCCCGATTTGTGCTCCTGTGTGCCGCTCATAGAGTTTGATTATTTCGCATAGCAAAAAAGTTATGGGGTTTTGAAAATTTGCCTTCCTTAATTATTTTATTTTTTTTTTATTTTAGTTTGTGCTGGGTTGTGCCCGATTTGTGCTCCTGTGTGCCGCTCATAGAGTTTGATTATTTCGCATAGCTAAAAAGTTATGGGGTTTTGAAAATTTGTCTTCCTCAATTAATTTATTTTTTTTTATTTTAGTTTGTGCTGGGTTGTGCCCGATTTGTGCTCCTGTGTGCCGCTCATAGAGTTTGATTATTTCGCATAGCTAAAAAGTTATGGGGTTTTGAAAATTTGTCTTCCTCAATTAATTTATTTTTTTTTATTTTAGTTTGTGCCGGGTTGTGCCCGATTTGTGCTCCTGTGTGCCGTTCGCAGAGTTTGATTATTTCGCATGGCAAAAAAGTTATGGGGTTTTGAAAATTTGCCTTCCTTAATTAATTTATTTTTTTTTTAATTTAGTTTGTGTTGGGTTGTGCCCGATTTGTGCTCCTGTGTGCCGCTCATAGAGTTTGATTATTTCGCATAGCAAAAAAGTTATGGGGTTTTGAAAATGCATCTTCCTTAATTAATTTATTAATTTTTTTATTTTTGTTTGTGCCGGGTTGTGCCCGATTTGTGCTCCTGTGTGCCGCTCATAGAGTTTGATTATTTCGCATAGCAAAAAAGTTATGGGGTTTTGAAAATTTGCCTTCCTTAATTAATTTATTTTTTTTTTATTTTAGTTTGTGCTGGGTTGTGCCCGATTTGTGCTCCTGTGTGCCGTTCGCAGAGTTTGATTATTTCGCATGGCAAAAAAGTTATGTGGTTTTGAAAATTCATCTTCCTTAATTAATTTATTAATTTTTTTATTTTTGTTTGTGCTGGGTTGTGCCCGATTTGTGCTCCTGTGTGCCCCTCATAGACTTTGATTATTTCGCATAGCAAAAAAGTTATGGGGTTTTGAAAATTTGTCTTCCTCAATTAATTTATTAATTTTTTTATTTTAGTTTGTGCTGGGTTGTGCCCGATTTGTGCTCCTGTGTGCCCCTCATAGACTTTGATTATTTCGCATAGCAAAAAAGTTATGGGGTTTTGAAAATTTGCCTTCCTTAATTAATTTATTTTTTTTTTATTTTAGTTTGTGCTGGGTTGTGCCCGATTTGTGCTCCTGTGTGCCGCTCATAGAGTTTGATTATTTCGCATAGCAAAAAAGTTATGGGGTTTTGAAAATTTGCCTTCCTTAATTAATTTATTTTTTTTTATTTTAGTTTGTGCTGGGTTGTGCCCGATTTGTGCTCCTGTGTGCCGTTCGCAGAGTTTGATTATTTCGCATAGCAAAAAAGTTATGGGGTTTTAAAAATTTATATTCCTTAATTATTTTGTTAATTTTTTTATTTTTGTTTGTGCCGGGTTGTGCCCAATTTGTGCTCCTGTGTGCCGCTCATAGAGTTTGATTATTTCGCATAGCAAAAAAGTTATGGGGTTTTGAAAATTTGCCTTACTCAATTAATTTATTAATTTTTTTATTTTTGTTTGTGCCGGGTTGTGCCCGATTTGTGCTCCTGTGTGCCGTTCGCAGAGTTTGATTATTTCGCGTAGCAAAAAAGTTATGGGGTTTTGAAAATTTGCCTTCCTCAATTAATTTATTAATTTTTTTATTTTAGTTTGTGCTGGGTTGTGCCCGATTTGTGGTCCTGTGTGCCGTTCGCAGAGTTTGATTATTTCGCATAGCAAAAAAGTTATGGGGTTTTAAAAATTTATATTCCTTAATTATTTTGTTAATTTTTTTATTTTTGTTTGTGCCGGGTTGTGCCCGATTTGTGCTCCTCTGTGCCGTTCGCGGTGTTTGATTATTTCGCATAGCAAAAAAGTTATGGGGTTTTAAAAATTTATCTTCCTTAATTAATTTATTAATTTTTTTATTTTTGTTTGTGCCGGGTTGTGCCCGATTTGTGCTCCTGTGTGCCGCTCATAGAGTTTGATTATTTCGCATAGCAAAAAAGTTATGGGGTTTTGAAAATGCATCTTCCTTAATTAATTTATTAATTTTTTTATTTTTGTTTGTGCCGGGTTGTGCCCGATTTGTGCTCCTGTGTGCCGCTCATAGAGTTTGATTATTTCGCATAGCAAAAAAGTTATGGGGTTTTGAAAATGCATCTTCCTTAATTAATTTATTAATTTTTTTATTTTTGTTTGTGCCGGGTTGTGCCCGATTTGTGCTCCTGTGTGCCGCTCATAGAGTTTGATTATTTCGCATAGCAAAAAAGTTATGGGGTTTTGAAAATGCATCTTCCTTAATTAATTTATTAATTTTTTTATTTTTGTTTGTGCCGGGTTGTGCCCGATTTGTGCTCCTGTGTGCCGTTCGTAGAGTTTGATTATTTCGCATAGCAAAAAAGTTATGGGGTTTTGAAAATTTGCCTTCCTTAATTAATTTATTTTTTTTTATTTTAGTTTGTGCTGGGTTGTGCCCGATTTGTGCTCCTGTGTGCCGCTCATAGAGTTTGATTATTTCGCATAGCAAAAAAGTTATGGGGTTTTGAAAATTTGCCTTCCTTAATTATTTTATTTTTTTTTTATTTTAGTTTGTGCTGGGTTGTGCCCGATTTGTGCTCCTGTGTGCCGCTCATAGAGTTTGATTATTTCGCATAGCTAAAAAGTTATGGGGTTTTGAAAATTTGTCTTCCTCAATTAATTTATTAATTTTTTTATTTTAGTTTGTGCTGGGTTGTGCCCGATTTGTGCTCCTGTGTGCCGCTCATAGAGTTTGATTATTTCGCATAGCAAAAAAGTTATGGGGTTTTGAAAATTTATCTTCCTTAATTAATTTATTTTTTTTTATTTTAGTTTGTGCTGGGTTGTGCCCGTTTTGTGCTCCTGTGTGCCGTTCGTAGAGTTTGATTATTTCGCATAGCAAAAAAGTTATGGGGTTTTGAAAATTTGTCTTCCTCAATTAATTTATTTTTTTTTTATTTTAGTTTGTGCTGGGTTGTGCCCGATTTGTGCTCCTGTGTGCCGCTCATAAGGTTTGATTATTTCGCATAGCAAAAAAGTTATGGGGTTTTGAAAATTCATCTTCCTTAATTAATTTATTTTTTTTTATTTTAGTTTGTGCCGGGTTGTGCCCGATTTGTGCTCCTGTGTGCCGTTCGCAGAGTTTGATTATTTCGCATGGCAAAAAAGTTATGGGGTTTTGAAAATTTGCCTTCCTTAATTAATTTATTTTTTTTTTAATTTAGTTTGTGCTGGGTTGTGCCCGATTTGTGCTCCTGTGTGCCGCTCATAGAGTTTGATTATTTCGCATAGCAAAAAAGTTATGGGGTTTTGAAAATGCATCTTCCTTAATTAATTTATTAATTTTTTTATTTTTGTTTGTGCCGGGTTGTGCCCGATTTGTGCTCCTGTGTGCCGCTCATAGAGTTTGATTATTTCGCATAGCAAAAAAGTTATGGGGTTTTGAAAATTTGCCTTCCTTAATTAATTTATTTTTTTTTTATTTTAGTTTGTGCTGGGTTGTGCCCGATTTGTGCTCCTGTGTGCCGTTCGCAGAGTTTGATTATTTCGCATGGCAAAAAAGTTATGTGGTTTTGAAAATTCATCTTCCTTAATTAATTTATTAATTTTTTTATTTTTGTTTGTGCTGGGTTGTGCCCGATTTGTGCTCCTGTGTGCCCCTCATAGACTTTGATTATTTCGCATAGCAAAAAAGTTATGGGGTTTTGAAAATTTGTCTTCCTCAATTAATTTATTAATTTTTTTATTTTAGTTTGTGCTGGGTTGTGCCCGATTTGTGCTCCTGTGTGCCCCTCATAGACTTTGATTATTTCGCATAGCAAAAAAGTTATGGGGTTTTGAAAATTTGCCTTCCTTAATTAATTTATTTTTTTTTTATTTTAGTTTGTGCTGGGTTGTGCCCGATTTGTGCTCCTGTGTGCCGCTCATAGAGTTTGATTATTTCGCATAGCAAAAAAGTTATGGGGTTTTGAAAATTTGCCTTCCTTAATTAATTTATTTTTTTTTATTTTAGTTTGTGCTGGGTTGTGCCCGATTTGTGCTCCTGTGTGCCGTTCGCAGAGTTTGATTATTTCGCATAGCAAAAAAGTTATGGGGTTTTGAAAATTTATCTTCCTTAATTAATTTATTTTTTTTTATTTCAGTTTGTGCTGGGTTGTGCCCGATTTGTGCTTCTGTGTGCCGTTCGCAGAGTTTGATTATTTCGCATAGCAAAAAAGTTATGGGGTTTTGAAAATGCATCTTCCTTAATTAATTTATTAATTTTTTTATTTTTGTTTGTGCCGGGTTGTGCCCGATTTGTGCTCCTGTGTGCCGCTCATAGAGTTTGATTATTTCGCATAGCAAAAAAGTTATGGGGTTTTGAAAATGCATCTTCCTTAATTAATTTATTAATTTTTTTATTTTTGTTTGTGCCGGGTTGTGCCCGATTTGTGCTCCTGTGTGCCGTTCGTAGAGTTTGATTATTTCGCATAGCAAACAAGTTATGGGGTTTTGAAAATTCATCTTCCTTAATTAATTTATTTTTTTTTATTTTAGTTTGTGCCGGGTTGTGCCCGATTTGTGCTCCTGTGTGCCGCTCATAGAGTTTGATTATTTCGCATAGCAAAAAAGTTATGTGGTTTTGAAAATTCATCTTCCTTAATTAATTTATTAATTTTTTTATTTTTGTTTGTGCTGGGTTGTGCCCGATTTGTGGTCCTGTGTGCCGTTCGCAGAGTTTGATTATTTCGCATAGCAAAAAAGTTATGGGGTTTTAAAAATTTATATTCCTTAATTATTTTGTTAATTTTTTTATTTTTGTTTGTGCCGGGTTGTGCCCAATTTGTGCTCCTGTGTGCCGCTCATAGAGTTTGATTATTTCGCATAGCAAAAAAGTTATGGGGTTTTGAAAATTTGCCTTACTCAATTAATTTATTAATTTTTTTATTTTTGTTTGTGCCGGGTTGTGCCCGATTTGTGCTCCTGTGTGCCGTTCGCAGAGTTTGATTATTTCGCGTAGCAAAAAAGTTATGGGGTTTTGAAAATTTGCCTTCCTCAATTAATTTATTAATTTTTTTATTTTAGTTTGTGCTGGGTTGTGCCCGATTTGTGGTCCTGTGTGCCGTTCGCAGAGTTTGATTATTTCGCATAGCAAAAAAGTTATGGGGTTTTAAAAATTTATATTCCTTAATTATTTTGTTAATTTTTTTATTTTTGTTTGTGCCGGGTTGTGCCCGATTTGTGCTCCTCTGTGCCGTTCGCGGTGTTTGATTATTTCGCATAGCAAAAAAGTTATGGGGTTTTAAAAATTTATCTTCCTTAATTAATTTATTAATTTTTTTATTTTTGTTTGTGCCGGGTTGTGCCCGATTTGTGCTCCTGTGTGCCGCTCATAGAGTTTGATTATTTCGCATGGCAAAAAAGTTATGGGGTTTTGACAATTTGTCTTCCTCAATTAATTTATTAATTTTTTTATTTTTGTTTGTGCCGGGATGTGCCCGTTTTGTGCTCCTGTGCCGTTCGTAGAGTTTGATTATTTCGCATAGCAAAAAAGTTATGGGGTTTTGAAAATTTATCTTCCTTAATTAATTTATTTTTTTTTATTTTAGTTTGTGCTGGGTTGTGCCCGATTTGTGCTCCTGTGTGCCGCTCATAGAGTTTGATTATTTCGCATAGCAAAAAAGTTATGGGGTTTTGAAAATTTGCCTTCCTTAATTATTTTATTTTTTTTTTATTTTAGTTTGTGCTGGGTTGTGCCCGATTTGTGCTCCTGTGTGCCACTCATAGAGTTTGATTATTTCGCATAGCAAAAAAGTTATGGGGTTTTGAAAATGCATCTTCCTTAATTAATTTATTAATTTTTTTATTTTTGTTTGTGCCGGGTTGTGCCCGTTTTGTGCTCCTGTGCCGTTCGTAGAGTTTGATTATTTCGCATAGCAAAAAAGTTATGGGGTTTTGAAAATTTATCTTCCTTAATTAATTTATTTTTTTTTATTTTAGTTTGTGCTGGGTTGTGCCCGTTTTGTGCTCCTGTGTGCCGTTCGTAGAGTTTGATTATTTCGCATAGCAAAAAAGTTATGGGGTTTTGAAAATTTGTCTTCCTCAATTAATTTATTATTTTTTTAATTTTTGTTTGTGCCGGGTTGTGCCCGATTTGTGCTCCTGGGTGCAGTTCGTAGAGTTTGATTATTTCGCATAGCAAAAAAGTTATGGGGTTTTGAAAATTCATCTTCCTTAATTAATTTATTAATTTTTTTATTTTAGTTTGTGCTGGGATGTGCCCGATTTGTGCTCCTGTGTGCCGCTCATAGAGTTTGATTATTTCGCATAGCAAAAAAGTTATGGGGTTTTGAAAATTTGCCTTCCTTAATTATTTTATTTTTTTTTTATTTTAGTTTGTGCTGGGTTGTGCCCGATTTGTGCTCCTGTGTGCCGCTCATAGAGTTTGATTATTTCGCATAGCAAAAAAGTTATGGGGTTTTGAAAATTTGTCTTCCTCAATTAATTTATTATTTTTTTAATTTTTGTTTGTGCCGGGTTGTGCCCGATTTGTGCTCCTGGGTGCAGTTCGTAGAGTTTGATTATTTCGCATAGCAAAAAAGTTATGGGGTTTTGAAAATTTATCTTCCTTAATTAATTTATTTTTTTTTTATTTTAGTTTGTGCTGGGTTGTGCCCGTTTTGTGCTCCTGTGTGCCGTTCGCAGAGTTTGATTATTTCGCATAGCAAAAAAGTTATGGGGTTTTAAAAATTTATCTTCCTTAATTAATTTATTAATTTTTTTATTTTTGTTTGTGCCGGGTTGTGCCCAATTTTTGCTCCTGTGTGCCGCTCATAGAGTTTGATTATTTCGCATAGCAAAAAAGTTATGGGGTTTTGAAAATTTGCCTTCCTTAATTAATTTATTTTTTTTTTATTTTTGTTTGTGCCGGGTTGTGCCCGATTTGTGCTCCTGTGTGCCGCTCATAGAGTTTGATTATTTCGCATAGCAAAAAAGTTATGGGGTTTTGAAAATGCATCTTCCTTAATTAATTTATTAATTTTTTTATTTTTGTTTGTGCCAGGTTGTGCCCGATTTGTGCTCCTGTGTGCCGCTCATAGAGTTTGATTATTTCGCATAGCAAAAAAGTTATGGGGTTTTGAAAATTTGCCTTCCTTAATTAATTTATTTTTTTTTTATTTTAGTTTGTGCTGGGTTGTGCCCGATTTGTGCTCCTGTGTGCCGTTCGCAGAGTTTGATTATTTCGCATGGCAAAAAAGTTATGGGGTTTTGAAAATTTGCCTTCCTTAATTAATTTATTTTTTTTTAAATTTAGTTTGTGCTGGGTTGTGCCCGATTTGTGCTCCTGTGTGCCGCTCATAGAGTTTGATTATTTCGCATAGCAAAAAAGTTATGGGGTTTTGAAAATGCATCTTCCTTAATTAATTTATTAATTTTTTTATTTTTGTTTGTGCCGGGTTGTGCCCGATTTGTGCTCCTGTGTGCCGCTCATAGAGTTTGATTATTTCGCATAGCAAAAAAGTTATGGGGTTTTGAAAATTTGCCTTCCTTAATTAATTTATTTTTTTTTTATTTCAGTTTGTGCTGGGTTGTGCCCGATTTGTGCTCCTGTGTGCCGCTCATAGAGTTTGATTATTTCGCATAGCAAAAAAGTTATGGGGTTTTGAAAATTTGTCTTCCTCAATTAATTTATTGATTTTTTTGTTTCAGTTTGTGCTGGGTTGTGTCCGATTTGTGCTCCTGTGTGCCGCTCATAGAGTTTGATTATTTCGCATAGCAAAAAAGTTATGGGGTTTTGAAAATGCATCTTCCTTAATTAATTTATTAATTTTTTTATTTTTGTTTGTGCCGGGTTGTGCCCGATTTGTGCTCCTGTGTGCCGCTCATAGAGTTTGATTATTTCGCATAGCAAAAAAGTTATGGGGTTTTGAAAATGCATCTTCCTTAATTAATTTATTAATTTTTTTATTTTTGTTTGTGCCGGGTTGTGCCCGATTTGTGCTCCTGTGTGCCGTTCGTAGAGTTTGATTATTTCGCATAGCAAACAAGTTATGGGGTTTTGAAAATTCATCTTCCTTAATTAATTTATTTTTTTTTATTTTAGTTTGTGCCGGGTTGTGCCCGATTTGTGCTCCTGTGTGCCGCTCATAGAGTTTGATTATTTCGCATAGCAAAAAAGTTATGTGGTTTTGAAAATTCATCTTCCTTAATTAATTTATTAATTTTTTTATTTTTGTTTGTGCCGGGTTGTGCCCGATTTGTGGTCCTGTGTGCCGTTCGCAGAGTTTGATTATTTCGCATAGCAAAAAAGTTATCGGGTTTTAAAAATTTATATTCCTTAATTATTTTGTTAATTTTTTTATTTTTGTTTGTGCCGGGTTGTGCCCAATTTGTGCTCCTGTGTGCCGCTCATAGAGTTTGATTATTTCGCATAGCAAAAAAGTTATGGGGTTTTGAAAATTTGCCTTACTCAATTAATTTATTAATTTTTTTATTTTAGTTTGTGCTGGGTTGTGCCCGATTTGTGCTCCTGTGTGCCGCTCATAGAGTTTGATTATTTCGCATAGCAAAAAAGTTATGGGGTTTTGAAAATTTGCCTTCCTTAATTAATTTATTTTTTTTTTATTTTAGTTTGTGCTGGGTTGTGCCCGATTTGTGCTCCTGTGTGCCGCTCATAGAGTTTGATTATTTCGCATAGCAAAAAAGTTATGGGGTTTTGAAAATTTGCCTTCCTTAATTAATTTATTTTTTTTTTATTTTAGTTTGTGCCGGGTTGTGCCCGATTTGTGCTCCTGTGTGCCGTTCGCAGAGTTTGATTATTTCGCGTAGCAAAAAAGTTATGGGGTTTTGAAAATTTGCCTTCCTCAATTAATTTATTAATTTTTTTATTTTAGTTTGTGCTGGGTTGTGCCCGATTTGTGGTCCTGTGTGCCGTTGGCAGAGTTTGATTATTTCGCATAGCAAAAAAGTTATGGGGTTTTAAAAATTTATATTCCTTAATTATTTTGTTAATTTTTTTATTTTTGTTTGTGCCGGGTTGTGCCCGATTTGTGCTCCTCTGTGCCGTTCGCGGTGTTTGATTATTTCGCATAGCAAAAAAGTTATGGGGTTTTGAAAATTTATCTTCCTTAATTAATTTATTTTTTTTTATTTTAGATTGTGCTGGGTTGTGCCCAATTTGTGCTCCTGTGTGCCGTTCGCAGAGTTTGATTATTTCGCGTAGCAAAAAAGTTATGGGGTTTTGAAAATGCATCTTCCTTAATTAATTTATTAATTTTTTTATTTTTGTTTGTGCCGGGTTGTGCCCGTTTTGTGCTCCTGTGCCGTTCGTAGAGTTTGATTATTTCGCATAGCAAAAAAGTTATGGGGTTTTGAAAATTTATCTTCCTTAATTAATTTATTTTTTTTTAAATTTAGTTTGTGCTGGGTTGTGCCCGATTTGTGCTCCTGTGTGCCGCTCATAGAGTTTGATTATTTCGCATAGCAAAAAAGTTATGGGGTTTTGAAAATGCATCTTCCTTAATTAATTTATTAATTTTTTTATTTTTGTTTGTGCCGGGTTGTGCCCGATTTGTGCTCCTGTGTGCCGCTCATAGAGTTTGATTATTTCGCATAGCAAAAAAGTTATGGGGTTTTGAAAATTTGCCTTCCTTAATTAATTTATTTTTTTTTTATTTTAGTTTGTGCTGGGTTGTGCCCGATTTGTGCTCCTGTGTGCCGCTCATAGAGTTTGATTATTTCGCATAGCAAAAAAGTTATGGGGTTTTGAAAATTTGCCTTCCTTAATTAATTTATTTTTTTTTTATTTTAGTTTGTGCTGGGTTGTGCCCGATTTGTGCTCCTGTGTGCCGCTCATAGAGTTTGATTATTTCGCATAGCAAAAAAGTTATGGGGTTTTGAAAATTTGTCTTCCTCAATTAATTTATTGATTTTTTTGTTTCAGTTTGTGCTGGGTTGTGTCCGATTTGTGCTCCTGTGTGCCGCTCATAGAGTTTGATTATTTCGCATAGCAAAAAAGTTATGTGGTTTTGAAAATTCATCTTCCTTAATTAATTTATTAATTTTTTTATTTTTGTTTGTGCTGGGTTGTGCCCGATTTGTGCTCCTGTGTGCCGTTCGCAGAGTTTGATTATTTCGCATAGCAAAAAAGTTATGGGGTTTTGAAAATTTATCTTCCTTAATTAATTTATTAATTTTTTTATTTTAGTTTGTGCTGGGTTGTGCCCGATTTGTGCTCCTGTGTGCCGCTCATAGAGTTTGATTATTTCGCATAGCAAAAAAGTTATGGGGTTTTGAAAATTTGCCTTCCTTAATTAATTTATTTTTTTTTTATTTTAGTTTGTGCTGGGTTGTGCCCGATTTGTGCTCCTGTGTGCCGCTCATAGAGTTTGATTATTTCGCATAGCAAAAAAGTTATGGGGTTTTGAAAATTTGCCTTCCTCAATTAATTTATTTTTTTTTTATTTTAGTTTGTGCTGGGTTGTGCCCGATTTGTGCTCCTGTGTGCCGCTCATAGAGTTTGATTATTTCGCATAGCAAAAAAGTTATGGGGTTTTGAAAATTTGTCTTCCTCAATTAATTTATTGATTTTTTTGTTTCAGTTTGTGCTGGGTTGTGTCCGATTTGTGCTCCTGTGTGCCGCTCATAGAGTTTGATTATTTCGCATAGCAAAAAAGTTATGTGGTTTTGAAAATTCATCTTCCTTAATTAATTTATTAATTTTTTTATTTTTGTTTGTGCTGGGTTGTGCCCGATTTGTGCTCCTGTGTGCCGTTCGCAGAGTTTGATTATTTCGCATAGCAAAAAAGTTATGGGGTTTTGAAAATTTATCTTCCTTAATTAATTTATTTTTTTTTATTTTAGTTTGTGCTGGGTTGTGCCCGTTTTGTGCTCCTGTGTGCCGTTCGTAGAGTTTGATTATTTCGCATAGCAAAAAAGTTATGGGGTTTTGAAAATTTGTCTTCCTCAATTAATTTATTTTTTTTTAAATTTAGTTTGTGCTGGGTTGTGCCCGATTTGTGCTCCTGTGTGCCGCTCATAGAGTTTGATTATTTCGCATAGCAAAAAAGTTATGGGGTTTTGAAAATGCATCTTCCTTAATTAATTTATTAATTTTTTTATTTTTGTTTGTGCCGGGTTGTGCCCGATTTGTGCTCCTGTGTGCCGCTCATAGAGTTTGATTATTTCGCATAGCAAAAAAGTTATGGGGTTTTGAAAATTTGCCTTCCTTAATTAATTTATTTTTTTTTTATTTTAGTTTGTGCTGGGTTGTGCCCGATTTGTGCTCCTGTGTGCCGCTCATAGAGTTTGATTATTTCGCATAGCAAAAAAGTTATGGGGTTTTGAAAATTTGTCTTCCTTAATTAATTTATTTTTTTTTTATTTTAGTTTGTGCTGGGTTGTGCCCGATTTGTGCTCCTGTGTGCCGCTCATAGAGTTTGATTATTTCGCATAGCAAAAAAGTTATGGGGTTTTGAAAATTTGTCTTCCTCAATTAATTTATTGATTTTTTTGTTTCAGTTTGTGCTGGGTTGTGTCCGATTTGTGCTCCTGTGTGCCGCTCATAGAGTTTGATTATTTCGCATAGCAAAAAAGTTATGTGGTTTTGAAAATTCATCTTCCTTAATTAATTTATTAATTTTTTTATTTTTGTTTGTGCTGGGTTGTGCCCGATTTGTGCTCCTGTGTGCCGTTCGCAGAGTTTGATTATTTCGCATAGCAAAAAAGTTATGGGGTTTTGAAAATTTATCTTCCTTAATTAATTTATTAATTTTTTTATTTTAGTTTGTGCTGGGTTGTGCCCGATTTGTGCTCCTGTGTGCCGCTCATAGAGTTTGATTATTTCGCATAGCAAAAAAGTTATGGGGTTTTGAAAATTTGCCTTCCTTAATTAATTTATTTTTTTTTTATTTTAGTTTGTGCTGGGTTGTGCCCGATTTGTGCTCCTGTGTGCCGCTCATAGAGTTTGATTATTTCGCATAGCAAAAAAGTTATGGGGTTTTGAAAATTTGCCTTCCTTAATTAATTTATTTTTTTTTTATTTTAGTTTGTGCTGGGTTGTGCCCGATTTGTGCTCCTGTGTGCCGCTCATAGAGTTTGATTATTTCGCATAGCAAAAAAGTTATGGGGTTTTGAAAATTTGTCTTCCTCAATTAATTTATTGATTTTTTTGTTTCAGTTTGTGCTGGGTTGTGTCCGATTTGTGCTCCTGTGTGCCGCTCATAGAGTTTGATTATTTCGCATAGCAAAAAAGTTATGTGGTTTTGAAAATTCATCTTCCTTAATTAATTTATTAATTTTTTTATTTTTGTTTGTGCTGGGTTGTGCCCGATTTGTGCTCCTGTGTGCCGTTCGCAGAGTTTGATTATTTCGCATAGCAAAAAAGTTATGGGGTTTTGAAAATTTATCTTCCTTAATTAATTTATTTTTTTTTATTTTAGTTTGTGCTGGGTTGTGCCCGTTTTGTGCTCCTGTGTGCCGTTCGTAGAGTTTGATTATTTCGCATAGCAAAAAAGTTATGGGGTTTTGAAAATTTGTCTTCCTCAATTAATTTATTATTTTTTTAATTTTTGTTTGTGCCGGGTTGTGCCCGATTTGTGCTCCTGGGTGCAGTTCGTAGAGTTTGATTATTTCGCATAGCAAAAAAGTTATGGGGTTTTGAAAATTTATCTTCCTTAATTAATTTATTTTTTTTTATTTTAGTTTGTGCTGGGTTGTGCCCGATTTGTGCTCCTGTCTGCCGCTCATAGAGTTTGATTATTTCGCATAGCAAAAAAGTTATGGGGTTTTGAAAATGCATCTTCCTTAATTAATTTATTAATTTTTTTATTTTTGTTTGTGCCGGGTTGTGCCCGTTTTGTGCTCCTGTGCCGTTCGTAGAGTTTGATTATTTCGCATAGCAAAAAAGTTATGGGGTTTTGAAAATTTGCCTTCCTTAATTAATTTATTTTTTTTTTATTTTAGTTTGTGCTGGGTTGTGCCCGATTTGTGCTCCTGTGTGCCGCTCATAGAGTTTGATTATTTCGCATAGCAAAAAAGTTATGGGGTTTTGAAAATTTGCCTTCCTTAATTAATTTATTTTTTTTTATTTTAGTTTGTGCTGGGTTGTGCCCGATTTGTGCTCCTGTGTGCCGCTCATAGAGTTTGATTATTTCGCATAGCAAAAAAGTTATGGGGTTTTGAAAATTTGCCTTCCTTAATTAATTTATTTTTTTTTTATTTTAGTTTGTGCTGGGTTGTGCCCGATTTGTGCTCCTGTGTGCCGCTCATAGAGTTTGATTATTTCGCATAGCTAAAAAGTTATGGGGTTTTGAAAATTTGCCTTCCTTAATTAATTTATTTTTTTTTATTTTAGTTTGTGCTGGGTTGTGCCCGATTTGTGCTCCTGTGTGCCGCTCATAGAGTTTGATTATTTCGCATAGCAAAAAAGTTATGGGGTTTTGAAAATTTGCCTTACTCAATTAATTTATTAATTTTTTTATTTTTGTTTGTGCCGGGTTGTGCCCGATTTGTGCTCCTGTGTGCCGTTCGCAGAGTTTGATTATTTCGCGTAGCAAAAAAGTTATGGGGTTTTGAAAATTTGCCTTCCTCAATTAATTTATTAATTTTTTTATTTTAGTTTGTGCTGGGTTGTGCCCGATTTGTGGTCCTGTGTGCCGTTCGCAGAGTTTGATTATTTCGCATAGCAAAAAAGTTATGGGGTTTTAAAAATTTATATTCCTTAATTATTTTGTTAATTTTTTTATTTTTGTTTGTGCCGGGTTGTGCCCGATTTGTGCTCCTCTGTGCCGTTCGCGGTGTTTGATTATTTCGCATAGCAAAAAAGTTATGGGGTTTTAAAAATTTATCTTCCTTAATTAATTTATTAATTTTTTTATTTTTGTTTGTGCCGGGTTGTGCCCGATTTGTGCTCCTGTGTGCCGCTCATAGAGTTTGATTATTTCGCATGGCAAAAAAGTTATGGGGTTTTGACAATTTGTCTTCCTCAATTAATTTATTAATTTTTTTATTTTTGTTTGTGCCGGGTTGTGCCCGTTTTGTGCTCCTGTGCCGTTCGTAGAGTTTGATTATTTCGCATAGCAAAAAAGTTATGGGGTTTTGAAAATTTATCTTCCTTAATTAATTTATTTTTTTTTATTTTAGTTTGTGCTGGGTTGTGCCCGATTTGTGCTCCTGTGTGCCGCTCATAGAGTTTGATTATTTCGCATAGCAAAAAAGTTATGGGGTTTTGAAAATTTGCCTTCCTTAATTATTTTATTTTTTTTTTATTTTAGTTTGTGCTGGGTTGTGCCCGATTTGTGCTCCTGTGTGCCACTCATAGAGTTTGATTATTTCGCATAGCAAAAAAGTTATGGGGTTTTGAAAATGCATCTTCCTTAATTAATTTATTAATTTTTTTATTTTTGTTTGTGCCGGGTTGTGCCCGTTTTGTGCTCCTGTGCCGTTCGTAGAGTTTGATTATTTCGCATAGCAAAAAAGTTATGGGGTTTTGAAAATTTATCTTCCTTAATTAATTTATTTTTTTTTATTTTAGTTTGTGCTGGGTTGTGCCCGTTTTGTGCTCCTGTGTGCCGTTCGTAGAGTTTGATTATTTCGCATAGCAAAAAAGTTATGGGGTTTTGAAAATTTGTCTTCCTCAATTAATTTATTATTTTTTTAATTTTTGTTTGTGCCGGGTTGTGCCCGATTTGTGCTCCTGGGTGCAGTTCGTAGAGTTTGATTATTTCGCATAGCAAAAAAGTTATGGGGTTTTGAAAATTCATCTTCCTTAATTAATTTATTAATTTTTTTATTTTAGTTTGTGCTGGGATGTGCCCGATTTGTGCTCCTGTGTGCCGCTCATAGAGTTTGATTATTTCGCATAGCAAAAAAGTTATGGGGTTTTGAAAATTTGCCTTCCTTAATTATTTTATTTTTTTTTTATTTTAGTTTGTGCTGGGTTGTGCCCGATTTGTGCTCCTGTGTGCCGCTCATAGAGTTTGATTATTTCGCATAGCAAAAAAGTTATGGGGTTTTGAAAATTTGTCTTCCTCAATTAATTTATTATTTTTTTAATTTTTGTTTGTGCCGGGTTGTGCCCGATTTGTGCTCCTGGGTGCAGTTCGTAGAGTTTGATTATTTCGCATAGCAAAAAAGTTATGGGGTTTTGAAAATTTATCTTCCTTAATTAATTTATTTTTTTTTTATTTTAGTTTGTGCTGGGTTGTGCCCGTTTTGTGCTCCTGTGTGCCGTTCGCAGAGTTTGATTATTTCGCATAGCAAAAAAGTTATGGGGTTTTAAAAATTTATCTTCCTTAATTAATTTATTAATTTTTTTATTTTTGTTTGTGCCGGGTTGTGCCCAATTTTTGCTCCTGTGTGCCGCTCATAGAGTTTGATTATTTCGCATAGCAAAAAAGTTATGGGGTTTTGAAAATTTGCCTTCCTTAATTAATTTATTTTTTTTTTATTTTTGTTTGTGCCGGGTTGTGCCCGATTTGTGCTCCTGTGTGCCGCTCATAGAGTTTGATTATTTCGCATAGCAAAAAAGTTATGGGGTTTTGAAAATGCATCTTCCTTAATTAATTTATTAATTTTTTTATTTTTGTTTGTGCCAGGTTGTGCCCGATTTGTGCTCCTGTGTGCCGCTCATAGAGTTTGATTATTTCGCATAGCAAAAAAGTTATGGGGTTTTGAAAATTTGCCTTCCTTAATTAATTTATTTTTTTTTTATTTTAGTTTGTGCTGGGTTGTGCCCGATTTGTGCTCCTGTGTGCCGTTCGCAGAGTTTGATTATTTCGCATGGCAAAAAAGTTATGGGGTTTTGAAAATTTGCCTTCCTTAATTAATTTATTTTTTTTTAAATTTAGTTTGTGCTGGGTTGTGCCCGATTTGTGCTCCTGTGTGCCGCTCATAGAGTTTGATTATTTCGCATAGCAAAAAAGTTATGGGGTTTTGAAAATGCATCTTCCTTAATTAATTTATTAATTTTTTTATTTTTGTTTGTGCCGGGTTGTGCCCGATTTGTGCTCCTGTGTGCCGCTCATAGAGTTTGATTATTTCGCATAGCAAAAAAGTTATGGGGTTTTGAAAATTTGCCTTCCTTAATTAATTTATTTTTTTTTTATTTCAGTTTGTGCTGGGTTGTGCCCGATTTGTGCTCCTGTGTGCCGCTCATAGAGTTTGATTATTTCGCATAGCAAAAAAGTTATGGGGTTTTGAAAATTTGTCTTCCTCAATTAATTTATTGATTTTTTTGTTTCAGTTTGTGCTGGGTTGTGTCCGATTTGTGCTCCTGTGTGCCGCTCATAGAGTTTGATTATTTCGCATAGCAAAAAAGTTATGGGGTTTTGAAAATGCATCTTCCTTAATTAATTTATTAATTTTTTTATTTTTGTTTGTGCCGGGTTGTGCCCGATTTGTGCTCCTGTGTGCCGCTCATAGAGTTTGATTATTTCGCATAGCAAAAAAGTTATGGGGTTTTGAAAATGCATCTTCCTTAATTAATTTATTAATTTTTTTATTTTTGTTTGTGCCGGGTTGTGCCCGATTTGTGCTCCTGTGTGCCGTTCGTAGAGTTTGATTATTTCGCATAGCAAACAAGTTATGGGGTTTTGAAAATTCATCTTCCTTAATTAATTTATTTTTTTTTATTTTAGTTTGTGCCGGGTTGTGCCCGATTTGTGCTCCTGTGTGCCGCTCATAGAGTTTGATTATTTCGCATAGCAAAAAAGTTATGTGGTTTTGAAAATTCATCTTCCTTAATTAATTTATTAATTTTTTTATTTTTGTTTGTGCCGGGTTGTGCCCGATTTGTGGTCCTGTGTGCCGTTCGCAGAGTTTGATTATTTCGCATAGCAAAAAAGTTATCGGGTTTTAAAAATTTATATTCCTTAATTATTTTGTTAATTTTTTTATTTTTGTTTGTGCCGGGTTGTGCCCAATTTGTGCTCCTGTGTGCCGCTCATAGAGTTTGATTATTTCGCATAGCAAAAAAGTTATGGGGTTTTGAAAATTTGCCTTACTCAATTAATTTATTAATTTTTTTATTTTAGTTTGTGCTGGGTTGTGCCCGATTTGTGCTCCTGTGTGCCGCTCATAGAGTTTGATTATTTCGCATAGCAAAAAAGTTATGGGGTTTTGAAAATTTGCCTTCCTTAATTAATTTATTTTTTTTTTATTTTAGTTTGTGCTGGGTTGTGCCCGATTTGTGCTCCTGTGTGCCGCTCATAGAGTTTGATTATTTCGCATAGCAAAAAAGTTATGGGGTTTTGAAAATTTGCCTTCCTTAATTAATTTATTTTTTTTTTATTTTAGTTTGTGCCGGGTTGTGCCCGATTTGTGCTCCTGTGTGCCGTTCGCAGAGTTTGATTATTTCGCGTAGCAAAAAAGTTATGGGGTTTTGAAAATTTGCCTTCCTCAATTAATTTATTAATTTTTTTATTTTAGTTTGTGCTGGGTTGTGCCCGATTTGTGGTCCTGTGTGCCGTTGGCAGAGTTTGATTATTTCGCATAGCAAAAAAGTTATGGGGTTTTAAAAATTTATATTCCTTAATTATTTTGTTAATTTTTTTATTTTTGTTTGTGCCGGGTTGTGCCCGATTTGTGCTCCTCTGTGCCGTTCGCGGTGTTTGATTATTTCGCATAGCAAAAAAGTTATGGGGTTTTGAAAATTTATCTTCCTTAATTAATTTATTTTTTTTTATTTTAGATTGTGCTGGGTTGTGCCCAATTTGTGCTCCTGTGTGCCGTTCGCAGAGTTTGATTATTTCGCGTAGCAAAAAAGTTATGGGGTTTTGAAAATGCATCTTCCTTAATTAATTTATTAATTTTTTTATTTTTGTTTGTGCCGGGTTGTGCCCGTTTTGTGCTCCTGTGCCGTTCGTAGAGATTGATTATTTCGCATAGCAAAAAAGTTATGGGGTTTTGAAAATTTATCTTCCTTAATTAATTTATTTTTTTTTAAATTTAGTTTGTGCTGGGTTGTGCCCGATTTGTGCTCCTGTGTGCCGCTCATAGAGTTTGATTATTTCGCATAGCAAAAAAGTTATGGGGTTTTGAAAATGCATCTTCCTTAATTAATTTATTAATTTTTTTATTTTTGTTTGTGCCGGGTTGTGCCCGATTTGTGCTCCTGTGTGCCGCTCATAGAGTTTGATTATTTCGCATAGCAAAAAAGTTATGGGGTTTTGAAAATTTGCCTTCCTTAATTAATTTATTTTTTTTTTATTTTAGTTTGTGCTGGGTTGTGCCCGATTTGTGCTCCTGTGTGCCGCTCATAGAGTTTGATTATTTCGCATAGCAAAAAAGTTATGGGGTTTTGAAAATTTGCCTTCCTTAATTAATTTATTTTTTTTTTATTTTAGTTTGTGCTGGGTTGTGCCCGATTTGTGCTCCTGTGTGCCGCTCATAGAGTTTGATTATTTCGCATAGCAAAAAAGTTATGGGGTTTTGAAAATTTGTCTTCCTCAATTAATTTATTGATTTTTTTGTTTCAGTTTGTGCTGGGTTGTGTCCGATTTGTGCTCCTGTGTGCCGCTCATAGAGTTTGATTATTTCGCATAGCAAAAAAGTTATGTGGTTTTGAAAATTCATCTTCCTTAATTAATTTATTAATTTTTTTATTTTTGTTTGTGCTGGGTTGTGCCCGATTTGTGCTCCTGTGTGCCGTTCGCAGAGTTTGATTATTTCGCATAGCAAAAAAGTTATGGGGTTTTGAAAATTTATCTTCCTTAATTAATTTATTAATTTTTTTATTTTAGTTTGTGCTGGGTTGTGCCCGATTTGTGCTCCTGTGTGCCGCTCATAGAGTTTGATTATTTCGCATAGCAAAAAAGTTATGGGGTTTTGAAAATTTGCCTTCCTTAATTAATTTATTTTTTTTTTATTTTAGTTTGTGCTGGGTTGTGCCCGATTTGTGCTCCTGTGTGCCGCTCATAGAGTTTGATTATTTCGCATAGCAAAAAAGTTATGGGGTTTTGAAAATTTGCCTTCCTCAATTAATTTATTTTTTTTTTATTTTAGTTTGTGCTGGGTTGTGCCCGATTTGTGCTCCTGTGTGCCGCTCATAGAGTTTGATTATTTCGCATAGCAAAAAAGTTATGGGGTTTTGAAAATTTGTCTTCCTCAATTAATTTATTGATTTTTTTGTTTCAGTTTGTGCTGGGTTGTGTCCGATTTGTGCTCCTGTGTGCCGCTCATAGAGTTTGATTATTTCGCATAGCAAAAAAGTTATGTGGTTTTGAAAATTCATCTTCCTTAATTAATTTATTAATTTTTTTATTTTTGTTTGTGCTGGGTTGTGCCCGATTTGTGCTCCTGTGTGCCGTTCGCAGAGTTTGATTATTTCGCATAGCAAAAAAGTTATGGGGTTTTGAAAATTTATCTTCCTTAATTAATTTATTTTTTTTTATTTTAGTTTGTGCTGGGTTGTGCCCGTTTTGTGCTCCTGTGTGCCGTTCGTAGAGTTTGATTATTTCGCATAGCAAAAAAGTTATGGGGTTTTGAAAATTTGTCTTCCTCAATTAATTTATTTTTTTTTAAATTTAGTTTGTGCTGGGTTGTGCCCGATTTGTGCTCCTGTGTGCCGCTCATAGAGTTTGATTATTTCGCATAGCAAAAAAGTTATGGGGTTTTGAAAATGCATCTTCCTTAATTAATTTATTAATTTTTTTATTTTTGTTTGTGCCGGGTTGTGCCCGATTTGTGCTCCTGTGTGCCGCTCATAGAGTTTGATTATTTCGCATAGCAAAAAAGTTATGGGGTTTTGAAAATTTGCCTTCCTTAATTAATTTATTTTTTTTTTATTTTAGTTTGTGCTGGGTTGTGCCCGATTTGTGCTCCTGTGTGCCGCTCATAGAGTTTGATTATTTCGCATAGCAAAAAAGTTATGGGGTTTTGAAAATTTGTCTTCCTTAATTAATTTATTTTTTTTTTATTTTAGTTTGTGCTGGGTTGTGCCCGATTTGTGCTCCTGTGTGCCGCTCATAGAGTTTGATTATTTCGCATAGCAAAAAAGTTATGGGGTTTTGAAAATTTGTCTTCCTCAATTAATTTATTGATTTTTTTGTTTCAGTTTGTGCTGGGTTGTGTCCGATTTGTGCTCCTGTGTGCCGCTCATAGAGTTTGATTATTTCGCATAGCAAAAAAGTTATGTGGTTTTGAAAATTCATCTTCCTTAATTAATTTATTAATTTTTTTATTTTTGTTTGTGCTGGGTTGTGCCCGATTTGTGCTCCTGTGTGCCGTTCGCAGAGTTTGATTATTTCGCATAGCAAAAAAGTTATGGGGTTTTGAAAATTTATCTTCCTTAATTAATTTATTAATTTTTTTATTTTAGTTTGTGCTGGGTTGTGCCCGATTTGTGCTCCTGTGTGCCGCTCATAGAGTTTGATTATTTCGCATAGCAAAAAAGTTATGGGGTTTTGAAAATTTGCCTTCCTTAATTAATTTATTTTTTTTTTATTTTAGTTTGTGCTGGGTTGTGCCCGATTTGTGCTCCTGTGTGCCGCTCATAGAGTTTGATTATTTCGCATAGCAAAAAAGTTATGGGGTTTTGAAAATTTGCCTTCCTTAATTAATTTATTTTTTTTTTATTTTAGTTTGTGCTGGGTTGTGCCCGATTTGTGCTCCTGTGTGCCGCTCATAGAGTTTGATTATTTCGCATAGCAAAAAAGTTATGGGGTTTTGAAAATTTGTCTTCCTCAATTAATTTATTGATTTTTTTGTTTCAGTTTGTGCTGGGTTGTGTCCGATTTGTGCTCCTGTGTGCCGCTCATAGAGTTTGATTATTTCGCATAGCAAAAAAGTTATGTGGTTTTGAAAATTCATCTTCCTTAATTAATTTATTAATTTTTTTATTTTTGTTTGTGCTGGGTTGTGCCCGATTTGTGCTCCTGTGTGCCGTTCGCAGAGTTTGATTATTTCGCATAGCAAAAAAGTTATGGGGTTTTGAAAATTTATCTTCCTTAATTAATTTATTTTTTTTTATTTTAGTTTGTGCTGGGTTGTGCCCGTTTTGTGCTCCTGTGTGCCGCTCATAGAGTTTGATTATTTCGCATAGCAAAAAAGTTATGGGGTTTTGAAAATTTGCCTTCCTTAATTAATTTATTTTTTTTTATTTTAGTTTGTGCTGGGTTGTGCCCGATTTGTGCTCCTGTGTGCCGCTCATAGAGTTTGATTATTTCGCATAGCAAAAAAGTTATGGGGTTTTGAAAATTTGCCTTCCTTAATTAATTTATTTTTTTTTTATTTTAGTTTGTGCTGGGTTGTGCCCGATTTGTGCTCCTGTGTGCCGCTCATAGAGTTTGATTATTTCGCATAGCTAAAAAGTTATGGGGTTTTGAAAATTTGCCTTCCTTAATTAATTTATTTTTTTTTATTTTAGTTTGTGCTGGGTTGTGCCCGATTTGTGCTCCTGTGTGCCGCTCATAGAGTTTGATTATTTCGCATAGCAAAAAAGTTATGGGGTTTTGAAAATTTGTCTTCCTCAATTAATTTATTAATTTTTTTATTTTAGTTTGTGCTGGGTTGTGCCCGATTTGTGCTCCTGTGTGCCGCTCATAGAGTTTGATTATTTCGCATAGCAAAAAAGTTATGGGGTTTTGAAAATTTGCCTTCCTTAATTAATTTATTTTTTTTTTATTTTAGTTTGTGCTGGGTTGTGCCCGATTTGTGCTCCTGTGTGCCGCTCATAAGGTTTGATTATTTCGCATAGCAAAAAAGTTATGGGGTTTTGAAAATTCATCTTCCTTAATTAATTTATTTTTTTTTATTTTAGTTTGTGCCGGGTTGTGCCCGATTTGTGCTCCTGTGTGCCGTTCGCAGAGTTTGATTATTTCGCATGGCAAAAAAGTTATGGGGTTTTGAAAATTTGCCTTCCTTAATTAATTTATTTTTTTTTTAATTTAGTTTGTGCTGGGTTGTGCCCGATTTGTGCTCCTGTGTGCCGCTCATAGAGTTTGATTATTTCGCATAGCAAAAAAGTTATGGGGTTTTGAAAATGCATCTTCCTTAATTAATTTATTAATTTTTTTATTTTTGTTTGTGCCGGGTTGTGCCCGATTTGTGCTCCTGGGTGCAGTTCGTAGAGTTTGATTATTTCGCATAGCAAAAAAGTTATGGGGTTTTGAAAATTTATCTTCCTTAATTAATTTATTTTTTTTTATTTTAGTTTGTGCTGGGTTGTGCCCGTTTTGTGCTCCTGTGTGCCGTTCGTAGAGTTTGATTATTTCGCATAGCAAAAAAGTTATGGGGTTTTGAAAATTTGTCTTCCTCAATTAATTTATTATTTTTTTTATTTTTGTTTGTGCCGGGTTGTGCCCGATTTGCGCTCCTGTGTGCCGCTCATAGAGTGTGATTATTTCGCATAGCAAAAAAGTTATGTGGTTTTGAAAATTCATCTTCCTTAATTAATTTATTAATTTTTTAATTTTGTTTGTGCCGGGTTGTGCCCGTTTTGTGCTCCTGGGTGCCGTTCGTAGAGTTTGATTATTTAGCATAGCAAAAAAGTAATGGGGTTTTGAAAATTCATCTTCCTTAATTAATTTATTTTTTTTTATTTTAGTTTGTGCTGGGTTGTGCCCAATTTGTGCTCCTGTGTGCCGTTCGCAGAGTTTGATTATTTCGCGTAGCAAAAAAGTTATGGGGTTTTAAAAATTTATCTTCCTTAATTAATTTATTAATTTTTTTATTTTTGTTTGTGCCGGGTTGTGCCCGATTTGTGCTCCTGTGTACCGCTCATAGAGTTTGATTATTTCGCATGGCAAAAAAGTTATGGGGTTTTGACAATTTGTCTTCCTCAATTAATTTATTAATTTTTTTATTTTAGTTTGTGCTGGGTTGTGCCCGATTTGTGCTCCTGTGTGCCGCTCATAGAGTTTGATTATTTCGCATAGCAAAAAAGTTATGGGGTTTTGAAAATTTGTCTTCCTCAATTAATTTATTAATTTTTTTATTTTAGTTTGTGCTGGGTTGTGCCCGATTTGTGCTCCTGTGTGCCGCTCATAGAGTTTGATTATTTCGCATAGCAAAAAAGTTATGGGGTTTTGAAAATTTGCCTTCCTTAATTAATTTATTTTTTTTTTATTTTAGTTTGTGCTGGGTTGTGCCCGATTTGTGCTCCTGTGTGCCGCTCATAAGGTTTGATTATTTCGCATAGCAAAAAAGTTATGGGGTTTTGAAAATTCATCTTCCTTAATTAATTTATTTTTTTTTATTTTAGTTTGTGCCGGGTTGTGCCCGATTTGTGCTCCTGTGTGCCGTTCGCAGAGTTTGATTATTTCGCTTGGCAAAAAAGTTATGGGGTTTTGAAAATTTGCCTTCCTTAATTAATTTATTTTTTTTTTAATTTAGTTTGTGCTGGGTTGTGCCCGATTTGTGCTCCTGTGTGCCGCTCATAGAGTTTGATTATTTCGCATAGCAAAAAAGTTATGGGGTTTTGAAAATGCATCTTCCTTAATTAATTTATTAATTTTTTTATTTTTGTTTGTGCCGGGTTGTGCCCGATTTGTGCTCCTGTGTGCCGCTCATAGAGTTTGATTATTTCGCATAGCAAAAAAGTTATGGGGTTTTGAAAATTTGCCTTCCTTAATTAATTTATTTTTTTTTTATTTTAGTTTGTGCTGGGTTGTGCCCGATTTGTGCTCCTGTGTGCCGTTCGCAGAGTTTGATTATTTCGCATGGCAAAAAAGTTATGGGGTTTTGAAAATTTGCCTTCCTTAATTAATTTATTTTTTTTTAAATTTAGTTTGTGCTGGGTTGTGCCCGATTTGTGCTCCTGTGTGCCGCTCATAGAGTTTGATTATTTCGCATAGCAAAAAAGTTATGGGGTTTTGAAAATTTGTCTTCCTCAATTAATTTATTATTTTTTTAATTTTTGTTTGTGCCGGGTTGTGCCCGATTTGTGCTCCTGGGTGCAGTTCGTAGAGTTTGATTATTTCGCATAGCAAAAAAGTTATGGGGTTTTGAAAATTTATCTTCCTTAATTAATTTATTTTTTTTTATTTTAGTTTGTGCTGGGTTGTGCCCGTTTTGTGCTCCTGTGTGCCGTTCGTAGAGTTTGATTATTTCGCATAGCAAAAAAGTTATGGGGTTTTGAAAATTTGTCTTCCTCAATTAATTTATTATTTTTTTTATTTTTGTTTGTGCCGGGTTGTGCCCGATTTGCGCTCCTGTGTGCCGCTCATAGAGTGTGATTATTTCGCATAGCAAAAAAGTTATGTGGTTTTGAAAATTCATCTTCCTTAATTAATTTATTAATTTTTTTATTTTTGTTTGTGCCGGGTTGTGCCCGTTTTGTGCTCCTGGGTGCCGTTCGTAGAGTTTGATTATTTAGCATAGCAAAAAAGTAATGGGGTTTTGAAAATTCATCTTCCTTAATTAATTTATTTTTTTTTATTTTAGTTTGTGCTGGGTTGTGCCCAATTTGTGCTCCTGTGTGCCGTTCGCAGAGTTTGATTATTTCGCGTAGCAAAAAAGTTATGGGGTTTTAAAAATTTATCTTCCTTAATTAATTTATTAATTTTTTTATTTTTGTTTGTGCCGGGTTGTGCCCGATTTGTGCTCCTGTGTGCCGCTCATAGAGTTTGATTATTTCGCATGGCAAAAAAGTTATGGGGTTTTGACAATTTGTCTTCCTCAATTAATTTATTAATTTTTTTATTTTAGTTTGTGCTGGGTTGTGCCCGATTTGTGCTCCTGTGTGCCGCTCATAGAGTTTGATTATTTCGCATAGCAAAAAAGTTATGGGGTTTTGAAAATTTGCCTTCCTAATTAATTTATTTTTTTTTTATTTTAGTTTGTGCTGGGTTGTGCCCGATTTGTGCTCCTGTCTGCCGCTCATAGAGTTTGATTATTTCGCATAGCAAAAAAGTTATGGGGTTTTGAAAATGCATCTTCCTTAATTAATTTATTAATTTTTTTATTTTTGTTTGTGCCGGGTTGTGCCCGTTTTGTGCTCCTGTGCCGTTCGTAGAGTTTGATTATTTCGCATAGCAAAAAAGTTATGGGGTTTTGAAAATTTGCCTTCCTTAATTAATTTATTTTTTTTTAAATTTAGTTTGTGCTGGGTTGTGCCCGATTTGTGCTCCTGTGTGCCGCTCATAGAGTTTGATTATTTCGCATAGCAAAAAAGTTATGGGGTTTTGAAAATTTGTCTTCCTCAATTAATTTATTATTTTTTTAATTTTTGTTTGTGCCGGGTTGTGCCCGATTTGTGCTCCTGGGTGCAGTTCGTAGAGTTTGATTATTTCGCATAGCAAAAAAGTTATGGGGTTTTGAAAATTTATCTTCCTTAATTAATTTATTTTTTTTTATTTTAGTTTGTGCTGGGTTGTGCCCGTTTTGTGCTCCTGTGTGCCGTTCGTAGAGTTTGATTATTTCGCATAGCAAAAAAGTTATGGGGTTTTGAAAATTTGTCTTCCTCAATTAATTTATTATTTTTTTTATTTTTGTTTGTGCCGGGTTGTGCCCGATTTGCGCTCCTGTGTGCCGCTCATAGAGTGTGATTATTTCGCATAGCAAAAAAGTTATGTGGTTTTGAAAATTCATCTTCCTTAATTAATTTATTAATTTTTTTATTTTTGTTTGTGCCGGGTTGTGCCCGTTTTGTGCTCCTGGGTGCCGTTCGTAGAGTTTGATTATTTAGCATAGCAAAAAAGTAATGGGGTTTTGAAAATTCATCTTCCTTAGTTAATTTATTTTTTTTTATTTTAGTTTGTGCCGGGTTGTGCCCGATTTGTGCTCCTGTGTGCCGTTCGCAGAGTTTGATTATTTCGCATGGCAAAAAAGTTATGGGGTTTTGACAATTTGTCTTCCTCAATTAATTTATTAATTTTTTTATTTTAGTTTGTGCTGGGTTGTGCCCGATTTGTGCTCCTGTGTGCCGCTCATAGAGTTTGATTATTTCGCATAGCAAAAAAGTTATGGGGTTTTGAAAATTTGTCTTCCTCAATTAATTTATTAATTTTTTTATTTTAGTTTGTGCTGGGTTGTGCCCGATTTGTGCTCCTGTGTGCCGCTCATAGAGTTTGATTATTTCGCATAGCAAAAAAGTTATGGGGTTTTGAAAATTTGCCTTCCTTAATTAATTTATTTTTTTTTTATTTTAGTTTGTGCTGGGTTGTGCCCGATTTGTGCTCCTGTGTGCCGCTCATAAGGTTTGATTATTTCGCATAGCAAAAAAGTTATGGGGTTTTGAAAATTCATCTTCCTTAATTAATTTATTTTTTTTTATTTTAGTTTGTGCCGAGTTGTGCCCGATTTGTGCTCCTGTGTGCCGTTCGCAGAGTTTGATTATTTCGCATGGCAAAAAAGTTATGGGGTTTTGAAAATTTGCCTTCCTTAATTAATTTATTTTTTTTTTAATTTAGTTTGTGCTGGGTTGTGCCCGATTTGTGCTCCTGTGTGCCGCTCATAGAGTTTGATTATTTCGCATAGCAAAAAAGTTATGGGGTTTTGAAAATGCATCTTCCTTAATTAATTTATTAATTTTTTTATTTTTGTTTGTGCCGGGTTGTGCCCGATTTGTGCTCCTGTGTGCCGCTCATAGAGTTTGATTATTTCGCATAGCAAAAAAGTTATGGGGTTTTGAAAATTTGCCTTCCTTAATTAATTTATTTTTTTTTTATTTTAGTTTGTGCTGGGTTGTGCCCGATTTGTGCTCCTGTGTGCCGTTCGCAGAGTTTGATTATTTCGCATGGCAAAAAAGTTATGGGGTTTTGAAAATTTGCCTTCCTTAATTAATTTATTTTTTTTTAAATTTAGTTTGTGCTGGGTTGTGCCCGATTTGTGCTCCTGTGTGCCGCTCATAGAGTTTGATTATTTCGCATAGCAAAAAAGTTATGGGGTTTTGAAAATTTGTCTTCCTCAATTAATTTATTATTTTTTTAATTTTTGTTTGTGCCGGGTTGTGCCCGATTTGTGCTCCTGGGTGCAGTTCGTAGAGTTTGATTATTTCGCATAGCAAAAAAGTTATGGGGTTTTGAAAATTTATCTTCCTTAATTAATTTATTTTTTTTTATTTTAGTTTGTGCTGGGTTGTGCCCGTTTTGTGCTCCTGTGTGCCGTTCGTAGAGTTTGATTATTTCGCATAGCAAAAAAGTTATGGGGTTTTGAAAATTTGTCTTCCTCAATTAATTTATTATTTTTTTTATTTTTGTTTGTGCCGGGTTGTGCCCGATTTGCGCTCCTGTGTGCCGCTCATAGAGTGTGATTATTTCGCATAGCAAAAAAGTTATGTGGTTTTGAAAATTCATCTTCCTTAATTAATTTATTAATTTTTTTATTTTTGTTTGTGCCGGGTTGTGCCCGATTTGTGCTCCTGTGTGCCGTTCGCAGAGTTTGATTATTTCGCGTAGCAAAAAAGTTATGGGGTTTTAAAAATTTATCTTCCTTAATTAATTTATTAATTTTTTTATTTTTGTTTGTGCCGGGTTGTGCCCGATTTGTGCTCCTGTGTGCCGCTCATAGAGTTTGATTATTTCGCATGGCAAAAAAGTTATGGGGTTTTGACAATTTGTCTTCCTCAATTAATTTATTAATTTTTTTATTTTAGTTTGTGCTGGGTTGTGCCCGATTTGTGCTCCTGTGTGCCGCTCATAGAGTTTGATTATTTCGCATCGCAAAAAAGTTATGGGGTTTTGAAAATTTGCCTTCCTTAATTAATTTATTTTTTTTTTATTTTAGTTTGTGCTGGGTTGTGCCCGATTTGTGCTCCTGTCTGCCGCTCATAGAGTTTGATTATTTCGCATAGCAAAAAAGTTATGGGGTTTTGAAAATGCATCTTCCTTAATTAATTTATTAATTTTTTTATTTTTGTTTGTGCCGGGTTGTGCCCGTTTTGTGCTCCTGTGCCGTTCGTAGAGTTTGATTATTTCGCATAGCAAAAAAGTTATGGGGTTTTGAAAATTTGCCTTCCTTAATTAATTTATTTTTTTTTAAATTTAGTTTGTGCTGGGTTGTGCCCGATTTGTGCTCCTGTGTGCCGCTCATAGAGTTTGATTATTTCGCATAGCAAAAAAGTTATGGGGTTTTGAAAATTTGTCTTCCTCAATTAATTTATTATTTTTTTAATTTTTGTTTGTGCCGGGTTGTGCCCGATTTGTGCTCCTGGGTGCAGTTCGTAGAGTTTGATTATTTCGCATAGCAAAAAAGTTATGGGGTTTTGAATATTTATCTTCCTTAATTAATTTATTTTTTTTTATTTTAGTTTGTGCCGGGTTGTGCCCGTTTTGTGCTCCTGGGTGCCGTTCGTAGAGTTTGATTATTTAGCATAGCAAAAAAGTAATGGGGTTTTGAAAATTCATCTTCCTTAATTAATTTATTTTTTTTTATTTTAGTTTGTGCTGGGTTGTGCCCAATTTGTGCTCCTGTGTGCCGTTCGCAGAGTTTGATTATTTCGCGTAGCAAAAAAGTTATGGGGTTTTAAAAATTTATCTTCCTTAATTAATTTATTTTTTTTTTATTTTAGTTTGTGCTGGGTTGTGCCCGATTTGTGCTCCTGTGTGCCGCTCATAGAGTTTGATTATTTCGCATAGCAAAAAAGTTATGGGGTTTTGAAAATTTGCCTTCCTTAATTAATTTATTTTTTTTTTATTTTAGTTTGTGCTGGGTTGTGCCCGATTTGTGCTCCTGTCTGCCGCTCATAGAGTTTGATTATTTCGCATAGCAAAAAAGTTATGGGGTTTTGAAAATGCGTCTTCCTTAATTAATTTATTAATTTTTTTATTTTTGTTTGTGCCGGGTTGTGCCCGTTTTGTGCTCCTGTGTGCCGTTCGTAGAGTTTGATTATTTCGCATAGCAAAAAAGTTATGGGGTTTTGAAAATTTGTCTTCCTCAATTAATTTATTAATTTTTTTATTTTAGTTTGTGCTGGGTTGTGCCCGATTTGTGCTCCTGTGTGCCGCTCATAGAGTTTGATTATTTCGCATAGCAAAAAAGTTATGGGGTTTTGAAAATTTGCCTTCCTTAATTAATTTATTTTTTTTTTATTTTAGTTTGTGCTGGGTTGTGCCCGATTTGTGCTCCTGTGTGCCGCTCATAAGGTTTGATTATTTCGCACAGCAAAAAAGTTATGGGGTTTTGAAAATTCATCTTCCTTAATTAATTTATTTTTTTTTATTTTAGTTTGTGCCGGGTTGTGCCCGATTTGTGCTCCTGTGTGCCGTTCGCAGAGTTTGATTATTTCGCATGGCAAAAAAGTTATGGGGTTTTGAAAATTTGCCTTCCTTAATTAATTTATTTTTTTTTTAATTTAGTTTGTGCTGGGTTGTGCCCGATTTGTGCTCCTGTGTGCCGCTCATAGAGTTTGATTATTTCGCATAGCAAAAAAGTTATGGGGTTTTGAAAATGCATCTTCCTTAATTAATTTATTAATTTTTTTATTTTTGTTTGTGCCGGGTTGTGCCCGATTTGTGCTCCTGTGTGCCGCTCATAGAGTTTGATTATTTCGCATAGCAAAAAAGTTATGGGGTTTTGAAAATTTGCCTTCCTTAATTAATTTATTTTTTTTTTATTTTAGTTTGTGCTGGGTTGTGCCCGATTTGTGCTCCTGTGTGCCGTTCGCAGAGTTTGATTATTTCGCATGGCAAAAAAGTTATGGGGTTTTGAAAATTTGCCTTCCTTAATTAATTTATTTTTTTTTAAATTTAGTTTGTGCTGGGTTGTGCCCGATTTGTGCTCCTGTGTGCCGCTCATAGAGTTTGATTATTTCGCATAGCAAAAAAGTTATGGGGTTTTGAAAATGCATCTTCCTTAATTAATTTATTAATTTTTTTATTTTTGTTTGTGCCGGGTTGTGCCCGATTTGTGCTCCTGTGTGCCGCTCATAGAGTTTGATTATTTCGCATAGCAAAAAAGTTATGGGGTTTTGAAAATTTGCCTTCCTTAATTAATTTATTTTTTTTTTATTTTAGTTTGTGCTGGGTTGTGCCCGATTTGTGCTCCTGTGTGCCGCTCATAGAGTTTGATTATTTCGCATAGCAAAAAAGTTATGGGGTTTTGAAAATTTGCCTTCCTTAATTAATTTATTTTTTTTTTATTTTAGTTTGTGCTGGGTTGTGCCCGATTTGTGCTCCTGTGTGCCGCTCATAGAGTTTGATTATTTCGCATAGCAAAAAAGTTATGGGGTTTTGAAAATTTGTCTTCCTCAATTAATTTATTGATTTTTTTGTTTCAGTTTGTGCTGGGTTGTGTCCGATTTGTGCTCCTGTGTGCCGCTCATAGAGTTTGATTATTTCGCATAGCAAAAAAGTTATGTGGTTTTGAAAATTCATCTTCCTTAATTAATTTATTAATTTTTTTATTTTTGTTTGTGCTGGGTTGTGCCCGATTTGTGCTCCTGTGTGCCGTTCGCAGAGTTTGATTATTTCGCATAGCAAAAAAGTTATGGGGTTTTGAAAATTTATCTTCCTTAATTAATTTATTAATTTTTTTATTTTAGTTTGTGCTGGGTTGTGCCCGATTTGTGCTCCTGTGTGCCGCTCATAGAGTTTGATTATTTCGCATAGCAAAAAAGTTATGGGGTTTTGAAAATTTGTCTTCCTTAATTAATTTATTTTTTTTTTATTTTAGTTTGTGCTGGGTTGTGCCCGATTTGTGCTCCTGTGTGCCGCTCATAGAGTTTGATTATTTCGCATAGCAAAAAAGTTATGGGGTTTTGAAAATTTGCCTTCCTTAATTAATTTATTAATTTTTTTATTTTTGTTTGTGCCGGGTTGTGCCCGTTTTGTGCTCCTGTGTGCCGCTCATAGAGTTTGATTATTTCGCATAGCAAAAAAGTTATGGGGTTTTGAAAATTTGCCTTCCTTAATTAATTTATTTTTTTTTTATTTTAGTTTGTGCTGGGTTGTGCCCGATTTGTGCTCCTGTGTGCCGCTCATAAGGTTTGATTATTTCGCACAGCAAAAAAGTTATGGGGTTTTGAAAATTCATCTTCCTTAATTAATTTATTTTTTTTTATTTTAGTTTGTGCCGGGTTGTGCCCGATTTGTGCTCCTGTGTGCCGTTCGCAGAGTTTGATTATTTCGCATGGCAAAAAAGTTATGGGGTTTTGAAAATTTGCCTTCCTTAATTAATTTATTTTTTTTTTAATTTAGTTTGTGCTGGGTTGTGCCCGATTTGTGCTCCTGTGTGCCGCTCATAGAGTTTGATTATTTCGCATAGCAAAAAAGTTATGGGGTTTTGAAAATGCATCTTCCTTAATTAATTTATTAATTTTTTTATTTTTGTTTGTGCCGGGTTGTGCCCGATTTGTGCTCCTGTGTGCCGCTCATAGAGTTTGATTATTTCGCATAGCAAAAAAGTTATGGGGTTTTGAAAATTTGCCTTCCTTAATTAATTTATTTTTTTTTTATTTTAGTTTGTGCTGGGTTGTGCCCGATTTGTGCTCCTGTGTGCCGTTCGCAGAGTTTGATTATTTCGCATGGCAAAAAAGTTATGGGGTTTTGAAAATTTGCCTTCCTTAATTAATTTATTTTTTTTTAAATTTAGTTTGTGCTGGGTTGTGCCCGATTTGTGCTCCTGTGTGCCGCTCATAGAGTTTGATTATTTCGCATAGCAAAAAAGTTATGGGGTTTTGAAAATGCATCTTCCTTAATTAATTTATTAATTTTTTTATTTTTGTTTGTGCCGGGTTGTGCCCGATTTGTGCTCCTGTGTGCCGCTCATAGAGTTTGATTATTTCGCATAGCAAAAAAGTTATGGGGTTTTGAAAATTTGCCTTCCTTAATTAATTTATTTTTTTTTTATTTTAGTTTGTGCTGGGTTGTGCCCGATTTGTGCTCCTGTGTGCCGCTCATAGAGTTTGATTATTTCGCATAGCAAAAAAGTTATGGGGTTTTGAAAATTTGCCTTCCTTAATTAATTTATTTTTTTTTTATTTTAGTTTGTGCTGGGTTGTGCCCGATTTGTGCTCCTGTGTGCCGCTCATAGAGTTTGATTATTTCGCATAGCAAAAAAGTTATGGGGTTTTGAAAATTTGTCTTCCTCAATTAATTTATTGTTTTTTTTGTTTCAGTTTGTGCTGGGTTGTGTCCGATTTGTGCTCCTGTGTGCCGCTCATAGAGTTTGATTATTTCGCATAGCAAAAAAGTTATGTGGTTTTGAAAATTCATCTTCCTTAATTAATTTATTAATTTTTTTATTTTTGTTTGTGCTGGGTTGTGCCCGATTTGTGCTCCTGTGTGCCGTTCGCAGAGTTTGATTATTTCGCATAGCAAAAAAGTTATGGGGTTTTGAAAATTTATCTTCCTTAATTAATTTATTAATTTTTTTATTTTAGTTTGTGCTGGGTTGTGCCCGATTTGTGCTCCTGTGTGCCGCTCATAGAGTTTGATTATTTCGCATAGCAAAAAAGTTATGGGGTTTTGAAAATTTGTCTTCCTTAATTAATTTATTTTTTTTTTATTTTAGTTTGTGCTGGGTTGTGCCCGATTTGTGCTCCTGTGTGCCGCTCATAGAGTTTGATTATTTCGCATAGCAAAAAAGTTATGGGGTTTTGAAAATTTGCCTTCCTTAATTAATTTATTTTTTTTTTATTTTAGTTTGTGCTGGGTTGTGCCCGATTTGTGCTCCTGTGTGCCGCTCATAGAGTTTGATTATTTCGCATAGCAAAAAAGTTATGGGGTTTTGAAAATTTGTCTTCCTCAATTAATTTATTGATTTTTTTGTTTCAGTTTGTGCTGGGTTGTGTCCGATTTGTGCTCCTGTGTGCCGCTCATAGAGTTTGATTATTTCGCATAGCAAAAAAGTTATGTGGTTTTGAAAATTCATCTTCCTTAATTAATTTATTAATTTTTTTATTTTTGTTTGTGCTGGGTTGTGCCCGATTTGTGCTCCTGTGTGCCGTTCGCAGAGTTTGATTATTTCGCATAGCAAAAAAGTTATGGGGTTTTGAAAATTTATCTTCCTTAATTAATTTATTTTTTTTTATTTTAGTTTGTGCTGGGTTGTGCCCGTTTTGTGCTCCTGTGTGCCGTTCGTAGAGTTTGATTATTTCGCATAGCAAAAAAGTTATGGGGTTTTGAAAATTTGTCTTCCTCAATTAATTTATTATTTTTCAAATTTTTGTTTGTGCCGGGTTGTGCCCGATTTGTGCTCCTGGGTGCAGTTCGTAGAGTTTGATTATTTCGCATAGCAAAAAAGTTATGGGGTTTTGAAAATTTATCTTCCTTAATTAATTTATTTTTTTTTATTTTAGTTTGTGCTGGTTTGTGCCCGATTTGTGCTCCTGTCTGCCGCTCATAGAGTTTGATTATTTCGCATAGCAAAAAAGTTATGGGGTTTTGAAAATGCATCTTCCTTAATTAATTTATTAATTTTTTTATTTTTGTTTGTGCCGGGTTGTGCCCGTTTTGTGCTCCTGTGCCGTTCGTAGAGTTTGATTATTTCGCATAGCAAAAAAGTTATGGGGTTTTGAAAATTTGCCTTCCTTAATTAATTTATTTTTTTTTTATTTTAGTTTGTGCTGGGTTGTGCCCGATTTGTGCTCCTGTGTGCCGCTCATAGAGTTTGATTATTTCGCATAGCAAAAAAGTTATGGGGTTTTGAAAATTTGCCTTCCTTAATTAATTTATTTTTTTTTATTTTAGTTTGTGCTGGGTTGTGCCCGATTTGTGCTCCTGTGTGCCGCTCATAGAGTTTGATTATTTCGCATAGCAAAAAAGTTATGGGGTTTTGAAAATTTGCCTTACTCAATTAATTTATTAATTTTTTTATTTTTGTTTGTGCCGGTTTGTGCCCGATTTGTGCTCCTGTGTGCCGTTCGCAGAGTTTGATTATTTCGCGTAGCAAAAAAGTTATGGGGTTTTGAAAATTTGCCTTCCTCAATTAATTTATTAATTTTTTTATTTTAGTTTGTGCTGGGTTGTGCCCGATTTGTGGTCCTGTGTGCCGTTCGCAGAGTTTTATTATTTCGCATAGCAAAAAAGTTATGGGGTTTTAAAAATTTATCTTCCTTAATTATTTTGTTAATTTTTTTATTTTTGTTTGTGCCGGGTTGTGCCCGATTTGTGCTCCTGTGTGCCGTTCGCAGAGTTTGATTATTTCGCGTAGCAAAAAAGTTATGGGGTTTTGAAAATTTGCCTTCCTCAATTAATTTATTAATTTTTTTATTTTAGTTTGTGCCGGGTTGTGCCCGATTTGTGCTCCTCTGTGCCGTTCGCGGTGTTTGATTATTTCGCATAGCAAAAAAGTTATGGGGTTTTGAAAATTTATCTCCCTTAATTAATTTATTTTTTTTTATTTTAGTTTGTGCTGGGTTGTGCCCAATTTGTGCTCCTGTGTGCCGTTCGCAGAGTTTGATTATTTCGCGTAGCAAAAAAGTTATGGGGTTTTAAAAATTTATCTTCCTTAATTAATTTATTAATTTTTTTATTTTTGTTTGTGCCGGGTTGTGCCCGATTTGTGCTCCTGTGTGCCGCTCATAGAGTTTGATTATTTCGCATGGCAAAAAAGTTATGGGGTTTTGACAATTTGTCTTCCTCAATTAATTTATTAATTTTTTTATTTTAGTTTGTGCTGGGTTGTGCCCGATTTGTGCTCCTGTGTGCCGCTCATAGAGTTTGATTATTTCGCATAGCAAAAAAGTTATGGGGTTTTGAAAATTTGCCTTCCTTAATTAATTTATTTTTTTTTTATTTTAGTTTGTGCTGGGTTGTGCCCGATTTGTGCTCCTGTGTGCCGCTCATAGAGTTTGATTATTTCGCATAGCAAAAAAGTTATGGGGTTTTGAAAATTTGTCTTCCTCAATTAATTTATTATTTTTTTAATTTTTGTTTGTGCCGGGTTGTGCCCGATTTGTGCTCCTGGGTGCAGTTCGTAGAGTTTGATTATTTCGCATAGCAAAAAAGTTATGGGGTTTTGAAAATTTATCTTCCTTAATTAATTTATTTTTTTTTATTTTAGTTTGTGCTGGGTTGTGCCCAATTTGTGCTCCTGTGTGCCGTTCGCAGAGTTTGATTATTTCGCGTAGCAAAAAAGTTATGGGGTTTTGAAAATTTGCCTTCCTCAATTAATTTATTAATTTTTTTATTTTAGTTTGTGCTGGGTTGTGCCCGATTTGTGGTCCTGTGTGCCGTTCGCAGAGTTTTATTATTTCGCATAGCAAAAAAGTTATGGGGTTTTAAAAATTTATCTTCCTTAATTATTTTGTTAATTTTTTTATTTTTGTTTGTGCCGGGTTGTGCCCAATTTGTGCTCCTATGTGCCGCTCATAGAGTTTGATTATTTCGCATACCAAAAAAGTTATGGGGCTTTGAAAATTTGCCTTCCACAATTAATTTATTAATTTTTTTATTTTAGTTTGTGCTGGGTTGTGCCCGATTTGTGCTCCTGTGTGGCGCTCATAAAGTTTGATTATTTCGCATAGCAAAAAATTTATGGGGTTTTGAAAATTTATCTTCCTTAATTAATTTATTAATTTTTTTATTTTTGTTTGTGCCGGGTTGTGCCCGATTTGTGCTCCTGTGTGCCGTTCGCAGAGTTTGATTATTTCGCGTAGCAAAAAAGTTATGGGGTTTTAAAAATTTATCTTCCTTAATTAATTTATTAATTTTTTTATTTTTGTTTGTGCCGGGTTGTGCCCGATTTGTGCTCCTGTGTGCCGCTCATAGAGTTTGATTATTTCGCATGGCAAAAAAGTTATGGGGTTTTGACAATTTGTCTTCCTCAATTAATTTATTAATTTTTATATTTTAGTTTGTGCTGGGTTGTGCCCGATTTGTGCTCCTGTGTGCCGCTCATAGAGTTTGATTATTTCGCATAGCAAAAAAGTTATGGGGTTTTGAAAATTTGACTTCCTTAATTAATTTATTTTTTTTTTATTTTAGTTTGTGCTGGGTTGTGCCCGATTTGTGCTCCTGTGTGCCGCTCATAGAGTTTGATTATTTCGCATAGCAAAAAAGTTATGGGGTTTTGAAAATGCATCTTCCTTAATTAATTTATTAATTTTTTTATTTTTGTTTGTGCCGGGTTGTGCCCGTTTTGTGCTCCTGGGTGCCGTTCGTAGAGTTTGATTATTTCGCATAGCAAAAAAGTTATGGGGTTTTGAAAATTTATCTTCCTCTATTAATTTATTATTTTTTTAATTTTTGTTTGTGCCGGGTTGTGCCCGATTTGTGCTCCTGGGTGCAGTTCGTAGAGTTTGATTATTTCGCATAGCAAAAAAGTTATGGGGTTTTGAAAATTCATCTTCCTTAATTAATTTATTAATTTTTTTATTTTAGTTTGTGCTGGGATGTGCCCGATTTGTGCTCCTCTGTGCCGTTCGCGGAGTTTGATTATTTCGCATAGCAAAAAAGTTATCGGGTTTTAAAAATTTATCTTCCTTAATTAATTTATTAATTTTTTTATTTTTGTTTGTGTCGGGTTGTGCCCAATTTGTGCTCCTGTGTGCCGCTCATAGAGTTTGATTATTTCGCATAGCAAAAAAGTTATGGGGTTTTGAAAATTTATCTTCCTTAATTAATTTATTAATTTTTTTATTTTTGTTTGTGCCGGGTTGTGCCCGATTTGTGCTCCTGTGTGCCGTTCGCAGAGTTTGATTATTTCGCGTAGCAAAAAAGTTATGGGGTTTTAAAAATTTATCTTCCTTAATTAATTTATTAATTTTTTTATTTTTGTTTGTGCCGGGTTGTGCCCGATTTGTGCTCCTGTGTGCCGCTCATAGAGTTTGATTATTTCGCATGGCAAAAAAGTTATGGGGTTTTGACAATTTGTCTTCCTCAATTAATTTATTAATTTTTATATTTTAGTTTGTGCTGGGTTGTGCCCGATTTGTGCTCCTGTGTGCCGCTCATAGAGTTTGATTATTTCGCATAGCAAAAAAGTTATGGGGTTTTGAAAATTTGACTTCCTTAATTAATTTATTTTTTTTTTATTTTAGTTTGTGCTGGGTTGTGCCCGATTTGTGCTCCTGTGTGCCGCTCATAGAGTTTGATTATTTCGCATAGCAAAAAAGTTATGGGGTTTTGAAAATGCATCTTCCTTAATTAATTTATTAATTTTTTTATTTTTGTTTGTGCCGGGTTGTGCCCGTTTTGTGCTCCTGGGTGCCGTTCGTAGAGTTTGATTATTTCGCATAGCAAAAAAGTTATGGGGTTTTGAAAATTTATCTTCCTCTATTAATTTATTATTTTTTTAATTTTTGTTTGTGCCGGGTTGTGCCCGATTTGTGCTCCTGGGTGCAGTTCGTAGAGTTTGATTATTTCGCATAGCAAAAAAGTTATGGGGTTTTGAAAATTCATCTTCCTTAATTAATTTATTAATTTTTTTATTTTAGTTTGTGCTGGGATGTGCCCGATTTGTGCTCCTCTGTGCCGTTCGCGGAGTTTGATTATTTCGCATAGCAAAAAAGTTATCGGGTTTTAAAAATTTATCTTCCTTAATTAATTTATTAATTTTTTTATTTTTGTTTGTGTCGGGTTGTGCCCAATTTGTGCTCCTGTGTGCCGCTCATAGAGTTTGATTATTTCGCATAGCAAAAAAGTTATGGGGTTTTGAAAATTTGCCTTACTCAATTAATTTATTAATTTTTTTATTTTTGTTTGTGCCGGGTTGTGCCCGATTTGTGCTCCTGTGTGCCGTTCGCAGAGTTTGATTATTTCGCGTAGCAAAAAAGTTATGGGGTTTTGAAAATTTGCCTTCCTCAATTAATTTATTAATTTTTTTATTTTAGTTTGTGCTGGGTTGTGCCCGATTTGTGGTCCTGTGTGCCGTTCGCAGAGTTTGATTATTTCGCATAGCAAAAAAGTTATGGGGTTTTAAAAATTTATCTTCCTTAATTATTTTGTTAATTTTTTTATTTTTGTTTGTGCCGGGTTGTGCCCGATTTGTGCTCCTCTGTGCCGTTCGCGGTGTTTGATTATTTCGCATAGCAAAAAAGTTATGGGGTTTTGAAAATTTATCTTCCTTAATTAATTTATTTTTTTTTATTTTAGTTTGTGCTGGGTTGTGCCCGATTTGTGCTCCTGTGTGCCGCTCATAGAGTTTGATTATTTCGCATACCAAAAAAGTTATGGGGTTTTGAAAATTTGCCTTCCTTAATTATTTTTTTTTTTTTTTATTTTAGTTTGTGCTCGGTTGTGCCCGATTTGTGCTCCTGTGTGCCGCTCATAGAGTTTGATTATTTCGCATAGCTAAAAAGTTATGGGGTTTTGAAAATTTGCCTTCCTTAATTAATTTATTTTTTTTTATTTTAGTTTGTGCTGGGTTGTGCCCGATTTGTGCTCCTGTGTGCCGCTCATAGAGTTTGATTATTTCGCATAGCAAAAAAGTTATGGGGTTTTGAAAATTTGCCTTCCTTAATTATTTTATTTTTTTTTTATTTTAGTTTGTGCTGGGTTGTGCCCGATTTGTGCTCCTGTGTGCCGCTCATAGAGTTTGATTATTTCGCATAGCAAAAAAGTTATGGGGTTTTGAAAATTTGTCTTCCTCAATTAATTTATTATTTTTTTAATTTTTGTTTGTGCCGGGTTGTGCCCGATTTGTGCTCCTGGGTGCAGTTCGTAGAGTTTGATTATTTCGCATAGCAAAAAAGTTATGGGGTTTTGAAAATTTATCTTCCTTAATTAATTTATTTTTTTTTATTTTAGTTTGTGCTGGGTTGTGCCCAATTTGTGCTCCTGTGTGCCGTTCGCAGAGTTTGATTATTTCGCGTAGCAAAAAAGTTATGGGGTTTTGAAAATTTGCCTTCCTCAATTAATTTATTAATTTTTTTATTTTAGTTTGTGCTGGGTTGTGCCCGATTTGTGGTCCTGTGTGCCGTTCGCAGAGTTTTATTATTTCGCATAGCAAAAAAGTTATGGGGTTTTAAAAATTTATCTTCCTTAATTATTTTGTTAATTTTTTTATTTTTGTTTGTGCCGGGTTGTGCCCAATTTGTGCTCCTATGTGCCGCTCATAGAGTTTGATTATTTCGCATACCAAAAAAGTTATGGGGCTTTGAAAATTTGCCTTCCACAATTAATTTATTAATTTTTTTATTTTAGTTTGTGCTGGGTTGTGCCCGATTTGTGCTCCTGTGTGCCGTTCGCAGAGTTTGATTATTTCGCGTAGCAAAAAAGTTATGGGGTTTTGAAAATTTGCCTTCCTCAATTAATTTATTAATTTTTTTATTTTAGTTTGTGCTGGGTTGTGCCCGATTTGTGGTCCTGTGTGCCGTTCGCAGAGTTTGATTATTTCGCATAGCAAAAAAGTTATGGGGTTTTAAAAATTTATATTCCTTAATTATTTTGTTAATTTTTTTATTTTTGTTTGTGCCGGGTTGTGCCCGATTTGTGCTCCTCTGTGCCGTTCGCGGTGTTTGATTATTTCGCATAGCAAAAAAGTTATGGGGTTTTAAAAATTTATCTTCCTTAATTAATTTATTAATTTTTTTATTTTTGTTTGTGCCGGGTTGTGCCCGATTTGTGCTCCTGTGTGCCGCTCATAGAGTTTGATTATTTCGCATAGCAAAAAAGTTATGGGGTTTTGAAAATGCATCTTCCTTAATTAATTTATTAATTTTTTTATATTTGTTTGTGCCGGGTTGTGCCCGATTTGTGCTCCTGTGTGCCGCTCATAGAGTTTGATTATTTCGCATAGCAAAAAAGTTATGGGGTTTTGAAAATGCATCTTCCTTAATTAATTTATTAATTTTTTTATTTTTGTTTGTGCCGGGTTGTGCCCGATTTGTGCTCCTGTGTGCCGCTCATAGAGTTTGATTATTTCGCATAGCAAAAAAGTTATGGGGTTTTGAAAATTTGCCTTACTCAATTAATTTATTAATTTTTTTATTTTTGTTTGTGCCGGGTTGTTCCCGATTTGTGCTCCTGTGTGCCGTTCGCAGAGTTTGATTATTTCGCGTAGCAAAAAAGTTATGGGGTTTTGAAAATTTGCCTTCCTCAATTAATTTATTAATTTTTTTATTTTAGTTTGTGCTGGGTTGTGCCCGATTTGTGGTCCTGTGTGCCGTTCGCAGAGTTTGATTATTTCGCATAGCAAAAAAGTTATGGGGTTTTAAAAATTTATATTCCTTAATTATTTTGTTAATTTTTTTATTTTTGTTTGTGCCGGGTTGTGCCCGATTTGTGCTCCTCTGTGCCGTTCGCGGTGTTTGATTATTTCGCATAGCAAAAAAGTTATGGGGTTTTAAAAATTTATCTTCCTTAATTAATTTATTAATTTTTTTATTTTTGTTTGTGCCGGGTTGTGCCCGATTTGTGCTCCTGTGTGCCGCTCATAGAGTTTGATTATTTCGCATAGCAAAAAAGTTATGGGGTTTTGAAAATGCATCTTCCTTAATTAATTTATTAATTTTTTTATTTTTGTTTGTGCCGGGTTGTGCCCGATTTGTGCTCCTGTGTGCCGCTCATAGAGTTTGATTATTTCGCATAGCAAAAAAGTTATGGGGTTTTGAAAATGCATCTTCCTTAATTAATTTATTAATTTTTTTATTTTTGTTTGTGCCGGGTTGTGCCCGATTTGTGCTCCTGTGTGCCGCTCATAGAGTTTGATTATTTCGCATAGCAAAAAAGTTATGGGGTTTTGAAAATGCATCTTCCTTAATTAATTTATTAATTTTTTTATTTTTGTTTGTGCCGGGTTGTGCCCGATTTGTGCTCCTGTGTGCCGCTCATAGAGTTTGATTATTTCGCATAGCAAAAAAGTTATGGGGTTTTGAAAATGCATCTTCCTTAATTAATTTATTAATTTTTTTATTTTTGTTTGTGCCGGGTTGTGCCCGATTTGTGCTCCTGTGTGCCGTTCGTAGAGTTTGATTATTTCGCATAGCAAAAAAGTTATGGGGTTTTGAAAATTTGCCTTCCTTAATTAATTTATTTTTTTTTATTTTAGTTTGTGCTGGGTTGTGCCCGATTTGTGCTCCTGTGTGCCGCTCATAGAGTTTGATTATTTCGCATAGCAAAAAAGTTATGGGGTTTTGAAAATTTGCCTTCCTTAATTATTTTATTTTTTTTTTATTTTAGTTTGTGCTGGGTTGTGCCCGATTTGTGCTCCTGTGTGCCGCTCATAGAGTTTGATTATTTCGCATAGCTAAAAAGTTATGGGGTTTTGAAAATTTGTCTTCCTCAATTAATTTATTAATTTTTTTATTTTAGTTTGTGCTGGGTTGTGCCCGATTTGTGCTCCTGTGTGCCGCTCATAGAGTTTGATTATTTCGCATAGCAAAAAAGTTATGGGGTTTTGAAAATTTATCTTCCTTAATTAATTTATTTTTTTTTATTTTAGTTTGGGCTGGGTTGTGCCCGTTTTGTGCTCCTGTGTGCCGTTCGTAGAGTTTGATTATTTCGCATAGCAAAAAAGTTATGGGGTTTTGAAAATTTGTCTTCCTCAATTAATTTATTTTTTTTTTATTTTAGTTTGTGCTGGGTTGTGCCCGATTTGTGCTCCTGTGTGCCGCTCATAAGGTTTGATTATTTCGCATAGCAAAAAAGTTATGGGGTTTTGAAAATTCATCTTCCTTAATTAATTTATTTTTTTTTATTTTAGTTTGTGCCGGGTTGTGCCCGATTTGTGCTCCTGTGTGCCGTTCGCAGAGTTTGATTATTTCGCATGGCAAAAAAGTTATGGGGTTTTGAAAATTTGCCTTCCTTAATTAATTTATTTTTTTTTTAATTTAGTTTGTGCTGGGTTGTGCCCGATTTGTGCTCCTGTGTGCCGCTCATAGAGTTTGATTATTTCGCATAGCAAAAAAGTTATGGGGTTTTGAAAATGCATCTTCCTTAATTAATTTATTAATTTTTTTATTTTTGTTTGTGCCGGGTTGTGCCCGATTTGTGCTCCTGTGTGCCGCTCATAGAGTTTGATTATTTCGCATAGCAAAAAAGTTATGGGGTTTTGAAAATTTGCCTTCCTTAATTAATTTATTTTTTTTTTATTTTAGTTTGTGCTGGGTTGTGCCCGATTTGTGCTCCTGTGTGCCGTTCGCAGAGTTTGATTATTTCGCATGGCAAAAAAGTTATGTGGTTTTGAAAATTCATCTTCCTTAATTAATTTATTAATTTTTTTATTTTTGTTTGTGCTGGGTTGTGCCCGATTTGTGCTCCTGTGTGCCCCTCATAGACTTTGATTATTTCGCATAGCAAAAAAGTTATGGGGTTTTGAAAATTTGTCTTCCTCAATTAATTTATTAATTTTTTTATTTTAGTTTGTGCTGGGTTGTGCCCGATTTGTGCTCCTGTGTGCCCCTCATAGACTTTGATTATTTCGCATAGCAAAAAAGTTATGGGGTTTTGAAAATTTGCCTTCCTTAATTAATTTATTTTTTTTTTATTTTAGTTTGTGCTGGGTTGTGCCCGATTTGTGCTCCTGTGTGCCGCTCATAGAGTTTGATTATTTCGCATAGCAAAAAAGTTATGGGGTTTTGAAAATTTGTCTTCCTCAATTAATTTATTAATTTTTTTATTTTTGTTTGTGCCGGGTTGTGCCCGATTTGTGCTCCTGTGTGCCGTTCGCAGAGTTTGATTATTTCGCATAGCAAAAAAGTTATGGGGTTTTGAAAATTTATCTTCCTTAATTAATTTATTTTTTTTTATTTTAGTTTGTGCTGGGTTGTGCCCGATTTGTGCTTCTGTGTGCCGTTCGCAGAGTTTGATTATTTCGCATAGCAAAAAAGTTATGGGGTTTTGAAAATGCATCTTCCTTAATTAATTTATTAATTTTTTTATTTTTGTTTGTGCCGGGTTGTGCCCGATTTGTGCTCCTGTGTGCCGCTCATAGAGTTTGATTATTTCGCATAGCAAAAAAGTTATGGGGTTTTGAAAATGCATCTTCCTTAATTAATTTATTAATTTTTTTATTTTTGTTTGTGCCGGGTTGTGCCCGATTTGTGCTCCTGTGTGCCGTTCGTAGAGTTTGATTATTTCGCATAGCAAACAAGTTATGGGGTTTTGAAAATTCATCTTCCTTAATTAATTTATTTTTTTTTATTTTAGTTTGTGCTGGGTTGTGCCCGATTTGTGCTCCTGTGTGCCGCTCATAGAGTTTGATTATTTCGCATAGCAAAAAAGTTATGTGGTTTTGAAAATTCATCTTCCTTAATTAATTTATTAATTTTTTTATTTTTGTTTGTGCTGGGTTGTGCCCGATTTGTGGTCCTGTGTGCCGTTCGCAGAGTTTGATTATTTCGCATAGCAAAAAAGTTATGGGGTTTTAAAAATTTATATTCCTTAATTATTTTGTTAATTTTTTTATTTTTGTTTGTGCCGGGTTGTGCCCAATTTGTGCTCCTGTGTGCCGCTCATAGAGTTTGATTATTTCGCATAGCAAAAAAGTTATGGGGTTTTGAAAATTTGCCTTACTCAATTAATTTATTAATTTTTTTATTTTTGTTTGTGCCGGGTTGTTCCCGATTTGTGCTCCTGTGTGCCGTTCGCAGAGTTTGATTATTTCGCGTAGCAAAAAAGTTATGGGGTTTTGAAAATTTGCCTTCCTCAATTAATTTATTAATTTTTTTATTTTAGTTTGTGCTGGGTTGTGCCCGATTTGTGGTCCTGTGTGCCGTTCGCAGAGTTTGATTATTTCGCATAGCAAAAAAGTTATGGGGTTTTAAAAATTTATATTCCTTAATTATTTTGTTAATTTTTTTATTTTTGTTTGTGCCGGGTTGTGCCCGATTTGTGCTCCTCTGTGCCGTTCGCGGTGTTTGATTATTTCGCATAGCAAAAAAGTTATGGGGTTTTAAAAATTTATCTTCCTTAATTAATTTATTAATTTTTTTATTTTTGTTTGTGCCGGGTTGTGCCCGATTTGTGCTCCTGTGTGCCGCTCATAGAGTTTGATTATTTCGCATAGCAAAAAAGTTATGGGGTTTTGAAAATGCATCTTCCTTAATTAATTTATTAATTTTTTTATTTTTGTTTGTGCCGGGTTGTGCCCGATTTGTGCTCCTGTGTGCCGCTCATAGAGTTTGATTATTTCGCATAGCAAAAAAGTTATGGGGTTTTGAAAATGCATCTTCCTTAATTAATTTATTAATTTTTTTATTTTTGTTTGTGCCGGGTTGTGCCCGATTTGTGCTCCTGTGTGCCGCTCATAGAGTTTGATTATTTCGCATAGCAAAAAAGTTATGGGGTTTTGAAAATGCATCTTCCTTAATTAATTTATTAATTTTTTTATTTTTGTTTGTGCCGGGTTGTGCCCGATTTGTGCTCCTGTGTGCCGCTCATAGAGTTTGATTATTTCGCATAGCAAAAAAGTTATGGGGTTTTGAAAATGCATCTTCCTTAATTAATTTATTAATTTTTTTATTTTTGTTTGTGCCGGGTTGTGCCCGATTTGTGCTCCTGTGTGCCGTTCGTAGAGTTTGATTATTTCGCATAGCAAAAAAGTTATGGGGTTTTGAAAATTTGCCTTCCTTAATTAATTTATTTTTTTTTATTTTAGTTTGTGCTGGGTTGTGCCCGATTTGTGCTCCTGTGTGCCGCTCATAGAGTTTGATTATTTCGCATAGCAAAAAAGTTATGGGGTTTTGAAAATTTGCCTTCCTTAATTATTTTATTTTTTTTTTATTTTAGTTTGTGCTGGGTTGTGCCCGATTTGTGCTCCTGTGTGCCGCTCATAGAGTTTGATTATTTCGCATAGCTAAAAAGTTATGGGGTTTTGAAAATTTGTCTTCCTCAATTAATTTATTAATTTTTTTATTTTAGTTTGTGCTGGGTTGTGCCCGATTTGTGCTCCTGTGTGCCGCTCATAGAGTTTGATTATTTCGCATAGCAAAAAAGTTATGGGGTTTTGAAAATTTATCTTCCTTAATTAATTTATTTTTTTTTATTTTAGTTTGGGCTGGGTTGTGCCCGTTTTGTGCTCCTGTGTGCCGTTCGTAGAGTTTGATTATTTCGCATAGCAAAAAAGTTATGGGGTTTTGAAAATTTGTCTTCCTCAATTAATTTATTTTTTTTTTATTTTAGTTTGTGCTGGGTTGTGCCCGATTTGTGCTCCTGTGTGCCGCTCATAAGGTTTGATTATTTCGCATAGCAAAAAAGTTATGGGGTTTTGAAAATTCATCTTCCTTAATTAATTTATTTTTTTTTATTTTAGTTTGTGCCGGGTTGTGCCCGATTTGTGCTCCTGTGTGCCGTTCGCAGAGTTTGATTATTTCGCATGGCAAAAAAGTTATGGGGTTTTGAAAATTTGCCTTCCTTAATTAATTTATTTTTTTTTTAATTTAGTTTGTGCTGGGTTGTGCCCGATTTGTGCTCCTGTGTGCCGCTCATAGAGTTTGATTATTTCGCATAGCAAAAAAGTTATGGGGTTTTGAAAATGCATCTTCCTTAATTAATTTATTAATTTTTTTATTTTTGTTTGTGCCGGGTTGTGCCCGATTTGTGCTCCTGTGTGCCGCTCATAGAGTTTGATTATTTCGCATAGCAAAAAAGTTATGGGGTTTTGAAAATTTGCCTTCCTTAATTAATTTATTTTTTTTTTATTTTAGTTTGTGCTGGGTTGTGCCCGATTTGTGCTCCTGTGTGCCGTTCGCAGAGTTTGATTATTTCGCATGGCAAAAAAGTTATGTGGTTTTGAAAATTCATCTTCCTTAATTAATTTATTAATTTTTTTATTTTTGTTTGTGCTGGGTTGTGCCCGATTTGTGCTCCTGTGTGCCCCTCATAGACTTTGATTATTTCGCATAGCAAAAAAGTTATGGGGTTTTGAAAATTTGTCTTCCTCAATTAATTTATTAATTTTTTTATTTTAGTTTGTGCTGGGTTGTGCCCGATTTGTGCTCCTGTGTGCCCCTCATAGACTTTGATTATTTCGCATAGCAAAAAAGTTATGGGGTTTTGAAAATTTGCCTTCCTTAATTAATTTATTTTTTTTTTATTTTAGTTTGTGCTGGGTTGTGCCCGATTTGTGCTCCTGTGTGCCGCTCATAGAGTTTGATTATTTCGCATAGCAAAAAAGTTATGGGGTTTTGAAAATTTGTCTTCCTCAATTAATTTATTAATTTTTTTATTTTTGTTTGTGCCGGGTTGTGCCCGATTTGTGCTCCTGTGTGCCGTTCGCAGAGTTTGATTATTTCGCATAGCAAAAAAGTTATGGGGTTTTGAAAATTTATCTTCCTTAATTAATTTATTTTTTTTTATTTTAGTTTGTGCTGGGTTGTGCCCGATTTGTGCTTCTGTGTGCCGTTCGCAGAGTTTGATTATTTCGCATAGCAAAAAAGTTATGGGGTTTTGAAAATGCATCTTCCTTAATTAATTTATTAATTTTTTTATTTTTGTTTGTGCCGGGTTGTGCCCGATTTGTGGTCCTGTGTGCCGTTCGCAGAGTTTGATTATTTCGCATAGCAAAAAAGTTATGGGGTTTTAAAAATTTATATTCCTTAATTATTTTGTTAATTTTTTTATTTTTGTTTGTGCCGGGTTGTGCCCGATTTGTGCTCCTCTGTGCCGTTCGCGGTGTTTGATTATTTCGCATAGCAAAAAAGTTATGGGGTTTTAAAAATTTATCTTCCTTAATTAATTTATTAATTTTTTTATTTTTGTTTGTGCCGGGTTGTGCCCGATTTGTGCTCCTGTGTGCCGCTCATAGAGTTTGATTATTTCGCATAGCAAAAAAGTTATGGGGTTTTGAAAATGCATCTTCCTTAATTAATTTATTAATTTTTTTATTTTTGTTTGTGCCGGGTTGTGCCCGATTTGTGCTCCTGTGTGCCGCTCATAGAGTTTGATTATTTCGCATAGCAAAAAAGTTATGGGGTTTTGAAAATGCATCTTCCTTAATTAATTTATTAATTTTTTTATTTTTGTTTGTGCCGGGTTGTGCCCGATTTGTGCTCCTGTGTGCCGCTCATAGAGTTTGATTATTTCGCATAGCAAAAAAGTTATGGGGTTTTGAAAATGCATCTTCCTTAATTAATTTATTAATTTTTTTATTTTTGTTTGTGCCGGGTTGTGCCCGATTTGTGCTCCTGTGTGCCGCTCATAGAGTTTGATTATTTCGCATAGCAAAAAAGTTATGGGGTTTTGAAAATGCATCTTCCTTAATTAATTTATTAATTTTTTTATTTTTGTTTGTGCCGGGTTGTGCCCGATTTGTGCTCCTGTGTGCCGTTCGTAGAGTTTGATTATTTCGCATAGCAAAAAAGTTATGGGGTTTTGAAAATTTGCCTTCCTTAATTAATTTATTTTTTTTTATTTTAGTTTGTGCTGGGTTGTGCCCGATTTGTGCTCCAGTGTGCCGCTCATAGAGTTTGATTATTTCGCATAGCAAAAAAGTTATGGGGTTTTGAAAATTTGCCTTCCTTAATTATTTTATTTTTTTTTTATTTTAGTTTGTGCTGGGTTGTGCCCGATTTGTGCTCCTGTGTGCCGCTCATAGAGTTTGATTATTTCGCATAGCTAAAAAGTTATGGGGTTTTGAAAATTTGTCTTCCTCAATTAATTTATTAATTTTTTTATTTTAGTTTGTGCTGGGTTGTGCCCGATTTGTGCTCCTGTGTGCCGCTCATAGAGTTTGATTATTTCGCATAGCAAAAAAGTTATGGGGTTTTGAAAATTTATCTTCCTTAATTAATTTATTTTTTTTTATTTTAGTTTGGGCTGGGTTGTGCCCGTTTTGTGCTCCTGTGTGCCGTTCGTAGAGTTTGATTATTTCGCATAGCAAAAAAGTTATGGGGTTTTGAAAATTTGTCTTCCTCAATTAATTTATTTTTTTTTTATTTTAGTTTGTGCTGGGTTGTGCCCGATTTGTGCTCCTGTGTGCCGCTCATAAGGTTTGATTATTTCGCATAGCAAAAAAGTTATGGGGTTTTGAAAATTCATCTTCCTTAATTAATTTATTTTTTTTTATTTTAGTTTGTGCCGGGTTGTGCCCGATTTGTGCTCCTGTGTGCCGTTCGCAGAGTTTGATTATTTCGCATGGCAAAAAAGTTATGGGGTTTTGAAAATTTGCCTTCCTTAATTAATTTATTTTTTTTTTAATTTAGTTTGTGCTGGGTTGTGCCCGATTTGTGCTCCTGTGTGCCGCTCATAGAGTTTGATTATTTCGCATAGCAAAAAAGTTATGGGGTTTTGAAAATGCATCTTCCTTAATTAATTTATTAATTTTTTTATTTTTGTTTGTGCCGGGTTGTGCCCGATTTGTGCTCCTGTGTGCCGCTCATAGAGTTTGATTATTTCGCATAGCAAAAAAGTTATGGGGTTTTGAAAATTTGCCTTCCTTAATTAATTTATTTTTTTTTTATTTTAGTTTGTGCTGGGTTGTGCCCGATTTGTGCTCCTGTGTGCCGTTCGCAGAGTTTGATTATTTCGCATGGCAAAAAAGTTATGTGGTTTTGAAAATTCATCTTCCTTAATTAATTTATTAATTTTTTTATTTTTGTTTGTGCTGGGTTGTGCCCGATTTGTGCTCCTGTGTGCCCCTCATAGACTTTGATTATTTCGCATAGCAAAAAAGTTATGGGGTTTTGAAAATTTGTCTTCCTCAATTAATTTATTAATTTTTTTATTTTAGTTTGTGCTGGGTTGTGCCCGATTTGTGCTCCTGTGTGCCCCTCATAGACTTTGATTATTTCGCATAGCAAAAAAGTTATGGGGTTTTGAAAATTTGCCTTCCTTAATTAATTTATTTTTTTTTTATTTTAGTTTGTGCTGGGTTGTGCCCGATTTGTGCTCCTGTGTGCCGCTCATAGAGTTTGATTATTTCGCATAGCAAAAAAGTTATGGGGTTTTGAAAATTTGTCTTCCTCAATTAATTTATTAATTTTTTTATTTTTGTTTGTGCCGGGTTGTGCCCGATTTGTGCTCCTGTGTGCCGTTCGCAGAGTTTGATTATTTCGCATAGCAAAAAAGTTATGGGGTTTTGAAAATTTATCTTCCTTAATTAATTTATTTTTTTTTATTTTAGTTTGTGCTGGGTTGTGCCCGATTTGTGCTTCTGTGTGCCGTTCGCAGAGTTTGATTATTTCGCATAGCAAAAAAGTTATGGGGTTTTGAAAATGCATCTTCCTTAATTAATTTATTAATTTTTTTATTTTTGTTTGTGCCGGGTTGTGCCCGATTTGTGCTCCTGTGTGCCGCTCATAGAGTTTGATTATTTCGCATAGCAAAAAAGTTATGGGGTTTTGAAAATGCATCTTCCTTAATTAATTTATTAATTTTTTTATTTTTGTTTGTGCCGGGTTGTGCCCGATTTGTGCTCCTGTGTGCCGCTCATAGAGTTTGATTATTTCGCATAGCAAAAAAGTTATGGGGTTTTGAAAATGCATCTTCCTTAATTAATTTATTAATTTTTTTATTTTTGTTTGTGCCGGGTTGTGCCCGATTTGTGCTCCTGTGTGCCGCTCATAGAGTTTGATTATTTCGCATAGCAAAAAAGTTATGGGGTTTTGAAAATGCATCTTCCTTAATTAATTTATTAATTTTTTTATTTTTGTTTGTGCCGGGTTGTGCCCGATTTGTGCTCCTGTGTGCCGTTCGTAGAGTTTGATTATTTCGCATAGCAAAAAAGTTATGGGGTTTTGAAAATTTGCCTTCCTTAATTAATTTATTTTTTTTTATTTTAGTTTGTGCTGGGTTGTGCCCGATTTGTGCTCCTGTGTGCCGCTCATAGAGTTTGATTATTTCGCATAGCAAAAAAGTTATGGGGTTTTGAAAATTTGCCTTCCTTAATTATTTTATTTTTTTTTTATTTTAGTTTGTGCTGGGTTGTGCCCGATTTGTGCTCCTGTGTGCCGCTCATAGAGTTTGATTATTTCGCATAGCTAAAAAGTTATGGGGTTTTGAAAATTTGTCTTCCTCAATTAATTTATTAATTTTTTTATTTTAGTTTGTGCTGGGTTGTGCCCGATTTGTGCTCCTGTGTGCCGCTCATAGAGTTTGATTATTTCGCATAGCAAAAAAGTTATGGGGTTTTGAAAATTTATCTTCCTTAATTAATTTATTTTTTTTTATTTTAGTTTGGGCTGGGTTGTGCCCGTTTTGTGCTCCTGTGTGCCGTTCGTAGAGTTTGATTATTTCGCATAGCAAAAAAGTTATGGGGTTTTGAAAATTTGTCTTCCTCAATTAATTTATTTTTTTTTTATTTTAGTTTGTGCTGGGTTGTGCCCGATTTGTGCTCCTGTGTGCCGCTCATAAGGTTTGATTATTTCGCATAGCAAAAAAGTTATGGGGTTTTGAAAATTCATCTTCCTTAATTAATTTATTTTTTTTTATTTTAGTTTGTGCCGGGTTGTGCCCGATTTGTGCTCCTGTGTGCCGTTCGCAGAGTTTGATTATTTCGCATGGCAAAAAAGTTATGGGGTTTTGAAAATTTGCCTTCCTTAATTAATTTATTTTTTTTTTAATTTAGTTTGTGCTGGGTTGTGCCCGATTTGTGCTCCTGTGTGCCGCTCATAGAGTTTGATTATTTCGCATAGCAAAAAAGTTATGGGGTTTTGAAAATGCATCTTCCTTAATTAATTTATTAATTTTTTTATTTTTGTTTGTGCCGGGTTGTGCCCGATTTGTGCTCCTGTGTGCCGCTCATAGAGTTTGATTATTTCGCATAGCAAAAAAGTTATGGGGTTTTGAAAATTTGCCTTCCTTAATTAATTTATTTTTTTTTTATTTTAGTTTGTGCTGGGTTGTGCCCGATTTGTGCTCCTGTGTGCCGTTCGCAGAGTTTGATTATTTCGCATGGCAAAAAAGTTATGTGGTTTTGAAAATTCATCTTCCTTAATTAATTTATTAATTTTTTTATTTTTGTTTGTGCTGGGTTGTGCCCGATTTGTGCTCCTGTGTGCCCCTCATAGACTTTGATTATTTCGCATAGCAAAAAAGTTATGGGGTTTTGAAAATTTGTCTTCCTCAATTAATTTATTAATTTTTTTATTTTAGTTTGTGCTGGGTTGTGCCCGATTTGTGCTCCTGTGTGCCCCTCATAGACTTTGATTATTTCGCATAGCAAAAAAGTTATGGGGTTTTGAAAATTTGCCTTCCTTAATTAATTTATTTTTTTTTTATTTTAGTTTGTGCTGGGTTGTGCCCGATTTGTGCTCCTGTGTGCCGCTCATAGAGTTTGATTATTTCGCATAGCAAAAAAGTTATGGGGTTTTGAAAATTTGTCTTCCTCAATTAATTTATTAATTTTTTTATTTTTGTTTGTGCCGGGTTGTGCCCGATTTGTGCTCCTGTGTGCCGTTCGCAGAGTTTGATTATTTCGCATAGCAAAAAAGTTATGGGGTTTTGAAAATTTATCTTCCTTAATTAATTTATTTTTTTTTATTTTAGTTTGTGCTGGGTTGTGCCCGATTTGTGCTTCTGTGTGCCGTTCGCAGAGTTTGATTATTTCGCATAGCAAAAAAGTTATGGGGTTTTGAAAATGCATCTTCCTTAATTAATTTATTAATTTTTTTATTTTTGTTTGTGCCGGGTTGTGCCCGATTTGTGCTCCTGTGTGCCGCTCATAGAGTTTGATTATTTCGCATAGCAAAAAAGTTATGGGGTTTTGAAAATGCATCTTCCTTAATTAATTTATTAATTTTTTTATTTTTGTTTGTGCCGGGTTGTGCCCGATTTGTGCTCCTGTGTGCCGTTCGTAGAGTTTGATTATTTCGCATAGCAAACAAGTTATGGGGTTTTGAAAATTCATCTTCCTTAATTAATTTATTTTTTTTTATTTTAGTTTGTGCCGGGTTGTGCCCGATTTGTGCTCCTGTGTGCCGCTCATAGAGTTTGATTATTTCGCATAGCAAAAAAGTTATGTGGTTTTGAAAATTCATCTTCCTTAATTAATTTATTAATTTTTTTATTTTTGTTTGTGCTGGGTTGTGCCCGATTTGTGGTCCTGTGTGCCGTTCGCAGAGTTTGATTATTTCGCATAGCAAAAAAGTTATGGGGTTTTAAAAATTTATATTCCTTAATTATTTTGTTAATTTTTTTATTTTTGTTTGTGCCGGGTTGTGCCCAATTTGTGCTCCTGTGTGCCGCTCATAGAGTTTGATTATTTCGCATAGCAAAAAAGTTATGGGGTTTTGAAAATTTGCCTTACTCAATTAATTTATTAATTTTTTTATTTTTGTTTGTGCCGGGTTGTTCCCGATTTGTGCTCCTGTGTGCCGTTCGCAGAGTTTGATTATTTCGCGTAGCAAAAAAGTTATGGGGTTTTGAAAATTTGCCTTCCTCAATTAATTTATTAATTTTTTTATTTTAGTTTGTGCTGGGTTGTGCCCGATTTGTGGTCCTGTGTGCCGTTCGCAGAGTTTGATTATTTCGCATAGCAAAAAAGTTATGGGGTTTTAAAAATTTATATTCCTTAATTATTTTGTTAATTTTTTTATTTTTGTTTGTGCCGGGTTGTGCCCGATTTGTGCTCCTCTGTGCCGTTCGCGGTGTTTGATTATTTCGCATAGCAAAAAAGTTATGGGGTTTTAAAAATTTATCTTCCTTAATTAATTTATTAATTTTTTTATTTTTGTTTGTGCCGGGTTGTGCCCGATTTGTGCTCCTGTGTGCCGCTCATAGAGTTTGATTATTTCGCATAGCAAAAAAGTTATGGGGTTTTGAAAATGCATCTTCCTTAATTAATTTATTAATTTTTTTATTTTTGTTTGTGCCGGGTTGTGCCCGATTTGTGCTCCTGTGTGCCGCTCATAGAGTTTGATTATTTCGCATAGCAAAAAAGTTATGGGGTTTTGAAAATGCATCTTCCTTAATTAATTTATTAATTTTTTTATTTTTGTTTGTGCCGGGTTGTGCCCGATTTGTGCTCCTGTGTGCCGCTCATAGAGTTTGATTATTTCGCATAGCAAAAAAGTTATGGGGTTTTGAAAATGCATCTTCCTTAATTAATTTATTAATTTTTTTATTTTTGTTTGTGCCGGGTTGTGCCCGATTTGTGCTCCTGTGTGCCGCTCATAGAGTTTGATTATTTCGCATAGCAAAAAAGTTATGGGGTTTTGAAAATGCATCTTCCTTAATTAATTTATTAATTTTTTTATTTTTGTTTGTGCCGGGTTGTGCCCGATTTGTGCTCCTGTGTGCCGTTCGTAGAGTTTGATTATTTCGCATAGCAAAAAAGTTATGGGGTTTTGAAAATTTGCCTTCCTTAATTAATTTATTTTTTTTTATTTTAGTTTGTGCTGGGTTGTGCCCGATTTGTGCTCCTGTGTGCCGCTCATAGAGTTTGATTATTTCGCATAGCAAAAAAGTTATGGGGTTTTGAAAATTTGCCTTCCTTAATTATTTTATTTTTTTTTTATTTTAGTTTGTGCTGGGTTGTGCCCGATTTGTGCTCCTGTGTGCCGCTCATAGAGTTTGATTATTTCGCATAGCTAAAAAGTTATGGGGTTTTGAAAATTTGTCTTCCTCAATTAATTTATTAATTTTTTTATTTTAGTTTGTGCTGGGTTGTGCCCGATTTGTGCTCCTGTGTGCCGCTCATAGAGTTTGATTATTTCGCATAGCAAAAAAGTTATGGGGTTTTGAAAATTTATCTTCCTTAATTAATTTATTTTTTTTTATTTTAGTTTGGGCTGGGTTGTGCCCGTTTTGTGCTCCTGTGTGCCGTTCGTAGAGTTTGATTATTTCGCATAGCAAAAAAGTTATGGGGTTTTGAAAATTTGTCTTCCTCAATTAATTTATTTTTTTTTTATTTTAGTTTGTGCTGGGTTGTGCCCGATTTGTGCTCCTGTGTGCCGCTCATAAGGTTTGATTATTTCGCATAGCAAAAAAGTTATGGGGTTTTGAAAATTCATCTTCCTTAATTAATTTATTTTTTTTTATTTTAGTTTGTGCCGGGTTGTGCCCGATTTGTGCTCCTGTGTGCCGTTCGCAGAGTTTGATTATTTCGCATGGCAAAAAAGTTATGGGGTTTTGAAAATTTGCCTTCCTTAATTAATTTATTTTTTTTTTAATTTAGTTTGTGCTGGGTTGTGCCCGATTTGTGCTCCTGTGTGCCGCTCATAGAGTTTGATTATTTCGCATAGCAAAAAAGTTATGGGGTTTTGAAAATGCATCTTCCTTAATTAATTTATTAATTTTTTTATTTTTGTTTGTGCCGGGTTGTGCCCGATTTGTGCTCCTGTGTGCCGCTCATAGAGTTTGATTATTTCGCATAGCAAAAAAGTTATGGGGTTTTGAAAATTTGCCTTCCTTAATTAATTTATTTTTTTTTTATTTTAGTTTGTGCTGGGTTGTGCCCGATTTGTGCTCCTGTGTGCCGTTCGCAGAGTTTGATTATTTCGCATGGCAAAAAAGTTATGTGGTTTTGAAAATTCATCTTCCTTAATTAATTTATTAATTTTTTTATTTTTGTTTGTGCTGGGTTGTGCCCGATTTGTGCTCCTGTGTGCCCCTCATAGACTTTGATTATTTCGCATAGCAAAAAAGTTATGGGGTTTTGAAAATTTGTCTTCCTCAATTAATTTATTAATTTTTTTATTTTAGTTTGTGCTGGGTTGTGCCCGATTTGTGCTCCTGTGTGCCCCTCATAGACTTTGATTATTTCGCATAGCAAAAAAGTTATGGGGTTTTGAAAATTTGCCTTCCTTAATTAATTTATTTTTTTTTTATTTTAGTTTGTGCTGGGTTGTGCCCGATTTGTGCTCCTGTGTGCCGCTCATAGAGTTTGATTATTTCGCATAGCAAAAAAGTTATGGGGTTTTGAAAATTTGTCTTCCTCAATTAATTTATTAATTTTTTTATTTTTGTTTGTGCCGGGTTGTGCCCGATTTGTGCTCCTGTGTGCCGTTCGCAGAGTTTGATTATTTCGCATAGCAAAAAAGTTATGGGGTTTTGAAAATTTATCTTCCTTAATTAATTTATTTTTTTTTATTTTAGTTTGTGCTGGGTTGTGCCCGATTTGTGCTTCTGTGTGCCGTTCGCAGAGTTTGATTATTTCGCATAGCAAAAAAGTTATGGGGTTTTGAAAATGCATCTTCCTTAATTAATTTATTAATTTTTTTATTTTTGTTTGTGCCGGGTTGTGCCCGATTTGTGCTCCTGTGTGCCGCTCATAGAGTTTGATTATTTCGCATAGCAAAAAAGTTATGGGGTTTTGAAAATGCATCTTCCTTAATTAATTTATTAATTTTTTTATTTTTGTTTGTGCCGGGTTGTGCCCGATTTGTGCTCCTGTGTGCCGTTCGTAGAGTTTGATTATTTCGCATAGCAAACAAGTTATGGGGTTTTGAAAATTCATCTTCCTTAATTAATTTATTTTTTTTTATTTTAGTTTGTGCCGGGTTGTGCCCGATTTGTGCTCCTGTGTGCCGCTCATAGAGTTTGATTATTTCGCATAGCAAAAAAGTTATGTGGTTTTGAAAATTCATCTTCCTTAATTAATTTATTAATTTTTTTATTTTTGTTTGTGCTGGGTTGTGCCCGATTTGTGGTCCTGTGTGCCGTTCGCAGAGTTTGATTATTTCGCATAGCAAAAAAGTTATGGGGTTTTAAAAATTTATATTCCTTAATTATTTTGTTAATTTTTTTATTTTTGTTTGTGCCGGGTTGTGCCCAATTTGTGCTCCTGTGTGCCGCTCATAGAGTTTGATTATTTCGCATAGCAAAAAAGTTATGGGGTTTTGAAAATTTGCCTTACTCAATTAATTTATTAATTTTTTTATTTTTGTTTGTGCCGGGTTGTTCCCGATTTGTGCTCCTGTGTGCCGTTCGCAGAGTTTGATTATTTCGCGTAGCAAAAAAGTTATGGGGTTTTGAAAATTTGCCTTCCTCAATTAATTTATTAATTTTTTTATTTTAGTTTGTGCTGGGTTGTGCCCGATTTGTGGTCCTGTGTGCCGTTCGCAGAGTTTGATTATTTCGCATAGCAAAAAAGTTATGGGGTTTTAAAAATTTATATTCCTTAATTATTTTGTTAATTTTTTTATTTTTGTTTGTGCCGGGTTGTGCCCGATTTGTGCTCCTCTGTGCCGTTCGCGGTGTTTGATTATTTCGCATAGCAAAAAAGTTATGGGGTTTTAAAAATTTATCTTCCTTAATTAATTTATTAATTTTTTTATTTTTGTTTGTGCCGGGTTGTGCCCGATTTGTGCTCCTGTGTGCCGCTCATAGAGTTTGATTATTTCGCATAGCAAAAAAGTTATGGGGTTTTGAAAATGCATCTTCCTTAATTAATTTATTAATTTTTTTATTTTTGTTTGTGCCGGGTTGTGCCCGATTTGTGCTCCTGTGTGCCGCTCATAGAGTTTGATTATTTCGCATAGCAAAAAAGTTATGGGGTTTTGAAAATGCATCTTCCTTAATTAATTTATTAATTTTTTTATTTTTGTTTGTGCCGGGTTGTGCCCGATTTGTGCTCCTGTGTGCCGCTCATAGAGTTTGATTATTTCGCATAGCAAAAAAGTTATGGGGTTTTGAAAATGCATCTTCCTTAATTAATTTATTAATTTTTTTATTTTTGTTTGTGCCGGGTTGTGCCCGATTTGTGCTCCTGTGTGCCGCTCATAGAGTTTGATTATTTCGCATAGCAAAAAAGTTATGGGGTTTTGAAAATGCATCTTCCTTAATTAATTTATTAATTTTTTTATTTTTGTTTGTGCCGGGTTGTGCCCGATTTGTGCTCCTGTGTGCCGTTCGTAGAGTTTGATTATTTCGCATAGCAAAAAAGTTATGGGGTTTTGAAAATTTGCCTTCCTTAATTAATTTATTTTTTTTTATTTTAGTTTGTGCTGGGTTGTGCCCGATTTGTGCTCCTGTGTGCCGCTCATAGAGTTTGATTATTTCGCATAGCAAAAAAGTTATGGGGTTTTGAAAATTTGCCTTCCTTAATTATTTTATTTTTTTTTTATTTTAGTTTGTGCTGGGTTGTGCCCGATTTGTGCTCCTGTGTGCCGCTCATAGAGTTTGATTATTTCGCATAGCTAAAAAGTTATGGGGTTTTGAAAATTTGTCTTCCTCAATTAATTTATTAATTTTTTTATTTTAGTTTGTGCTGGGTTGTGCCCGATTTGTGCTCCTGTGTGCCGCTCATAGAGTTTGATTATTTCGCATAGCAAAAAAGTTATGGGGTTTTGAAAATTTATCTTCCTTAATTAATTTATTTTTTTTTATTTTAGTTTGTGCTGGGTTGTGCCCGTTTTGTGCTCCTGTGTGCCGTTCGTAGAGTTTGATTATTTCGCATAGCAAAAAAGTTATGGGGTTTTGAAAATTTGTCTTCCTCAATTAATTTATTTTTTTTTTATTTTAGTTTGTGCTGGGTTGTGCCCGATTTGTGCTCCTGTGTGCCGCTCATAAGGTTTGATTATTTCGCATAGCAAAAAAGTTATGGGGTTTTGAAAATTCATCTTCCTTAATTAATTTATTTTTTTTTATTTTAGTTTGTGCCGGGTTGTGCCCGATTTGTGCTCCTGTGTGCCGTTCGCAGAGTTTGATTATTTCGCATGGCAAAAAAGTTATGGGGTTTTGAAAATTTGCCTTCCTTAATTAATTTATTTTTTTTTTAATTTAGTTTGTGCTGGGTTGTGCCCGATTTGTGCTCCTGTGTGCCGCTCATAGAGTTTGATTATTTCGCATAGCAAAAAAGTTATGGGGTTTTGAAAATGCATCTTCCTTAATTAATTTATTAATTTTTTTATTTTAGTTTGTGCTGGGTTGTGCCCGATTTGTGCTCCTGTGTGCCGTTCGCAGAGTTTGATTATTTCGCATGGCAAAAAAGTTATGTGGTTTTGAAAATTCATCTTCCTTAATTAATTTATTAACTTTTTTATTTTTGTTTGTGCTGGGTTGTGCCCGATTTGTGCTCCTGTGTGCCCCTCATAGACTTTGATTATTTCGCATAGCAAAAAAGTTATGGGGTTTTGAAAATTTGTCTTCCTCAATTAATTTATTAATTTTTTTATTTTAGTTTGTGCTGGGTTGTGCCCGATTTGTGCTCCTGTGTGCCCCTCATAGACTTTGATTATTTCGCATAGCAAAAAAGTTATGGGGTTTTGAAAATTTGCCTTCCTTAATTAATTTATTTTTTTTTTATTTTAGTTTGTGCTGGGTTGTGCCCGATTTGTGCTCCTGTGTGCCGCTCATAGAGTTTGATTATTTCTCATAGCAAAAAAGTTATGGGGTTTTGAAAATTTGCCTTCCTTAATTAATTTATTTTTTTTTATTTTAGTTTGTGCTGGGTTGTGCCCGATTTGTGCTCCTGTGTGCCGTTCGCAGAGTTTGATTATTTCGCATAGCAAAAAAGTTATGGGGTTTTGAAAATTTATCTTCCTTAATTAATTTATTTTTTTTTATTTTAGTTTGTGCTGGGTTGTGCCCGATTTGTGCTTCTGTGTGCCGTTCGCAGAGTTTGATTATTTCGCATAGCAAAAAAGTTATGGGGTTTTGAAAATGCATCTTCCTTAATTAATTTATTAATTTTTTTATTTTTTTTGTGCCGGGTTGTGCCCGATTTGTGCTCCTGTGTGCCGCTCATAGAGTTTGATTATTTCGCATAGCAAAAAAGTTATGGGGTTTTGAAAATGCATCTTCCTTAATTAATTTATTAATTTTTTTATTTTTGTTTGTGCCGGGTTGTGCCCGATTTGTGCTCCTGTGTGCCGTTCGTAGAGTTTGATTATTTCGCATAGCAAACAAGTTATGGGGTTTTGAAAATTCATCTTCCTTAATTAATTTATTTTTTTTTATTTTAGTTTGTGCCGGGTTGTGCCCGATTTGTGCTCCTGTGTGCCGCTCATAGAGTTTGATTATTTCGCATAGCAAAAAAGTTATGTGGTTTTGAAAATTCATCTTCCTTAATTAATTTATTAATTTTTTTATTTTTGTTTGTGCTGGGTTGTGCCCGATTTGTGGTCCTGTGTGCCGTTCGCAGAGTTTGATTATTTCGCATAGCAAAAAAGTTATGGGGTTTTAAAAATTTATATTCCTTAATTATTTTGTTAATTTTTTTATTTTTGTTTGTGCCGGGTTGTGCCCAATTTGTGCTCCTGTGTGCCGCTCATAGAGTTTGATTATTTCGCATAGCAAAAAAGTTATGGGGTTTTGAAAATTTGCCTTACTCAATTAATTTATTAATTTTTTTATTTTTGTTTGTGCTGGGTTGTGCCCGATTTGTGGTCCTGTGTGCCGTTCGCAGAGTTTGATTATTTCGCATAGCAAAAAAGTTATGGGGTTTTAAAAATTTATATTCCTTAATTATTTTGTTAATTTTTTTATTTTTGTTTGTGCCGGGTTGTGCCCGATTTGTGCTCCTCTGTGCCGTTCGCGGTGTTTGATTATTTCGCATAGCAAAAAAGTTATGGGGTTTTAAAAATTTATCTTCCTTAATTAATTTATTAATTTTTTTATTTTTGTTTGTGCCGGGTTGTGCCCGATTTGTGCTCCTGTGTGCCGCTCATAGAGTTTGATTATTTCGCATGGCAAAAAAGTTATGGGGTTTTGACAATTTGTCTTCCTCAATTAATTTATTAATTTTTTTATTTTTGTTTGTGCCGGGTTGTGCCCGTTTTGTGCTCCTGTGCCGTTCGTAGAGTTTGATTATTTCGCATAGCAAAAAAGTTATGGGGTTTTGAAAATTTATCTTCCTTAATTAATTTATTTTTTTTTATTTTAGTTTGTGCTGGGTTGTGCCCGTTTTGTGCTCCTGTGTGCCGTTCGTAGAGTTTGATTATTTCGCATAGCAAAAAAGTTATGGGGTTTTGAAAATTTGTCTTCCTCAATTAATTTATTATTTTTTTAATTTTTGTTTGTGCCGGGTTGTGCCCGATTTGTGCTCCTGGGTGCAGTTCGTAGAGTTTGATTATTTCGCATAGCAAAAAAGTTATGGGGTTTTGAAAATTTATCTTCCTTAATTAATTTATTTTTTTTTTATTTTAGTTTGTGCTGGGTTGTGCCCGTTTTGTGCTCCTGTGTGCCGTTCGCAGAGTTTGATTATTTCGCGTAGCAAAAAAGTTATGGGGTTTTAAAAATTTATCTTCCTTAATTAATTTATTAATTTTTTTATTTTTGTTTGTGCCGGGTTGTGCCCGATTTGTGCTCCTGTGTGCCGTTCGTAGAGTTTGATTATTTCGCATAGCAAACAAGTTATGGGGTTTTGAAAATTCATCTTCCTTAATTAATTTATTTTTTTTTATTTTAGTTTGTGCCGGGTTGTGCCCGATTTGTGCTCCTGTGTGCCGCTCATAGAGTTTGATTATTTCGCATAGCAAAAAAGTTATGTGGTTTTGAAAATTCATCTTCCTTAATTAATTTATTAATTTTTTTATTTTTGTTTGTGCTGGGTTGTGCCCGATTTGTGGTCCTGTGTGCCGTTCGCAGAGTTTGATTATTTCGCATAGCAAAAAAGTTATGGGGTTTTAAAAATTTATATTCCTTAATTATTTTGTTAATTTTTTTATTTTTGTTTGTGCCGGGTTGTGCCCAATTTGTGCTCCTGTGTGCCGCTCATAGAGTTTGATTATTTCGCATAGCAAAAAAGTTATGGGGTTTTGAAAATTTGCCTTACTCAATTAATTTATTAATTTTTTTATTTTTGTTTGTGCCGGGTTGTGCCCGATTTGTGCTCCTGTGTGCCGTTCGCAGAGTTTGATTATTTCGCGTAGCAAAAAAGTTATGGGGTTTTGAAAATTTGCCTTCCTCAATTAATTTATTAATTTTTTTATTTTAGTTTGTGCTGGGTTGTGCCCGATTTGTGGTCCTGTGTGCCGTTCGCAGAGTTTGATTATTTCGCATAGCAAAAAAGTTATGGGGTTTTAAAAATTTATATTCCTTAATTATTTTGTTAATTTTTTTATTTTTGTTTGTGCCGGGTTGTGCCCGATTTGTGCTCCTCTGTGCCGTTCGCGGTGTTTGATTATTTCGCATAGCAAAAAAGTTATGGGGTTTTAAAAATTTATCTTCCTTAATTAATTTATTAATTTTTTTATTTTTGTTTGTGCCGGGTTGTGCCCGATTTGTGCTCCTGTGTGCCGCTCATAGAGTTTGATTATTTCGCATGGCAAAAAAGTTATGGGGTTTTGACAATTTGTCTTCCTCAATTAATTTATTAATTTTTTTATTTTTGTTTGTGCCGGGTTGTGCCCGTTTTGTGCTCCTGTGCCGTTCGTAGAGTTTGATTATTTCGCATAGCAAAAAAGTTATGGGGTTTTGAAAATTTATCTTCCTTAATTAATTTATTTTTTTTTATTTTAGTTTGTGCTGGGTTGTGCCCGTTTTGTGCTCCTGTGTGCCGTTCGTAGAGTTTGATTATTTCGCATAGCAAAAAAGTTATGGGGTTTTGAAAATTTGTCTTCCTCAATTAATTTATTATTTTTTTAATTTTTGTTTGTGCCGGGTTGTGCCCGATTTGTGCTCCTGGGTGCAGTTCGTAGAGTTTGATTATTTCGCATAGCAAAAAAGTTATGGGGTTTTAAAAATTTATATTCCTTAATTATTTTGTTAATTTTTTTATTTTTGTTTGTGCCGGGTTGTGCCCGATTTGTGCTCCTCTGTGCCGTTCGCGGTGTTTGATTATTTCGCATAGCAAAAAAGTTATGGGGTTTTAAAAATTTATCTTCCTTAATTAATTTATTAATTTTTTTATTTTTGTTTGTGCCGGGTTGTGCCCGATTTGTGCTCCTGTGTGCCGCTCATAGAGTTTGATTATTTCGCATAGCAAAAAAGTTATAGGGTTTTGAAAATTTGCCTTCCTTAATTAATTTATTTTTTTTTATTTTAGTTTGTGCTGGGTTGTGCCCGATTTGTGCTCCTGTGTGCCGCTCATAGAGTTTGATTATTTCGCATAGCAAAAAAGTTATGGGGTTTTGAAAATTTGCTTTCCTTAATTATTTTATTTTTTTTTTATTTTAGTTTGTGCTGGGTTGTGCCCGATTTGTGCTCCTGTGTGCCGCTCATAGAGTTTGATTATTTCGCATAGCAAAAAAGTTATGGGGTTTTGAAAATGCATCTTCCTTAATTAATTTATTAATTTTTTTGTTTTTGTTTGTGCCGGGTTGTGCCCGTTTTGTGCTCCTGTGCCGTTCGCGGTGTTTGATTATTTCGCATAGCAAAAAAGTTATGGGGTTTTGAAAATTTATCTTCCTTAATTAATTTATTTTTTTTTATTTTAGTTTGTGCTGGGTTGTGCCCAATTTGTGCTCCTGTGTGCCGTTCGCAGAGTTTGATTATTTCGCGTAGCAAAAAAGTTATGGGGTTTTAAAAATTTATCTTCCTTAATTAATTTATTAATTTTTTTATTTTTGTTTGTGCCGGGTTGTGCCCGATTTGTGCTCCTGTGTGCCGCTCATAGAGTTTGATTATTTCGCATGGCAAAAAAGTTATGGGGTTTTGACAATTTGCCTTCCTTAATTAATTTATTTTTTTTTATTTTAGTTTGTGCTGGGTTGTGCCCGATTTGTGCTCCTGTCTGCCGCTCATAGAGTTTGATTATTTCGCATAGCAAAAAAGTTATGGGGTTTTGAAAATTTGTCTTCCTCAATTAATTTATTATTTTTTTAATTTTTGTTTGTGCCGGGTTGTGCCCGATTTGTGCTCCTGGGTGCAGTTCGTAGAGTTTGATTATTTCGCATAGCAAAAAAGTTATGGGGTTTTGAAAATTTATCTTCCTTAATTAATTTATTTTTTTTTTATTTTAGTTTGTGCTGGGTTGTGCCCGTTTTGTGCTCCTGTGTGCCGTTCGCAGAGTTTGATTATTTCGCGTAGCAAAAAAGTTATGGGGTTTTAAAAATTTATCTTCCTTAATTAATTTATTAATTTTTTTATTTTTGTTTGTGCCGGGTTGTGCCCGATTTGTGCTCCTGTGTGCCGCTCATAGAGTTTGATTATTTCGCATAGCAAAAAAGTTATAGGGTTTTGAAAATTTGCCTTCCTTAATTAATTTATTTTTTTTTATTTTAGTTTGTGCTGGGTTGTGCCCGATTTGTGCTCCTGTGTGCCGCTCATAGAGTTTGATTATTTCGCATAGCAAAAAAGTTATGGGGTTTTGAAAATTTGCTTTCCTTAATTATTTTATTTTTTTTTTATTTTAGTTTGTGCTGGGTTGTGCCCGATTTGTGCTCCTGTGTGCCGCTCATAGAGTTTGATTATTTCGCATAGCAAAAAAGTTATGGGGTTTTGAAAATGCATCTTCCTTAATTAATTTATTAATTTTTTTGTTTTTGTTTGTGCCGGGTTGTGCCCGTTTTGTGCTCCTGTGCCGTTCGCGGTGTTTGATTATTTCGCATAGCAAAAAAGTTATGGGGTTTTGAAAATTTATCTTCCTTAATTAATTTATTTTTTTTTATTTTAGTTTGTGCTGGGTTGTGCCCAATTTGTGCTCCTGTGTGCCGTTCGCAGAGTTTGATTATTTCGCGTAGCAAAAAAGTTATGGGGTTTTAAAAATTTATCTTCCTTAATTAATTTATTAATTTTTTTATTTTTGTTTGTGCCGGGTTGTGCCCGATTTGTGCTCCTGTGTGCCGCTCATAGAGTTTGATTATTTCGCATGGCAAAAAAGTTATGGGGTTTTGACAATTTGCCTTCCTTAATTAATTTATTTTTTTTTATTTTAGTTTGTGCTGGGTTGTGCCCGATTTGTGCTCCTGTCTGCCGCTCATAGAGTTTGATTATTTCGCATAGCAAAAAAGTTATGGGGTTTTGAAAATTTGCCTTCCTTAATTATTTTATTTTTTTTTTATTTTAGTTTGTGCTGGGTTGTGCCCGATTTGTGCTCCTGTGTGCCGCTCATAGAGTTTGATTATTTCGCATAGCTAAAAAGTTATGGGGTTTTGAAAATTTGCCTTCCTTAATTAATTTATTTTTTTTTATTTTAGTTTGTGCTGGGTTGTGCCCGATTTGTGCTCCTGTCTGCCGCTCATAGAGTTTGATTATTTCGCATAGCAAAAAAGTTATGGGGTTTTGAAAATTTGCCTTCCTTAATTAATTTATTTTTTTTTATTTTAGTTTGTGCTGGGTTGTGCCCGATTTGTGGTCCTGTGTGCCGTTCGCAGAGTTTGATTATTTCGCGTAGCAAAATAGTTATGGGGTTTTGAAAATGCATCTTCCTTAATTAATTTATTAATTTTTTTATTTTTGTTTGTGCCGGGTTGTGCCCGTTTTGTGCTCCTGTGCCGTTCGTAGAGTTTGATTATTTCGCATAGCAAAAAAGTTATGGGGTTTTGAAAATTTATCTTCCTTAATTAATTTATTTTTTTTTAAATTTAGTTTGTGCTGGGTTGTGCCCGATTTGTGCTCCTGTGTGCCGCTCATAGAGTTTGATTATTTCGCATAGCAAAAAAGTTATGGGGTTTTGAAAATGCATCTTCCTTAATTAATTTATTAATTTTTTTATTTTTGTTTGTGCCGGGTTGTGCTCGATTTGTGCTCCTGTGTGCCGCTCATAGAGTTTGATTATTTCGCATAGCAAAAAAGTTATGGGGTTTTGAAAATTTGCCTTCCTTAATTAATTTATTTTTTTTTTATTTCAGTTTGTGCTGGGTTGTGCCCGATTTGTGCTCCTGTGTGCCGCTCATAGAGTTTGATTATTTCGCATAGCAAAAAAGTTATGGGGTTTTGAAAATTTGTCTTCCTCAATTAATTTATTGATTTTTTTGTTTCAGTTTGTGCTGGGTTGTGTCCGATTTGTGCTCCTGTGTGCCGCTCATAGAGTTTGATTATTTCGCATAGCAAAAAAGTTATGGGGTTTTGAAAATGCATCTTCCTTAATTAATTTATTAATTTTTTTATTTTAGTTTGTGCTGGGTTGTGCCCGATTTGTGCTCCTGTGTGCCGCTCATAGAGTTTGATTATTTCGCATAGCAAAAAAGTTATGGGGTTTTGAAAATTTGCCTTCCTTAATTAATTTTTTTTTTTTTTATTTTAGTTTGTGCTGGGTTGTGCCCGATTTGTGCTCCTGTGTGCCGCTCATAAGGTTTGATTATTTCGCATAGCAAAAAAGTTATGGGGTTTTGAAAATTTGCCTTACTCAATTAATTTATTAATTTTTTTATTTTTGTTTGTGCCGGGTTGTGCCCGATTTGTGCTCCTGTGTGCCGTTCGCAGAGTTTGATTATTTCGCGTAGCAAAAAAGTTATGGGGTTTTGAAAATTTGCCTTCCTCAATTAATTTATTAATTTTTTTATTTTAGTTTGTGCTGGGTTGTGCCCGATTTGTGGTCCTGTGTGCCGTTCGCAGAGTTTGATTATTTCGCATAGCAAAAAAGTTATGGGGTTTTAAAAATTTATATTCCTTAATTATTTTGTTAATTTTTTTATTTTTGTTTGTGCCGGGTTGTGCCCGATTTGTGCTCCTCTGTGCCGTTCGCGGTGTTTGATTATTTCGCATAGCAAAAAAGTTATGGGGTTTTGAAAATTTATCTTCCTTAATTAATTAATTTTTTTTTATTTTAGTTTGTGCTGGGTTGTTCCCAATTTGTGCTCCTGTGTGCCGTTCGCAGAGTTTGATTATTTCGCGTAGCAAAAAAGTTATGGGGTTTTAAAAATTTATCTTCCTTAATTAATTTATTAATTTTTTTATTTTTGTTTGTGCCGGGTTGTGCCCGATTTGTGCTCCTGTGTGCCGCTCATAGAGTTTGATTATTTCGCATGGCAAAAAAGTTATGGGGTTTTGACAATTTGTCTTCCTCAATTAATTTATTAATTTTTTTATTTTAGTTTGTGCTGGGTTGTGCCCGATTTGTGCTCCTGTGTGCCGCTCATAGAGTTTGATTATTTCGCATAGCAAAAAAGTTATGGGGTTTTGAAAATTTGCCTTCCTTAATTAATTTATTTTTTTTTTATTTTAGTTTGTGCTGGGTTGTGCCCGATTTGTGCTCCTGTGTGCCGCTCATAGAGTTTGATTATTTCGCATAGCAAAAAAGTTATGGGGTTTTGAAAATTTGCCTTCCTTAATTAATTTATTTTTTTTTTATTTTAGTTTGTGCTGGGTTGTGCCCGATTTGTGCTCCTGTGTGCCCCTCATAGACTTTGATTATTTCGCATAGCAAAAAAGTTATGGGGTTTTGAAAATTTGCCTTCCTTAATTAATTTATTTTTTTTTTATTTTAGTTTGTGCTGGGTTGTGCCCGATTTGTGCTCCTGTGTGCCGCTCATAGAGTTTGATTATTTCGCATAGCAAAAAAGTTATGGGGTTTTGAAAATTTGTCTTCCTCAATTAATTTATTAATTTTTTTATTTTTGTTTGTGCCGGGTTGTGCCCGATTTGTGCTCCTGTGTGCCGTTCGCAGAGTTTGATTATTTCGCATAGCAAAAAAGTTATGGGGTTTTGAAAATTTATCTTCCTTAATTAATTTATTTTTTTTTATTTTAGTTTGTGCTGGGTTGTGCCCGATTTGTGCTTCTGTGTGCCGTTCGCAGAGTTTGATTATTTCGCATAGCAAAAAAGTTATGGGGTTTTGAAAATGCATCTTCCTTAATTAATTTATTAATTTTTTTATTTTTGTTTGTGCCGGGTTGTGCCCGATTTGTGCTCCTGTGTGCCGCTCATAGAGTTTGATTATTTCGCATAGCAAAAAAGTTATGGGGTTTTGAAAATGCATCTTCCTTAATTAATTTATTAATTTTTTTATTTTTGTTTGTGCCGGGTTGTGCCCGATTTGTGCTCCTGTGTGCCGTTCGTAGAGTTTGATTATTTCGCATAGCAAACAAGTTATGGGGTTTTGAAAATTCATCTTCCTTAATTAATTTATTTTTTTTTATTTTAGTTTGTGCCGGGTTGTGCCCGATTTGTGCTCCTGTGTGCCGCTCATAGAGTTTGATTATTTCGCATAGCAAAAAAGTTATGTGGTTTTGAAAATTCATCTTCCTTAATTAATTTATTAATTTTTTTATTTTTGTTTGTGCTGGGTTGTGCCCGATTTGTGGTCCTGTGTGCCGTTCGCAGAGTTTGATTATTTCGCATAGCAAAAAAGTTATGGGGTTTTAAAAATTTATATTCCTTAATTATTTTGTTAATTTTTTTATTTTTGTTTGTGCCGGGTTGTGCCCAATTTGTGCTCCTGTGTGCCGCTCATAGAGTTTGATTATTTCGCATAGCAAAAAAGTTATGGGGTTTTGAAAATTTGCCTTACTCAATTAATTTATTAATTTTTTTATTTTTGTTTGTGCCGGGTTGTTCCCGATTTGTGCTCCTGTGTGCCGTTCGCAGAGTTTGATTATTTCGCGTAGCAAAAAAGTTATGGGGTTTTGAAAATTTGCCTTCCTCAATTAATTTATTAATTTTTTTATTTTAGTTTGTGCTGGGTTGTGCCCGATTTGTGGTCCTGTGTGCCGTTCGCAGAGTTTGATTATTTCGCATAGCAAAAAAGTTATGGGGTTTTAAAAATTTATATTCCTTAATTATTTTGTTAATTTTTTTATTTTTGTTTGTGCCGGGTTGTGCCCGATTTGTGCTCCTCTGTGCCGTTCGCGGTGTTTGATTATTTCGCATAGCAAAAAAGTTATGGGGTTTTAAAAATTTATCTTCCTTAATTAATTTATTAATTTTTTTATTTTTGTTTGTGCCGGTTTGTGCCCGATTTGTGCTCCTGTGTGCCGCTCATAGAGTTTGATTATTTCGCATAGCAAAAAAGTTATGGGGTTTTGAAAATGCATCTTCCTTAATTAATTTATTAATTTTTTTATTTTTGTTTGTGCCGGGTTGTGCCCGATTTGTGCTCCTGTGTGCCGCTCATAGAGTTTGATTATTTCGCATAGCAAAAAAGTTATGGGGTTTTGAAAATGCATCTTCCTTAATTAATTTATTAATTTTTTTATTTTTGTTTGTGCCGGGTTGTGCCCGATTTGTGCTCCTGTGTGCCGCTCATAGAGTTTGATTATTTCGCATAGCAAAAAAGTTATGGGGTTTTGAAAATGCATCTTCCTTAATTAATTTATTAATTTTTTTATTTTTGTTTGTGCCGGGTTGTGCCCGATTTGTGCTCCTGTGTGCCGCTCATAGAGTTTGATTATTTCGCATAGCAAAAAAGTTATGGGGTTTTGAAAATGCATCTTCCTTAATTAATTTATTAATTTTTTTATTTTTGTTTGTGCCGGGTTGTGCCCGATTTGTGCTCCTGTGTGCCGTTCGTAGAGTTTGATTATTTCGCATAGCAAAAAAGTTATGGGGTTTTGAAAATTTGCCTTCCTTAATTAATTTATTTTTTTTTATTTTAGTTTGTGCTGGGTTGTGCCCGATTTGTGCTCCTGTGTGCCGCTCATAGAGTTTGATTATTTCGCATAGCAAAAAAGTTATGGGGTTTTGAAAATTTGCCTTCCTTAATTATTTTATTTTTTTTTTATTTTAGTTTGTGCTGGGTTGTGCCCGATTTGTGCTCCTGTGTGCCGCTCATAGAGTTTGATTATTTCGCATAGCTAAAAAGTTATGGGGTTTTGAAAATTTGTCTTCCTCAATTAATTTATTAATTTTTTTATTTTAGTTTGTGCTGGGTTGTGCCCGATTTGTGCTCCTGTGTGCCGCTCATAGAGTTTGATTATTTCGCATAGCAAAAAAGTTATGGGGTTTTGAAAATTTATCTTCCTTAATTAATTTATTTTTTTTTATTTTAGTTTGTGCTGGGTTGTGCCCGTTTTGTGCTCCTGTGTGCCGTTCGTAGAGTTTGATTATTTCGCATAGCAAAAAAGTTATGGGGTTTTGAAAATTTGTCTTCCTCAATTAATTTATTTTTTTTTTATTTTAGTTTGTGCTGGGTTGTGCCCGATTTGTGCTCCTGTGTGCCGCTCATAAGGTTTGATTATTTCGCATAGCAAAAAAGTTATGGGGTTTTGAAAATTCATCTTCCTTAATTAATTTATTTTTTTTTATTTTAGTTTGTGCCGGGTTGTGCCCGATTTGTGCTCCTGTGTGCCGTTCGCAGAGTTTGATTATTTCGCATGGCAAAAAAGTTATGGGGTTTTGAAAATTTGCCTTCCTTAATTAATTTATTTTTTTTTTAATTTAGTTTGTGCTGGGTTGTGCCCGATTTGTGCTCCTGTGTGCCGCTCATAGAGTTTGATTATTTCGCATAGCAAAAAAGTTATGGGGTTTTGAAAATGCATCTTCCTTAATTAATTTATTAATTTTTTTATTTTAGTTTGTGCTGGGTTGTGCCCGATTTGTGCTCCTGTGTGCCGTTCGCAGAGTTTGATTATTTCGCATGGCAAAAAAGTTATGTGGTTTTGAAAATTCATCTTCCTTAATTAATTTATTAATTTTTTTATTTTTGTTTGTGCTGGGTTGTGCCCGATTTGTGCTCCTGTGTGCCCCTCATAGACTTTGATTATTTCGCATAGCAAAAAAGTTATGGGGTTTTGAAAATTTGTCTTCCTCAATTAATTTATTAATTTTTTTATTTTAGTTTGTGCTGGGTTGTGCCCGATTTGTGCTCCTGTGTGCCCCTCATAGACTTTGATTATTTCGCATAGCAAAAAAGTTATGGGGTTTTGAAAATTTGCCTTCCTTAATTAATTTATTTTTTTTTTATTTTAGTTTGTGCTGGGTTGTGCCCGATTTGTGCTCCTGTGTGCCGCTCATAGAGTTTGATTATTTCTCATAGCAAAAAAGTTATGGGGTTTTGAAAATTTGCCTTCCTTAATTAATTTATTTTTTTTTATTTTAGTTTGTGCTGGGTTGTGCCCGATTTGTGCTCCTGTGTGCCGTTCGCAGAGTTTGATTATTTCGCATAGCAAAAAAGTTATGGGGTTTTGAAAATTTATCTTCCTTAATTAATTTATTTTTTTTTATTTTAGTTTGTGCTGGGTTGTGCCCGATTTGTGCTTCTGTGTGCCGTTCGCAGAGTTTGATTATTTCGCATAGCAAAAAAGTTATGGGGTTTTGAAAATGCATCTTCCTTAATTAATTTATTAATTTTTTTATTTTTTTTGTGCCGGGTTGTGCCCGATTTGTGCTCCTGTGTGCCGCTCATAGAGTTTGATTATTTCGCATAGCAAAAAAGTTATGGGGTTTTGAAAATGCATCTTCCTTAATTAATTTATTAATTTTTTTATTTTTGTTTGTGCCGGGTTGTGCCCGATTTGTGCTCCTGTGTGCCGTTCGTAGAGTTTGATTATTTCGCATAGCAAACAAGTTATGGGGTTTTGAAAATTCATCTTCCTTAATTAATTTATTTTTTTTTATTTTAGTTTGTGCCGGGTTGTGCCCGATTTGTGCTCCTGTGTGCCGCTCATAGAGTTTGATTATTTCGCATAGCAAAAAAGTTATGTGGTTTTGAAAATTCATCTTCCTTAATTAATTTATTAATTTTTTTATTTTTGTTTGTGCTGGGTTGTGCCCGATTTGTGGTCCTGTGTGCCGTTCGCAGAGTTTGATTATTTCGCATAGCAAAAAAGTTATGGGGTTTTAAAAATTTATATTCCTTAATTATTTTGTTAATTTTTTTATTTTTGTTTGTGCCGGGTTGTGCCCAATTTGTGCTCCTGTGTGCCGCTCATAGAGTTTGATTATTTCGCATAGCAAAAAAGTTATGGGGTTTTGAAAATTTGCCTTACTCAATTAATTTATTAATTTTTTTATTTTTGTTTGTGCTGGGTTGTGCCCGATTTGTGGTCCTGTGTGCCGTTCGCAGAGTTTGATTATTTCGCATAGCAAAAAAGTTATGGGGTTTTAAAAATTTATATTCCTTAATTATTTTGTTAATTTTTTTATTTTTGTTTGTGCCGGGTTGTGCCCGATTTGTGCTCCTCTGTGCCGTTCGCGGTGTTTGATTATTTCGCATAGCAAAAAAGTTATGGGGTTTTAAAAATTTATCTTCCTTAATTAATTTATTAATTTTTTTATTTTTGTTTGTGCCGGGTTGTGCCCGATTTGTGCTCCTGTGTGCCGCTCATAGAGTTTGATTATTTCGCATGGCAAAAAAGTTATGGGGTTTTGACAATTTGTCTTCCTCAATTAATTTATTAATTTTTTTATTTTTGTTTGTGCCGGGTTGTGCCCGTTTTGTGCTCCTGTGCCGTTCGTAGAGTTTGATTATTTCGCATAGCAAAAAAGTTATGGGGTTTTGAAAATTTATCTTCCTTAATTAATTTATTTTTTTTTATTTTAGTTTGTGCTGGGTTGTGCCCGTTTTGTGCTCCTGTGTGCCGTTCGTAGAGTTTGATTATTTCGCATAGCAAAAAAGTTATGGGGTTTTGAAAATTTGTCTTCCTCAATTAATTTATTATTTTTTTAATTTTTGTTTGTGCCGGGTTGTGCCCGATTTGTGCTCCTGGGTGCAGTTCGTAGAGTTTGATTATTTCGCATAGCAAAAAAGTTATGGGGTTTTGAAAATTTATCTTCCTTAATTAATTTATTTTTTTTTTATTTTAGTTTGTGCTGGGTTGTGCCCGTTTTGTGCTCCTGTGTGCCGTTCGCAGAGTTTGATTATTTCGCGTAGCAAAAAAGTTATGGGGTTTTAAAAATTTATCTTCCTTAATTAATTTATTAATTTTTTATTTTTGTTTGTGCCGGGTTGTGCCCGATTTGTGCTCCTGTGTGCCGTTCGTAGAGTTTGATTATTTCGCATAGCAAACAAGTTATGGGGTTTTGAAAATTCATCTTCCTTAATTAATTTATTTTTTTTTATTTTAGTTTGTGCCGGGTTGTGCCCGATTTGTGCTCCTGTGTGCCGCTCATAGAGTTTGATTATTTCGCATAGCAAAAAAGTTATGTGGTTTTGAAAATTCATCTTCCTTAATTAATTTATTAATTTTTTTATTTTTGTTTGTGCTGGGTTGTGCCCGATTTGTGGTCCTGTGTGCCGTTCGCAGAGTTTGATTATTTCGCATAGCAAAAAAGTTATGGGGTTTTAAAAATTTATATTCCTTAATTATTTTGTTAATTTTTTTATTTTTGTTTGTGCCGGGTTGTGCCCAATTTGTGCTCCTGTGTGCCGCTCATAGAGTTTGATTATTTCGCATAGCAAAAAAGTTATGGGGTTTTGAAAATTTGCCTTACTCAATTAATTTATTAATTTTTTTATTTTTGTTTGTGCCGGGTTGTGCCCGATTTGTGCTCCTGTGTGCCGTTCGCAGAGTTTGATTATTTCGCGTAGCAAAAAAGTTATGGGGTTTTGAAAATTTGCCTTCCTCAATTAATTTATTAATTTTTTTATTTTAGTTTGTGCTGGGTTGTGCCCGATTTGTGGTCCTGTGTGCCGTTCGCAGAGTTTGATTATTTCGCATAGCAAAAAAGTTATGGGGTTTTAAAAATTTATATTCCTTAATTATTTTGTTAATTTTTTTATTTTTGTTTGTGCCGGGTTGTGCCCGATTTGTGCTCCTCTGTGCCGTTCGCGGTGTTTGATTATTTCGCATAGCAAAAAAGTTATGGGGTTTTAAAAATTTATCTTCCTTAATTAATTTATTAATTTTTTTATTTTTGTTTGTGCCGGGTTGTGCCCGATTTGTGCTCCTGTGTGCCGCTCATAGAGTTTGATTATTTCGCATGGCAAAAAAGTTATGGGGTTTTGACAATTTGTCTTCCTCAATTAATTTATTAATTTTTTTATTTTTGTTTGTGCCGGGTTGTGCCCGTTTTGTGCTCCTGTGCCGTTCGTAGAGTTTGATTATTTCGCATAGCAAAAAAGTTATGGGGTTTTGAAAATTTATCTTCCTTAATTAATTTATTTTTTTTTATTTTAGTTTGTGCTGGGTTGTGCCCGTTTTGTGCTCCTGTGTGCCGTTCGTAGAGTTTGATTATTTCGCATAGCAAAAAAGTTATGGGGTTTTGAAAATTTGTCTTCCTCAATTAATTTATTATTTTTTTAATTTTTGTTTGTGCCGGGTTGTGCCCGATTTGTGCTCCTGGGTGCAGTTCGTAGAGTTTGATTATTTCGCATAGCAAAAAAGTTATGGGGTTTTAAAAATTTATATTCCTTAATTATTTTGTTAATTTTTTTATTTTTGTTTGTGCCGGGTTGTGCCCGATTTGTGCTCCTCTGTGCCGTTCGCGGTGTTTGATTATTTCGCATAGCAAAAAAGTTATGGGGTTTTAAAAATTTATCTTCCTTAATTAATTTATTAATTTTTTTATTTTTGTTTGTGCCGGGTTGTGCCCGATTTGTGCTCCTGTGTGCCGCTCATAGAGTTTGATTATTTCGCATAGCAAAAAAGTTATAGGGTTTTGAAAATTTGCCTTCCTTAATTAATTTATTTTTTTTTATTTTAGTTTGTGCTGGGTTGTGCCCGATTTGTGCTCCTGTGTGCCGCTCATAGAGTTTGATTATTTCGCATAGCAAAAAAGTTATGGGGTTTTGAAAATTTGCTTTCCTTAATTATTTTATTTTTTTTTTATTTTAGTTTGTGCTGGGTTGTGCCCGATTTGTGCTCCTGTGTGCCGCTCATAGAGTTTGATTATTTCGCATAGCAAAAAAGTTATGGGGTTTTGAAAATGCATCTTCCTTAATTAATTTATTAATTTTTTTGTTTTTGTTTGTGCCGGGTTGTGCCCGTTTTGTGCTCCTGTGCCGTTCGCGGTGTTTGATTATTTCGCATAGCAAAAAAGTTATGGGGTTTTGAAAATTTATCTTCCTTAATTAATTTATTTTTTTTTATTTTAGTTTGTGCTGGGTTGTGCCCAATTTGTGCTCCTGTGTGCCGTTCGCAGAGTTTGATTATTTCGCGTAGCAAAAAAGTTATGGGGTTTTAAAAATTTATCTTCCTTAATTAATTTATTAATTTTTTTATTTTTGTTTGTGCCGGGTTGTGCCCGATTTGTGCTCCTGTGTGCCGCTCATAGAGTTTGATTATTTCGCATGGCAAAAAAGTTATGGGGTTTTGACAATTTGCCTTCCTTAATTAATTTATTTTTTTTTATTTTAGTTTGTGCTGGGTTGTGCCCGATTTGTGCTCCTGTCTGCCGCTCATAGAGTTTGATTATTTCGCATAGCAAAAAAGTTATGGGGTTTTGAAAATTTGTCTTCCTCAATTAATTTATTATTTTTTTAATTTTTGTTTGTGCCGGGTTGTGCCCGATTTGTGCTCCTGGGTGCAGTTCGTAGAGTTTGATTATTTCGCATAGCAAAAAAGTTATGGGGTTTTGAAAATTTATCTTCCTTAATTAATTTATTTTTTTTTTATTTTAGTTTGTGCTGGGTTGTGCCCGTTTTGTGCTCCTGTGTGCCGTTCGCAGAGTTTGATTATTTCGCGTAGCAAAAAAGTTATGGGGTTTTAAAAATTTATCTTCCTTAATTAATTTATTAATTTTTTTATTTTTGTTTGTGCCGGGTTGTGCCCGATTTGTGCTCCTGTGTGCCGCTCATAGAGTTTGATTATTTCGCATAGCAAAAAAGTTATAGGGTTTTGAAAATTTGCCTTCCTTAATTAATTTATTTTTTTTTATTTTAGTTTGTGCTGGGTTGTGCCCGATTTGTGCTCCTGTGTGCCGCTCATAGAGTTTGATTATTTCGCATAGCAAAAAAGTTATGGGGTTTTGAAAATTTGCTTTCCTTAATTATTTTATTTTTTTTTTATTTTAGTTTGTGCTGGGTTGTGCCCGATTTGTGCTCCTGTGTGCCGCTCATAGAGTTTGATTATTTCGCATAGCAAAAAAGTTATGGGGTTTTGAAAATGCATCTTCCTTAATTAATTTATTAATTTTTTTGTTTTTGTTTGTGCCGGGTTGTGCCCGTTTTGTGCTCCTGTGCCGTTCGCGGTGTTTGATTATTTCGCATAGCAAAAAAGTTATGGGGTTTTGAAAATTTATCTTCCTTAATTAATTTATTTTTTTTTATTTTAGTTTGTGCTGGGTTGTGCCCAATTTGTGCTCCTGTGTGCCGTTCGCAGAGTTTGATTATTTCGCGTAGCAAAAAAGTTATGGGGTTTTAAAAATTTATCTTCCTTAATTAATTTATTAATTTTTTTATTTTTGTTTGTGCCGGGTTGTGCCCGATTTGTGCTCCTGTGTGCCGCTCATAGAGTTTGATTATTTCGCATGGCAAAAAAGTTATGGGGTTTTGACAATTTGCCTTCCTTAATTAATTTATTTTTTTTTATTTTAGTTTGTGCTGGGTTGTGCCCGATTTGTGCTCCTGTCTGCCGCTCATAGAGTTTGATTATTTCGCATAGCAAAAAAGTTATGGGGTTTTGAAAATTTGCCTTCCTTAATTATTTTATTTTTTTTTTATTTTAGTTTGTGCTGGGTTGTGCCCGATTTGTGCTCCTGTGTGCCGCTCATAGAGTTTGATTATTTCGCATAGCTAAAAAGTTATGGGGTTTTGAAAATTTGCCTTCCTTAATTAATTTATTTTTTTTTATTTTAGTTTGTGCTGGGTTGTGCCCGATTTGTGCTCCTGTCTGCCGCTCATAGAGTTTGATTATTTCGCATAGCAAAAAAGTTATGGGGTTTTGAAAATTTGCCTTCCTTAATTAATTTATTTTTTTTTATTTTAGTTTGTGCTGGGTTGTGCCCGATTTGTGGTCCTGTGTGCCGTTCGCAGAGTTTGATTATTTCGCGTAGCAAAATAGTTATGGGGTTTTGAAAATGCATCTTCCTTAATTAATTTATTAATTTTTTTATTTTTGTTTGTGCCGGGTTGTGCCCGTTTTGTGCTCCTGTGCCGTTCGTAGAGTTTGATTATTTCGCATAGCAAAAAAGTTATGGGGTTTTGAAAATTTATCTTCCTTAATTAATTTATTTTTTTTTAAATTTAGTTTGTGCTGGGTTGTGCCCGATTTGTGCTCCTGTGTGCCGCTCATAGAGTTTGATTATTTCGCATAGCAAAAAAGTTATGGGGTTTTGAAAATGCATCTTCCTTAATTAATTTATTAATTTTTTTATTTTTGTTTGTGCCGGGTTGTGCTCGATTTGTGCTCCTGTGTGCCGCTCATAGAGTTTGATTATTTCGCATAGCAAAAAAGTTATGGGGTTTTGAAAATTTGCCTTCCTTAATTAATTTATTTTTTTTTTATTTCAGTTTGTGCTGGGTTGTGCCCGATTTGTGCTCCTGTGTGCCGCTCATAGAGTTTGATTATTTCGCATAGCAAAAAAGTTATGGGGTTTTGAAAATTTGTCTTCCTCAATTAATTTATTGATTTTTTTGTTTCAGTTTGTGCTGGGTTGTGTCCGATTTGTGCTCCTGTGTGCCGCTCATAGAGTTTGATTATTTCGCATAGCAAAAAAGTTATGGGGTTTTGAAAATGCATCTTCCTTAATTAATTTATTAATTTTTTTATTTTAGTTTGTGCTGGGTTGTGCCCGATTTGTGCTCCTGTGTGCCGCTCATAGAGTTTGATTATTTCGCATAGCAAAAAAGTTATGGGGTTTTGAAAATTTGCCTTCCTTAATTAATTTTTTTTTTTTTTATTTTAGTTTGTGCTGGGTTGTGCCCGATTTGTGCTCCTGTGTGCCGCTCATAAGGTTTGATTATTTCGCATAGCAAAAAAGTTATGGGGTTTTGAAAATTTGCCTTACTCAATTAATTTATTAATTTTTTTATTTTTGTTTGTGCCGGGTTGTGCCCGATTTGTGCTCCTGTGTGCCGTTCGCAGAGTTTGATTATTTCGCGTAGCAAAAAAGTTATGGGGTTTTGAAAATTTGCCTTCCTCAATTAATTTATTAATTTTTTTATTTTAGTTTGTGCTGGGTTGTGCCCGATTTGTGGTCCTGTGTGCCGTTCGCAGAGTTTGATTATTTCGCATAGCAAAAAAGTTATGGGGTTTTAAAAATTTATATTCCTTAATTATTTTGTTAATTTTTTTATTTTTGTTTGTGCCGGGTTGTGCCCGATTTGTGCTCCTCTGTGCCGTTCGCGGTGTTTGATTATTTCGCATAGCAAAAAAGTTATGGGGTTTTGAAAATTTATCTTCCTTAATTAATTAATTTTTTTTTATTTTAGTTTGTGCTGGGTTGTTCCCAATTTGTGCTCCTGTGTGCCGTTCGCAGAGTTTGATTATTTCGCGTAGCAAAAAAGTTATGGGGTTTTAAAAATTTATCTTCCTTAATTAATTTATTAATTTTTTTATTTTTGTTTGTGCCGGGTTGTGCCCGATTTGTGCTCCTGTGTGCCGCTCATAGAGTTTGATTATTTCGCATGGCAAAAAAGTTATGGGGTTTTGACAATTTGTCTTCCTCAATTAATTTATTAATTTTTTTATTTTAGTTTGTGCTGGGTTGTGCCCGATTTGTGCTCCTGTGTGCCGCTCATAGAGTTTGATTATTTCGCATAGCAAAAAAGTTATGGGGTTTTGAAAATTTGCCTTCCTTAATTAATTTATTTTTTTTTTATTTTAGTTTGTGCTGGGTTGTGCCCGATTTGTGCTCCTGTGTGCCGCTCATAGAGTTTGATTATTTCGCATAGCAAAAAAGTTATGGGGTTTTGAAAATTTGCCTTCCTTAATTAATTTATTTTTTTTTTATTTTAGTTTGTGCTGGGTTGTGCCCGATTTGTGCTCCTGTGTGCCGCTCATAGAGTTTGATTATTTCGCATAGCAAAAAAGTTATGGGGTTTTGAAAATTTGCCTTCCTTAATTAATTTTTTTTTTTTTTATTTTAGTTTGTGCTGGGTTGTGCCCGATTTGTGCTCCTGTGTGCCGCTCATAAGGTTTGATTATTTCGCATAGCAAAAAAGTTATGGGGTTTTGAAAATTTGCCTTACTCAATTAATTTATTAATTTTTTTATTTTTGTTTGTGCCGGGTTGTGCCCGATTTGTGCTCCTGTGTGCCGTTCGCAGAGTTTGATTATTTCGCGTAGCAAAAAAGTTATGGGGTTTTGAAAATTTGCCTTCCTCAATTAATTTATTAATTTTTTTATTTTAGTTTGTGCTGGGTTGTGCCCGATTTGTGGTCCTGTGTGCCGTTCGCAGAGTTTGATTATTTCGCATAGCAAAAAAGTTATGGGGTTTTAAAAATTTATATTCCTTAATTATTTTGTTAATTTTTTTATTTTTGTTTGTGCCGGGTTGTGCCCGATTTGTGCTCCTCTGTGCCGTTCGCGGTGTTTGATTATTTCGCATAGCAAAAAAGTTATGGGGTTTTGAAAATTTATCTTCCTTAATTAATTAATTTTTTTTTATTTTAGTTTGTGCTGGGTTGTTCCCAATTTGTGCTCCTGTGTGCCGTTCGCAGAGTTTGATTATTTCGCGTAGCAAAAAAGTTATGGGGTTTTAAAAATTTATCTTCCTTAATTAATTTATTAATTTTTTTATTTTTGTTTGTGCCGGGTTGTGCCCGATTTGTGCTCCTGTGTGCCGCTCATAGAGTTTGATTATTTCGCATGGCAAAAAAGTTATGGGGTTTTGACAATTTGTCTTCCTCAATTAATTTATTAATTTTTTTATTTTAGTTTGTGCTGGGTTGTGCCCGATTTGTGCTCCTGTGTGCCGCTCATAGAGTTTGATTATTTCGCATAGCAAAAAAGTTATGGGGTTTTGAAAATTTGCCTTCCTTAATTAATTTATTTTTTTTTTATTTTAGTTTGTGCTGGGTTGTGCCCGATTTGTGCTCCTGTGTGCCGCTCATAGAGTTTGATTATTTCGCATAGCAAAAAAGTTATGGGGTTTTGAAAATTTGCCTTCCTTAATTAATTTATTTTTTTTTTATTTTAGTTTGTGCTGGGTTGTGCCCGATTTGTGCTCCTGTGTGCCGCTCATAGAGTTTGATTATTTCGCATAGCAAAAAAGTTATGGGGTTTTGAAAATTTGTCTTCCTCAATTAATTTATTGTTTTTTTTGTTTCAGTTTGTGCTGGGTTGTGTCCGATTTGTGCTCCTGTGTGCCGCTCATAGAGTTTGATTATTTCGCATAGCAAAAAAGTTATGTGGTTTTGAAAATTCATCTTCCTTAATTAATTTATTAATTTTTTTATTTTTGTTTGTGCTGGGTTGTGCCCGATTTGTGCTCCTGTGTGCCGTTCGCAGAGTTTGATTATTTCGCATAGCAAAAAAGTTATGGGGTTTTGAAAATTTATCTTCCTTAATTAATTTATTAATTTTTTTATTTTAGTTTGTGCTGGGTTGTGCCCGATTTGTGCTCCTGTGTGCCGCTCATAGAGTTTGATTATTTCGCATAGCAAAAAAGTTATGGGGTTTTGAAAATTTGTCTTCCTTAATTAATTTATTTTTTTTTTATTTTAGTTTGTGCTGGGTTGTGCCCGATTTGTGCTCCTGTGTGCCGCTCATAGAGTTTGATTATTTCGCATAGCAAAAAAGTTATGGGGTTTTGAAAATTTGTCTTCCTCAATTAATTTATTGATTTTTTTGTTTCAGTTTGTGCTGGGTTGTGTCCGATTTGTGCTCCTGTGTGCCGCTCATAGAGTTTGATTATTTCGCATAGCAAAAAAGTTATGTGGTTTTGAAAATTCATCTTCCTTAATTAATTTATTAATTTTTTTATTTTTGTTTGTGCTGGGTTGTGCCCGATTTGTGCTCCTGTGTGCCGTTCGCAGAGTTTGATTATTTCGCATAGCAAAAAAGTTATGGGGTTTTGAAAATTTATCTTCCTTAATTAATTTATTTTTTTTTATTTTAGTTTGTGCTGGGTTGTGCCCGTTTTGTGCTCCTGTGTGCCGTTCGTAGAGTTTGATTATTTCGCATAGCAAAAAAGTTATGGGGTTTTGAAAATTTGTCTTCCTCAATTAATTTATTATTTTTCAAATTTTTGTTTGTGCCGGGTTGTGCCCGATTTGTGCTCCTGGGTGCAGTTCGTAGAGTTTGATTATTTCGCATAGCAAAAAAGTTATGGGGTTTTGAAAATTTATCTTCCTTAATTAATTTATTTTTTTTTATTTTAGTTTGTGCTGGTTTGTGCCCGATTTGTGCTCCTGTCTGCCGCTCATAGAGTTTGATTATTTCGCATAGCAAAAAAGTTATGGGGTTTTGAAAATGCATCTTCCTTAATTAATTTATTAATTTTTTTATTTTTGTTTGTGCCGGGTTGTGCCCGTTTTGTGCTCCTGTGCCGTTCGTAGAGTTTGATTATTTCGCATAGCAAAAAAGTTATGGGGTTTTGAAAATTTGCCTTCCTTAATTAATTTATTTTTTTTTTATTTTAGTTTGTGCTGGGTTGTGCCCGATTTGTGCTCCTGTGTGCCGCTCATAGAGTTTGATTATTTCGCATAGCAAAAAAGTTATGGGGTTTTGAAAATTTGCCTTCCTTAATTAATTTATTTTTTTTTATTTTAGTTTGTGCTGGGTTGTGCCCGATTTGTGCTCCTGTGTGCCGCTCATAGAGTTTGATTATTTCGCATAGCAAAAAAGTTATGGGGTTTTGAAAATTTGCCTTACTCAATTAATTTATTAATTTTTTTATTTTTGTTTGTGCCGGTTTGTGCCCGATTTGTGCTCCTGTGTGCCGTTCGCAGAGTTTGATTATTTCGCGTAGCAAAAAAGTTATGGGGTTTTGAAAATTTGCCTTCCTCAATTAATTTATTAATTTTTTTATTTTAGTTTGTGCTGGGTTGTGCCCGATTTGTGGTCCTGTGTGCCGTTCGCAGAGTTTTATTATTTCGCATAGCAAAAAAGTTATGGGGTTTTAAAAATTTATCTTCCTTAATTATTTTGTTAATTTTTTTATTTTTGTTTGTGCCGGGTTGTGCCCGATTTGTGCTCCTGTGTGCCGTTCGCAGAGTTTGATTATTTCGCGTAGCAAAAAAGTTATGGGGTTTTGAAAATTTGCCTTCCTCAATTAATTTATTAATTTTTTTATTTTAGTTTGTGCCGGGTTGTGCCCGATTTGTGCTCCTCTGTGCCGTTCGCGGTGTTTGATTATTTCGCATAGCAAAAAAGTTATGGGGTTTTGAAAATTTATCTCCCTTAATTAATTTATTTTTTTTTATTTTAGTTTGTGCTGGGTTGTGCCCAATTTGTGCTCCTGTGTGCCGTTCGCAGAGTTTGATTATTTCGCGTAGCAAAAAAGTTATGGGGTTTTAAAAATTTATCTTCCTTAATTAATTTATTAATTTTTTTATTTTTGTTTGTGCCGGGTTGTGCCCGATTTGTGCTCCTGTGTGCCGCTCATAGAGTTTGATTATTTCGCATGGCAAAAAAGTTATGGGGTTTTGACAATTTGTCTTCCTCAATTAATTTATTAATTTTTTTATTTTAGTTTGTGCTGGGTTGTGCCCGATTTGTGCTCCTGTGTGCCGCTCATAGAGTTTGATTATTTCGCATAGCAAAAAAGTTATGGGGTTTTGAAAATTTGCCTTCCTTAATTAATTTATTTTTTTTTTATTTTAGTTTGTGCTGGGTTGTGCCCGATTTGTGCTCCTGTGTGCCGCTCATAGAGTTTGATTATTTCGCATAGCAAAAAAGTTATGGGGTTTTGAAAATTTGTCTTCCTCAATTAATTTATTATTTTTTTAATTTTTGTTTGTGCCGGGTTGTGCCCGATTTGTGCTCCTGGGTGCAGTTCGTAGAGTTTGATTATTTCGCATAGCAAAAAAGTTATGGGGTTTTGAAAATTTATCTTCCTTAATTAATTTATTTTTTTTTATTTTAGTTTGTGCTGGGTTGTGCCCAATTTGTGCTCCTGTGTGCCGTTCGCAGAGTTTGATTATTTCGCGTAGCAAAAAAGTTATGGGGTTTTGAAAATTTGCCTTCCTCAATTAATTTATTAATTTTTTTATTTTAGTTTGTGCTGGGTTGTGCCCGATTTGTGGTCCTGTGTGCCGTTCGCAGAGTTTTATTATTTCGCATAGCAAAAAAGTTATGGGGTTTTAAAAATTTATCTTCCTTAATTATTTTGTTAATTTTTTTATTTTTGTTTGTGCCGGGTTGTGCCCAATTTGTGCTCCTATGTGCCGCTCATAGAGTTTGATTATTTCGCATACCAAAAAAGTTATGGGGCTTTGAAAATTTGCCTTCCACAATTAATTTATTAATTTTTTTATTTTAGTTTGTGCTGGGTTGTGCCCGATTTGTGCTCCTGTGTGCCGCTCATAAAGTTTGATTATTTCGCATAGCAAAAAAGTTATGGGGTTTTGAAAATTTATCTTCCTTAATTAATTTATTAATTTTTTTATTTTTGTTTGTGCCGGGTTGTGCCCGATTTGTGCTCCTGTGTGCCGTTCGCAGAGTTTGATTATTTCGCGTAGCAAAAAAGTTATGGGGTTTTAAAAATTTATCTTCCTTAATTAATTTATTAATTTTTTTATTTTTGTTTGTGCCGGGTTGTGCCCGATTTGTGCTCCTGTGTGCCGCTCATAGAGTTTGATTATTTCGCATGGCAAAAAAGTTATGGGGTTTTGACAATTTGTCTTCCTCAATTAATTTATTAATTTTTATATTTTAGTTTGTGCTGGGTTGTGCCCGATTTGTGCTCCTGTGTGCCGCTCATAGAGTTTGATTATTTCGCATAGCAAAAAAGTTATGGGGTTTTGAAAATTTGACTTCCTTAATTAATTTATTTTTTTTTTATTTTAGTTTGTGCTGGGTTGTGCCCGATTTGTGCTCCTGTGTGCCGCTCATAGAGTTTGATTATTTCGCATAGCAAAAAAGTTATGGGGTTTTGAAAATGCATCTTCCTTAATTAATTTATTAATTTTTTTATTTTTGTTTGTGCCGGGTTGTGCCCGTTTTGTGCTCCTGGGTGCCGTTCGTAGAGTTTGATTATTTCGCATAGCAAAAAAGTTATGGGGTTTTGAAAATTTATCTTCCTCTATTAATTTATTATTTTTTTAATTTTTGTTTGTGCCGGGTTGTGCCCGATTTGTGCTCCTGGGTGCAGTTCGTAGAGTTTGATTATTTCGCATAGCAAAAAAGTTATGGGGTTTTGAAAATTCATCTTCCTTAATTAATTTATTAATTTTTTTATTTTAGTTTGTGCTGGGATGTGCCCGATTTGTGCTCCTCTGTGCCGTTCGCGGAGTTTGATTATTTCGCATAGCAAAAAAGTTATCGGGTTTTAAAAATTTATCTTCCTTAATTAATTTATTAATTTTTTTATTTTTGTTTGTGTCGGGTTGTGCCCAATTTGTGCTCCTGTGTGCCGCTCATAGAGTTTGATTATTTCGCATAGCAAAAAAGTTATGGGGTTTTGAAAATTTATCTTCCTTAATTAATTTATTAATTTTTTTATTTTTGTTTGTGCCGGGTTGTGCCCGATTTGTGCTCCTGTGTGCCGTTCGCAGAGTTTGATTATTTCGCGTAGCAAAAAAGTTATGGGGTTTTAAAAATTTATCTTCCTTAATTAATTTATTAATTTTTTTATTTTTGTTTGTGCCGGGTTGTGCCCGATTTGTGCTCCTGTGTGCCGCTCATAGAGTTTGATTATTTCGCATGGCAAAAAAGTTATGGGGTTTTGACAATTTGTCTTCCTCAATTAATTTATTAATTTTTATATTTTAGTTTGTGCTGGGTTGTGCCCGATTTGTGCTCCTGTGTGCCGCTCATAGAGTTTGATTATTTCGCATAGCAAAAAAGTTATGGGGTTTTGAAAATTTGACTTCCTTAATTAATTTATTTTTTTTTTATTTTAGTTTGTGCTGGGTTGTGCCCGATTTGTGCTCCTGTGTGCCGCTCATAGAGTTTGATTATTTCGCATAGCAAAAAAGTTATGGGGTTTTGAAAATGCATCTTCCTTAATTAATTTATTAATTTTTTTATTTTTGTTTGTGCCGGGTTGTGCCCGTTTTGTGCTCCTGGGTGCCGTTCGTAGAGTTTGATTATTTCGCATAGCAAAAAAGTTATGGGGTTTTGAAAATTTATCTTCCTCTATTAATTTATTATTTTTTTAATTTTTGTTTGTGCCGGGTTGTGCCCGATTTGTGCTCCTGGGTGCAGTTCGTAGAGTTTGATTATTTCGCATAGCAAAAAAGTTATGGGGTTTTGAAAATTCATCTTCCTTAATTAATTTATTAATTTTTTTATTTTAGTTTGTGCTGGGATGTGCCCGATTTGTGCTCCTCTGTGCCGTTCGCGGAGTTTGATTATTTCGCATAGCAAAAAAGTTATCGGGTTTTAAAAATTTATCTTCCTTAATTAATTTATTAATTTTTTTATTTTTGTTTGTGTCGGGTTGTGCCCAATTTGTGCTCCTGTGTGCCGCTCATAGAGTTTGATTATTTCGCATAGCAAAAAAGTTATGGGGTTTTGAAAATTTGCCTTACTCAATTAATTTATTAATTTTTTTATTTTTGTTTGTGCCGGGTTGTGCCCGATTTGTGCTCCTGTGTGCCGTTCGCAGAGTTTGATTATTTCGCGTAGCAAAAAAGTTATGGGGTTTTGAAAATTTGCCTTCCTCAATTAATTTATTAATTTTTTTATTTTAGTTTGTGCTGGGTTGTGCCCGATTTGTGGTCCTGTGTGCCGTTCGCAGAGTTTGATTATTTCGCATAGCAAAAAAGTTATGGGGTTTTAAAAATTTATCTTCCTTAATTATTTTGTTAATTTTTTTATTTTTGTTTGTGCCGGGTTGTGCCCGATTTGTGCTCCTCTGTGCCGTTCGCGGTGTTTGATTATTTCGCATAGCAAAAAAGTTATGGGGTTTTGAAAATTTATCTTCCTTAATTAATTTATTTTTTTTTATTTTAGTTTGTGCTGGGTTGTGCCCGATTTGTGCTCCTGTGTGCCGCTCATAGAGTTTGATTATTTCGCATACCAAAAAAGTTATGGGGTTTTGAAAATTTGCCTTCCTTAATTATTTTATTTTTTTTTTATTTTAGTTTGTGCTCGGTTGTGCCCGATTTGTGCTCCTGTGTGCCGCTCATAGAGTTTGATTATTTCGCATAGCTAAAAAGTTATGGGGTTTTGAAAATTTGCCTTCCTTAATTAATTTATTTTTTTTTATTTTAGTTTGTGCTGGGTTGTGCCCGATTTGTGCTCCTGTGTGCCGCTCATAGAGTTTGATTATTTCGCATAGCAAAAAAGTTATGGGGTTTTGAAAATTTGCCTTCCTTAATTATTTTATTTTTTTTTTATTTTAGTTTGTGCTGGGTTGTGCCCGATTTGTGCTCCTGTGTGCCGCTCATAGAGTTTGATTATTTCGCATAGCAAAAAAGTTATGGGGTTTTGAAAATTTGTCTTCCTCAATTAATTTATTATTTTTTTAATTTTTGTTTGTGCCGGGTTGTGCCCGATTTGTGCTCCTGGGTGCAGTTCGTAGAGTTTGATTATTTCGCATAGCAAAAAAGTTATGGGGTTTTGAAAATTTATCTTCCTTAATTAATTTATTTTTTTTTATTTTAGTTTGTGCTGGGTTGTGCCCAATTTGTGCTCCTGTGTGCCGTTCGCAGAGTTTGATTATTTCGCGTAGCAAAAAAGTTATGGGGTTTTGAAAATTTGCCTTCCTCAATTAATTTATTAATTTTTTTATTTTAGTTTGTGCTGGGTTGTGCCCGATTTGTGGTCCTGTGTGCCGTTCGCAGAGTTTTATTATTTCGCATAGCAAAAAAGTTATGGGGTTTTAAAAATTTATCTTCCTTAATTATTTTGTTAATTTTTTTATTTTTGTTTGTGCCGGGTTGTGCCCAATTTGTGCTCCTATGTGCCGCTCATAGAGTTTGATTATTTCGCATACCAAAAAAGTTATGGGGCTTTGAAAATTTGCCTTCCACAATTAATTTATTAATTTTTTTATTTTAGTTTGTGCTGGGTTGTGCCCGATTTGTGCTCCTGTGTGCCGTTCGCAGAGTTTGATTATTTCGCGTAGCAAAAAAGTTATGGGGTTTTGAAAATTTGCCTTCCTCAATTAATTTATTAATTTTTTTATTTTAGTTTGTGCTGGGTTGTGCCCGATTTGTGGTCCTGTGTGCCGTTCGCAGAGTTTGATTATTTCGCATAGCAAAAAAGTTATGGGGTTTTAAAAATTTATATTCCTTAATTATTTTGTTAATTTTTTTATTTTTGTTTGTGCCGGGTTGTGCCCGATTTGTGCTCCTCTGTGCCGTTCGCGGTGTTTGATTATTTCGCATAGCAAAAAAGTTATGGGGTTTTAAAAATTTATCTTCCTTAATTAATTTATTAATTTTTTTATTTTTGTTTGTGCCGGGTTGTGCCCGATTTGTGCTCCTGTGTGCCGCTCATAGAGTTTGATTATTTCGCATAGCAAAAAAGTTATGGGGTTTTGAAAATGCATCTTCCTTAATTAATTTATTAATTTTTTTATATTTGTTTGTGCCGGGTTGTGCCCGATTTGTGCTCCTGTGTGCCGCTCATAGAGTTTGATTATTTCGCATAGCAAAAAAGTTATGGGGTTTTGAAAATGCATCTTCCTTAATTAATTTATTAATTTTTTTATTTTTGTTTGTGCCGGGTTGTGCCCGATTTGTGCTCCTGTGTGCCGCTCATAGAGTTTGATTATTTCGCATAGCAAAAAAGTTATGGGGTTTTGAAAATGCATCTTCCTTAATTAATTTATTAATTTTTTTATTTTTGTTTGTGCCGGGTTGTGCCCGATTTGTGCTCCTGTGTGCCGTTCGTAGAGTTTGATTATTTCGCATAGCAAAAAAGTTATGGGGTTTTGAAAATTTGCCTTCCTTAATTAATTTATTTTTTTTTATTTTAGTTTGTGCTGGGTTGTGCCCGATTTGTGCTCCTGTGTGCCGCTCATAGAGTTTGATTATTTCGCATAGCAAAAAAGTTATGGGGTTTTGAAAATTTGCCTTCCTTAATTATTTTATTTTTTTTTTATTTTAGTTTGTGCTGGGTTGTGCCCGATTTGTGCTCCTGTGTGCCGCTCATAGAGTTTGATTATTTCGCATAGCTAAAAAGTTATGGGGTTTTGAAAATTTGTCTTCCTCAATTAATTTATTAATTTTTTTATTTTAGTTTGTGCTGGGTTGTGCCCGATTTGTGCTCCTGTGTGCCGCTCATAGAGTTTGATTATTTCGCATAGCAAAAAAGTTATGGGGTTTTGAAAATTTATCTTCCTTAATTAATTTATTTTTTTTTATTTTAGTTTGTGCTGGGTTGTGCCCGTTTTGTGCTCCTGTGTGCCGTTCGTAGAGTTTGATTATTTCGCATAGCAAAAAAGTTATGGGGTTTTGAAAATTTGTCTTCCTCAATTAATTTATTTTTTTTTTATTTTAGTTTGTGCTGGGTTGTGCCCGATTTGTGCTCCTGTGTGCCGCTCATAAGGTTTGATTATTTCGCATAGCAAAAAAGTTATGGGGTTTTGAAAATTCATCTTCCTTAATTAATTTATTTTTTTTTATTTTAGTTTGTGCCGGGTTGTGCCCGATTTGTGCTCCTGTGTGCCGTTCGCAGAGTTTGATTATTTCGCATGGCAAAAAAGTTATGGGGTTTTGAAAATTTGCCTTCCTTAATTAATTTATTTTTTTTTTAATTTAGTTTGTGCTGGGTTGTGCCCGATTTGTGCTCCTGTGTGCCGCTCATAGAGTTTGATTATTTCGCATAGCAAAAAAGTTATGGGGTTTTGAAAATGCATCTTCCTTAATTAATTTATTAATTTTTTTATTTTTGTTTGTGCCGGGTTGTGCCCGATTTGTGATCCTGTGTGCCGCTCATAGAGTTTGATTATTTCGCATAGCAAAAAAGTTATGGGGTTTTGAAAATTTGCCTTCCTTAATTAATTTATTTTTTTTTTATTTTAGTTTGTGCTGGGTTGTGCCCGATTTGTGCTCCTGTGTGCCGTTCGCAGAGTTTGATTATTTCGCATGGCAAAAAAGTTATGTGGTTTTGAAAATTCATCTTCCTTAATTAATTTATTAATTTTTTTATTTTTGTTTGTGCTGGGTTGTGCCCGATTTGTGCTCCTGTGTGCCCCTCATAGACTTTGATTATTTCGCATAGCAAAAAAGTTATGGGGTTTTGAAAATTTGTCTTCCTCAATTAATTTATTAATTTTTTTATTTTAGTTTGTGCTGGGTTGTGCCCGATTTGTGCTCCTGTGTGCCCCTCATAGACTTTGATTATTTCGCATAGCAAAAAAGTTATGGGGTTTTGAAAATTTGCCTTCCTTAATTAATTTATTTTTTTTTTATTTTAGTTTGTGCTGGGTTGTGCCCGATTTGTGCTCCTGTGTGCCGCTCATAGAGTTTGATTATTTCGCATAGCAAAAAAGTTATGGTGTTTTGAAAATTTGCCTTCCTTAATTAATTTATTTTTTTTTATTTTAGTTTGTGCTGGGTTGTGCCCGATTTGTGCTCCTGTGTGCCGTTCGCAGAGTTTGATTATTTCGCATAGCAAAAAAGTTATGGGGTTTTGAAAATTTATCTTCCTTAATTAATTTATTTTTTTTTATTTTAGTTTGTGCTGGGTTGTGCCCGATTTGTGCTTCTGTGTGCCGTTCGCAGAGTTTGATTATTTCGCATAGCAAAAAAGTTATGGGGTTTTGAAAATGCATCTTCCTTAATTAATTTATTAATTTTTTTATTTTTGTTTGTGCCGGGTTGTGCCCGATTTGTGCTCCTGTGTGCCGCTCATAGAGTTTGATTATTTCGCATAGCAAAAAAGTTATGGGGTTTTGAAAATTTATCTTCTTTAATTAATTTATTTTTTTTTATTTTAGTTTGTGCTGGGTTGTGCCCAATTTGTGCTCCTGTGTGCCGTTCGCAGAGTTTGATTATTTCGCGTAGCAAAAAAGTTATGGGGTTTTAAAAATTTATCTTCCTTAATTAATTTATTAATTTTTTTATTTTTGTTTGTGCCGGGTTGTGCCCGATTTGTGCTCCTGTGTGCCGCTCATAGAGTTTGATTATTTCGCATAGCAAAAAAGTTATGGGGTTTTGAAAATTTGCCTTCCTTAATTAATTTATTTTTTTTTATTTTAGTTTGTGCTGGGTTGTGCCCGATTTGTGCTCCTGTGTGCCGCTCATAGAGTTTGATTATTTCGCATAGCAAAAAAGTTATGGGGTTTTGAAAATTTGCCTTCCTTAATTATTTTATTTTTTTTTTATTTTAGTTTGTGCTGGGTTGTGCCCGATTTGTGCTCCTGTGTGCCGCTCATAGAGTTTGATTATTTCGCATAGCTAAAAAGTTATGGGGTTTTGAAAATTTGTCTTCCTCAATTAATTTATTAATTTTTTTATTTTAGTTTGTGCTGGGTTGTGCCCGATTTGTGCTCCTGTGTGCCGCTCATAGAGTTTGATTATTTCGCATAGCAAAAAAGTTATGGGGTTTTGAAAATTTATCTTCCTTAATTAATTTATTTTTTTTTATTTTAGTTTGGGCTGGGTTGTGCCCGTTTTGTGCTCCTGTGTGCCGTTCGTAGAGTTTGATTATTTCGCATAGCAAAAAAGTTATGGGGTTTTGAAAATTTGTCTTCCTCAATTAATTTATTTTTTTTTTATTTTAGTTTGTGCTGGGTTGTGCCCGATTTGTGCTCCTGTGTGCCGCTCATAAGGTTTGATTATTTCGCATAGCAAAAAAGTTATGGGGTTTTGAAAATTCATCTTCCTTAATTAATTTATTTTTTTTTATTTTAGTTTGTGCCGGGTTGTGCCCGATTTGTGCTCCTGTGTGCCGTTCGCAGAGTTTGATTATTTCGCATGGCAAAAAAGTTATGGGGTTTTGAAAATTTGCCTTCCTTAATTAATTTATTTTTTTTTTAATTTAGTTTGTGCTGGGTTGTGCCCGATTTGTGCTCCTGTGTGCCGCTCATAGAGTTTGATTATTTCGCATAGCAAAAAAGTTATGGGGTTTTGAAAATGCATCTTCCTTAATTAATTTATTAATTTTTTTATTTTTGTTTGTGCCGGGTTGTGCCCGATTTGTGCTCCTGTGTGCCGCTCATAGAGTTTGATTATTTCGCATAGCAAAAAAGTTATGGGGTTTTGAAAATTTGCCTTCCTTAATTAATTTATTTTTTTTTTATTTTAGTTTGTGCTGGGTTGTGCCCGATTTGTGCTCCTGTGTGCCGTTCGCAGAGTTTGATTATTTCGCATGGCAAAAAAGTTATGTGGTTTTGAAAATTCATCTTCCTTAATTAATTTATTAATTTTTTTATTTTTGTTTGTGCTGGGTTGTGCCCGATTTGTGCTCCTGTGTGCCCCTCATAGACTTTGATTATTTCGCATAGCAAAAAAGTTATGGGGTTTTGAAAATTTGTCTTCCTCAATTAATTTATTAATTTTTTTATTTTAGTTTGTGCTGGGTTGTGCCCGATTTGTGCTCCTGTGTGCCCCTCATAGACTTTGATTATTTCGCATAGCAAAAAAGTTATGGGGTTTTGAAAATTTGCCTTCCTTAATTAATTTATTTTTTTTTTATTTTAGTTTGTGCTGGGTTGTGCCCGATTTGTGCTCCTGTGTGCCGCTCATAGAGTTTGATTATTTCGCATAGCAAAAAAGTTATGGGGTTTTGAAAATTTGCCTTCCTTAATTAATTTATTTTTTTTTATTTTAGTTTGTGCTGGGTTGTGCCCGATTTGTGCTCCTGTGTGCCGTTCGCAGAGTTTGATTATTTCGCATAGCAAAAAAGTTATGGGGTTTTGAAAATTTATCTTCCTTAATTAATTTATTTTTTTTTATTTTAGTTTGTGCTGGGTTGTGCCCGATTTGTGCTTCTGTGTGCCGTTCGCAGAGTTTGATTATTTCGCATAGCAAAAAAGTTATGGGGTTTTGAAAATGCATCTTCCTTAATTAATTTATTAATTTTTTTATTTTTGTTTGTGCCGGGTTGTGCCCGATTTGTGCTCCTGTGTGCCGCTCATAGAGTTTGATTATTTCGCATAGCAAAAAAGTTATGGGGTTTTGAAAATGCATCTTCCTTAATTAATTCATTAATTTTTTTATTTTTGTTTGTGCCGGGTTGTGCCCGATTTGTGCTCCTGTGTGCCGTTCGTAGAGTTTGATTATTTCGCATAGCAAACAAGTTATGGGGTTTTGAAAATTCATCTTCCTTAATTAATTTATTTTTTTTTATTTTAGTTTGTGCCGGGTTGTGCCCGATTTGTGCTCCTGTGTGCCGCTCATAGAGTTTGATTATTTCGCATAGCAAAAAAGTTATGTGGTTTTGAAAATTCATCTTCCTTAATTAATTTATTAATTTTTTTATTTTTGTTTGTGCTGGGTTGTGCCCGATTTGTGGTCCTGTGTGCCGTTCGCAGAGTTTGATTATTTCGCATAGCAAAAAAGTTATGGGGTTTTAAAAATTTATATTCCTTAATTATTTTGTTAATTTTTTTATTTTTGTTTGTGCCGGGTTGTGCCCAATTTGTGCTCCTGTGTGCCGCTCATAGAGTTTGATTATTTCGCATAGCAAAAAAGTTATGGGGTTTTGAAAATTTGCCTTACTCAATTAATTTATTAATTTTTTTATTTTTGTTTGTGCCGGGTTGTTCCCGATTTGTGCTCCTGTGTGCCGTTCGCAGAGTTTGATTATTTCGCGTAGCAAAAAAGTTATGGGGTTTTGAAAATTTGCCTTCCTCAATTAATTTATTAATTTTTTTATTTTAGTTTGTGCTGGGTTGTGCCCGATTTGTGGTCCTGTGTGCCGTTCGCAGAGTTTGATTATTTCGCATAGCAAAAAAGTTATGGGGTTTTAAAAATTTATATTCCTTAATTATTTTGTTAATTTTTTTATTTTTGTTTGTGCCGGGTTGTGCCCGATTTGTGCTCCTCTGTGCCGTTCGCGGTGTTTGATTATTTCGCATAGCAAAAAAGTTATGGGGTTTTAAAAATTTATCTTCCTTAATTAATTTATTAATTTTTTTATTTTTGTTTGTGCCGGGTTGTGCCCGATTTGTGCTCCTGTGTGCCGCTCATAGAGTTTGATTATTTCGCATAGCAAAAAAGTTATGGGGTTTTGAAAATGCATCTTCCTTAATTAATTTATTAATTTTTTTATTTTTGTTTGTGCCGGGTTGTGCCCGATTTGTGCTCCTGTGTGCCGCTCATAGAGTTTGATTATTTCGCATAGCAAAAAAGTTATGGGGTTTTGAAAATGCATCTTCCTTAATTAATTTATTAATTTTTTTATTTTTGTTTGTGCCGGGTTGTGCCCGATTTGTGCTCCTGTGTGCCGCTCATAGAGTTTGATTATTTCGCATAGCAAAAAAGTTATGGGGTTTTGAAAATGCATCTTCCTTAATTAATTTATTAATTTTTTTATTTTTGTTTGTGCCGGGTTGTGCCCGATTTGTGCTCCTGTGTGCCGTTCGTAGAGTTTGATTATTTCGCATAGCAAAAAAGTTATGGGGTTTTGAAAATTTGCCTTCCTTAATTAATTTATTTTTTTTTATTTTAGTTTGTGCTGGGTTGTGCCCGATTTGTGCTCCTGTGTGCCGCTCATAGAGTTTGATTATTTCGCATAGCAAAAAAGTTATGGGGTTTTGAAAATTTGCCTTCCTTAATTATTTTATTTTTTTTTTATTTTAGTTTGTGCTGGGTTGTGCCCGATTTGTGCTCCTGTGTGCCGCTCATAGAGTTTGATTATTTCGCATAGCTAAAAAGTTATGGGGTTTTGAAAATTTGTCTTCCTCAATTAATTTATTAATTTTTTTATTTTAGTTTGTGCTGGGTTGTGCCCGATTTGTGCTCCTGTGTGCCGCTCATAGAGTTTGATTATTTCGCATAGCAAAAAAGTTATGGGGTTTTGAAAATTTATCTTCCTTAATTAATTTATTTTTTTTTATTTTAGTTTGTGCTGGGTTGTGCCCGTTTTGTGCTCCTGTGTGCCGTTCGTAGAGTTTGATTATTTCGCATAGCAAAAAAGTTATGGGGTTTTGAAAATTTGTCTTCCTCAATTAATTTATTTTTTTTTTATTTTAGTTTGTGCTGGGTTGTGCCCGATTTGTGCTCCTGTGTGCCGCTCATAAGGTTTGATTATTTCGCATAGCAAAAAAGTTATGGGGTTTTGAAAATTCATCTTCCTTAATTAATTTATTTTTTTTTATTTTAGTTTGTGCCGGGTTGTGCCCGATTTGTGCTCCTGTGTGCCGTTCGCAGAGTTTGATTATTTCGCATGGCAAAAAAGTTATGGGGTTTTGAAAATTTGCCTTCCTTAATTAATTTATTTTTTTTTTAATTTAGTTTGTGCTGGGTTGTGCCCGATTTGTGCTCCTGTGTGCCGCTCATAGAGTTTGATTATTTCGCATAGCAAAAAAGTTATGGGGTTTTGAAAATGCATCTTCCTTAATTAATTTATTAATTTTTTTATTTTAGTTTGTGCTGGGTTGTGCCCGATTTGTGCTCCTGTGTGCCGTTCGCAGAGTTTGATTATTTCGCATGGCAAAAAAGTTATGTGGTTTTGAAAATTCATCTTCCTTAATTAATTTATTAATTTTTTTATTTTTGTTTGTGCTGGGTTGTGCCCGATTTGTGCTCCTGTGTGCCCCTCATAGACTTTGATTATTTCGCATAGCAAAAAAGTTATGGGGTTTTGAAAATTTGTCTTCCTCAATTAATTTATTAATTTTTTTATTTTAGTTTGTGCTGGGTTGTGCCCGATTTGTGCTCCTGTGTGCCCCTCATAGACTTTGATTATTTCGCATAGCAAAAAAGTTATGGGGTTTTGAAAATTTGCCTTCCTTAATTAATTTATTTTTTTTTTATTTTAGTTTGTGCTGGGTTGTGCCCGATTTGTGCTCCTGTGTGCCGCTCATAGAGTTTGATTATTTCTCATAGCAAAAAAGTTATGGGGTTTTGAAAATTTGCCTTCCTTAATTAATTTATTTTTTTTTATTTTAGTTTGTGCTGGGTTGTGCCCGATTTGTGCTCCTGTGTGCCGTTCGCAGAGTTTGATTATTTCGCATAGCAAAAAAGTTATGGGGTTTTGAAAATTTATCTTCCTTAATTAATTTATTTTTTTTTATTTTAGTTTGTGCTGGGTTGTGCCCGATTTGTGCTTCTGTGTGCCGTTCGCAGAGTTTGATTATTTCGCATAGCAAAAAAGTTATGGGGTTTTGAAAATGCATCTTCCTTAATTAATTTATTAATTTTTTTATTTTTTTTGTGCCGGGTTGTGCCCGATTTGTGCTCCTGTGTGCCGCTCATAGAGTTTGATTATTTCGCATAGCAAAAAAGTTATGGGGTTTTGAAAATGCATCTTCCTTAATTAATTTATTAATTTTTTTATTTTTGTTTGTGCCGGGTTGTGCCCGATTTGTGCTCCTGTGTGCCGTTCGTAGAGTTTGATTATTTCGCATAGCAAACAAGTTATGGGGTTTTGAAAATTCATCTTCCTTAATTAATTTATTTTTTTTTATTTTAGTTTGTGCCGGGTTGTGCCCGATTTGTGCTCCTGTGTGCCGCTCATAGAGTTTGATTATTTCGCATAGCAAAAAAGTTATGTGGTTTTGAAAATTCATCTTCCTTAATTAATTTATTAATTTTTTTATTTTTGTTTGTGCTGGGTTGTGCCCGATTTGTGGTCCTGTGTGCCGTTCGCAGAGTTTGATTATTTCGCATAGCAAAAAAGTTATGGGGTTTTAAAAATTTATATTCCTTAATTATTTTGTTAATTTTTTTATTTTTGTTTGTGCCGGGTTGTGCCCAATTTGTGCTCCTGTGTGCCGCTCATAGAGTTTGATTATTTCGCATAGCAAAAAAGTTATGGGGTTTTGAAAATTTGCCTTACTCAATTAATTTATTAATTTTTTTATTTTTGTTTGTGCCGGGTTGTGCCCGATTTGTGCTCCTGTGTGCCGTTCGCAGAGTTTGATTATTTCGCGTAGCAAAAAAGTTATGGGGTTTTGAAAATTTGCCTTCCTCAATTAATTTATTAATTTTTTTATTTTAGTTTGTGCTGGGTTGTGCCCGATTTGTGGTCCTGTGTGCCGTTCGCAGAGTTTGATTATTTCGCATAGCAAAAAAGTTATGGGGTTTTAAAAATTTATATTCCTTAATTATTTTGTTAATTTTTTTATTTTTGTTTGTGCCGGGTTGTGCCCGATTTGTGCTCCTCTGTGCCGTTCGCGGTGTTTGATTATTTCGCATAGCAAAAAAGTTATGGGGTTTTAAAAATTTATCTTCCTTAATTAATTTATTAATTTTTTTATTTTTGTTTGTGCCGGGTTGTGCCCGATTTGTGCTCCTGTGTGCCGCTCATAGAGTTTGATTATTTCGCATGGCAAAAAAGTTATGGGGTTTTGACAATTTGTCTTCCTCAATTAATTTATTAATTTTTTTATTTTTGTTTGTGCCGGGTTGTGCCCGTTTTGTGCTCCTGTGCCGTTCGTAGAGTTTGATTATTTCGCATAGCAAAAAAGTTATGGGGTTTTGAAAATTTATCTTCCTTAATTAATTTATTTTTTTTTATTTTAGTTTGTGCTGGGTTGTGCCCGTTTTGTGCTCCTGTGTGCCGTTCGTAGAGTTTGATTATTTCGCATAGCAAAAAAGTTATGGGGTTTTGAAAATTTGTCTTCCTCAATTAATTTATTATTTTTTTAATTTTTGTTTGTGCCGGGTTGTGCCCGATTTGTGCTCCTGGGTGCAGTTCGTAGAGTTTGATTATTTCGCATAGCAAAAAAGTTATGGGGTTTTGAAAATTTATCTTCCTTAATTAATTTATTTTTTTTTTATTTTAGTTTGTGCTGGGTTGTGCCCGTTTTGTGCTCCTGTGTGCCGTTCGCAGAGTTTGATTATTTCGCGTAGCAAAAAAGTTATGGGGTTTTAAAAATTTATCTTCCTTAATTAATTTATTAATTTTTTTATTTTTGTTTGTGCCGGGTTGTGCCCGATTTGTGCTCCTGTGTGCCGTTCGTAGAGTTTGATTATTTCGCATAGCAAACAAGTTATGGGGTTTTGAAAATTCATCTTCCTTAATTAATTTATTTTTTTTTATTTTAGTTTGTGCCGGGTTGTGCCCGATTTGTGCTCCTGTGTGCCGCTCATAGAGTTTGATTATTTCGCATAGCAAAAAAGTTATGTGGTTTTGAAAATTCATCTTCCTTAATTAATTTATTAATTTTTTTATTTTTGTTTGTGCTGGGTTGTGCCCGATTTGTGGTCCTGTGTGCCGTTCGCAGAGTTTGATTATTTCGCATAGCAAAAAAGTTATGGGGTTTTAAAAATTTATATTCCTTAATTATTTTGTTAATTTTTTTATTTTTGTTTGTGCCGGGTTGTGCCCAATTTGTGCTCCTGTGTGCCGCTCATAGAGTTTGATTATTTCGCATAGCAAAAAAGTTATGGGGTTTTGAAAATTTGCCTTACTCAATTAATTTATTAATTTTTTTATTTTTGTTTGTGCCGGGTTGTGCCCGATTTGTGCTCCTGTGTGCCGTTCGCAGAGTTTGATTATTTCGCGTAGCAAAAAAGTTATGGGGTTTTGAAAATTTGCCTTCCTCAATTAATTTATTAATTTTTTTATTTTAGTTTGTGCTGGGTTGTGCCCGATTTGTGGTCCTGTGTGCCGTTCGCAGAGTTTGATTATTTCGCATAGCAAAAAAGTTATGGGGTTTTAAAAATTTATATTCCTTAATTATTTTGTTAATTTTTTTATTTTTGTTTGTGCCGGGTTGTGCCCGATTTGTGCTCCTCTGTGCCGTTCGCGGTGTTTGATTATTTCGCATAGCAAAAAAGTTATGGGGTTTTAAAAATTTATCTTCCTTAATTAATTTATTAATTTTTTTATTTTTGTTTGTGCCGGGTTGTGCCCGATTTGTGCTCCTGTGTGCCGCTCATAGAGTTTGATTATTTCGCATGGCAAAAAAGTTATGGGGTTTTGACAATTTGTCTTCCTCAATTAATTTATTAATTTTTTTATTTTGTTTGTGCCGGGTTGTGCCCGTTTTGTGCTCCTGTGCCGTTCGTAGAGTTTGATTATTTCGCATAGCAAAAAAGTTATGGGGTTTTGAAAATTTATCTTCCTTAATTAATTTATTTTTTTTTATTTTAGTTTGTGCTGGGTTGTGCCCGTTTTGTGCTCCTGTGTGCCGTTCGTAGAGTTTGATTATTTCGCATAGCAAAAAAGTTATGGGGTTTTGAAAATTTGTCTTCCTCAATTAATTTATTATTTTTTTAATTTTTGTTTGTGCCGGGTTGTGCCCGATTTGTGCTCCTGGGTGCAGTTCGTAGAGTTTGATTATTTCGCATAGCAAAAAAGTTATGGGGTTTTGAAAATTTATCTTCCTTAATTAATTTATTTTTTTTTTATTTTAGTTTGTGCTGGGTTGTGCCCGTTTTGTGCTCCTGTGTGCCGTTCGCAGAGTTTGATTATTTCGCGTAGCAAAAAAGTTATGGGGTTTTAAAAATTTATCTTCCTTAATTAATTTATTAATTTTTTTATTTTTGTTTGTGCCGGGTTGTGCCCGATTTGTGCTCCTGTGTGCCGCTCATAGAGTTTGATTATTTCGCATAGCAAAAAAGTTATAGGGTTTTGAAAATTTGCCTTCCTTAATTAATTTATTTTTTTTTATTTTAGTTTGTGCTGGGTTGTGCCCGATTTGTGCTCCTGTGTGCCGCTCATAGAGTTTGATTATTTCGCATAGCAAAAAAGTTATGGGGTTTTGAAAATTTGCTTTCCTTAATTATTTTATTTTTTTTTTATTTTAGTTTGTGCTGGGTTGTGCCCGATTTGTGCTCCTGTGTGCCGCTCATAGAGTTTGATTATTTCGCATAGCAAAAAAGTTATGGGGTTTTGAAAATGCATCTTCCTTAATTAATTTATTAATTTTTTTGTTTTTGTTTGTGCCGGGTTGTGCCCGTTTTGTGCTCCTGTGCCGTTCGCGGTGTTTGATTATTTCGCATAGCAAAAAAGTTATGGGGTTTTGAAAATTTATCTTCCTTAATTAATTTATTTTTTTTTATTTTAGTTTGTGCTGGGTTGTGCCCAATTTGTGCTCCTGTGTGCCGTTCGCAGAGTTTGATTATTTCGCGTAGCAAAAAAGTTATGGGGTTTTAAAAATTTATCTTCCTTAATTAATTTATTAATTTTTTTATTTTTGTTTGTGCCGGGTTGTGCCCGATTTGTGCTCCTGTGTGCCGCTCATAGAGTTTGATTATTTCGCATGGCAAAAAAGTTATGGGGTTTTGACAATTTGCCTTCCTTAATTAATTTATTTTTTTTTATTTTAGTTTGTGCTGGGTTGTGCCCGATTTGTGCTCCTGTCTGCCGCTCATAGAGTTTGATTATTTCGCATAGCAAAAAAGTTATGGGGTTTTGAAAATTTGTCTTCCTCAATTAATTTATTATTTTTTTAATTTTTGTTTGTGCCGGGTTGTGCCCGATTTGTGCTCCTGGGTGCAGTTCGTAGAGTTTGATTATTTCGCATAGCAAAAAAGTTATGGGGTTTTGAAAATTTATCTTCCTTAATTAATTTATTTTTTTTTTATTTTAGTTTGTGCTGGGTTGTGCCCGTTTTGTGCTCCTGTGTGCCGTTCGCAGAGTTTGATTATTTCGCGTAGCAAAAAAGTTATGGGGTTTTAAAAATTTATCTTCCTTAATTAATTTATTAATTTTTTTATTTTTGTTTGTGCCGGGTTGTGCCCGATTTGTGCTCCTGTGTGCCGCTCATAGAGTTTGATTATTTCGCATAGCAAAAAAGTTATAGGGTTTTGAAAATTTGCCTTCCTTAATTAATTTATTTTTTTTTATTTTAGTTTGTGCTGGGTTGTGCCCGATTTGTGCTCCTGTGTGCCGCTCATAGAGTTTGATTATTTCGCATAGCAAAAAAGTTATGGGGTTTTGAAAATTTGCTTTCCTTAATTATTTTATTTTTTTTTTATTTTAGTTTGTGCTGGGTTGTGCCCGATTTGTGCTCCTGTGTGCCGCTCATAGAGTTTGATTATTTCGCATAGCAAAAAAGTTATGGGGTTTTGAAAATGCATCTTCCTTAATTAATTTATTAATTTTTTTGTTTTTGTTTGTGCCGGGTTGTGCCCGTTTTGTGCTCCTGTGCCGTTCGCGGTGTTTGATTATTTCGCATAGCAAAAAAGTTATGGGGTTTTGAAAATTTATCTTCCTTAATTAATTTATTTTTTTTTATTTTAGTTTGTGCTGGGTTGTGCCCAATTTGTGCTCCTGTGTGCCGTTCGCAGAGTTTGATTATTTCGCGTAGCAAAAAAGTTATGGGGTTTTAAAAATTTATCTTCCTTAATTAATTTATTAATTTTTTTATTTTTGTTTGTGCCGGGTTGTGCCCGATTTGTGCTCCTGTGTGCCGCTCATAGAGTTTGATTATTTCGCATGGCAAAAAAGTTATGGGGTTTTGACAATTTGCCTTCCTTAATTAATTTATTTTTTTTTATTTTAGTTTGTGCTGGGTTGTGCCCGATTTGTGCTCCTGTCTGCCGCTCATAGAGTTTGATTATTTCGCATAGCAAAAAAGTTATGGGGTTTTGAAAATTTGCCTTCCTTAATTATTTTATTTTTTTTTTATTTTAGTTTGTGCTGGGTTGTGCCCGATTTGTGCTCCTGTGTGCCGCTCATAGAGTTTGATTATTTCGCATAGCTAAAAAGTTATGGGGTTTTGAAAATTTGCCTTCCTTAATTAATTTATTTTTTTTTATTTTAGTTTGTGCTGGGTTGTGCCCGATTTGTGCTCCTGTCTGCCGCTCATAGAGTTTGATTATTTCGCATAGCAAAAAAGTTATGGGGTTTTGAAAATTTGCCTTCCTTAATTAATTTATTTTTTTTTATTTTAGTTTGTGCTGGGTTGTGCCCGATTTGTGCTCCTGTGTGCCGTTCGCAGAGTTTGATTATTTCGCGTAGCAAAATAGTTATGGGGTTTTGAAAATGCATCTTCCTTAATTAATTTATTAATTTTTTTATTTTTGTTTGTGCCGGGTTGTGCCCGTTTTGTGCTCCTGTGCCGTTCGTAGAGTTTGATTATTTCGCATAGCAAAAAAGTTATGGGGTTTTGAAAATTTATCTTCCTTAATTAATTTATTTTTTTTTAAATTTAGTTTGTGCTGGGTTGTGCCCGATTTGTGCTCCTGTGTGCCGCTCATAGAGTTTGATTATTTCGCATAGCAAAAAAGTTATGGGGTTTTGAAAATGCATCTTCCTTAATTAATTTATTAATTTTTTTATTTTTGTTTGTGCCGGGTTGTGCTCGATTTGTGCTCCTGTGTGCCGCTCATAGAGTTTGATTATTTCGCATAGCAAAAAAGTTATGGGGTTTTGAAAATTTGCCTTCCTTAATTAATTTATTTTTTTTTTATTTCAGTTTGTGCTGGGTTGTGCCCGATTTGTGCTCCTGTGTGCCGCTCATAGAGTTTGATTATTTCGCATAGCAAAAAAGTTATGGGGTTTTGAAAATTTGTCTTCCTCAATTAATTTATTGATTTTTTTGTTTCAGTTTGTGCTGGGTTGTGTCCGATTTGTGCTCCTGTGTGCCGCTCATAGAGTTTGATTATTTCGCATAGCAAAAAAGTTATGGGGTTTTGAAAATGCATCTTCCTTAATTAATTTATTAATTTTTTTATTTTAGTTTGTGCTGGGTTGTGCCCGATTTGTGCTCCTGTGTGCCGCTCATAGAGTTTGATTATTTCGCATAGCAAAAAAGTTATGGGGTTTTGAAAATTTGCCTTCCTTAATTAATTTTTTTTTTTTTTATTTTAGTTTGTGCTGGGTTGTGCCCGATTTGTGCTCCTGTGTGCCGCTCATAAGGTTTGATTATTTCGCATAGCAAAAAAGTTATGGGGTTTTGAAAATTTGCCTTACTCAATTAATTTATTAATTTTTTTATTTTTGTTTGTGCCGGGTTGTGCCCGATTTGTGCTCCTGTGTGCCGTTCGCAGAGTTTGATTATTTCGCGTAGCAAAAAAGTTATGGGGTTTTGAAAATTTGCCTTCCTCAATTAATTTATTAATTTTTTTATTTTAGTTTGTGCTGGGTTGTGCCCGATTTGTGGTCCTGTGTGCCGTTCGCAGAGTTTGATTATTTCGCATAGCAAAAAAGTTATGGGGTTTTAAAAATTTATATTCCTTAATTATTTTGTTAATTTTTTTATTTTTGTTTGTGCCGGGTTGTGCCCGATTTGTGCTCCTCTGTGCCGTTCGCGGTGTTTGATTATTTCGCATAGCAAAAAAGTTATGGGGTTTTGAAAATTTATCTTCCTTAATTAATTAATTTTTTTTTATTTTAGTTTGTGCTGGGTTGTTCCCAATTTGTGCTCCTGTGTGCCGTTCGCAGAGTTTGATTATTTCGCGTAGCAAAAAAGTTATGGGGTTTTAAAAATTTATCTTCCTTAATTAATTTATTAATTTTTTTATTTTTGTTTGTGCCGGGTTGTGCCCGATTTGTGCTCCTGTGTGCCGCTCATAGAGTTTGATTATTTCGCATGGCAAAAAAGTTATGGGGTTTTGACAATTTGTCTTCCTCAATTAATTTATTAATTTTTTTATTTTAGTTTGTGCTGGGTTGTGCCCGATTTGTGCTCCTGTGTGCCGCTCATAGAGTTTGATTATTTCGCATAGCAAAAAAGTTATGGGGTTTTGAAAATTTGCCTTCCTTAATTAATTTATTTTTTTTTTATTTTAGTTTGTGCTGGGTTGTGCCCGATTTGTGCTCCTGTGTGCCGCTCATAGAGTTTGATTATTTCGCATAGCAAAAAAGTTATGGGGTTTTGAAAATGCATCTTCCTTAATTAATTTATTAATTTTTTTATTTTTGTTTGTGCCGGGTTGTGCCCGTTTTGTGCTCCTGTGCCGTTCGTAGAGTTTGATTATTTCGCATAGCAAAAAAGTTATGGGGTTTTGAAAATTTATCTTCCTTAATTAATTTATTTTTTTTTATTTTAGTTTGTGCTGGGTTGTGCCCGTTTTGTGCTCCTGTGTGCCGTTCGTAGAGTTTGATTATTTCGCATAGCAAAAAAGTTATGGGGTTTTGAAAATTTGTCTTCCTCAATTAATTTATTATTTTTTTAATTTTTGTTTGTGCCGGGTTGTGCCCGATTTGTGCTCCTGGGTGCAGTTCGTAGAGTTTGATTATTTCGCATAGCAAAAAAGTTATGGGGTTTTGAAAATTTATCTTCCTTAATTAATTAATTTTTTTTTATTTTAGTTTGTGCTGGGTTGTGCCCGTTTTGTGCTCCTGTGTGCCGTTCGCAGAGTTTGATTATTTCGCGTAGCAAAAAAGTTATGGGGTTTTAAAAATTTATCTTCCTTAATTAATTTATTAATTTTTTTATTTTTGTTTGTGCCGGGTTGTGCCCGATTTGTGCTCCTGTGTGCCGCTCATAGAGTTTGATTATTTCGCATAGCAAAAAAGTTATAGGGTTCTGAAAATTTGCCTTCCTTAATTAATTTATTTTTTTTTATTTTAGTTTGTGCTGGGTTGTGCCCGATTTGTGCTCCTGTGTGCCGCTCATAGAGTTTGATTATTTCGCATAGCAAAAAAGTTATGGGGTTTTGAAAATTTGACTTCCTTAATTATTTTATTTTTTTTTTATTTTAGTTTGTGCTGGGTTGTGCCCGATTTGTGCTCCTGTGTGCCGCTCATAGAGTTTGATTATTTCGCATAGCAAAAAAGTTATGGGGTTTTGAAAATGCATCTTCCTTAATTAATTTATTAATTTTTTTATTTTTGTTTGTGCCGGGTTGTGCCCGATTTGTGCTCCTGTGTGCCGTTCGCAGAGTTTGATTATTTCGCATGGCAAAAAAGTTATGTGGTTTTGAAAATTCATCTTCCTTAATTAATTTATTAATTTTTTTATTTTTGTTTGTGCTGGGTTGTGCCCGATTTGTGCTCCTGTGTGCCCCTCATAGACTTTGATTATTTCGCATAGCAAAAAAGTTATGGGGTTTTGAAAATTTGTCTTCCTCAATTAATTTATTAATTTTTTTATTTTAGTTTGTGCTGGGTTGTGCCCGATTTGTGCTCCTGTGTGCCCCTCATAGACTTTGATTATTTCGCATAGCAAAAAAGTTATGGGGTTTTGAAAATTTGCCTTCCTTAATTAATTTATTTTTTTTTTATTTTAGTTTGTGCTGGGTTGTGCCCGATTTGTGCTCCTGTGTGCCGCTCATAAGGTTTGATTATTTCGCATAGCAAAAAAGTTATGGGGTTTTGAAAATTCATCTTCCTTAATTAATTTATTTTTTTTTATTTTAGTTTGTGCCGGGTTGTGCCCGATTTGTGCTCCTGTGTGCCGTTCGCAGAGTTTGATTATTTCGCATGGCAAAAAAGTTATGGGGTTTCGAAAATTTGCCTTCCTTAATTATTTTATTTTTTTTTTATTTTAGTTTGTGCTGGGTTGTGCCCGATTTGTGCTCCTGTGTGCCGCTCATAGAGTTTGATTATTTCGCATAGCGAAAAAGTTATGGGGTTTTGAAAATGCATCTTCCTTAATTAATTTATTAATTTTTTTATTTTTGTTTGTGCCGGGTTGTGCCCGATTTGTGCTCCTGTGTGCCGCTCATAGAGTTTGATTATTTCGCATAGCAAAAAAGTTATGGGGTTTTGAAAATTTGCCTTCCTTAATTAATTTATTTTTTTTTTATTTTAGTTTGTGCTGGGTTGTGCCCGATTTGTGCTCCTGTGTGCCGTTCGCAGAGTTTGATTATTTCGCATGGCAAAAAAGTTATGTGGTTTTGAAAATTCATCTTCCTTAATTAATTTATTAATTTTTTTATTTTTGTTTGTGCTGGGTTGTGCCCGATTTGTGCTCCTGTGTGCCCCTCATAGACTTTGATTATTTCGCATAGCAAAAAAGTTATGGGGTTTTGAAAATTTGTCTTCCTCAATTAATTTATTAATTTTTTTATTTTAGTTTGTGCTGGGTTGTGCCCGATTTGTGCTCCTGTGTGCCCCTCATAGACTTTGATTATTTCGCATAGCAAAAAAGTTATGGGGTTTTGAAAATTTGCCTTCCTTAATTAATTTATTTTTTTTTTATTTTAGTTTGTGCTGGGTTGTGCCCGATTTGTGCTCCTGTGTGCCGCTCATAGAGTTTGATTATTTCGCATAGCAAAAAAGTTATGGGGTTTTGAAAATTTGCCTTCCTTAATTAATTTATTTTTTTTTATTTTAGTTTGTGCTGGGTTGTGCCCGATTTGTGCTCCTGTGTGCCGTTCGCAGAGTTTGATTATTTCGCATAGCAAAAAAGTTATGGGGTTTTGAAAATTTATCTTCCTTAATTAATTTATTTTTTTTTATTTTAGTTTGTGCTGGGTTGTGCCCGATTTGTGCTCCTGTGTGCCGTTCGCAGAGTTTGATTATTTCGCATAGCAAAAAAGTTATGGGGTTTTGAAAATTTATCTTCCTTAATTAATTTATTTTTTTTTAAATTTAGTTTGTGCTGGGTTGTGCCCGATTTGTGCTCCTGTGTGCCGCTCATAGAGTTTGATTATTTCGCATAGCAAAAAAGTTATGGGGTTTTGAAAATGCATCTTCCTTAATTAATTTATTAATTTTTTTATTTTTGTTTGTGCCGGGTTGTGCCCGATTTGTGCTCCTGTGTGCCGCTCATAGAGTTTGATTATTTCGCATAGCAAAAAAGTTATGGGGTTTTGAAAATTTGCCTTCCTCAATTAATTTATTGATTTTTTTGTTTCAGTTTGTGCTGGGTTGTGTCCGATTTGTGCTCCTGTGTGCCGCTCATAGAGTTTGATTATTTCGCATCGCAAAAAAGTTATGGGGTTTTGAAAATGCATCTTCCTTAATTAATTTATTAATTTTTTTATTTTAGTTTGTGCTGGGTTGTGCCCGATTTGTGCTCCTGTGTGCCGCTCATAGAGTTTGATTATTTCGCATAGCAAAAAAGTTATGGGGTTTTGAAAATTTGCCTTCCTTAATTAATTTTTTTTTTTTTTATTTTAGTTTGTGCTGGGTTGTGCCCGATTTGTGCTCCTGTGTGCCGCTCATAAGGTTTGATTATTTCGCATAGCAAAAAAGTTATGGGGTTTTGAAAATTCATCTTCCTTAATTAATTTATTTTTTTTTATTTTAGTTTGTGCCGGGTTGTGCCCGATTTGTGCTCCTGTGTGCCGTTCGCAGAGTTTGATTATTTCGCATAGCAAAAAAGTTATGGGGTTTTGAAAATGCATCTTCCTTAATTAATTTATTAATTTTTTTATTTTTGTTTGTGCCGGGTTGTGCCCGATTTGTGCTCCTGTGTGCCGCTCATAGAGTTTGATTATTTCGCATAGCAAAAAAGTTATGGGGTTTTGAAAATTTGCCTTCCTCAATTAATTTATTGATTTTTTTGTTTCAGTTTGTGCTGGGTTGTGTCCGATTTGTGCTCCTGTGTGCCGCTCATAGAGTTTGATTATTTCGCATCGCAAAAAAGTTATGGGGTTTTGAAAATGCATCTTCCTTAATTAATTTATTAATTTTTTTATTTTAGTTTGTGCTGGGTTGTGCCCGATTTGTGCTCCTGTGTGCCGCTCATAGAGTTTGATTATTTCGCATAGCAAAAAAGTTATGGGGTTTTGAAAATTTGTCTTCCTTAATTAATTTTTTTTTTTTTTATTTTAGTTTGTGCTGGGTTGTGCCCGATTTGTGCTCCTGTGTGCCGCTCATAAGGTTTGATTATTTCGCATAGCAAAAAAGTTATGGGGTTTTGAAAATTCATCTTCCTTAATTAATTTATTTTTTTTTATTTTAGTTTGTGCCGGGTTGTGCCCGATTTGTGCTCCTGTGTGCCGTTCGCAGAGTTTGATTATTTCGCATGGCAAAAAAGTTATGGGGTTTTGAAAATTTGCCTTCCTTAATTATTTTATTTTTTTTTTATTTTAGTTTGTGCTGGGTTGTGCCCGATTTGTGCTCCTGTGTGCCGCTCATAGAGTTTGATTATTTCGCATAGCGAAAAAGTTATGGGGTTTTGAAAATGCATCTTCCTTAATTAATTTATTAATTTTTTTATTTTTGTTTGTGCCGGGTTGTGCCCGATTTGTGCTCCTGTGTGCCGCTCATAGAGTTTGATTATTTCGCATAGCAAAAAAGTTATGGGGTTTTGAAAATGCATCTTCCTTAATTAATTTATTAATTTTTTTATTTTTGTTTGTGCCGGGTTGTGCCCGATTTGTGCTCCTGTGTGCCGCTCATAGAGTTTGATTATTTCGCATAGCAAAAAAGTTATGGGGTTTTGAAAATTTGCCTTCCTCAATTAATTTATTGATTTTTTTGTTTCAGTTTGTGCTGGGTTGTGTCCGATTTGTGCTCCTGTGTGCCGCTCATAGAGTTTGATTATTTCGCATAGCAAAAAAGTTATGGGGTTTTGAAAATGCATCTTCCTTAATTAATTTATTAATTTTTTTATTTTAGTTTGTGCTGGGTTGTGCCCGATTTGTGCTCCTGTGTGCCGCTCATAGAGTTTGATTATTTCGCATAGCAAAAAAGTTATGGGGTTTTGAAAATTTGCCTTCCTTAATTAATTTTTTTTTTTTTTATTTTAGTTTGTGCTGGGTTGTGCCCGATTTGTGCTCCTGTGTGCCGCTCATAAGGTTTGATTATTTCGCATAGCAAAAAAGTTATGGGGTTTTGAAAATTTGCCTTCCTTAATTAATTTATTTTTTTTTATTTTAGTTTGTGCTGGGTTGTGCCCGATTTGTGCTCCTGTGTGCCGTTCGCAGAGTTTGATTATTTCGCATGGCAAAAAAGTTATGTGGTTTTGAAAATTCATCTTCCTTAATTAATTTATTAATTTTTTTATTTTTGTTTGTGCTGGGTTGTGCCCGATTTGTGCTCCTGTGTGCCGCTCATAGAGTTTGATTATTTCGCATAGCAAAAAAGTTATGGGGTTTTGAAAATGCATCTTCCTTAATTAATTTATTAATTTTTTTATTTTTGTTTGTGCCGGGTTGTGCCCGATTTGTGCTCCTGTGTGCCGCTCATAGAGTTTGATTATTTCGCATAGCAAAAAAGTTATGGGGTTTTGAAAATTTGCCTTCCTCAATTAATTTATTGATTTTTTTGTTTCAGTTTGTGCTGGGTTGTGTCCGATTTGTGCTCCTGTGTGCCGCTCATAGAGTTTGATTATTTCGCATAGCAAAAAAGTTATGGGGTTTTGAAAATGCATCTTCCTTAATTAATTTATTAATTTTTTTATTTTAGTTTGTGCTGGGTTGTGCCCGATTTGTGCTCCTGTGTGCCGCTCATAGAGTTTGATTATTTCGCATAGCAAAAAAGTTATGGGGTTTTGAAAATTTGCCTTCCTTAATTAATTTTTTTTTTTTTTATTTTAGTTTGTGCTGGGTTGTGCCCGATTTGTGCTCCTGTGTGCCGCTCATAAGGTTTGATTATTTCGCATAGCAAAAAAGTTATGGGGTTTTGAAAATTTGCCTTCCTTAATTAATTTATTTTTTTTTATTTTAGTTTGTGCTGGGTTGTGCCCGATTTGTGCTCCTGTGTGCCGTTCGCAGAGTTTGATTATTTCGCATGGCAAAAAAGTTATGTGGTTTTGAAAATTCATCTTCCTTAATTAATTTATTAATTTTTTTATTTTTGTTTGTGCTGGGTTGTGCCCGATTTGTGCTCCTGTGTGCCCCTCATAGACTTTGATTATTTCGCATGGCAAAAAAGTTATGGGGTTTTGAAAATTTGTCTTCCTCAATTAATTTATTAATTTTTTTATTTTAGTTTGTGCTGGGTTGTGCCCGATTTGTGCTCCTGTGTGCCCCTCATAGACTTTGATTATTTCGCATAGCAAAAAAGTTATGGGGTTTTGAAAATTTGTCTTCCTCAATTAATTTATTATTTTTTTAATTTTTGTTTGTGCCGGGTTGTGCCCGATTTGTGCTCCTGGGTGCAGTTCCTAGAGTTTGATTATTTCGCATAGCAAAAAAGTTATGGGGTTTTGAAAATTTATCTTCCTTAATTAATTTATTTTTTTTTATTTTAGTTTGTGCTGGGTTGTGCCCGTTTTGTGCTCCTGTGTGCCGTTCGCAGAGTTTGATTATTTCGCGTAGCAAAAAAGTTATGGGGTTTTAAAAATTTATCTTCCTTAATTAATTTATTAATTTTTTTATTTTTGTTTGTGCCGGGTTGTGCCCGATTTGTGCTCCTGTGTGCCGCTCATAGAGTTTGATTATTTCGCATAGCAAAAAAGTTATGGGGTTTTGAAAATTTGCCTTCCTTAATTATTTTATTTTTTTTTTATTTTAGTTAGTGCTGGGTTGTGCCCGATTTGTGCTCCTGTGTGCCGCTCATAGAGTTTGATTATTTCGCATAATAAAAAAGTTATGGGGTTTTGAAAATGCATCTTCCTTAATTAATTTATTAATTTTTTTATTTTTGTTTGTGCCGGGTTGTGCCCGTTTTGTGCTCCTGTGCCGTTCGTAGAGTTTGATTATTTCGCATAGCAAAAAAGTTATGGGGTTTTGAAAATTTATCTTCCTTAATTAATTTATTTTTTTTTATTTTAGTTTGTGCTGGGTTGTGCCCGTTTTGTGCTCCTGTGTGCCGTTCGTAGAGTTTGATTATTTCGCATAGCAAAAAAGTTATGGGGTTTTGAAAATTTGTCTTCCTCAATTAATTTATTATTTTTTTAATTTTAGTTTGTGCTGGGTTGTGCCCGTTTTGTGCTCCTGTGTGCCGTTCGCAGAGTTTGATTATTTCGCGTAGCAAAAAAGTTATGGGGTTTTAAAAATGCATCTTCCTTAATTAATTTATTAATTTTTTTATTTTTGTTTGTGCCGGGTTGTGCCCGATTTGTGCTCCTGTGTGCCGCTCATAGAGTTTGATTATTTCGCATAGCAAAAAAGTTATGGGGTTTTGAAAATTTGCCTTCCTTAATTAATTTATTTTTTTTTATTTTAGTTTGTGCTGGGTTGTGCCCGATTTGTGCTCCTGTGTGCCGCTCATAGAGTTTGATTATTTCGCATAGCAAAAAAGTTATGGGGTTTTGAAAATTTGCCTTCCTTAATTAATTTATTTTTTTTTTATTTTAGTTTGTGCTGGGTTGTGCCCGATTTGTGCTCCTGTGTGCCGCTCATAGAGTTTGATTATTTCGCATAGCAAAAAAGTTATGGGGTTTTGAAAATGCATCTTCCTTAATTAATTTATTAATTTTTTTATTTTTGTTTGTGCCGGGTTGTGCCCGTTTTGTGCTCCTGTGCCGTTCGTAGAGTTTGATTATTTCGCATAGCAAAAAAGTTATGGGGTTTTGAAAATTTATCTTCCTTAATTAATTTATTTTTTTTTATTTTAGTTTGTGCTGGGTTGTGCCCGTTTTGTGCTCCTGTGTGCCGTTCGTAGAGTTTGATTATTTCGCATAGCAAAAAAGTTATGGGGTTTTGAAAATTTGTCTTCCTCAATTAATTTATTATTTTTTTAATTTTTGTTTGTGCCGGGTTGTGCCCGATTTGTGCTCCTGGGTGCAGTTCCTAGAGTTTGATTATTTCGCATAGCAAAAAAGTTATGGGGTTTTGAAAATTTATCTTCCTTAATTAATTTATTTTTTTTTTATTTTAGTTTGTGCTGGGTTGTGCCCGTTTTGTGCTCCTGTGTGCCGTTCGCAGAGTTTGATTATTTCGCGTAGCAAAAAAGTTATGGGGTTTTAAAAATTTATCTTCCTTAATTAATTTATTAATTTTTTTATTTTTGTTTGTGCCGGGTTGTGCCCGATTTGTGCTCCTGTGTGCCGCTCATAGAGTTTGATTATTTCGCATAGCAAAAAAGTTATGGGGTTTTGAAAATTTGCCTTCCTTAATTATTTTATTTTTTTTTTATTTTAGTTTGTGCTGGGTTGTGCCCGATTTGTGCTCCTGTGTGCCGCTCATAGAGTTTGATTATTTCGCATAGCAAAAAAGTTATGGGGTTTTGAAAATGCATCTTCCTTAATTAATTTATTAATTTTTTTATTTTTGTTTGTGCCGGGTTGTGCCCGTTTTGTGCTCCTGTGCCGTTCGTAGAGTTTGATTATTTCGCATAGCAAAAAAGTTATGGGGTTTTGAAAATTTATCTTCCTTAATTAATTTATTTTTTTTTATTTTAGTTTGTGCTGGGTTGTGCCCGTTTTGTGCTCCTGTGTGCCGTTCGTAGAGTTTGATTATTTCGCATAGCAAAAAAGTTATGGGGTTTTGAAAATTTGTCTTCCTCAATTAATTTATTATTTTTTTAATTTTAGTTTGTGCTGGGTTGTGCCCGTTTTGTGCTCCTGTGTGCCGTTCGCAGAGTTTGATTATTTCGCGTAGCAAAAAAGTTATGGGGTTTTAAAAATGCATCTTCCTTAATTAATTTATTAATTTTTTTATTTTTGTTTGTGCCGGGTTGTGCCCGATTTGTGCTCCTGTGTGCCGCTCATAGAGTTTGATTATTTCGCATAGCAAAAAAGTTATGGGGTTTTGAAAATTTGCCTTCCTTAATTAATTTATTTTTTTTTATTTTAGTTTGTGCTGGGTTGTGCCCGATTTGTGCTCCTGTGTGCCGCTCATAGAGTTTGATTATTTCGCATAGCAAAAAAGTTATGGGGTTTTGAAAATTTGCCTTCCTTAATTATTTTATTTTTTTTTTATTTTAGTTTGTGCTGGGTTGTGCCCGATTTGTGCTCCTGTGTGCCGCTCATAGAGTTTGATTATTTCGCATAGCTAAAAAGTTATGGGGTTTTGAAAATTTGCCTTCCTTAATTAATTTATTTTTTTTTATTTTAGTTTGTGCTGGGTTGTGCCCGATTTGTGCTCCTGTGTGCCGCTCATAGAGTTTGATTATTTCGCATAGCAAAAAAGTTATGGGGTTTTGAAAATGCATCTTCCTTAATTAATTTATTAATTTTTTTATTTTTGTTTGTGCCGGGTTGTGCCCGTTTTGTGCTCCTGTGTGCCGTTCGTAGAGTTTGATTATTTCGCATAGCAAAAAAGTTATGGGGTTTTGAAAATGCATCTTCCTTAATTAATTTATTAATTTTTTTATTTTTGTTTGTGCCGGGTTGTGCCCGTTTTGTGCTCCTGTGCCGTTCGTAGAGTTTGATTATTTCGCATAGCAAAAAAGTTATGGGGTTTTGAAAATTTATCTTCCTTAATTAATTTATTTTTTTTTATTTTAGTTTGTGCTGGGTTGTGCCCGTTTTGTGCTCCTGTGTGCCGTTCGTAGAGTTTGATTATTTCGCATAGCAAAAAAGTTATGGGGTTTTGAAAATTTGTCTTCCTCAATTAATTTATTATTTTTTTAATTTTAGTTTGTGCTGGGTTGTGCCCGTTTTGTGCTCCTGTGTGCCGTTCGCAGAGTTTGATTATTTCGCGTAGCAAAAAAGTTATGGGGTTTTAAAAATGCATCTTCCTTAATTAATTTATTAATTTTTTTATTTTTGTTTGTGCCGGGTTGTGCCCGATTTGTGCTCCTGTGTGCCGCTCATAGAGTTTGATTATTTCGCATAGCAAAAAAGTTATGGGGTTTTGAAAATTTGCCTTCCTTAATTAATTTATTTTTTTTTATTTTAGTTTGTGCTGGGTTGTGCCCGATTTGTGCTCCTGTGTGCCGCTCATAGAGTTTGATTATTTCGCATAGCAAAAAAGTTATGGGGTTTTGAAAATTTGCCTTCCTTAATTATTTTATTTTTTTTTTATTTTAGTTTGTGCTGGGTTGTGCCCGATTTGTGCTCCTGTGTGCCGCTCATAGAGTTTGATTATTTCGCATAGCTAAAAAGTTATGGGGTTTTGAAAATTTGCCTTCCTTAATTAATTTATTTTTTTTTATTTTAGTTTGTGCTGGGTTGTGCCCGATTTGTGCTCCTGTGTGCCGCTCATAGAGTTTGATTATTTCGCATAGCAAAAAAGTTATGGGGTTTTGAAAATGCATCTTCCTTAATTAATTTATTAATTTTTTTATTTTTGTTTGTGCCGGGTTGTGCCCGTTTTGTGCTCCTGTGTGCCGTTCGTAGAGTTTGATTATTTCGCATAGCAAAAAAGTTATGGGGTTTTGAAAATTTGTCTTCCTCAATTAATTTATTAATTTTTTTATTTTAGTTTGTGCTGGGTTGTGCCCGATTTGTGCTCCTGTGTGCCGCTCATAGAGTTTGATTATTTCGCATAGCAAAAAAGTTATGGGGTTTTGAAAATGCATCTTCCTTAATTAATTTATTAATTTTTTTATTTTAGTTTGTGCCGGGTTGTGCCCGATTTGTGCTCCTGTGTGCCGTTCGCAGAGTTTGATTATTTCGCATGGCAAAAAAGTTATGGGGTTTTGAAAATTTGCCTTCCTCAATTAATTTATTAATTTTTTTATTTTAGTTTGTGCTGGGTTGTGACCGATTTGTGCTCCTGTGTGCCGCTCATAGAGTTTGATTATTTCGCATAGCAAAAAAGTTATGGGGTTTTGAAAATTTGCCTTCCTTAATTAATTTATTTTTTTTTTATTTTAGTTTGTGCTGGGTTGTGCCCGATTTGTGCTCCTGTGTGCCGTTCGCAGAGTTTGATTATTTCGCATGGCAAAAAAGTTATGTGGTTTTGAAAATTCATCTTCCTTAATTAATTTATTAATTTTTTTATTTTTGTTTGTGCTGGGTTGTGCCCGATTTGTGCTCCTGTGTGCCGCTCATAGAGTTTGATTATTTCGCATAGCAAAAAAGTTATGGGGTTTTGAAAATGCATCTTCCTTAATTAATTTATTAATTTTTTTATTTTTGTTTGTGCCGGGTTGTGCCCGATTTGTGCTCCTGTGTGCCGCTCATAGAGTTTGATTATTTCGCATAGCAAAAAAGTTATGGGGTTTTGAAAATTTGCCTTCCTTAATTAATTTATTTTTTTTTTATTTTAGTTTGTGCTGGGTTGTGCCCGATTTGTGCTCCTGTGTGCCGTTCGCAGAGTTTGATTATTTCGCATGGCAAAAAAGTTATGGGGTTTTGAAAATTTGCCTTCCTTAATTAATTTATTTTTTTTTAAATTTAGTTTGTGCTGGGTTGTGCCCGATTTGTGCTCCTGTGTGCCGCTCATAGAGTTTGATTATTTCGCATAGCAAAAAAGTTATGGGGTTTTGAAAATGCATCTTCCTTAATTAATTTATTAATTTTTTTATTTTTGTTTGTGCCGGGTTGTGCCCGATTTGTGCTCCTGTGTGCCGCTCATAGAGTTTGATTATTTCGCATAGCAAAAAAGTTATGGGGTTTTGAAAATTTGCCTTCCTTAATTAATTTATTTTTTTTTATTTTAGTTTGTGCTGGGTTGTGCCCGATTTGTGCTCCTGTGTGCCCCTCATAGAGTTTGATTATTTCGCATAGCAAAAAAGTTATGGGGTTTTGAAAATTTGTCTTCCTTAATTAATTTATTTTTTTTTATTTTAGTTTGTGCCGGGTTGTGCCCGATTTGTGCTCCTGTGTGCCGTTCGCAGAGTTTGATTATTTCGCATGGCAAAAAAGTTATGGGGTTTTGAAAATTTGCCTTCCTTAATTAATTTATTTTTTTTTTAATTTAGTTTGTGCTGGGTTGTGCCCGATTTGTGCTCCTGTGTGCCGCTCATAGAGTTTGATTATTTCGCATAGCAAAAAAGTTATGGGGTTTTGAAAATGCATCTTCCTTAATTAATTTATTAATTTTTTTATTTTTGTTTGTGCCGGGTTGTGCCCGATTTGTGCTCCTGTGTGCCGCTCATAGAGTTTGATTATTTCGCATAGCAAAAAAGTTATGGGGTTTTGAAAATTTGCCTTCTTTAATTAATTTATTTTTTTTTTATTTTAGTTTGTGCTGGGTTGTGCCCGATTTGTGCTCCTGTGTGCCGTTCGCAGAGTTTGATTATTTCGCATGGCAAAAAAGTTATGGGGTTTTGAAAATTTGCCTTCCTTAATTAATTTATTTTTTTTTAAATTTAGTTTGTGCTGGGTTGTGCCCGATTTGTGCTCCTGTGTGCCGCTCATAGAGTTTGATTATTTCGCATAGCAAAAAAGTTATGGGGTTTTGAAAATGCATCTTCCTTAATTAATTTATTAATTTTTTTATTTTTGTTTGTGCCGGGTTGTGCCCGATTTGTGCTCCTGTGTGCCGCTCATAGAGTTTGATTATTTCGCATAGCAAAAAAGTTATGGGGTTTTGAAAATTTGCCTTCCTTAATTAATTTATTTTTTTTTTATTTCAGTTTGTGCTGGGTTGTGCCCGATTTGTGCTCCTGTGTGCCCCTCATAGACTTTGATTATTTCGCATAGCAAAAAAGTTATGGGGTTTTGAAAATTTGTCTTCCTCAATTAATTTATTAATTTTTTTATTTTAGTTTGTGCTGGGTTGTGCCCGATTTGTGCTCCTGTGTGCCCCTCATAGACTTTGATTATTTCGCATAGCAAAAAAGTTATGGGGTTTTGAAAATTTGCCTTCCTTAATTAATTTATTTTTTTTTTATTTTAGTTTGTGCTGGGTTGTGCCCGATTTGTGCTCCTGTGTGCCGTTCGCAGAGTTTGATTATTTCGCATGGCAAAAAAGTTATGTGGTTTTGAAAATTCATCTTCCTTAATTAATTTATTAATTTTTTTATTTTTGTTTGTGCTGGGTTGTGCCCGATTTGTGCTCCTGTGTGCCCCTCATAGACTTTTATTATTTCGCATAGCAAAAAAGTTATGGGGTTTTGAAAATTTGTCTTCCTCAATTAATTTATTAATTTTTTTATTTTAGTTTGTGCTGGGTTGTGCCCGATTTGTGCTCCTGTGTGCCCCTCATAGACTTTGATTATTTCGCATAGCAAAAAAGTTATGGGGTTTTGAAAATTTGCCTTCCTTAATTAATTTATTTTTTTTTTATTTTAGTTTGTGCTGGGTTGTGCCCGATTTGTGCTCCTGTGTGCCGCTCATAGAGTTTGATTATTTCGCATAGCAAAAAAGTTATGGGGTTTTGAAAATTTGCCTTCCTTAATTAATTTATTTTTTTTTATTTTAGTTTGTGCTGGGTTGTGCCCGATTTGTGCTCCTGTGTGCCGTTCGCAGAGTTTGATTATTTCGCATAGCAAAAAAGTTATGGGGTTTTGAAAATTCATCTTCCTTAATTAATTTATTAATTTTTTTATTTTTGTTTGTGCTGGGTTGTGCCCGATTTGTGCTCCTGTGTGCCCCAAATAGACTTTGATTATTTCGCATAGCAAAAAAGTTATGGGGTTTTGAAAATTTGTCTTCCTCAATTAATTTATTAATTTTTTTATTTTAGTTTGTGCTGGGTTGTGCCCGATTTGTGCTCCTGTGTGCCCCTCATAGACTTTGATTATTTCGCATAGCAAAAAAGTTATGGGGTTTTGAAAATTTGCCTTCCTTAATTAATTTATTTTTTTTTTATTTTAGTTTGTGCTGGGTTGTGCCCGATTTGTGCTCCTGTGTGCCGCTCATAGAGTTTGATTATTTCGCATAGCAAAAAAGTTATGGGGTTTTGAAAATTTGCCTTCCTTAATTAATTTATTTTTTTTTATTTTAGTTTGTGCTGGGTTGTGCCCGATTTGTGCTCCTGTGTGCCGTTCGCAGAGTTTGATTATTTCGCATAGCAAAAAAGTTATGGGGTTTTGAAAATTTGTCTTCCTCAATTAATTTATTAATTTTTTTATTTTAGTTTGTGCTGGGTTGTGCCCGATTTGTGCTCCTGTGTGTCCCTCATAGAGTTTGATTATTTCGCATAGCAAAAAAGTTATGGGGTTTTGAAAATTTGCCTTCCTTAATTAATTTATTTTTTTTTTATTTTAGTTTGTGCTGGGTTGTGCCCGATTTGTGCTCCTGTGTGCCGTTCGCAGAGTTTGATTATTTCGCATAGCAAAAAAGTTATGGGGTTTTGAAAATTTATGTTCCTTAATTAATTTATTTTTTTTTATTTTAGTTTGTGCTGGGTTGTGCCCGATTTGTGCTTCTGTGTGCCGTTCGCAGAGTTTGATTATTTCGCATAGCAAAAAAGTTATGGGGTTTTGAATATGCATCTTCCTTAATTAATTTATTAATTTTTTTATTTTTGTTTGTGCCGGGTTGTGCCCGATTTGTGCTCCTGTGTGCCGCTCATAGAGTTTGATTATTTCGCATAGCAAAAAAGTTATGGGGTTTTGAAAATGCATCTTCCTTAATTAATTTATTAATTTTTTTATTTTTGTTTGTGCCGGGTTGTGCCCGATTTGTGCTCCTGTGTGCCGTTCGTAGAGTTTGATTATTTCGCATAGCAAAAAAGTTATGGGGTTTTGAAAATTCATCTTCCTTAATTAATTTATTTTTTTTTATTTTAGTTTGTGCCGGGTTGTGCCCGATTTGTGCTCCTGTGTGCCGTTCGCAGAGTTTGATTATTTCGCATGGCAAAAAAGTTATGGGGTTTTGAAAATTTGCCTTCCTCAATTAATTTATTAATTTTTTTATTTTAGTTTGTGCTGGGTTGTGACCGATTTGTGCTCCTGTGTGCCGCTCATAGAGTTTGATTATTTCGCATAGCAAAAAAGTTATGGGGTTTTGAAAATGCATCTTCCTTAATTAATTTATTCATTTTTTTATTTTAGTTTGTGCTGGGTTGTGCCCGATTTGTGCTCCTGTGTGCCGTTCGCAGAGTTTGATTATTTCGCATAGCAAAAAAGTTATGGGGTTTTGAAAATTCATCTTCCTTAATTAATTTATTAATTTTTTTATTTTTGTTTGTGCTGGGTTGTGCCCGATTTGTGCTCCTGTGTGCCCCAAATAGACTTTGATTATTTCGCATAGCAAAAAAGTTATGGGGTTTTGAAAATTTGTCTTCCTCAATTAATTTATTAATTTTTTTATTTTAGTTTGTGCTGGGTTGTGCCCGATTTGTGCTCCTGTGTGCCCCTCATAGACTTTGATTATTTCGCATAGCAAAAAAGTTATGGGGTTTTGAAAATTTGCCTTCCTTAATTAATTTATTTTTTTTTTATTTTAGTTTGTGCTGGGTTGTGCCCGATTTGTGCTCCTGTGTGCCGCTCATAGAGTTTGATTATTTCGCATAGCAAAAAAGTTATGGGGTTTTGAAAATTTGCCTTCCTTAATTAATTTATTTTTTTTTATTTTAGTTTGTGCTGGGTTGTGCCCGATTTGTGCTCCTGTGTGCCGTTCGCAGAGTTTGATTATTTCGCATAGCAAAAAAGTTATGGGGTTTTGAAAATTCATCTTCCTTAATTAATTTATTAATTTTTTTATTTTTGTTTGTGCTGGGTTGTGCCCGATTTGTGCTCCTGTGTGCCCCAAATAGACTTTGATTATTTCGCATAGCAAAAAAGTTATGGGGTTTTGAAAATTTGTCTTCCTCAATTAATTTATTAATTTTTTTATTTTAGTTTGTGCTGGGTTGTGCCCGATTTGTGCTCCTGTGTGCCCCTCATAGACTTTGATTATTTCGCATAGCAAAAAAGTTATGGGGTTTTGAAAATTTGCCTTCCTTAATTAATTTATTTTTTTTTTATTTTAGTTTGTGCTGGGTTGTGCCCGATTTGTGCTCCTGTGTGCCGCTCATAGAGTTTGATTATTTCGCATAGCAAAAAAGTTATGGGGTTTTGAAAATTTGCCTTCCTTAATTAATTTATTTTTTTTTATTTTAGTTTGTGCTGGGTTGTGCCCGATTTGTGCTCCTGTGTGCCGTTCGCAGAGTTTGATTATTTCGCATAGCAAAAAAGTTATGGGGTTTTGAAAATTTGTCTTCCTCAATTAATTTATTAATTTTTTTATTTTAGTTTGTGCTGGGTTGTGCCCGATTTGTGCTCCTGTGTGTCCCTCATAGAGTTTGATTATTTCGCATAGCAAAAAAGTTATGGGGTTTTGAAAATTTGCCTTCCTTAATTAATTTATTTTTTTTTTATTTTAGTTTGTGCTGGGTTGTGCCCGATTTGTGCTCCTGTGTGCCGTTCGCAGAGTTTGATTATTTCGCATAGCAAAAAAGTTATGGGGTTTTGAAAATTTATGTTCCTTAATTAATTTATTTTTTTTTATTTTAGTTTGTGCTGGGTTGTGCCCGATTTGTGCTTCTGTGTGCCGTTCGCAGAGTTTGATTATTTCGCATAGCAAAAAAGTTATGGGGTTTTGAATATGCATCTTCCTTAATTAATTTATTAATTTTTTTATTTTTGTTTGTGCCGGGTTGTGCCCGATTTGTGCTCCTGTGTGCCGCTCATAGAGTTTGATTATTTCGCATAGCAAAAAAGTTATGGGGTTTTGAAAATGCATCTTCCTTAATTAATTTATTAATTTTTTTATTTTTGTTTGTGCCGGGTTGTGCCCGATTTGTGCTCCTGTGTGCCGTTCGTAGAGTTTGATTATTTCGCATAGCAAAAAAGTTATGGGGTTTTGAAAATTCATCTTCCTTAATTAATTTATTTTTTTTTATTTTAGTTTGTGCCGGGTTGTGCCCGATTTGTGCTCCTGTGTGCCGTTCGCAGAGTTTGATTATTTCGCATGGCAAAAAAGTTATGGGGTTTTGAAAATTTGCCTTCCTCAATTAATTTATTAATTTTTTTATTTTAGTTTGTGCTGGGTTGTGACCGATTTGTGCTCCTGTGTGCCGCTCATAGAGTTTGATTATTTCGCATAGCAAAAAAGTTATGGGGTTTTGAAAATGCATCTTCCTTAATTAATTTATTCATTTTTTTATTTTAGTTTGTGCTGGGTTGTGCCCGATTTGTGCTCCTGTGTGCCGTTCGCAGAGTTTGATTATTTCGCATAGCAAAAAAGTTATGGGGTTTTGAAAATTCATCTTCCTTAATTAATTTATTAATTTTTTTATTTTTGTTTGTGCTGGGTTGTGCCCGATTTGTGCTCCTGTGTGCCCCAAATAGACTTTGATTATTTCGCATAGCAAAAAAGTTATGGGGTTTTGAAAATTTGTCTTCCTCAATTAATTTATTAATTTTTTTATTTTAGTTTGTGCTGGGTTGTGCCCGATTTGTGCTCCTGTGTGCCCCTCATAGACTTTGATTATTTCGCATAGCAAAAAAGTTATGGGGTTTTGAAAATTTGCCTTCCTTAATTAATTTATTTTTTTTTTATTTTAGTTTGTGCTGGGTTGTGCCCGATTTGTGCTCCTGTGTGCCGCTCATAGAGTTTGATTATTTCGCATAGCAAAAAAGTTATGGGGTTTTGAAAATTTGCCTTCCTTAATTAATTTATTTTTTTTTATTTTAGTTTGTGCTGGGTTGTGCCCGATTTGTGCTCCTGTGTGCCGTTCGCAGAGTTTGATTATTTCGCATAGCAAAAAAGTTATGGGGTTTTGAAAATTTGTCTTCCTCAATTAATTTATTAATTTTTTTATTTTAGTTTGTGCTGGGTTGTGCCCGATTTGTGCTCCTGTGTGTCCCTCATAGAGTTTGATTATTTCGCATAGCAAAAAAGTTATGGGGTTTTGAAAATTTGCCTTCCTTAATTAATTTATTTTTTTTTTATTTTAGTTTGTGCTGGGTTGTGCCCGATTTGTGCTTCTGTGTGCCGTTCGCAGAGTTTGATTATTTCGCATAGCAAAAAAGTTATGGGGTTTTGAATATGCATCTTCCTTAATTAATTTATTAATTTTTTTATTTTTGTTTGTGCCGGGTTGTGCCCGATTTGTGCTCCTGTGTGCCGCTCATAGAGTTTGATTATTTCGCATAGCAAAAAAGTTATGGGGTTTTGAAAATGCATCTTCCTTAATTAATTTATTAATTTTTTTATTTTTGTTTGTGCCGGGTTGTGCCCGATTTGTGCTCCTGTGTGCCGTTCGTAGAGTTTGATTATTTCGCATAGCAAAAAAGTTATGGGGTTTTGAAAATTCATCTTCCTTAATTAATTTATTTTTTTTTATTTTAGTTTGTGCCGGGTTGTGCCCGATTTGTGCTCCTGTGTGCCGTTCGCAGAGTTTGATTATTTCGCATGGCAAAAAAGTTATGGGGTTTTGAAAATTTGCCTTCCTCAATTAATTTATTAATTTTTTTATTTTAGTTTGTGCTGGGTTGTGCCCGATTTGTGCTCCTGTGTGCCGCTCATAGAGTTTGATTATTTCGCATAGCAAAAAAGTTATGGGGTTTTGAAAATGCATCTTCCTTAATTAATTTATTCATTTTTTTATTTTAGTTTGTGCTGGGTTGTGCCCGATTTGTGCTCCTGTGTGCCGTTCGTAGAGTTTGATTATTTCGCATAGCAAAAAAGTTATGGGGTTTTGAAAATGCATCTTCCATAATTAATTTATTAATTTTTTTATTTTTGTTTGTGCCGGGTTGTGCCCGATTTGTGCTTCTGTGTGCCGTTCGCAGAGTTTGATTATTTCGCATAGCAAAAAAGTTATGGGGTTTTGAAAATGCATCTTCCTTAATTAATTTATTAATTTTTTTATTTTTGTTTGTGCCGGGTTGTGCCCGATTTGTGCTCCTCTGTGCCGCTCATAGAGTTTGATTATTTCGCATAGCAAAAAAGTTATGGGGTTTTGAAAATTTGCCTTCCTTAATTAATTTATTTTTTTTTATTTTAGTTTGTGTTGGGTTGTGCCCGATTTGTGCTCCTGTGTGCCGCTCATAGAGTTTGATTATTTCGCATAGCAAAAAAGTTATGGGGTTTTGAAAATTTGTCTTCCTCAATTAATTTATTATTTTTTTAACTTTTGTTTGTGCCGGGTTGTGTCCGATTTGTGCTCCTGTGTGCCGCTCATAGAGTTTGATTATTTCGCATAGCAAAAAAGTTATGTGGTTTTGAAAATTCATCTTCCTTAATTAATTTATTAATTTTTTTATTTTTGTTTGTGCTGGGTTGTGCCCGATTTGTGCTCCTGTGTGCCGTTCGCAGAGTTTGATTATTTCGCATAGCAAAAAAGTTATGGGGTTTTGAAAATTTGTCTTCCTCAATTAATTTATTAATTTTTTTATTTTTGTTTGTGCCGGGTTGTGCCCGATTTGTGCTCATAGAGTTTGATTATTTCGCATAGCAAAAAAGTTATGGGGTTTTGAAAATTTCTCTTCCTTAATTAATTTATTTTTCTTTTTAATTTTGTTTGTGTTGGGTTGTGCCCGATTTGTGCTCCAGTGTGCCGTTCGTAGAGTTTGATTATTTTGCATAGCTAAAAAGTTATGGGATTTTGACAATTTGTCTTCCTGAATTAATTTATTTATTTTTTTTTTTTTGCGCCGGGTTGTGCCCGATTTGTGGTCTTATGTGCCGATCATAGAGTTTGATTATTTTGCATAGCAAAGAAGTTATGGGGTTTTGAAAATTTATCTTCCTTAATTGGACTTCCGGTATAACGGCAAGGTGAAAGGACGTGTAGAAGTGAGCGTGAGAGAAAGTTAAGGAGAATAAGGTGAAGGAAGAAGTTAAGGGTGGAAAGTAAGGGTGAGAAGAAAGGTGGTGAGGTGGCGTAGTAGGAGTGGTAAAGGCAGAGGAAAGGAAGGTGTAAGAAAAAGAGGAAGGGAAACGGAAGGAGAACAGAAATTTTGGAGGTTAGAAGAAAGGGAGGGAAAGAGAGCAAGCAAGCAGGATAAGCGGAAAGAAGAGACACCTACAGGGGAAATAGGAAGCCACAGCAGGAGGACAGAGGAGGCTGATAAAGTAGAGCAAAATGGAAGGGCTCGAGAAGAAGAGAGGAGAGGAGGGGGAAGGAAGAGGAATGGAAAAGGAGAAGGCAGAAGAGAAAAAGATGAGGGGAAGGCCAAAAAAGGTAGATAGCTGGATGAGAGAAAGAAGCGGGAGCTTAGGAAAGATAGAGGATTTCATGGAAGGAGGGAGAAAAAGGGACAGAGAAGAGGAAGAGGAAGAAAAGGGGAAAGAAGCAGAGAGAGCGGAGATAATATTCAGAAAGAGTAGGATAATAGAAAGGTCGCCAATAAAGGAAGGAAGTAGCGGAAAGGGAGAGGTGGAGAAGATGATAGAGGCAATGAAAAGAGAAATAAAGGAACTGATAGTAGAGGTAGGAAAGGAGAGCAGTAAGACGCTCAGGGAAGAGATAGGGAAAATCAGGAGAGAAATGGAAGAAAGAGAAGAAAGATGGAGAAAAGAAAAGGAGGAATGGAAAGAGAGGCTAGATAAAATGGAAAAGAAGGCAGAGAAGATAGAGAAAATAGAAGAGCTAGAAGTAAGAGTGACGGAGGTGGAAAAGAGAATAGAAAACGTAAAAGGAGAGAGAGAGCAAGGAGCGGGAGAAGGAAAGATACAGGAAATAAAGGAGATGATGGAAAGGATGGAATGGAAAGAAGAATTACAAGATAGAGAGAATAGGAGAAAAAATATAATCATCAGGAATTGGGAAGGGAAACAAAAAATGACGGAAAAGGAAATGGAAGAATGGCTAGAAAAGAAAGTAAAAGAAAAAGTGAAGGTGGAAAAGGTGAGGGGGATAAGAAAAGATATGATGTGGGTAAGATTAGGAGGTATAGAGGATAAAAGAAAGGTAATGATAGGGAAAAGAAACATAAGAGAAGGAAAGGAAGGAATATTGGATGACCTAAAGGATGAGATGGAAGATAAAACAAATAGCATGGGAACATAGGAAGGAAGGGAAAAAAGTAGAAGTGAAATACGGGAGGATATGCATAGAAGGAAGATGGTGGAAGTGGGATGAAAAAGAGGAGAAGTTAAAAAACTAGAGAGGGAAGGAAAAGAGAGGAGGACGGAAAGGGAAAACGAGAACAAGATAAGCAAAGAGGGAGAGGTGGAGGAAAGGGAAAGAAAGAGAGGAAGAGGGAAGCCAAAGAGTAAGAGGAGAAAGGGAGAGGGGTACAAAATAGGTTTCTGGAATGTGGCAGGGATAAAAGGTAAAGGAGAAGGTTTCTGGGAAGACATCAAGGAATGGGACGTAATAGTGATGATGGAGACGTGGATGGAAGAAAAGAAAAAGGAGGAAATAGAGAGGAAGCTACCAAAGGGGTATGTTTGGATCAGGCAAGGAGCGAAAAAAATAAATAAGAAAGGAAGAGCAATAGGAGGGATGTTGATGGGCTCAAGAAAGGAAATAGCAACAGGAGAATGGAATAAAGCAGATGAAGAGGAAGAGGGAATAATAAAAGGGATGATAAGGATGGGAAAGGAAGTATGGAAAGTAATAGGAGTCTACATAAACAAGGATATAGAAAAAACATGGAACACCTAAGAGAGTGGATGGAGGAAAAGGAGGGAGAGAGAAGTAAGAGTATAATAGGAGGGGACTTCAACGCAAGGATGGGGGAAGAAGAAGAGGAAGAGGGGAGAGAGTGGGAAACAGGAGAAGGGAAAGGGAGAAGGTCAAAGGATAAGAAAATGAACGAGCAAGGAAAGAAGCTAAGAAATAGAATAGGAGAGCTAGGATGGGAGGTGTTAAATGGAAGAATAAAGGGAGATGAACAAGGAGAATTTACATATACAGGAGGAAGAGGAAATACGGTAATCGATTATGTGATGGTGGGGGGAGAGACGCTGGAAGATATAGAAGAAATGGTAGTGGGCGAGCAAGTAGAGTCGGACCACCACCCACTGGTAGTGAGCATAAAAGGAGAAAGGAGAGAAGAAACGGAGAAAAAAGAAAAGAAGGTAAAAGGAGGGAGAAGACAGGAATGGAATAGAGAAAGGATAGAGAAACATAAAGAAAGAACAATGGAAGAAGTGGAAGGGGAAAAAGTAGAGGACATATGGAGGGAATTAAAGAAGAGGGTAGAGGAAGGAATGAAGGAAGAGGAAGAAGGAGGAAACGAAAAGAAGGTTAGGAGGAAAAAGGGATGGTGGGACCAAGATTGCAAAGAAATGAGAGCAGAGGTGAAAAAGGGATTAAGGGAATGGAGAAGAGGGCAAGGAAAGGAGGAAGAGTACAGAAGGAGAAAAAAAGAGTACAAAGAGATGTGTGAAAGAAAGAAGGAGGAGGAACGAGAAAATTTTATGAGAGAGGTAGGGAAAGCAAGGACAGACAGAGAGGTATGGGAGATTTTGAAAAAAGGAAAAAAGAGAAAAGGTGGTATTTGTAAAGAGATAAAGATAGAGGAATGGAGCGAATATTTCAAGGAAACTCTAGGAGGAATGGAAGAGAGGATAATAACAGGAGGAAAAAGAATAAAAGGAAAAAAATGGGAAGGAGAAAAGGAACTAGAAAGGAGCGAATTCGAAGAAGCAGTGAAGAAGCTGAAAACAGGAAAGGCAACAGGGGTAGATGGAATACAAGGTGAAAGTTGGAAATATGCAGGGGAGGGGGTAAAAGAAGGAATGTGGAAAATATGTAAGAAGATATGGGATGGGGAAGGCTGGCCAGAAGAATGGAAGGAGGGAATAATAGTGCCAATAAAGAAAAAAGGAGAGGGAAAAGACGTGAAGGACTACAGAGGTGTAACAGTAATGTCGGCAATGTATAAGATATATGCAGCGATACTGGCGGAAAGATTGCAAAAGGAAATAGAGCAAAAAGGGATACTACCGGAAGGGCAGACGGGGTTCAGGAAGGGAAGGGGAACGATAGACAACATATATGTATTAAATTGTGTGGTGGGAAGGAGGATAGAAAAGGAGAAGGGGAAAGTTATAGCTTTGTAGATTTTAAGGCAGCATTCGATAGCGTGAATAGGACGGTGTTATGGAAGGAGATGGGGGAAAAAGGCATAAATGGGGGGTTAATAGAAAGAATAAGGGAAATATATGGAGAAACGGTAAATAGAGTAAGGGTGGGAGAAAGCCTTGGTGAAAAATTCTGGACTGGGAGAGGTGTGAGACAAGGGTGCCCGTTAAGCCCAATGCTGTTCAATTGCCTGATAGCTGATATAGAGGAAAAGATAGCGAAGGCAGGAGGAGGGGTAAGAATAGAAGGGGTGGGAAAAATACATACTTTAGCTTATGCAGACGACATAGTCCTAATTGCAGAGGAAGAGGATAGCATGAAGGCTATGTTAAGGGTCCTAAAAGAATACGTAAAGGAGAAAGGTCTGGAAGTGAACATAGGGAAGACGAAGGTAATGAGATTTAGGAGGGGAGGAGGAAAGGACAGAAAGATAGAATGGAGATGGGGTAGGGAAAAAATAGAAGAAGTAAAAGAATTTAGATACTTAGGATATGTGCTGCAAAGAAATGGGAGGCAAGAAGGGCATATAGAGGACAGAGTGAAAAAGACGGGAAGAGTGATGCGACAGGTATGGGGACTAGGCAAAAGGATGTTCGGAAAAGATTGGAAGAGAAGGGTGTGGCTGTTCGACACGCTAATTTGGACAGTCATGAGTTACGGGGTGGAAATATGGGGATGGAGGGAACGTAAAAAAATGGAAACAATGGAGGAAAGGTACTTGAGGTGGACAATGGGAGTTGACTGGGTAACACCGGGATACATGATAAGAGAAGAGTTAAAAAGGGATAATCTAAAAATTAGAGCAGGAAGAAGGGCATGGGGATACGAAGAAAGGTTGAGAAGAGGAGAAGGTAGCGAATGGGCTAGGAAGTGTTGGGAGTTGGTGGTGAGGAGGAGTAGAAAAGGAGCAGGGAAGAGCAAAGGATGGGAAGAAGAAAGGGAAGCGTTCATAAAAGAATCGGGGCTGGAGGTAGGAGAAATAGAGGAAAAGAGGGAAAAAGGAGAAATAGATTATGGAGAAATAGAAAGGAGGGAAAAAGGGAAGCAGAGAAGGGAAAGAAGAGAAAGAATAAGAGAGTCGAGATACAATAAATGGTATAAAGAGGTAACAACAGAGGGGATACCGAGTTATCTAGAGAGAGGGTGGAAGGAAGAAAAATGGAGAAGGATAATTAGGTTTAGGCTGGGGAATGAAATGGGGGAAGGGAGGTACTGGGAAAAGGAAGAAAAGAGGAAATGTAGGATATGAGGTTGGGAGGAAGAGGGGTGGGAGCACGTGCTAGAGGGATGTGGAAGAGGAATGGAAAAGGGGGAAAAGAGGGAAGAGGAGGGTATAGGGGAGAAAATCAAAAGGATTCTGGACGGGGAAGGCAAGGGGGAGGGATGGATGAAGGAATGGATAAGAAGAAGGGAAGGGGCGAGGGAAGGAGGGTGAGAGAGGAAGGAAGGAGGAGAGGAGCGATAAAATCAAGAGAATAGAATTAATAACAAGTAGATTAAGAAGCGAATAAGATAAGGAATTGTAAAGGGAGCGGGAGTCCCTAGTGTACCCCGCAAGGGCACTATAATAAATACAGATACAGATACAGATACAGATCTTCCTTAATTAATTGATTTTTTTTGTGCTGGATTGTGCCCGATTTGTGCCGTCATGTGCCGTTCCTAGAATTTGATTATTATGAATAAAAAAAAGTTATGGGGTTCTGAAACTTTATCTTCCTTAATTAATTAATTTATTTCTTTTATTTTGCTTGTGCTGAGTTGTGCTCAACTCGTGCTCTTATGTGCCGTTCGTAGAATTTGATTATTTTGTATAATAAATAAATTAAGGAAGACAAATTTTCAAAACCCCATAACTTTTTTGCTATGCGAAATAATCAAACCTTACGAACGGCACACAGGAGCACAAATCGGGCACAACCCGGCACAAAAAAATAAAAAAAAAATAAATTAATTAAGGAAGATAAATTTTCAAAACCCCACAACTTTTTTGCTATGCAAAATAATCAAACTCTACGAACGGCACATAAGAGCACAAATCGGGCACAACCCAGCACAAAAAAAATGAAAAAAATTAATAAATTAATTGAGGAAGACAAATTGTCAAAACCCCATAACTTTTTTGCTATGCGAAATAATCAAACTCTACGAACGGCACACAGGAGCACAAAACGGGCACAACCCGGCATAAAAAAATTTAAAAAAAATTAATTAATTAAGGAAGATAAATTTTCAAAACCCCATAACTTTTTTGCTATGCGAAATAATCAATCTCTCCGAATGGCACATAAGAGCACAAATCGGGCACAACCCAGCACAAAAAAATTAAAAAAAAATTAATTAATTAAGGAATATAAATTTTCAAAACCCCATAACTTTTTTGCTATTGTCACGTCCTCCAGGGAGCCGCTCGGGTTCTGGCGGGTTATTGCCTCTTTTTGGTCAACGTGTTATCACACGATTTACCTGGGATGAGGCGCGAATAGCCCGAGGTGCAGAGGTTAAATTAAATAGGGAGGCGTAGACGAAACGAGGAACGAGCGTGCAAAGAACAATCACGATTTATAAAGTATTTCTAAAAGCATTTATTAAAATATCGCGTACAAGTTCAAGATAATTACAACCAATCAATCAATCAATACAATTAATCGTCGCCATCAGAGAGGGTGATGATTTCAATATCTGATTCCGGTGTTAGAGGACGTGGAGTTGGTAGGTCTTGGAGCTGCTCCACGCTAGTCCAAGATCTGCCATGTAGGAGGAAATTGGGAATGGTTGGGAATCAGGAATCTCTTCAATTTGAACGGTGGATGGTGGCGGAATCATGGAGAAATAATGAGTATGGATGGGGCCGTAAAAGGATTGTAGTGTTACGTCTCGACTTTGTCAATCGAGTTTTTAAAAACTATTTTCCCTGTTTTTAGGCACTCTGCACTCACCGAGTATACCCGGGGACCAGGAATCTTATTTAGAACTGTAAAAAGTAGTAGAAGGAGATGTCACTTACCTTTAACGTTGTCAGGACGGTTGGATGAGCGGCAAAGAGGGCGTTAATTTAACGGAGTCTCTGGACGAGCTGGCGAAGCGCTGCCGAACAGTTCAATGCAGACCCTTTGCTGATGCGTGAGAGCTTGTCCTGTATAGACTTCGTAGCGAGGATCTTCTATAGGGACGTCTTGGCGGACGGCACGAAATTCTTCTGTAGTAGGCAGTTCGTTCGGAAGTAGGCGGTATGGGCGACGAGGAAAGTCGTCGGATGAGCGCGGAGGGTACGCGGCGGAAACTCTGTGGATTTTCTGGTGAACTTCCCGGCGTATACGGAACTTTCTTCCGGCGCGACGGGTTTTAGGCATGAATATTGGGTAGGAGATTGAGGAAGAATTATCAGTGCGGGACGTCCGCAGTACTCGATAATTCGGAGAGGATAAAATAAGAATCAGTAGTGCGGGGCAGCCGCAGAACTCAGCGATTCAGGTAAGAGATGAAGGACCAATATATTCCGCTAGGCCGAAGTATACTGCGTGAAGCGATTCAGTGCGGGGCAGCCGCAGAACTCGAATCGTATAAGGTAGCGGAACGTAGAGGGTCGAGTTTAAGACACTGGCTCTGAGTTCAAGGTAAGAAATATATTATAAGACTCAGTGAATACAGTGAATACAGTGACGGCGTACCGATGTGGTACAGAGTAAGAACAAAAAGATACTGCTCAAGGGACGCGTAGGTCCGCCTTATATAGGGGTGTTAGACAAAGGTTTTAGGTGGGGAGCATAGGTTCCTTCTTGGAACTTTTGGAATTTGACCCTCGTGGGTGCATGCGTAATGTTTACAAAAACGCAGTCCTACTCGGGACAGCTTATCTTTATGACCCTTTGAGAGTTGACGGGTGATTCAAGGCCCCCACTCTAGTTCGAGATGGTTTGACCTTTGCACTGGTGACGCGGGATAGAGATGACTCTCAATAGATGGCGGTACTTATACTATTGTCGGTAAGTCGGTAAGTTAGTAACTTATCGACTGTAGGTAACTTATCATTGACAACTTATTATTGGTAACTTATCGACTGTAGTTAATTTATCGACAGTTGGTGACTTATCGTCTGTCGGTAAGTGTGTGACTGTAGGTACTTTATCATTAGTCGGTAATGACTGTCGGTAACTTATTATGTAACGGTTATATAACGACGGTCGGTAACAGGTTATGTTGTTAACAATAATTGGAAAATGGTAATGTATCGACGCAGTGGAAAAAGTAGTAAACGCAGCGAATATATATATAAAATTAGGAATATATATGTAATGGGAGAATATATAATGAATATATGGATTCGAAGTATGAGTACGCAGTGAATGTACATATGTGTTAGATAGAGTCCGTTTTAAATGTAATATGTAAGATACGCGAATATTATAGAGAGAGGCAGTAATAATAGTAATACAGGTATTGAGGAAAAAGACGGGCGTGTAACGGACGTCACAACCGCGAGATTGCAGCCCACTTCTTCCCGCGTCCTACCACATTCATGGGGCGTGGTACAAGATGGTTCCTCAGCCAATCGAGACGATGCCTCCAGCCACGGTCCAGCCACTCACGAAGCCAAAATGGAAGTACGTGAGCCCATCCTCCCTGGCGACCAGCGGTATCTACACCAGCGAGGACATGGAAAGACTTCGGGACCACATTATGTTCTCGATGGAGAAGCCCTCCATGCTAAACACCATCGCTCGCGGCGCCATGGGGAAGGAAATTCCCAAAGGCTCTGTCTCGATGTGTGGCCTTTTCGACGACAAACTTTCGACCGCATCGCCGAGAACGCCGGAAGCAGAGTGTGGAGAAGTTTTATCACATTCGGCTCCGTCAGCGCAGGTGTCCTCGGCATCTTCATCATCCTTCGCATGGTCAAGGGCCTCGTAGACGTCATCATCCACGGGTACGCCCTTCACTCAATCTACGGTTAGAGCCTACATCTTCTCGGAGCAGTCTGGAGCTCCGTGACGCATCTCCTCCTACATCTCGACCGACCGTCCCCCATAGCACCACCAACGGTCGACGTCGAGAACCAGCCAGAACCGACAGCCTCAGCACCCGTCGCAGACGACACGGACGACACTCGGGCTCCTCCACCGTCGCCAACAGACTCTTCCGTAAAATATTCTACTCTTAGACAAACTCTCCGAGAGTATTTGTAAATGTTCGTAAAGCGCAACATTTCCTCCTAAGGGGGGAGGTGTTACGTCCGGGTTCACCGCCCGTATATTTTTAACTTTCCTTTTAGCTATTCCTAGATTTAAAGTCAGTGAGCGAGAGGTAACCCATTCATTTTACTCAACTTATGAATTAATACTTACCTGTTTTTCCATTCATACTTACCTTTTTACCTAAGGGCAATAAATTACCGACAGTCGATGGGTTACCTCCAGCGACCATAGGACCCTCGGTCAATAACCGACCGTTGGTAATAAACGCAGTTACGTCATACATGCCTTAGTCATCCAGAGAGGTCCTTTCGAACGGTTCTTTGTTTCACGATTCACATTCCAAAATCCACTGACCCCCAAGTGACTAAGAGCATGATGCCATAGGATGATGTAGGTGCAGATAACCAAAGATGTAAACACCCTTTGTCTCTCGAGGGTATATATCTGCCCGCAGAACAGAGCAGTCGTCAGTAGACGGGAGATCAGTAAGACAGTTACAGTAAGTCAGTAAGTCATTACAGTAAGTCAGTCAGAAACGTTCTCTAAGTTACGCCGCTAATGCTTTGCGTTAACTTACCACTCTGCAGTTACGCCGCCAATTCTTGCGTTAACTCAGATCCGCTCTCCGTATCCATCCCGTAGTTCGCGTCGCTAATACTTTGTGCAATTCGGGTCGTATTCGTCGTAATCGTAACAATCGCATTGACTGTAACAGTGTAAATTCGTATTAAGTTTAGTGAATAAAGTTAATTGTGAAAAGAGTTAAACAGTGAACTAGTTGTACCAGTTCTTTACGTACCTGTTCATCCTCCGAACGCCTCCACCGTTCGACGCCCAGGTATATTACTCGACCGTAATAAAACACGGTATTGTTTCTCCGCTCGCAAACCCGACTTCTTCAGTGCCCACCAGTGGCACGTCGAATTTCCTATCACACCAGCTTTCGGTGCCCACCAGGGCACGCTGAGAAATCCTTTGCGAACTTCTCAGTGCCCACCAGCGGCACGTTAAGTTTCCTCGCGTCACGCACTCGTTTCCCTTTTACCCGATTCTCCGCGAGACTCGAGAGACAAGACCGTCGTAAAACCTATTGACCGCGAAGGCTCAGGTAAAAATCCTGACCTTTTTTCATGGGTAAGAACGGCAGGCAGACGAGGCGAGCCGGACGAAAACATCAATTGCATAAACTATTCGCGCAGTTCCAAAATACGATCGCAAGTATCAGTCCGATCATTTCGCGATCAACGAGCAGCACAACTCCGTCATAGAGCAGGAATTCCTCCCGTGGAAGCTCCACCGAATCGCTACAATCCCTGCGCTCCCTCTGTACGACATACCGATCGACGACCCACGGAGATCGCCGCTACTACGCAAGAGGGCAGAGTTATTGCATCGCCTTTACGACGCACCGACTCCACCACCGGAAAGCGACGAGTACATCCCGGTCATCACCCTCGACTAAAGCGCCTCCCCGCGGCCGATCCACGAACGAAGATTACGCAATCCACCGTCGTAACCACAGCAATCAGTGTCTCTGTACCGACAACTTCTAAGCCTCTACTAATTCCTGTGAGATAGTCGTTCGTTGTCACGAGGACCTTTAGCCTATTGAAACTTCTCACGCTTGCCCATACCGTTGACCACGCATAGTGGGAGGTAGAATTAGCGCACGATAATCGTCAGTCCCACTAACCCGGGACGTGACATAATTTTGGTGACAGCGGTGGGTTTTGAAGACTTCAAAATGGCAACGGGAACTCGAACACGTACGGCCAATCAAACACGGCTCACCGAAGAGGAGCTGGAGCAATTTCAATAAGCCTTGAAAGACAAGGAACGGCGAATCAAGGAAAGGACAGAAACCCTTCGGACTCGTGAAATCGAGGTGTCTCAGCTCCAAGACACGTTTAAAACGCGCAAAGAAACTCTGGAAGCCAGCCAACACTTCCAGGAGAAGAACAAAAGGCTGCAACAAGATCTGGAAACGCTCAGGCGAGAGCTCGAACGCACGAAAAGTTCACCGAGCAGTACGCCATCGCCAGCGCGCACCTCCCACATCGAAGACCCACCAGCAGTGGATTTATACACCCGCACGACCTTCCAAGAGACAATAAATTCAGTGCCGACGTTCGACGGATATAACGTGTCAGTGCTGGAGTTCCTTCGCGCGTGCAAAAGGATTAAACAACTCCTTCCACCGAGCAACGAAGCTTCGTTAGTGCGATTATTAGTCAGTCGCCTAAGGGGGGAGGCGTAGACGGCTATCGAAGTGTGATGTCTGTTACACGCCCGTCTTTTTCATCAATACCAGTATTACTATCATTACCGCCTCTCTCTATAATATTCGCGTACCTTACATATTACAGTTAAAACGGACTCTATCTAACACATATGTATATTCACTGCGCACTCATACTTCGAATCCATATATTCATTATATATTCTCCCGTTACATATATATTCCTAATTGTATATATATATCGCAGCGTTTACTACTTTTACGTTTACTGCGTCGATACATTACGATTTTCCAATTATTGTTACCAACATAACCTGTTACCAACAGTCGTTATATAACCGTTACATAATAAGTTACCGACAGTCATTACCGACTAATGATAAAGTACCTACAGTCACACACTTACCGACAGTCGTTACGTAATAAGTTACCGACAGTCATTACCGACTAATGATAAAGTACCTACAGTCACACACTTACCGACAGACGATAAGTCACCAACTGTCGATAAATTAACTACAGTCGATAAGTTACCAATAATAAGTTGTCAATGATAAGTTACCTACAGTCGATAAGTTACCAACTTACCGACTTACCGACAATAGTATAAGTACCGCCATCTATTGAGAGTCATCTCTATCCCGCGTCACCAGTGCAAAGGTCATCTCGAACTAGAGTGGGGGCCTTGAATCGCCCGTCAACTCTCAAAGGGTCATAAAGATAAGCTGTCCCGACTAGGACTGCGTTTTTGTAAACATTACGCATGCACCCACGAGGGTCAAATTCCAAAAGTTCCAAGAAGGAACCTATGCTCCCCACCTAAAACCTTTGTCTAACACCCCTATATAAGGCGGACCTACGCGTCCCTTGAGCAGTATCTTGTTGTTCTTACTCTGTACCACATCGGTACGCCGTCACTGTATTCACTGTATTCACTGAGTCTTATAATATATTTCTTACCTTGAACTCAGAGCCAGTGTCTTAAACTCGACCCTCTACGTTCCGCTACCTTATACGATTCGAGTTCTGCGGCTGCCCCGCACTGAATCGCTTCACGCAGTATACTTCGGCCTAGCTGAATATATTGGTCCTTCATCTCTTACCTGAATCGCTGAGTTCTGCGGCTGCCCCGCACTAGTGATTCTTATTTTATCCTCTCCGAATTATCGAGTACTGCGGATGTCCCGCACTGATAATTCTTCCTCAATCTCCTACCCAATATTCATGCCTAAAACCCGTCGCGCCGGAAGAAAGTTCCGTATACGCCGGGAAGTTCACCAGAAAATCCACAGAGTTTCCGCCGCGTACCCTCCGCGCTCATCCGACGACTTTCCTCGTCGCCCATACCGCCTACTTCCGAACGAACTGCCTACTACAGAAGAATTTCCTGCCGTCCGCCAAGACGTCCCTATAGAAGATCCTCGCTACGAAGTCTATACAGGACAAGCTCTCACGCATCAGCAAAGGGTCTGCATTGAACTGTTCGGCAGCGCTTCGCCAGCTCGTCCAGAGACTCCGTTAAATTAACGCCCTCTCTGCCGCTCATCCAACCGTCCTCACAACATTAAAGGTAAGTGACATCTCCTTCTACTACTTTTTACAGTTCTAAATAAGATTCCTGGTCCCCGGGTATACTCGGTGAATGCAGAGAGCCTAAAAACAGGGAAAATAGTTTTTAAAACTCGATTGACAAAGTCGGGACGTAACACACAGTATACGATCGCCAGAAGTTCCTTCTCGATGGTGGAGTAGTTGCCTTCTGGTTTATTGAGGAGGCGTGACGTATAAGTGATTGGAAGGTCTTCCCCGATTGTTCCTTGACTGAGTACTCCCCCGATGACGTATCCGGAAGCATCGGTGGTGAGTAGAAATGGGCGTTCGAAGTCGGGGTGCTGCAGGATTGTTTCCTCGCAGAGTTTGTCCCGATGTGAGACGAAGGCCTTTTCTTGTTGCTCCTCCCACTTAAATGTCGTCTCTTTCTTTAGGAGGTTCGTGAGCGGTTTCGCGATGCGTGAGAATTCCGGAATAAAGCGGCGGTAGTAACCGGCGAGTCCAAGAAACTGCTTAATATTCTTAGCGTTTAATGGCCTAGGGAATTCTTTAACCGCTGAGATCTTCTTCGGATCGGGTTTGACTCCGTCTTCACTGATTACGTGACCTAAGTACGCAACCTCTTTACGGAGAAACTCGCACTTGTCCGGTTGAAGTTTGAGGTTGGCTTGTCGCAGTCGTTCCGCGAGTTTTTGAAATTTAAGGTCGTGTTCTCGCATCGAGCTCGCGTAAATAACTATGTCGTCGAGGTAGACGAACAGTTCGTTACCTTGCAACCCGCTGAGGACCGAATCCATTAATCTCTGGAACGTAGCAGCTGCGTTCTTGAGTCCGAACGGCATTCGAGTGAATTCGTAGTGGCCGTATGGAGTGCTGAACGCTGTCTTGGGGCCGTCTTCGGATTTCATTTTAATTTGGTGAAATCCGGACGCCAGATCAAAGACACTGAAATATTTGGCGCTTCCGAGCTGATCCAAGATTTCAGTGATGTTCGGAAGGGGGTAGGCATCGCTGGTGGTCTTTTCGTTGAGCGACCGATAGTCGATGACCATCCTCCAGCGTTTATTGCCTTTCGAGTCCGCCTTCTTCGGCACAATCCACAAGGGACTATTGTAGGGAGACGTGGACGGTTTTGTGACCTTGTTTGCCAAGAGTTCACCGACTTGTTTATTGATCTCCTCCTTGTGAATTGGCGGGAATCTGTATTGACGCGTATTAACTGGCTCTGCGTCGGTGGTGGTGATTTCATGTTGCATCACCGTGGTAGATCCAAGGGTATCGCCGGGGACATGAAAGAGGTCCTGATTATCCTTCAGGATTTTGACGACAGCATTCCGCTCTTCTGTATTCAGGTGCTCTAGGCGGAGAAGAGACAGAATCTGTGTGTAGCGGTCCGTCGCGGCGTGTTCGGAAGATTTCGCGGATGCGGCTCGTTGATTCGTAGTTTACTTATTGAGGAGGCAGCGCCCATGCCGTTGTGGGCGTGCCTGTGTCTCGAATTCGACCAATCGCACGATCGGAGTGTCTATTGTGACCTTTTCCTTGGTAGTATTGATTATCTGGAGGAGGGCTGTTCCATCGTCGTTCCTTCTCGTGACCGCTCCTCCATAGAATACGCCATCCCTGACGTACGTTCGCTTGACGAATCCTTCCGGACTAGTATCTTCCGTGATGATCTTAAGGGTTGGGACGCTTCGAGCCGGGATTTTGCAAGTGAGTGGGTATTTGAACGGATAGATTGTCCCTTTCCATCGCAGGCACGAGTTTTCGTAATCGAGGTTTGATGTTCGACCGAAGAACTCGCTTCCTAAGAGGCCCGCTTGGTTGATGGGGAAATTGTCCCTCACTACGTGGAAATTGATCGGTGTACCGCCAATCGGGATTCTTACGGTACCGATGGTTGACTGAAGGTCAGGAGAGATGCCCTTAAGATGTATAATGTCGGATTCGTTGCATAGCACGTCGTCTTGGATGTGTCCGATTTTTGTTAAATTAGGCTCCGAACCCGAATCGGCGATGAATTCCGATATTCCGTTGAGGTCGGGTCATCCGATGGCGACGATAGGTACTCGAGGCGGCCGCGGTGCAGTTAATGCACGGACCTTGAAGACGTTTCTTTGACGAGGTGGACCAGACGGGGCTGGGATGCCGCTGGCTCTCGAATCGTGTCCGGGCGGTTCGAGGCCGTCGCTCCGTTTCCTTGCTCTCGTCGAGAATTGTAATACTGCCGCTTTCGGCACTCGTCGATGGTGTGTCCGAGGTTTTTGCAGTACTGACATCTCAGCAAGGTCTGTCCTCGTGTCCTGTCGTCTTGCGGTCCTCTTCGTTCGTCGCGGGTATAGTCGCGGTTGCGCTCGTTACTCCGATTTCCTTGATTCGAAGGAGCGAGTGGGCGATTTGGTTCGCGCCGTTCGTTACGCGTGTTTGCACTCACGAGATCGTGTCGTGGTGCGCTTCGCGGGATATCGCGGTTATGCGGCACTTCGCGCGTCAACAAACGGTCGTGTCCCATTTGTTGACACCTTTCGCAACGCGGTGTATGTCGCGGGGGCTTTTGCTCGGCCCGTACAGGGTGTGCGAATAATTCGCGACGCGTGTCGATTTCGTGGTGTTTACGACCACTGTTTTCGCGCACTTTGTTGAGTTCTTGGCGCTTAAATATCACTCGCGCTTGTGCACATGCATCTGTTAGTGGTAAACAGTCTTGCATGTGTGGGTGCAATCTGATCGATGCAGGTAGGCCGTCTAAGAAGCAATTAAATGCATAGTCATCGATTTCGCGCTCCTGCACGAGGGTTATGTCGGCAAATCGGTGACGCTCCGCGTCCGAGATAGCGGATTTCAAATCTCTAACGCGTCCGATATAGCTGAGAATCGTCTCGTTATGCCGCATGTAAATATTAGCTAACTCACCCCTGTATTGGTGCGCTGTCTTTCGGGAGGAGAAAGTGTCGCGTAGGATATCACAGAGATGTCGCACAGTCACACAGTGTTCGTCTTCGATAGCCGTGTACGCCTCCCCCCTTAGGCGACTGACTAATAATCACAAAAAAAGAAAAAAAAACTAATAATGCTTTAAGTAATGCTTTCATATACTTCACTTACCTCATTCACCTATCTTCACTCGAACAAAACCTTAGCAGCTCCCTGAAATATCATAACAGCCTTTACCTCCGGCAAACCCACGACAAATGACATGCTTAAGAATGCCACACCACCCCCCCCCCCCCTCATAGGAAACCCTATTCCAATTCCCTATGAGGTAACCTCTAAATCCAACCCAGCTTACTCTACCAACTCCATCACTTCATTGGTTGACCTCTTTTCCCACCCATAGCTTCTGCTATATCATTGGACGGCCCCTATTCCTTCGCAATTATCGTATCGACTTCCGAGAATCCTGTGTTATTTCATAGCGTTAGTCGTTGATTGCATCATCTCTGCACACGGCACTAAAACCGTTTCACGAGAATTCGGTCCCACATGTCCTTATTTGGTAAACTTGCCAGAAAACTAACTAGTCTTACTCATCGACACACACATAGCACACATTTACACAAACTTTAATATATAAGGAGACCGGAGACATAGGCAAGTCAGTCAAAAAATCTCATCTGCAGTGCGGCTTAGTACGTTTTCACAGTTCGGTTAAGAGTTGTCGTGCTACTCGAAAATACTAATTCAACTTCCAACCGCAGAACACTGTCACGAGATAAAGAAATCAACCACGAATCCAATACAACTATTTTTCTTATCTGAATACTTGTAATATCTGAACACATCGTGTATATTGTGTCAAATAAATATAAGTTAAGAAAAGGTGTGACAAATCACTTCAGCCACAACTATAGATCTCTAGGTACTTTAGTACCGAACCCGCAGCGAGCCGATCCCAAATACAACGTGTCGCGCCCTAGTTATTCCATAGCTGGGTCGTAACATCTATTTGTTTATATAAATTAGCTTCTTCAACTCTTTTATCCTGTGATGGATTTTTATTTATTAATGTTGAAGATTGCAGCTCTTTATCGTAAAAATCCAAAAATTCTTGGCTAGTGGCTCTACGAATTTTTTCCATCTTCGATTTATTTAAGAGAAATTAAAAAAAATAAATATTTCACTATGCAAATTTTATTATAACTGTTATTATCAATATCACCTGGTTTTAGGCACTAATTTTATTGGAATCCCACCGCTCTGTCACCATTTTTTATTATGTCACGTCCGGGGTGAGAAGAATGGCAGCGCGTAAGCAGTGAGCGGATACCCGGAGTGACTAATAAATTTAGGTTTTTTTTTGTAGGGCAAAATATGTGTCTGGGTATATATATATTATGTAAGCGATTAATAATTTACTATCAATTAAATAGGAATAACTAGTACTTATTTTAATTAAGATGAGGTAAGATAATTTACGTATATGCTAAATTTAGTCGGTAAGTACAAGATGTATACTATAGTATGTAAAATATGCGAGTGCAATTAAGATATGTAAAATATGAGTCGGGAACGAACTCTCTTTTAGTATTGGCGGTCGTTGTCGGCGTACGGCGGTGTACGTCAGTCGGTGCATCGATATTACATTTATTATTACGGCGCCACGTTAAGTTAAAGCCAGGTTCGATGTTAGACAGGTGAAGCTTTTGCATATGTACAATATTTTAACTTAACTATACTACTTATAAATTAAATTGTGATAGTACTAACCTAGAATACAATAATATATAGTCTTATCTTGACATACTATTTTACATGGAGGTGATTTATGAGCGGTTATGTTTGTAGGTTATGAACAACTGATTGTTTGACAGCTGGATTGCCAGTAACTAGAGGTTAAAATTATTAATAGAGTTTGATTACTTTACTTAATTATGGTCCAAAATATGTTTACTTATTTTCTAGGTGACGTTATAGAGCTATCCAACTAGAGCAGATTCCATGAGTGAGTAGAATAATAGTGTGTAAATAAATTCAATTGTAATTAAGTACATAGGTACTGACTGCATTTCATTCAATATATATTAACATTTATTCTTTTATAGGAATCATGGATGATCGTACTCTAGGTGAAGAGATGGCAAAGGCGCAGTATTACTGGTTCGCAGAATACTATCGTGAGGTGCTTCCTTCAATGGACCTATACGTATCCGTAATTGAATTAAATAGAAATTGCACCGTGATGTACCCTGGTTTGTATTTAGTATTATGCAATATAGTGAATTTAATAGCAATTTGTGTCTTTCAGTTAATGTCTGCATCCTGTAATAGTAATTTAAATTGAAAGAAAAATGTAAGGGGGTAAACAGCTGTCAGGACGTTACAGGCCCCATTATTTCTAATTATTTCTCCTTTATTCCTCCCCATCCCCCGTTCAAATCGAAGAGATTCCTGATTCCCAACCATTCCCAATTCCCTCCTACATGGCAGATCTTGGACTTACCTTGGAGCAGCTCCAAGACCTACCAACTCCGCGTCCTCTAACACCGGAATCAGACATTGAAATCATCACCCTCTCTGACAACGACGATTAGTTGATTGATTGATTGTATTGATCGAGACACAATGATTGATTGTAATTATCTTGAACTTGTACGCGATATTTTAATAAATCCTTTTGGAAATACTTTATAAATAGTGATTGTTCTTTGCACGCTCGTTCCTCGTTTCGTCTACGCCTCCCTATTTAATTTAACCTCTGCACTTCGGGTTATGCGCGCCTCATCTCAGGTATATCGTGTAATAACCCGTTGAACAAAAAGAGGCAATAACCCTCCAGAACCCGAGTGGCTCCCTGGAGGACGTGACACATGTTATACAGGATAACCTTCCCGTACGTTATGAAAGAATCCTTGGCGATGAATTCTTTGAAGTTACGCAAGCGAACATGATTTACGAGAAACGCCACGTGTACTGGGGAAATATATATGTCCCCTTTGACGAGAGAGAATCTGTCGACATTTCTCCTTGTTCCTATGTCTCCGTCTCTATTCCTATATTAAACCCCGAGCTGTCGGAGGGCCTTCTTACCGGACAGGAACCGACACCCAGAGTCTTGTTCATGGATTCAATAGTAAATGTCCATGAAGCCCGCGTTAATATCGACATTTTTAACACCACTTCTAAATCCGTCACTGCTAACATTCCTATTTTACGCCTCGAAAATTTCGAAGAAGTAATCTCTGAATTCTCTGAGTTTCCTAAATCTTCTACGTTTCCTGAGTCTCAATTCACAGAATCCAGTGAATCTTCTACGTCCTCTGACAAGGAAACGTTGCGAAGTGACCGCCTCCGATTTTCTTACGGTTGTGATATGTTGTAGTCCATAAAAAAATAAGAGACACGTATTTTTTTATATGTGCCCTTAAACGGATTTAAGGGGTGAAATTCACCCTCAATGTTGAGCATGGAAAGCGGTGTTTGTGTAGTTTTACATAGAAGGAGTGTCTCTATCGCCACCAAACCAACTTTAAAACATTTCTTACGTGAAATGATGAAATTCACATATCCATATTGCTATGCACCGTTATTGCAAGGGGGTGAACCACCCTCTGAAAATTTTCATGTCAATATAAAAAGAAACTAATTAAACGATTTTAATGGAACAAAAACCAAATTGTAGAGCGAGGAAAAACAAAGTTGACCGGTTTTTGTATTTTTCGAAAAAAACAATTTCAAGTATAAGTCTGTTCTCCAAATTTTAAAATAATTCTGATTAGTTTTAATTACCGGAGATCTCTTGTACACTCATCTATATGCTTGAAAACAAGACATCATTAAATTCAGGCTTGTCTTTTTGTGTTTCTTGTGATTCATTGTCTCTGCATGTGCCGCATATACACGTAAGTATTAAAATATACTATTTTTGTTGGAAGTATTATAATTTATTTTATTTCAGGCATTATCAAGGTGTAATACACACTTCTTTAGTTAATACATTTTTGGTTTGCTGTATTTAAAAAAAGTTAAAGCGCAATGTGCGGTAATGTAATACCCGACTGCATACATACTTATTTGGTGTGCTAGAACCGCCATTTGAATATATATAGATATTAATAATCGGCAATTGTCGATGCAACAAATTTATACATTTATAATACAATTTATAGAAAATGTATAATCTCTCCGTTTCGCAAGGATGGTAATAACTTCCTTCCTTATCTCAATATTCTTTTAATATTAACCTTCTGTATAGCCCTTAAGTGAACAATTATTTACAACGCTATCGAGTGTGTATCAATATTACCTGTGGGCAATTTTGTAAGTGGGTTAGAGTGAGTTACAGTGGGTCTCACTTCTGACCTCCGCGTGGGGTCCACCTTGTCGTGGTGCGGAGGCTTAAGCCGAAACCCTTCGGGGGGACGGTGAACTAAGAGAGTCCAAACCCCAGGGGCTGATAGACTTGCTCTATCAGTACGGGTCTAGCAAACCCGGGGTACCTGAGCCTCCGTGGATCGTAGCGCGGCGGAGATGGCGGTCGGGGACGATGACTCGGATGTTTCCGTGTCCGTCTCCGGCCTCCTTCCCGCCAAAAGGAAGAGGGGCAGACCATCGACAACGGGCCTGGGCGTTGGCCTCCTTGCTCGCAAGTTGGAGCAGGAGGCCCGTGCGAAGAAGGAAAGGGAGGAGGAGACAATTAGAAGAATCTTGGATTCTTCTGTCCGGCCCCCTCAACCCTCGGCGAAACAGCGGCAGGAGGAGGTACTCGTTGCCGAGACGGTCTCGGTGGCGCCTACTGCTGACCTGTCGGCCGAGATGTTGGTGCACGTGGCCACCATTAAAAAGGTGGCTGCGTGCTCCAACAATTTGAAGGGCGACCTCGTGAGAAAACTGAACGAGGCCGTCATTTTCCTTAGAGCAGGGACCACCACCCTGGCAGGTCGTGTCCAGCAGACTGGGAAGGAGGCCAGTGTGCCTCGGAAGGCAGTTAAGAAGGTAGCACCGGCTGTCAAACCGGTGAAAGGTGCCATTAAAAGGCAGCCAAAGACGGCAGCAATTGCCCTCACTTGCCCCGAGGGCAAATACGCGGAGGCTGTCCGCATTGTACGGAGCGCAATTGACCTGCAGACTGTTGGCATCGACAGTCTGCGGGTCAAACGGGCTTATACCGGGGCCCTTTTATTAGAAATCCCCGGCGAGGAACGGGCTACAAAGGCCGACGCCCTCGCCTTCCAAATGAGGGATGCCCTCAAAAGCATGGAGGGGATCAAACTGGCTGACCCTATAAAGATGGGCGAGCTAAGGATCCGTGGACTGGATCCCTCCGTCACGGCGGAAGAGACGACATCCGCGGTGGCACGAGTGTGGGGCTGCGACCCCACCGCTGTCACCGCGGGTGTAATCAGGGAGACACCCAGGGGTCTTGGGACACTCGGGGTCAGGTGTTCCCTTAATGCGGCCATCAAGGTCGTGAAGTCGGGGCCCTTGTCCATTGGCTGGACAAGGGCGAGAGTGGAGTTGCTGGAGGCCAGGCCCCTCCAGTGTTATAGGTGCCTCGAAAAGGGGCACGTAGTGGCCAACTGTAGCAGCGGTCCCGCCTATCTTGGCCGCCCGGGGCATAAGGCCCGGGACTGTACCTCCCAAGTGAACTGTGCACTTTGCGCAGACCTTGGGAGGCCAGCCAACCACCGTTTGGGGGGTCCGAAGTGCACCCCCCCCCCTCCAAGCGGGGGAAAACGGGGGGGAAGCAGGTGGCGAAGAAGCCGCCGCCGAACAAGGTGGCGAAGAAGCCGCCGCCGAACAAGGCGGCGACTTCGTCAAAGCCCAAGGCTCCGCCTAGGGCGGAGGAGATGGAGGTGGCCCTGGAGGGGGCCGGTGGAGGCAAGTAATTGCCCTCCATCGACCTCCTCCAGGACGTATTTTTGGGGGTGGACGCATTAGCGTCCTTTTGGCACCGGCGGGGACCGGGGGGGAGGTCATCTCCCTTCCCGGAACCCCCGACTGATGTGTTTTTGGGCCAGACCATCGGCCCGGGGGCTGGGGAGTACCACGCGGGGAACGTGGCCCCAGCTCCGCCCCCTATTTGGGGGCAGGTGAGGGGGCGTTGGCCCCCCCTCACCAGGGAAGGAGCCCAATCATGGGCTGAGGAGGGGGTATTCGCCGGCAATGTTAGCCACTGAATGCCAACCCCCTCCGGGTTAGATTTATAATGCTGGGGGCTGCCTGGATGTAATATTCCATAGTTCCCAGGCAGTCCCCTAACGCATCGAGGAAGGCCAACCGTCGAGTTTTTAGTGAGTAAGAATCTCACATAACCACCAATCCCTCCCCGGGGGTTGGTGGTATCTTGTAGAAGATTTTCTCGACGTAAAAAAAAAAAAAAAAAAAAAAAGAAAAAGGGTCTCACTTCTGAAGTTCATTTCTGGTATGTTGAAATACCTTTATTTGATGTTAAAAAAGTTGCTTTAATGTTTCTAATATGTATTTACTTACACAGCACTTAAAAAATAGGCTGGGAAACGTTTTTATTCCAATCATTGGTCAGATACGCGTCCTTTTAACAGATTCATGGAGTGGACATTGCCCACAACTTTCCCCAATTAATAAGCAAATCACCCCAATGATTATACCAAAGGGCACAACTGCAAAAATTCAGCCACTTGACGTTTTCAGATTCAAGATATGGATGAATTATGTTAGACACTTTTCAGACAGTGTCATGTTCCTTGATTACGACATAAACTTACACTTGAGAAACAACACAATAAAATTACAATCCCTTGTTCATAACCAGTTATCATCTCCAAGGTATCAAAATTTGTTCCGATATTCTTGGTTCAAAAGTGAATACATAGAAAAACGACCAGAAAATTTCGAAAATCCGGTCGAATTTGCTTTTGGGACGCTTTCGCAATCGCAGTGTGCACGAATATCGCTGTAATAAGATGTTCTTGGTGTAAAAAATCGCTGTGTTTTAAATATGTTTTCACAGAATATCACCATTGCTCATTATCAGAATACAGATATTAGTTTCATAAGAGAGAAAATGGAATTTCAACGTAATATAATGACAGTATAAAAAGAACTTTTAATGTAAGAATGTATATTTATACATATGTTTTTTATTGCACAATTGAAATATAAACGTGTATTTACAAATAATTAATAACAAAATTAACGATTACAGACATTAATTGTGTTTATTATATTCATGAGAAAAGTAATAATCCTCTTTTCCTCACTCACAATGAGGCAGTATTGATACAGACTCGAAAATATTGTAAATAATCGTTCACTTAAAGGCTATACAAAAGGTTAATATTAAAAGAATATTGAGATAAGTAAGCAAACTATTATCATCCTTGTAAAACTGACAATGAGAGATTAAAAATTTTGAGATTATAAAACAGCCAGAGGGCATTACAAAGAGACACCGAGATAAATATGTCAGTGATGAGTTGATGACATTCTTTACTTATCTGCGCATTACGCATCAACTTTTTTTAGAAACAGCAAACCAAAAATGTGTTAACTACAGAAGTGTATATTACACCTGATAATGCCTGAAATAAAATAAATTATAATACTTCCAACAAAAATAGTATACTTTATAACGGTTTACGCGGCCACTGCGCTCCGCTATAATTTCCGCGTCGCTTTCTCCGGGACGATACGATACGGTACGATATTTTATTAGCGGTAATGCGGGACGATTTGAATTTTGGGATGGGCGCCAGACGCGAATGCGCGTCGAATAAAAGAGAAAACTAATTCCCGGGTCCAGCGAGAGGCTTTTGCTCCGGCAGCTCAGCCTCACTATGATGACGGTAGAGTGGCGGGGTTTAAAAAGGAAAGTAAAATGGCCAGGCGACAAAGATGTTCTCGAACTCAGCGGATAGGTTAAATATAATACAATTTATTCACGACTAATAAACTACCAGATCAGTGTCTGGACAGGAGACAGGAATAACGGCAACGTTCGCAATATTATGTTGGGCACGGTTAGTGCTATCGACCGCTCGCAATCGACCTGATATTTCCGGTAATTAATATCGGTTCGTACCCTGTCGGTGACGCTACCGCACCGGGGGTAAGAAGCTAAGGGCGCGTTCGGGGTTCCGCAACCTGGCTTGTAACGAGTCGTCCGTGTGGCGATACGATATTTAACTGTTGGGGCCTTTCGCCCCCGGTAAAAAGAAAGGGGATGAATCCCGCTCGTTGGGGCCAAGTTGCGTACCTTTACAAAATTGAGAAAGATACGTAGAACCCTACGCTCACCGCCTCGCCGTCTTCTCCCTGCGTGGAGGATGGTCGCCGATATCCCTTGGAAGGCTCCCCAAAAAGGTAACGGCCCTGGTTCTCGACCGATTGCAGGCCGTCCGTGAGTATTCCTCCCTTTGGCGGAAAATGGTCCCCTTTGGCCCTTGGTTGGTAGGCTCCCAGAACGTACGGTTCACCTTCGGTGAAATCAAGCTATCGTAGCTCGGCTCGCGATACTTAGGGACGTTTGATTCGGACTATCCTCGACACGGGGAATACGTCGGGTTTTGACTGAGGCTAATGCGAGAGAGTCTCCACGTCCGATCTACACTGTGGCTAATTCGAGAGTCCTCTTCCCGGTTTCGGGAATCGCTGACGGTGATGTCTTCGTCGGGGAACGTCGTGCCCCTCCTCGTGGCCTCCCGTAAACTACCCCTCTCGACCCTAGCGATACCTCGGGGCCCGCGGGTGAACGATAATTGCCCGATTGGGCCGGCGGTAATTCCGCGGTCCCGTCGCTACGAGTTCGTAGAGGCTTTATTCGGGAATACCGGTAATCGATAGAGGCATCCCGTGATGCCGGTCTCCGGAGGTCTTCCTACAGGGGTTGATCGGCTCTTCTCTCCTCCTCTGGGCGAGACGGTTCCCTACCCATACAAAATCGCAACCGAATATGCTTCTTACGGAACGAAATTAATAAAGTGACGGTCGTATATCGCGCGAACGAGTCTAATTTTGGGACGTGCCCGATGCAACGTCACAACTTTAATACTTACGTGTATATGCGTCACATGCAGAGACAATGAATTACAAGAAACACAAAAAGACAAGCCTGAATTTAATGATGTCTTGTTTTCAGGCATATAGGTGAGTGTATAAGAGGTCTCCGGTAATTAAAACTAATCAGAATTATTTTAACATTTGGGAACAAACTTATACTTGAAGACGTGTTTTTCCTCTTAAAAATGGTTTTTTTCGAAAAATGCAAAAACTGGTTAACTTTGTTTTTGCTCGCTCTACAATTTGGTTTTTGTTTCATCAAAATCGGATAATTAGTTTTCTTTTTTAAATTAAAATGAAAATTTTTAGAGGGTGGTTCACCCCCTTGCAATAGGGGTGCATAGAATGATGGATATGTGAATTTCATCATTTCACGTAAGGAATGTTTTAAAGTTGGTTTAGTTGCGATAGACACCTTATATGTAAAATTACACAAACACCGCTTTTCATGCTCAACATTGAGGGTAAATTTCATCCCTTAAATCCGTTTAAGAGCACACATAAAAAAATACGTGTCTCTTATTTTTTGATAGACTACAACATATCACAACCTTAAGAAAATCGGAGGCGGTCATTTCGCAACGTTTCCTTGTGAGCCTCCTAATTTTAATTCGTTCGCTGAATCCCGTGAATCCTCTGAATCTCCTACGTCCTCTGCGTTTAACTCTCTGAATTCTCCGAGTTTCACCACTTCGAAAATTTTCCACGTTTTTTCTCCCGATAGATCTACCGAACTCCTTTCTTTATTACGCCTCGACAACCTCGACGATATTGAACGTACACACGTTGAACAACTCGTACGTGAACATGCTGAAAGTTTTCATATCCCAGGAGATCGCAACATCACGACCACAGATATTGAACCTGTGAACGTAAAACAATATAGATTCCCGCCGATACACAATGAAGAAATCACACGACAAATTAAAGAACTCGAAAACGACATAACTGAACCTTCAGTGTCTCCGTATAATAGTCCGTTTTGGATCGTACCTAAAAAGCCGGATTCTCATTAACATAATCTAATTAACAATATCTATTTACATAAGTTTATTTTCTTTACAAGTTTATATCCACATAAGTTGTACATACCACGCTCTCATTAATTTGTCCAAACGGGATGCATGTATCCCTGGAATAAATAAGTTTCTCTCTCTCTCTCTCTCATGGAAACAAACGCTGGCGCTTAGTAATCGATTATCGTCGTTTAAACGAAAAAATTGATGCATACCCTCTTCCGAATATTTTGGATATACTGGACCAATTAGGCGATGCGAAATATTTTACAACGCTTGATTTAGCTTCTGGATTCCATCAGATCGGTATGGATATCGATGACGCGCATAAAACAGGCTTTTCAACCCCTTACGGACACTTCCAATTTAAACGAATGCCTTTCGGTCTGAAGAACGCTCCTGCTACTTTCCAACGCCTTATGGATCTCGTCCTCGTCGACATATAGGGTAACACATTGTTCGTATATCTTGGTGACATAGTCATATATGCAAAAAGCCTCGAGGAACACGAACAGAAGTTCCGCCAACTCATGAACCGCATCACACAAGCTAACCTACGCCTACAACCAGGCAAATGCGAATTTTTACAACGTAAGGTAACGTATCTCGGACACATAATAAGCTCTGACGGTATTCGCCCCGATCCGCGCAAATTATCTTCAGTAAAAGATTTCCCAACACCCATGAATCCCAAAAACATTAAACAGTTTCTCGGTCTCGCCGATTACCGTCGTTTTATTCCCGGATTCACGAAGGTAGCTAAACCACTCACTGACCTACTAAAAAAGGATAAGAATTTCGATCGGACCGAATTACAAAATAAAGCATTCACCACATTCCGCAATTGCCTTTGCCGCGAACCAGTCTTACAACACCCTAATTTTAACAAACCTTTCATAATCACCACTGATGCTTCGGGATACGCCATAGGAGGCGTGCTGTGCCAAGGTGAGATCGGAAAAGATCTACCCGTTGCTTTCGCGTCTCGACTATTAAATCCAGCGGAACAAAAATATAGTACAATAGAGAAAGAATGCCTCGCAATGGTTTACTGTATTCATCAATTCCGGTCATACGTTTACGGAAAACCATTACTACAGTAATAGTAACAGTAACAGTAACTGACCATAAACCCCTCGTTTGGCTCAAATCAATAAAGGATAAATCCTCACGTCTCTGGAACTGGCATCTGAAACTTAGTGAATTCGAATTTACCATTCACTACAAACCAGGACTAATCAATGACAACGCTGACGCCCTGTCTCGAAATCCGCCCTTAACTGTCTGTCCCACTGCCATACCAAATGTAACCGAACCGATAGCTCCCTGGGACGTATCATGTAAAATCACCCGTATTATGAATCGATACGGATTTGTCAAGAGACAAGGACTTGGAACAAATTCCGATGGTATAAAATAACCAATCAATACCACCAGTGAGGTTCTCGCCGTTACCACAGATTCCGATTCATCAGATCCCATATTCGATCATCCAACCAATCTTCAGGCTCCTCCCATATCGTCACCATCTTCTCCAGTCGAGCCGCCATCTTCATATGACGCCCCACTACTACCTCTGGGACTGCAATCTTCCCCCACTCTCTCTCCGAGTAGTCCTCTCACCATTTCGCCTCCCGATACACCCGCTACTCCTTCCCTCCCGTCCTCTCAACCAATTACAACCACACCTTCTACCTCCAAGACCGTACACAACGAAACGTCCGACGACGAATCCGATATCTTCGACGATCCTAACCCCTCCTACGAATTTAATCCTCACAAGCCTCTTCTCAAAATAGTAGAATCACGCGATTGCTTACAAAACCGAAAAGACAATATGGTTATCTTTATTATTGACGACGGTGCCCCCGTCGATCGCGGAGCAAAAGAATTAATTAAATCCGGATTATTTCCAACGTTTTCCGATATCACACAGAATCGCGCAAAGGTTACGCATACTTTCAACGGTAAAAATATCATAAGCTTACCTGTTAAACGAGACCAACGAATTGACACCACAGCCGAAGACTTATTCGAAGCCCTTATTCGAGCCCCTAAGGCCATACTTACGGATCAAGGAACCAATTTCTTATCTTCTCTCTTTAGACATTTAGCGAAGCCCTTATTCGAGCCCCTAAGGCCATACTTACGGATCAAGGAACCAATTTCTTATCTTCTCTCTTTAGACATTTAGCGAAGAAGTTTAACATCAAACAGTTTAAAACAACCGCATATCACCCTCAATCTAACGGCTCTTTGGAAAGATCGCACCATGCATTAATTGAATACTTAAATATGCATGTTAACCGACATCAAAAAGACTAGTATAAATGGCTGGACGCCGCCATGTTCTCTTACAACACCAGCGTCCATGAGGGAACAAAACACACCCCTCACGAACTCGTATTTGGTAAACTGGCACGCCTACCATCAGCCAATCCGCCTTTAGAAGCGAATATGGACACTACGTACACCGACTACCTCACTGACTTGTACGACACTATCAGACAATTACAGGAAGACGCAAAAAATAACTTGCAACAGTCCAAAATCAGAAGCAAACAGTACTACGACCGTAAAATCAATACACCGCCATTAAAGATCGATGACCAAGTGCTCCTTCTACGAGGAGAAAAGAAGGGAAAATTTCAAGATCAATACGTTGGTCTTTACAAAATTATTAAGATTTATTCCGACACAAACAATGTTAAGAGAGATTTAGGTAAAGGTACACACCGCGTAGTACACCTAGATAGAGTTCGTCCTACAGCATTAAAATTTTAAGCTTAGTAACTTCACACTTTCATTCGCAAAATAGACATACGTGTATTGTAAGAGCACCTCCTGAATGTACAGGTATGGCTCGCTCCAATTCCGCCCACGCACTTACCATCGCCATCACTGTTATCGTCATCTTTCTCTTCTCACCGACCAATGGCCTCATCGGATTCGACTGTGGCGGAGGCCCAATGAACATCACAACCATCTCTCTCCGAGACGTGGGTGACTGCTTCCTGAAAACACGCACCTTGCAACGGAACCATACACATATACAATTACTACAAGCAGCCGAGTATCAAAATATCCCCATTATACAGTGCAAGATAGTAATTTCACGACAAGTCTTGTATTGTGGGATGCATTCACATAACAGCACCGTCCACAACGGATTTATGGAATACCTGCAGGAAACTACGGGACGCCAATGCGAAATCATGCACAACACCGGCACCATGGAGATGTCCAACGGTATCACTATCTCTAACCTCAGGGTGAACGACACCACCGCCAGACCAGCAGTTCTAGCCGGCAGCATCGGGAACGACGGAACCTGCTCAGGAACACAATATAGCGATAACTATGGCTCATGGCAGAATGTTGTTGTCCAAGCAACCATAAGAATTACACTCACCTCCGGCATCGTACCTGTCCCAGTCTCCACGGGAAAAATCACTCTTAAATCCGGCACCGTCTGTTAGCTGGGAGATGGCTCCTGCCTCGATTTGGAAGGAGGAGACACCTTTTGGTCAACAGTACCAGTAAACAAAGGCTGCGACTTCTCCGCATGCGACGTCGTGTATGAGGGAAAAGCCACGAAGATCCAGGACACAAACGAACCAAATGCACCCGAAGTTTTCTCCCTCATCACTCAGGATACCACTTTCGCCCTTGCAAAGACCACTGAAACTCGCCTGTGTGGATACATTATCTACCGCTCAGAACATCCCAAATTATTCATAATGGAAACACAACCAGGACTCTCTTTTATCACCAAATCTCCAATCATTGTCGAAAACCTCGACATATTCACCTACGTAAATTCCAAATTAGTCTTTGTGGAGAAACATATCCGCACACAACTAACGGATTTGTACAACGACGTGATGCAGCAGAAATGCGAATTAGAACGTCAAGTCCTTACGAACGACCTCGCTTATGCTGTTCGAGATCCCACCGAGTTTGCCTACACAATTATGAAAGGACCCGGATACACCGCTGTTCCATCTGGAGAAGTGATCCATATCATCAAATGTACACGTATCGAAGTACCCTTCCGGCGGACTGAAAACTGTTACAACGAAATACCAGTCACCTACAAAAACGACTCGTATTTTCTTACACCGAAAACACGCATCCTCCAACGCATTGGCAGCGAATGAGAATGCACCGCCATCTTTCCTCCACAATTTTTATCAGAACATGGTTGGATACGATTGATGCCACGCCCTATCGACGTGACGCCACCGGAAATCCTGCAACCTAAGACAAACTTGAACTGGAAATACCTATCGACTGGAGCACTTGCTACAAGTGGAATTTACTCGCAACAAGATATAGACAACTTACGGGAACACTTGCTATTCCCAGCCGAGAAAGCCTCAATAACCAACAACGTTGTCCGAACACTCACCGGAAAACAAACACTCGGAAACGGACTCTCTGCCTTCAACATGTTCGACTAAAGCACATTTGAGAAAATTGCTGACAACAATGCACACCGCCTATGGGCTGGTTTCCTAAGCTTTAGCTCCGTCTCAGCAGGAATAATAGACATCTTCATAATCTTCCGTGGCTATGCTTTACACTCCGTTTACGGCTGTGGAATCCACTTACTTGGTGCTATATGGAGTGCAGTCACTCACCTCTTGCTTCACCTGGCCGGACGAAACAACTCACCGCCAAAAGAAGACGAAGAAGAACACGATCCTCAACCATCAGCTTCTGCCCCAGAATACAACGCCGAAAATCCCACACCGGCAGCACGTCACAATAGCACACCTGATACAAACCCTTATATTCAGTTAAGTAAAATATTAATGGAGAGACGCCCTAACGTCGAAAAATAAAAGCTTTCTGCCTTTATTTTTCTTTATTTTAAGGGGAGAGGTGTGACATCCGCTACGCGCACCGTCCTTTTTCTTTATATATACATATACATACTTTACTGCCTCTCTCTATGCTATCATTCTCAACGCTACTTTAAAAACTTTAATACGCATTAATATCCGAATCCGAACTTTATCAAAATATATATTTTCCGTGTACCTTTTACTGAAAATCTATTATTATATCACTTTTTATATATCAGCAATAAAAATCAACCAAACTTCTTGTTCACGCCATAATGTGACTTAAATCATAACTCCATCGTTGTACTTACCATCGTTGTACTTACGAGAGTCGTTCAGACCCGTCACTCAATCGGATCTCTTCGTCGGAACAATAGATGTCACTGTCTCTCTTTCTCTCCAGCACGGAAGACTTCCTCGCTATTCATGCGCTCCTGATACTCGGGAGATGTTTCCAAGTGTTAAACTCCTTATCTTACTAACAAACAGTTGATTAATTAACGAGAACGCACTATTTCAACGTAGTTATAATTGTCCCACTTTATTTAACCACAGCAATAAATCGATTGTCATTAATAAACAATAACACAAGAGAGAACGAAAGACGGCGAACAGTAATGAATGCGCAACGTTAAATATCATACAAGTAAGAATAATTATCTCAAACTACACCATCGCACTATTGACGACCATTAATTATTAACATTTTAATAACATTCAAAAGCATTCTAGATCTCCGGCTGATCTCATGTATCGATCTTCAGTAACCACAGATGCACTAGATCGACCCGTATTAATTATTAGCCGTTTTTATAAATACTTAAAATATTGTAAAGCACTGACGAACTCTATACGCGTTCTTCGGTCGCTACAACGCATTTCATTTTCGCTTCAATTACCGCCAAAGGGATTGCATTTCTTCGCCTCGGATAAATAAATCTTATTGCTCGCCTTGAATAAAATATCTTAATTAATCGCATTCTCTAAATTATCAGTTTAAACATCCGCTCAACGCAGAGGAAATGCAACACCTCTAACCATCATATTAAATCAGAGGTTATTGCGCAAACAGATTGGAATTCCTCGCCAAGACAAATAACCTTATTTTTCGACTGCTAAAATAATCTTAAGTCAAACGGATCGCATTTCTCGCATGGAACGAGATTATCAGAACGAGACTATCAAAGATTCCAATCGGTTTAAACATCCGGTTGCCAACGAGAAATGCAATACCCTGGAGGGGACTCCCACCCCGCGTCGAGTCGCATGAGAGCGGCACAAAGCACATTCAGTCTTGTCGGAACCTTCATCGCGATCAGTCGCAATCGTCTGAGTCTTGTCCGAGCAGTCGTCACGAACGGTCGCATTCAATATTCACTCTTGTTTCAGTCCTCAACGCGAATAATCACGCTTTCGTAATAACTTCTACTCTTATCAAAGAACTTCCCTGCCACGCACCGTTTCAACATTCTACGATTGACATCGTGAGTACTTTAATTCATTTCATCGACAACGACTCCGCGTTAAGGCGCGTTAAACACTTCTCACATTGTAACGAATAATCGTCAATTCCCACATTGTATTATATTACTTACTATGTTATATTACTACCAGTTTTATTTCTAATCTCAGTTTTCTATTCTCTTCTACTCAGTTTTATTTTATATTATTATTACTATTATTATAATTTCTTATTTTTATTATAAATTATTATTATAAATTATTATAATTTATTATTATAATCTTCTATTCAGTTTTATTTCTAATTTCACTGCGTTATTACACTCTGTATTCTCTGAGTTCTCTGAGTTCTGCAATATATTCTTAATTTACTAGAGTCAGTGTCCCTTTACTTTTTACCTTTTTTCCATCCTTTTCCCATTACGATTCGAGTTCTGCGATCGTCCCGCACTGAATCGATTGGTCCTGCTGTTTATCTGAATTACCGAGAATTGCGATAGCCCCGCACTGGTGATTCTTCCTCATTTTTCTATAGTTTCGAGCTCGACGCGAATTGCATCAACAATTCACGGAGTTTCCGTCGCGTACTCATCTAAACCTTCTAATTATCTCCATTGTCGGCTTTACAAATTAATCGTCATTGAGCTGCCTACTTCTGAAGATACGCAACGTCAGGCAGGACGTCTCTGTGGAAGATCCCCGTTCCGAGATTTACACCGACAAAACACTTGCACAACAACAGAGGGTCTGCATAGGAATATTTGGCAGCGCTTCTCCAATTCGCGCTGATTCTGCAACCAGCTAGTGCCTTGACTTTGCTCCCCATCCAGCCTTCCTGACGTTAAATTCATTGCAAAGTAAGTACTACATTTAAACACTTTTATACAATTTTACTGTTCTAAATAGATTTCTGGCCCCCAGGTATACTCGGGGAACGCAGAGTGCCCAAAAACAGGAAAAATAGCTTTTAAGCCTCGATCCACAAAGTCGAGACGCAACAATATCGTCTTACTTCACTTCTTGTAAGCTAAGTTATTAGTATTGTTATGCGTATGAGCTTGTTATTGTTATATAAATCTTATCGATGTTAGTATTGCGCTTGTTTTTCGGTTACTCCCGTCTTCGCATGTCCTTATTCGAAGTGAGTCGTAGTATAGGATTGAATTTCAGACTACGAAGAGGGGTAAAAGTATCCAATGGGGTAAACAAAAATTTGAATCGAAGCACATTGTTTGATCAATTTGCCATCATTACCAATGTAACGTCCTGACGTCAATCATACCTTTAAAATCGCAATTTATTCAACTTATCTTACATTTTTTTATCCAATAGTTCACATACAATTTTGCCATAGCTAATAATTCCATTCATATACATCACTGTAAATTCTCACCACCCTATAAATAAAGAAAGACATAATCAACCCTTTTAGCACCGAGCGAAAAGAGCGTACCTAGGCGAAGTATACCGGGCCGAATCGACGAATTTGTAGAGGTTTGCGAAAATGCTCGTAAAAACCAAAGTAGGCGTGATATTTACAAAATTCAAAAAGCAGCATATTGCGAAATGGATGGAGAATGAATCGATACCAATGGCGTGTCGATATTTATTAAAAATCATAAGAATAACATAAATATAAGACGTCATGAAAATCGTACAAAGTAATTTCTCTTTTTCAAAACGTAATTGCATATAGAAAAAATCATCGTTTGGTCTTCGCTTTATATATATCTGGTAGTATAGTGTATAGACATTGCATTTTGCAATCATTTGTTGTTTTACAATCATTTGCAATTTTAGCAATCATTTGTTAGAGTTCTATTCTACCTTATCTCGGCACGAAACAACATAGGATATAACAAAAAGTTGATCTTATAAACATTTTTTCACTTGTGTTGCATCGAATATGAACCATTTTAACATTTTATGAGTATAATAAGGCTCTAACGGAGCCGCAACGATATATCGTCGTTGGTATTTTTGGCGAGTTGCTAAAGGGTTAACCCTTTTAGACCTGACGATATATCATTGCGCCTCCGTTAGAGCCTTATTATACTCATCACAAGAGATCTGTGTTTAAGTATAACTTCATAAAATGTTAAAATGGTTCATATTCGATGCAACACAAGTGAAAAAATGTTTATTAGATCAACTTTTTGTTATATCCTATGTTGTTTCGTGCCGAGATAAGGTAGAATAGAACTCTAACAAATGATTGCAAAATGCAATGTCTATACACTATACTACCAGATATATATAAAGCGATGAACAAACGATGATTTTTTTCTATATGCAATTACGTTTTGAAAAAGAGAAATTACTTTGTACGATTTTCATGATGTCTTATATTTATGTTATTCTTATGATTTTTAATAAATATCGAAACGCCATTAGTATCGATTTATTCTCCATCCATTTCGACAAAAGAAATCGCTTGTACAAACCAGGAGACTGAAAAGTAAAAGGATTGAGAAATCAACGCGTTAGTTGTTATTCCTCTAGAACTCAGTGAGCTAAACGCCCACACTATGAAGTGTTGCCAAACTTAAGGAGCGTATAAATGAGGTAAAAACAAACAACTTTTGTTAACATACCTATGGTCTCCGGTCATTATTGTCGAAGGTACAGCCGTTTGAATATCCGCCTACAGGTAGGCAACGTGACCCATATTCGGCTGTCCGATGAGGTCAACGTCACGTCGAAAGTCATCGGCTCAGTGCCGTATACATGGGACACAGCTGACTAAACCTTTTTCTCTTTATTTTTTCGAGCCGAGGAAGTGTTAAAATTTTCCGAACTACTTTAAATCACCGAATTATTGCAGAAAAAATTACTTATTAAAAAAATTATTAAAAATACACGTTTCGCACCGTTAGACGATTAAACTGCGGACATGAGTTACTATCCGAAAGATCGCAAAGAAACACACTGCTCTTTCGTAGCTGCCACACAGTCATTATCAAATAACTATGATGGTGTGAATGTGAAATCATCTGCGTGCTTCCGACGCGCCACGCGCCGGCGAAGAGACCGTAAGTTCGGGCACAATACAGATGCAAGTTTGTTTTGAAATATGATCCGTTGCCCCGTTCTTTCCGACATTTGTTTCTGTCCGCTAACGCGGTTAAGACATCGTGCAGCGAGTTTCATTGCAATCTTTCGGAGTCATTCGTGTCCGCAGTTCAATCGTCTAACGGTGCGAAATGTGTATGACCGTTGGAGGTTGACGTATTGACCAATCGTCATAAGTATAGTTTTGAATTAAATTATTTGGTTCGATTGTTTGAGTTGAATAAAGTAAGCCATTAAAAAAGTCCACACGATTCGAATATTTGAGCCGTCGTAAGTTTTCGAGTCACTTGGAAATAAATATTCAACATGTAAATATATGAATTATTAGTGTGGACGTTTCTAAGTTATCATTATTAGCAATAAACTTACTCGAAATAATTACTTTCCATTTACCAAGTGAAAAATTATTTTCTAGTGCAGGAAACGTCGTCACCAATAATTCGGATATTTACCAATAACTCGAAAGTTGGAAATCTATCGGAATATGTAAATATCCCGAGCTGAATATTTATCCACAAGTAACTTGAAATTTTATGAGTTCTCGAATCGAAGTCGTTTGGACTTTTTTAATAGGTAAATTTTTTCCCAATAGTTCGGTGACTTAAAGTAGTTCGGAAAATTTTAACACTTCCTCGGCTCGAAAAATAAATACGAAAAAGGTTTAGTCAGCTGTGTCCCATGTATACGGCACAGAGCCGATGACGATCGCCGTGCCGTTGACCGCATTGGACAGCTGTCGGCAGCCGAATATGGGTCATGTTGCCTACACGTAGGCGGATATTCAAACGACTGTACCTTCGACAATAATGACCGGAAACCATAGGTATGTTAACAAATGTTGCTTGTTTTTACCTCTTTTATACGCTCCTTAAGTTTGGCAGCACTTCATAGAAACACCTTGTATACACGCTCTTCGTACCTGAGCGCCCACTTTTCCAGAACGTATTTATACGCTCTTCGTATATGAATGGTCATTCTTCGAGGGCGTATACAGGGTGTCTCATTTTAATCTTTACACGTGATCATCTCGAAAAATATTCATTTTTCGAAAAAAATGTTTAAACGAAACATACTCTATTCGATGGGGGACATTTAATGGTACACACTGTTTTTTTCTAGATGGTGGCGCCTCTGAGATTTGAAGGTGACCTTTGTTTTTTTAAATGGAAACAAGGTTTTTTTTACACTACAGTGGCTCCAAAAAGTATTTGTACACCTAGTTTTTTTTGCGATAACTTTAAACGAACGAATGATATATGGACTAATGTTGGGCTGATAAATAGTTTACTGTGTACAGGGATGGTATGGAAATTACAAACTTTTAATAATACAAAATAAAAAAGTAATACAAGAAATACAAGAATTGAAGGGCCAAAAAAGTATCCGTACACTTACGATTATAGTACAAAAATTAAAATTATTTAATTTTGGCAGGATAATCAATATTTGGTGTGCATCCCATTAGCATCGATAATGGCTTGCAGTCTTCTTGGCATGGATTCTACTAATTTTTTAGTGGTATCCTTTGGTATTTTCTCCCATTCTTCCATGATCACCCGTTGCAACTCATTTTTGTTGGATATTTTCCTTTTTCGCACTGCCATATCCAATAGATGCCATAGATTTTCAATGGGGTTAATATCAGGCGACTGTGGTGGTGTACTAAGTTGTTTGGGAACATTATAGAGCAGCCATTCCCTTGTTACTAGAGTGTTGTGTTTTGGGTCATTGTCCTGCTGAAAACGATACTGTCCAGCCAGACCCAACTTGACTGCACTTTCCTTTAAATTACCGCGCAACACATCAATATATGTGTGTGCATTCATGTTGCCTTCAATAAACGCAAGGTTTCCAACACCATCGTGTGCCATGCAGGCCCATACCATTACATGCCCTCCACCATGCTTTACTGTTGGTATAATATTTTGTGGTTGCAGTTCGGCATTCGGTTTTCTCCAAACGAATTTCTTTCCGTCTGACCCAAAAATGTTAAATTTGCTCTCGTCGGAGAAAATAACTTGTTTCCAAAAGTCGATGGATTTGTTCAGATAGATTTCAGCGAATCCTAAGCGTTTCTCTCTATTCACCGCACTAATATATGGTTTCTTCCTCGCTGCTCTGCCATATATTTCAGCTGAGTGCAGAACATTGCGAACAGTTTGCGGATACACAGTCTTGCCAGATGTTGATGCGATTTGATTTGAAAGTGTTTGGGCACTAGAAAATGGTTTGCTAATCGCTTCTCTAATGATACTCCGACGCTCTCTAGACGTGAGTATCTTCGGCCGACCTGTTCTTGATTTGTTTTCCGTGCTTCCCGTTTCTTTATATTTTTTCACGATGTACTGTACTGTCGTGAAGTTTAATTTCAGCTCTTTACCGATTTTACGATAGCTTTTGCCACGTTTCCAAAGGAAAATAACGCGATCTCGCAGGGACAGAGGTATTTCGCTTTTTTTGCCTGACATGATCACTCTATGAAGAACAGAGAAGAACTAATCGGAGCAAAGACCAAGATTACGATGTAAACAAACATTTGTTTACATCTCACAACATAGTATATGCATTTGAATAGTTTCTTTCGAGGACTTAAATATAAACCTAAGTGTACAAATACTTTTTTGGCCCTTCAATTCTTGAATTTCTCGCATTACTTTTTAATTTTGCATTATTAAAAATTTATAATTTCCACATCATCCCTATACATAGTGAACTATTTATGAACCCTACATTAGTCCATATATCATTCGTTCGTTTAAAGTTATCGTAAAAAAACTAGGTGTACAAATACTTTTTGGAGCCACTGTAGACACATAGCTTAGCTCAAGATGAATCCATTGACCTACAATATGTTGCCCTTGAATGTCATTTAAGGTCATTACAATGGCTTGAAATATTCTTACACTGCATATCCAGAAAATGTTTCTTGTCTTCTAAATTCAAAAGGGCGACTATGAACATTAATGCTATTGATATTAATGTTTACAAACACTAGCAGAACGACCTCAAGTACTAATACTATTGGTATTCGACAAACCTTAAATGAAATGTTTCTTGGACGGTGGATAGAGGAAATTCGATACTCTTCCTGGAATGCTAATTTTTTTTCATCGCGACATGATAGCCAATGTTGACACGACATCAGCAAGGTATTATTGAAGGTCATGCAAAGTCAAATACGGTAGTAAACAGAACTTTCTTACGTTACAGGAGATGTTCGATGTGGTGACGTGCTGTAATTCATAAACCCCCACTTTTATCTAAACAAATGACTTTGTCTAAGAAATGTAAACATTCTGTAGTATTGTGTAGAAATGTAAACATCTGAGCTATTCGTAACATGGCATGAATCAGTATTCAATCTCGATCAATTGCTAAACCAAGTAACAGTGTGATTATCAAAATGAAATTTTCTTTTGAGGAGCGAGTGGATATAATCCTCATTTACGGAGAAATGCAACAAAATTCGATATGTGCTCATTGCTTGTACGCTGAACGATATCCAAACCGTACTCATCCTTCGCGCAGAACATTTCAAAGATTGTGCAAAACATTGAAAGAAACCGGAAGTTTGTGTACTCATAAGAGCAATCATCGCAAAAGAGCAACCGATGAAAGAAAAGAAGTTGGTGTTCTTGCAATTGTAGTACATAATCCGCAAATTAGTTTTCGGCAAATTGAACGTGAGTCGGCTATCAGTAAAACGATGGATAGAACGTGGAAGAATCGTTTTTTGGCCACCTCGCTCTCCAGACTTAACGCCACTAGATTTTTTTTCTGGGGAGCATTAAAAAATAGTGTTTGTCAAGAAGTACCCACTACACCAGAAAATATGAAACAACGAATAGTTACAGCATGTACTAGATTGCAACTTGCAAAAGATTGCAACTTTGCTTTGGCGTAAACGGTCACCACATCGAACATCTCTTGTGACGTAAGAAAGTTCTTTTTACTACCGTATTTGACCTTACATGACCTTCAATAATAGCTGCTGAAGTCGTGTTAACATCGGCTATCATGTCGAGATGGAAAAAAATAGTATTCCATTTAAAAAAATCGAAATGAACTTCAAATATCCTTTACGCCTCCGCCCACGCAAGAAATGTTGGTACCACAATATGTCCCCCTCGATACCCTGAAAGTTTTGTATAAAACATTTTTTCATATTATTACAAATAACGACAATATGCAAGGTGGTCATAGTTATTGGCCCACCATTTATACGTCCGTCGGAGCGAAACGGTTAAAGACTTAATATCTAGCGTTTTCGGTACTCTTGGCGTTTCGTGTAAGGATGCTACACTCCAAGTGCGTAGAATGCGTAGCTCGATGAATTCGGGCAAACCTTGTTCCGTCTTCTTGCGTTTGAACTCTGCACTTGATAGAAATGCCACTCTCACCGCGAAACGGCGTCGACAGGCTTTATATGCCAGTGATGTAAACGATCGATTTGAGCGCAGGCCTGCTTTCATCAAGGCCTTTTTACCACAAGACAAGTGGAACACTCTCTGTAAAGCTAAGGATATAGCTCGGCAACGTGGCTATCGGCACGTTTGGTTTAGGTCGCACCAGATATGTGTATGTAAGGAGAACAGCACTGAGATTTTGTTGTTTTCCACCCTCGAGGAAATGGCGACTAAATTTGCGTGACTGACATCTTAGTCTTCTTCCGACTCGCCCCCTACACATTGTTTACAACAAACCCTGACAGTATGTGCAGCTCACGTGAACGCAGGGTCACTTCTGGGATATTTCGCTAGCTTTGTAGATCACTTTGTCCATGGTCCCTTTGATGTCATTGCCGTACTCGAAACGTGGCTGAAAAACCGCGTACCTGATCATGCTTGCTCCTTACCAGGCTTCAACTTACATCGCTCCGATCGGCTAAGTGAGTGTCGAGGAGGTGGTGTGTGCCTATATATCAGGTTCGACTTCCATATTCGTAATATCATTGCTTCGTCAGCTCTTGAAATTAGTGGAGGACCAGAATTTCTCTTCGTCGAATTACGCCATCCGCATGCTATTACTGAACGTCTTCTGGTAGGTGTTGTTTACAGACGGCCAAAATCAGCTCTCACCACCCTCGAACACATACTAGCCGATCTTACTGCTAGGTACGAGCGAAAGATCATTTTGAGGGATTGGAATATCGATTTAAACGTCGTTTCTTTTGATTCTAATTTTCTTAAATCTCTAGCAGTTCGTTTCAACATGTTCATTGTAAAATTCCATAATACTCATTGGACTGCCACCACTGCCTCCAGGATTGATCACTGCCTACTTGATAATGCCCACCACATTATTTCTGCCTCACAACTTGATACACCCTTTCTCTCGAATCATGACTGTATCTCAGTAAAATACTACCTTGGAGAAGCACGACACATTCCGCGGCACTTACAAACGCGTCACCTTAACACGATTGACCGGACTCATCTCTCCAATGCAGTGTCTGGAATTACCTCCCGTTTTCTCACGGACACCATGGGATCTCATATTAACACTGCTGTTGATCATCTATCATGTACACTCGTCAACGTACTACAGGAAGTTGCTCCTCTTCGTCATATTACTATACGAAGACCTTCGTCTCCATGGATTACGACAGAATTACGAAGTCTCGCCCACGAGCGCGAGTCATGACGCCGTTCAGCCCGGCGGTCAGGCAATCCAATAACGCTTTCACGCTACCGAACGTCGCGTAATCTCATCAAAGCGGCGATATCTCTCTCGCGGCGCGACTATCTCTTAAATCAATTTGCTGACCTACGTCGCCCTGGTAAATTGTGGGAAGACTTCAGACGCTTTGGTATTATTTCCTCTCCTAGAAGAATATCCTCCTATCCCACTGGCGTTACCCCCCCTTCATTAAATTCTTTCTTTCTCTCTGTCCATCCTCGCACTCCGCCTAACCTCCTTCTGTCTTGTTTACACCTTCTTCTTTTAACGAGTCCAAATTTTATTTTTCAGACGCCTCAGGTGATAGACTTCTTGCCGTACTTTCCATCTCATCTTCTTCAGTCCTCCCCTTTAACGGACTAACCCCACACTTTCTCTCTGTATGCCTCCCTTCTCTCTTCCCCTCTCTCCTTCGCCTCTTCAACCTCTCTCTCCAATCATCAACTTTTTCATGGCAGTGGAAGCAATCTCTCGTCACCCCCATTCCTAAAATATCCTCTCCTCAGCATCGTTCTGATTTCCGACCCATATCGATTTTGCCTGAACTTTCCAAAATTCTCGAGATGTTGGTCCTCAATGGTGTTCAGGACTATCTCACTCGTCTTGATCTTAACGACCCCTTCCAACATGGTTTTAGAAAGCGGCACTCTACGCAGTCTGCTTTTTTGTGCTTAGTGGACGATGTACGCCGTGCAATTGACAAGCATTATTTTACTATTCTAGTCTGCTTTGATTTCTCCAAGGCATTTAACACAGTGAATCATTCTATTCTTCTCTCGAAACTTTCAGCTCTTAACTTCTCTCTCTCGGCCTTACATTGGTTCTGGTCACACCTGACTGACCACGGTCAGGCTGTCAGATTCAACCAGCATGTTTCTTCCTGATCACCGGTTTATTCTAGTATTCCGCAGGGTTCTGAGTTAGGCCCCTTCCTCTTCTCACTATACCTCCGAGACCTTAACAAGGAGGTACATCATTGTAGTGTTATTAAATACGCCGATGATCTCCAAATTTACTGTCATGCATCTCCCGAGAATCTTTCGGAAGTAATCGCGATAGTTAATGACGACATTGCGAGAATAGTTCTTCGGTCCAAAGCCTGTGGGCTCACCTTAAATCCTGGCAAGACTCAGTGTATGCTCCTGGGTTCATCTCGATCTCTCAACCTTCTCCAAATTCCAATCTCCTCTAACATTGTAGTTGACGGCATTCCTCTATCATTTACTTCATGCATCAAGTCTCTTGGTGTTCACATGACGCCTACTATCAATTGGAACGTTCACGCTGACCATATCTGTGACAATGTGTATAGGGTCCTTGCTAGCCTTTCAAGAAATCGCACTGCACTTTCTCGTGGGCCGAAAAGGCATTTAATCAGATGTCTTGCTCTCCCCTACTTCGATTACTGCTGTTTAGTCATGACTGACATTACCGCTATTGTAGAATTACGCCTTCAGAGTGCTTTCAATTCGTGTGTGCGTTTTGTCTATGACCTGCGCAAGGACACGCATATTACGGCGTACTTTATCAAGTTAAGGTGGCTAAAAATTCGTGAGAGACGTTTTTATTTTCCAGCGCTTCTCATATACTCGGCCTCTCATGGTGAAGCGTCTCCGGCGATTCAGCTTTTTTATGCCACATGCGAATTCACGAACGCGTTCGTTCGCAAGATTGCCGCATCGCAACTTTATTGTTCCCCCACATCGAACCGCATCCTTGGCCGAATATTTCTCAATCCAAGGATGTTAGTTTTACTATTCATTATCTAATAATATCCGGTTTGCTAGCAGTATTACCGTCTTTAAAAATGAAATATTTTCGTACCTCTTTAACCGTTATCTCTAATCTGCCTCCCTTCTCATTATGTGCTCAGAGTTTTTACTCTAAATTTGTAATTTTTTGTTACCTTCGTTATTATTATTCAACGTCTTGGTTCTGTAGGGATCTCAGCTATCTCGTTTAAACTCCTATCTTATATTTCTAGTTAAGGTTTAGTATTAGTCACACAATTTCTTTTCTGTATCTGCGTTACTTGATTGTTTCTAAGGGGCCTTCAGGCCTCCGAACAAAAATATATACATCTATACATCTATATTAGAATATATGAGGCTAGGAAATAAGGTTATTTAGGTCTTAGTTTCGGTGTTTTTTTTTGTTCCTTTTCCTTTGTAATCAGAGGAAAGAGGTCTCCTCCGTAGGATAAACGCTTGTCTGCTAGGTTGTGCACCGCGGGCTGGGGCTTCGCGTTCCGCGTTTTGACGATTAAATCGTTGTACTGTTAGCCTTCATTTTTTGCTTTTCTCTTTCCCGATTTTTTTTGTCGACACGTTCGTATATATCTCTCCCGGCTCCTTTTTCCGTAGGGTTACTTGGCTTTTCGTTCTCAAGCTACTGATAAATGGTTGCCGATAACTCCGAATATTGAGTCTGCAAACAAATGAATATGCACAGATTTATAAGATCGTTGAGGAGGGCACCCAGCGGTGAAGAGTCGGGCAAGCGTGATACAGACTCCCCAACGTCGTCAAAAGATGCGTCAATAAATGCGGATGCTCTAAAGGATCTAAAGGAACACGGTTTTCGATGATACGGGAGACTTACCATCAATGGCGAGCGTGGCTACAAACAGGAACCCAACTAAACCGCAGGCCACGAGGCGTAAATCGCTTTTAACACCGTTAAAGGAATCACGCTGGTCACGAAACAGGACAAGCTTAGGAGAAAATCTAAAAATCTGAATGGAAAGGTCAGCGGAAACATGCGGAGAAATAATTCGGAGTTGAGAGATGTGATTAGGTGCCCCCAACTACGAATGAAGGAACTGGACCACCAGGGCTCATTTGAGCACGTCTGCTCAAAGCGGAGGCACTCTTTAGAATTAGCCTTAGAACGTGGGAGCTATCTATGGTTAAGGTCCCAGATAAACGTACTGCCTCGTAAGCATGAACGTCATCTTCGCCGATCCACAAGGCCACAATGGACGGAGTGGCCAGGGAAATTGAAAATCTCAGAGCCATTATTAACAACGAGAAGAATACTGCTATGCAGGTAATCGATCTTCTTACTCCCAGGCCGTGTCCGAAACCTAGGTCGTTTGCGGAGGTTGCGAGCAGTAAGTCCCTTACTTTTTCGAGGGCGGCACCGCTGAGGCCTAGACCAGTGCCCCCATTCCCGGAAAAACACGGATTTGCGTCATGAGAATCTGGAGCCTAAACCGAAAAGCTCCAGAAACACTCGTATAATCAGTGCTCCAAATTTGTCATTTGGAAAAACACTTAGAAGAGTAAAACTGATCTTAATATTGAGGAGACAGGTACTGAAGTTACCTTCATCCGGAAGACGGCGAAAGGCTATGTAGAGGTTAATTTAAAGGAAGATCTGGATAAGACCGCAGCGCTTAAAAGGGCGATTACGGACAAGGTTAGAGAAGTGAATGTGATGGCCCGGATTGTTTATGGGTACCTTCACATTCAGGACCTGGACCAAGAGACTTCAGAATCGGACATTTTGGAAGGTATTGCCAAAACTATTGGTAATAACCTAATGAAAGAGGTGAAGGTGACTTCAATAAGACCGGCGTTCAGAAACACTCGGAAGGCGACGGTTAGGGCCCCAAAGCTATTGGTGGATAAAATAGCGAAGATGGAAACCCTGAAGATCGGTTGAATCTCCTCCAGGGTTGAGGTTAGAGAACTGTCCCACGCTACTTTCGATGTTCGCAAGCGGGCCATGTAGCGAGCTTTTGTAAAGGCTTCAACCGCTCGGGACGTTGTTTTCGGGGGGAGGGGGGAGATTTAGCATCTGGTGCGGGGAGGAGGGCCACAACAGGAAGGAGTGCCCCAGCCAGGACCCAAAGTGCCTTACGTGCAACCGGGATGGGCACCATACCGGGGCCTCATCATGCCCCTTTGAAGGCAACTGAAACCCCCCACAGCAGGGAGGAAATCATAACCCTCCAACTTAATGTTAATAAGTCTAGGGTGGCCCTCGATCAGCTATTCCATGCGAGTAGGGACTTAGCTGCAGAGTTTTTGGCAGTATCAGAGCCAAATATATCAGATTAGAACCAATATCAGAGTCAAGGTGGTGGGCGCCAGATGTTGGTTCAGTGACCCCAAGTTAGATGCAACAATGACGATTCTCAAACCGGTAACGGTAGTAGCTTCAGGTAGCGTTGAGGGAGCGGCTTGAGTACGCTTAACGGACGTCGTGTTACTACGTCGAGTTCCGATTCTTTTTAGACAGATTTGCGCAAGAAATTATAAAGTGAAAGTGTGACGTTATCATCATAGAAGATTTTGTGTCCTCCTCCGATTTTGATGAAACTTTGCATACTCGTAAAAAATGCGAAAATAATCGACACGTATTTTTTTTAGCAGCCGTAAAACGGTTTAAGGGGGTGAAATCACCCCTTAAAATTTGGGGTGCGAAAGGCCATCTCGGAAACTATTGATGTTCAATATTCCCTTAATTTAATTAGTTTTCCACTCTAAGAACAAATCATCAAAGAGTCACAAGCATGACACGTATCCTCTTCAATAACGAAAATAGTGTCGTCCATATATTGCGATGTAACATCGTACAGACTATCATATAACTGCTGTTCTGCACTATTTTAAGGTATTGATACCTTGTATTGTAACGACCGCCTGTTCGGCTGGGTGCAGGTGGGCTAGAGGGGCACCGAGGTCGATTACTAAAACCCTTCGGCGTGAGGGAGACCGTACTGATGATACTGTACTATTGAAAGGCGCCAGACGTGCGGTCACGCCAACCCGCCCGCGTATAGAAAATAGGAGAGTTTCCCGTTCCCGTTAATTTTCCGCGAACGGCAGGCCTCCTTGAGAGCCGGCAAGTCCACTAGTCAGTCCCCGTAGGGTCTGGAGAGGGGTTGGTACGGTGGGTCGAATTTCGCGGAGAGGTAGGACCCCAAGGTCCAAGTAATTGGATAGAGAAAGAGAGAGAAAAGGGCGAATAAACCGAAGACCACTACTTTTTATGTTAAGAACATTAAGGATATTAAGCAGACATTAAGGATATTAACATAAGAATATTAAGGGGAAAACGGCGCTTCCACGACCGATTTATTAATTGACCCTGGTTCTGTACATTAAGGCCCGAGTTACACTATATACCCCACCAATCTAGAGATGGTGACGATCTAGTGGGACCGTCGTTACTCCCATAGCGTATCCTAACCAAGCTGGTTCACGATAACCTTTACCGTTCATGGGATACTCAACGCGCTACTCCCTTTTTCCCGTAGAAATTCAAAAGTATAAGGCCCGTCGCCTTTCCCAGGGTCACCTACTTCCCCCAATCGCTACCGGGAAACTCTGAGGAATTTTCTTAGGAAAATTTACCGCCAGGTACGGGACCTCCGAACTCGAGCCAACTTCCCGCTTACGATTACTCTACGGTGACCGCTACCGGTATGCAAGGTCGCGACGACCGGTGTCGCAACAACGGCCCCGTACCGAGTATCGTGTCCTTTACTCAAGGGTGCAGCCGGGACCCTATTGCAGGAAGGCAAGAGATAGAGTCCTTGCTGCATGACTTAGACTCCAGTCATCCGCTCGATCTCACGCTACCTTATACCAACGTTGAACTACCGTTAACAATTAAAGAAGCGCTCCAAATGAGGTTAAACGTGTAACCGGGTCCGCCATAGTACAAAGAATAATGTGATATTAATAGACTGCGGAAGTTTATGCAAAAACATAATTTTGCATATTTTACATAAAAACATGAATTACATATATCGCATAAAAACATATAAATTACATATATCGTATAAAAACATAATTGTTCATATATTGCATATATTTTGTATGTTTTTTCTTTTGTGGGTTTCTTTTTACAAATTGAATGGTAAATATTATTGTTACCTCAATTCCATTATCAAGTAATAAACACCGAGAACTGATACTATCAAGTAATAAACATTAGTTCTCGAAATGTACTCAACCAAACAACCTTATTATTTTTTGTGTTTATAGTGTAGGGTAATATTTATTGTATGTGGTGTAAATATACAAATCCAGAATGATATTTATTCCCACTGTATGAAAATGGATATAGCTAGGGTCAAAGAATGGTCAAGAGTCAACTTATCGTCCAATTGTTCACTCGTCTCACTTATCTATTCGTTTTTTCGTCTTCTCGTCTTCTTGTCTAATCGTCTAATTGTCTTCTTCTGTTTCCCTTTTTTGTATATCGCGTGATCCGCCACGCGCCAATCGCACATCAATCATACGATCCATTCGTACGCAGGCATTTGTACATTTTCTCTCTCTATCTTTCTCCACTTCTCTCTCTCTCGCGCACATTCACACCCGTCTTACATCCTCACGCAATATATATACATACAGGGTGTTTCTATGAAGTACAGCCAAACTTAAGGAGCGTATAATTGAGGTAAAAGCAAGTAACTTTTTCTAACATACCTATGGTGTCCGATCATTATTGGCGAAGATACAGCCGTTTGAATATCCGCCTACAGGTTGACAATATGACCTACATTCACCTGCCCGAAGCGGTCAACGCTCCGCGTTACGTCCTCGGCTCAGCGCCGTCGTATGCGTGCGACACAGCTGACTTCTCCCTCAACATTTTTTCGAGTCGAGGAAGTGTTAAAATTTTCCGAACTATTTTAAATCACCGAACTATTGGGAAAACAATTACCTATTAAAAAAGTCCAAACGACAAAAATATTCGAGAACTCGTAAAATTTCGAGTTACTTGTGGATAAATGTTCAGCTCGGAAAGTTTACATATTCCAATAGATTTCCAACTTTCGAGTTATTCGTAAATATTCGAATTATTGGTGACGACGTTTCCTGCACTAGAAAATAATTTTTCACTTGGTAAATGGAAAGTAATTATTTCGAGGAAGTTTATTGCTAATAATGCTAACTTAGAAACGTCTACACTAATAATTCGAATATTTACATGTCGAATATTTACCTCCAAGTAACTCGAAAACTTACGAGAGCTCGAATATTCGAATCGCTTGAAATTTTTTAATGGCTTACTTTATTCAACTCGAACAATCGAACCAAATAAATTCCGAATACGTGCACATTCTTAAACACCAATTGCACTGAATACACTGCACAAAATCGTACTTATGACAATTGTTCAATACGTTGGCTCCCGACGGTCACAAACGTTTCGCACTGTTACACGATTGAACTGCGGACATGAGTGACTATCCGCAAGATCGCAAAGAAACACACTGCTCTTTCGTAGCTGCCACACAGTCTTTTACACTATCAAATAACTATGATGGTGTGAATATGAAATCATCTGCTTGCTTCCGACGCGCCACGCGTCGGCGAGGAGACCGTCAGTTCGGGCACAACGCAAATGCAAGTTTGTTTTGAAACATGATTCGTTGTCCCGTTCTTTCCGACATTCGTTCCTGTTCGCTAACGCGGTGAAGACATCGTGCAGCGAGTTTCATTGCAATCTTTCGGATTCGTTCGTGTCCGCAGTTCCAATCGTGTAACAGTGCGAAACGTTTATGACCGTCGGGAGCCGACGTATTGAACAATTGTCATAAGTACGGTTTTGTGCAGTGTATTCAGTGCAATTGGTGTTTAAGAATGTGCACGTATTCGGAATTTATTTGGTTCGGTTGTTCGAGTTGAATAAAGTAAGCCATTAAAAAATTTCAAGCGATTCGAATATTCGAGCCCTCGTAAGTTTTCGAGTTACATGGAGATAAATATTCGACATGTAAATATTCGAATTATTAGTGTGGAGGTTTCTAAGTTAGCATTATTAGCAATAAACTTCCTCGAAATAATTACTTTCCATTTACCAAGTGAAAAATTATTTTCTAGTGCAGGAAACGTCGTCACCAATAATTCGGATATTTACGAATAACTCGAAAGTTGGAAATCTATTGGAATATGTAAACTTTCCGAGCTGAACATTTATCCACAAGTAACTCGAAATTTTACGAGTTCTAGAATATTTTTGTCGTTTGGACTTTTTTAATAGGTAATTTTTTTCCCAATCGTTCGGTGATTTAAAATAGTTCGGAAAATTTTAACACTTCCTCGACTCGAAAAAATGTTGAGGGAGAAGTCAGCTGTGTCGCACGCATACGACGGCGCTGAGCCGAGGACGTAACGCGGAGCGTTGACCGCTTCGGGCAGGTGAATGTAGGTCATATTGTCAACCTGTAGGCGGATATTCAAACGGCTGTATCTTCGCCAATAATGATCGGACACCATAGGTAGGTTAGAAAAAGTTACTTGTTTTTACCTCAATTATACGCTCCTTAAGTTTGGCTGTACTTCATAGAAACACCCTGTATATCCACAATAGTTCAAATACGTCTTGACTTCGAATAGATATAGAGGACTGATCGCTTAAGCGCTTAAGCTTAAATCTATTCGACGGTATACATCTCTAATCTAAAGTAGAAAGAAATTTGAAAATTTTCGTGATCATGCCTAAAGTTAAAAGTAGTAGAAGAACTCCAGTGCAAAAGTGGTTAAATGATATAAAAAATGAACATTTAACGTGTAATAATGAATATAAAAAATGACCTAGGAGACAATTATATTTGGATTTCTGTAGATTAAACTACAGATTCAACTGGCAGACAAATAGCTAATTTAATAGTTGGCTAACTATGTGAAGAAGAGAAAACAAAGCCACACTTGGTTGCTTGTAAATTTCTTGACAAGGCAAATTATGAAACAATAGCCCGTTTTATTAATTCGTCATTGCAAGCATTTTATAACAACGTCGAATTTCATGAAAAAGTATTGCTTATTGTCACAGATGCAGCAACTTATATGCTAAAAGCAGTCAGCCATTTGAAAGTTTTTTACCCAAACATGAAACATTTGACATGTTTGGCACATGGATTTCATAGAATTGCGGAAGAAATCCGAAATAACTTTCCAGAAGTTAATAAATTAATATCTTCTGGAAAAAAAGTATTTTTAAAAGCTTCGCTGCGCATCCAAGCATTTAAAGAAAAATTACCCGATACTTCGTTACCACCTGAACCAGTTTTAACCCGATGGAGAACTTGGATTGAAGCTGTATTGTATTATGCCGATAATTTGAAGGATATTAAGAGTGTAAGATTTAAATGATTTTTAATTTTACTTATGAATAATTTTAAATATATATTATCATCGCTGAAATGATTACATATTTCATGTCCTTAACAGGTAATTGAATTGTCGATGCAAATGAAGCTTCATCGATAAAATCAGCCATTCAAGTTTTTGAAAATAATAAATTAACTGAGGGCTTAGCTTATATAAAATGTCATTTTTCAAATTTGCCAAAGACTATCTGGAATATATTGGAATCTTTAGGATTACGATTGTGTCAATCATTGGAAATAGCAAACAATTTCATCCGGGAATTACATCTAATACCAGGAGTATGTGGTGAAAAAATAAAGTTAAAAATAGAGAACGTATTCAAGAGAAACCCAGATTTCGAAGAGATATTTTAAATAGGAAGAATATTAAGACAAGAAAAAGTTGAATCCATTGTAAATGTCCCATCTACGTTATGGAGTAAATATAAATACGCTCCTTGCGATGTTGAGAGATCGTTCTCAGCATACAAGTTGTTATTAACAGATAAACGGCACAATTTGACAATAGAAATTATTGAAAAAAGTCCGATTCTTTATTGTTATTTGAATTATAATTTAAATGAATGATTTATATATATTTGCATGTAATTGCATATTGTTTCATATTATTGCATATTTTTGCATATGTTTGTTGTATAATTCTGCATATTTTCGTTATGCGCTTAATAAATTGGTCACCTATCAAAAATAAGTTTACTCATTTGATTTTTAACTTTATCCATTGATAAATTGTTAGTCCATAAACTTCCGCAGCCTAGATATTAACCCTCATCGGTCGCTAGCTTTTTATGTAGACAAAGTACTGTTATCACGTGAGAGGTGACCTACGACCGGTAAGGGTTGATAGAATAAATTATGATGAAGAATAAGATAATTATTATTTTGTATTATAATATTTTTTGCGTTCATCGTCTAAGCTTAGGTCCAAATTAAATACAAATATATATGTTCTAAAAGATGCCGTTACTTTCTTATAGTATAATAGAAAATAAAATCGTGGTGGGTCACATCTAGTGTAAATGTCCCAATATCTTCAGTAAGAGTATACAAATATAGCAAAATTTAAATTTGCTCCACGAAACCGGTAAATCCACTAAAGACCGTTACAAATATTGCACCTCTATCAAGGGGTGCATGGTAATTTTGGCTCCGTCTAAAATTCATTAGATGCTTTGAGAAATACATATGACGGATCAGGATTTGAACGCAACGATTAAATTACTCATTAACAATGTCCTGTTCAACAATTTAGTAAAAGAAGAAGTTAAATGAACTAAATCACAAAAGGGGTCAACATTTCTAATGTAAAAGATAACAGATCGGTTAGTAAAATAAAATTGTTGACAACCAGAATAAAAAAGATGAGACGTTGTTAATGACAAAACGCAAGAAAATGACACAGAGTGATAAGATTTTCCGTCTGGCAGAATAGTATAAGATTGTATGATAGCTCAATTTCAAGGGGTGAGATTTAAAGAGAATTAATAGTCATAATAATAACGAAGGAATAACCGTTACACAGTTACCGACAATTGAAATCCATTAGATGTAAGTAAAAGTTCCTCCACATGAAAATAATAATAGCTAAAAAGAACAAAGATGGGTGGAGAAATTTCGTGCCTCAATAAAAGCCCGACCAATTGTAAATAAGGAAGAAACCAACCATTAAATTTAAATTCTAAACCGATAGAATTTGTTATACAAACAAAATAACAAAATTTAGCGAACCAAGATTTTAAAAATTTTAATAAATAACTAAACATGGAACTGATAAAATTATTAACGCAAATCTACCGAAAAAGACCCATTAAAAGTTCTATTAACTATGATAAGAATAAATTCGATGAATTGGAAAGACAATAGGAACAAAGAAATAGAAAATAACTTAAAATATAACTTATATTAAACTATAGCAAGAATCCAATCCATACAGAACTTACACAAATCTTTGAACAAGGTAATCACCACAAATCTAACAAATTCTATCGGTCAGAATAAAACACAACAAATAACGTATTTAAAAAGCGTACGAAGTCGAAGCGAGTCAGTTGAGTTTAGACAGACGGATCTTATGGATCTCGTGCAGGTTACCTCACTCCGGAACCGGGCGTAGAAGATCGCGAAACAAATTATAAAATTATACGATTTGTAATTGCGGAATAGCCCCTGAAGTAGTGAAATGCCTCACCCCTTGGTTCTGTATTCGGTGCAGCAATAAATAGTAGAAGAAAAGAGTAACTAACGGAATTCGTTAATTACCCATATCAAATCCTTGCAACGCACCAATTCCACTTCTTTGGCAGTCGGTGCCCGCGCCGGGAAGTGACCCCAGGAAGCAGCGGACCCTGGAGAAAACGTATTGCAAGGAAAATACGTTGAGTCTCAAGATAACCTAGGGACACTTGGGACGAAAGTGGCTTCAGACTTCAACGTTCTGAGAAGAAAGAACTGCGATGGGAAACATAGGGATACCACTGCAAACAGGTCTCCATCCCTGTGACGACAGACTGGCGACCAGGCATACAGCAAACCGAAGTCCAAAAACAGAATAGGCCAGCCTCCGGTCAAATAAGATATAGGGGCTAACCTTCAACACAACCGCGCTTGGTATTCAGACACGGCCACCGGTCGCCAGGCGTCCAGACTGCTGGCTGGAATAGTAGGGAGTACTCGATATTCCATGGAATATTCTATGGGAGTACTCGATCATTTTTTAATATAAAAATTAGTAAAGTGAATCGGTCACTCCTACCCACGAACCGCCGTGACGTAGAGGGGAACCGTTTAGACAGTAGTTACAGTCTCGCTCGGTACCGCCCCAACGTCCCGATCACAAGGGCAATGCACGGCGATGATGGGTCCCGGTTGAACCGATAAATACTAGGGCAAAACTCACCAGACAAACGTACCGAAACTATCCTTAACGTCTGTGTAGCCTGCTTCTACCCACTTATCACCGATATTACTATCTTATAATATTTTCTGCCAACGAACCGCCCTAATCGCTCGCGAAAGGGAGTCTGCCTGCTCGGATTTGCGTAGGGTTTCGCGAGATACCGCTCTGTACCCCCGCTCTCCTCTCCCCTCACGATATGTGAAGCAAGACGGCCGCTAATTGGTCTCTATAGAAGAACTAATTTTTCGACCGCAGAGTGATCGGATGGTCCCTCGGCGGTTCAGTCTCGACCTAATCGCGGGTCGTACTACGCCTAATCGGGGAGTGGTGGTAGAGCTCGTCGCGAGCGGACGTGTTGGGAAGGCGCTCCGCTAAAATTCCGAATTGGGTCGGTATATAATCGACCCAGGGGAAATAGTGCGGGGGGAGGAAGAGTAATAGTGACAGATAGTTGTGAAGTGAGGAATAGGTAGAGGTCTAGTGAGCTAAAGTGATAGTAACAGCTGATAGGTGCTTGGGACGCCTGGTGATGAAGCTGGGATTTTCGAGGTCGGGCATTGACACGTAGGTGACAGGTGGCAGGCGATGGCATGGCATGAGTGATGACTCCGCGCATGCCGGGACATATTGCTGACTATTGCTCAACTGATACGTTGGCCTGTGAACTGTAGTGGGTGAACTTAGCGCAGCGGTACGTATGAGTGGCTGCATGATTGTGATGACACCTCGCAATACAGGCATAGGTAACGCAGACATGCAAGCATGAATAGCAATATGCCTGTAGGCTGTATGGAACTATAAGGGGGGAGATGAGCTTGATGCCTTAAGGGCGCATGGTTTGTAAAAAAGAAAAAAGCTGCATGCAGGGTCAAGGGCTTTCCGATATTTTATTTGATACATGCAGAGTGTGGTTGGATGAGTGACATGCATTAACTCTTGTGCTGGAGGCATGCGTGTCCTGTTGCCCATGCACTTCCCGCTTCATCTGCATTAGGATAGTCCTCGTGCCAAAGAAATTGGGACCAGTAAAGTAGCAGTTAGGGGAGGGAGCATTGCTAGGAGACAATAGCCTTAACCAGGTAGAATTGGACTTACGGGGTGGTTAGGGGTAGGATAGCTATCTCGGATTGTTGTGCTCACGCCGGCCTTGGCTGTGAGGCTGCTGGCACACGCGGATAAAGATCTTGGCAATTATTTCGGCCTTGCCGGACTTTGACGCTGGGTGTCGGCTTGCGCCCTCAGCGCGGCGGACGCAGCCCTTCGAAGGTGCCTGGCGGTCGGACATCGTGGTTGGTACTGCGGAGACCGGTGGGGAACAACGACCGGGCGGCAACTGCTGAGCGCTGCGGAAACCTGAGGCAGCTAGGCGAGCGCATAAGTAAGTGAGGTAATACAAACAAAGGATTGATGATGGAGGAAACGGAATACTCCAGCATGTCCACTGACACAAATGATCAGGAATGGTTCGCCTCTGTGGACCGGCTAGCTGGAATACAACTGAGAGCGAAACAAGTCCTGGGAGCGCATGTGGTGGTACTGGAGGAAGGGAGGAGTAAAATAGACGTTATGGTCAAATTCTGTAGAGATAATAAGAATGTCCATAGCGTTCTGAAGCAGGGGCTGTCAGACTTGGTCCTAAAAATGGATGACCTCATGGACACGGCGGCAGCAGACGAAGGATACTGGAGGGCGCTGGAAGCGGAGGCGAGGGTATTACCCGATGCCGTTTCGCTCGAAGTGGCGGCGAGATGCATTAGTCGTAAGAGGAGTAGAGGACCCATGGTCAGGGAAGCGACGCAGACTGTGGAAAGAATACTCTCACCAACGACGAACCAAATGACAACGGAGGGACCTGATGGTGGGCATGGCGGTAAGAAGAGGAAAACGGCTACCCCCCCCCCCCCACAGGAGCCTAAGGGGACTAAGAGGAAAAAGACAACCTCTATGGCCCCGGATGTGGCGCAAGGGGGGGCGGGGGAAGCTAACGCGCGGAAGCAAGGCGGGGAGCAGGCAGGGCCATCCAAACCTACCTCCGCGGGGGACGCTGGGGCCCAGGGGGGTGACTGGACTGCGGTGACCGCCAAGAAGAAGAAGAAGAATAAGAAGGGCAAGCAGAAGGGGGATACACCTCCTCTCCCGGATGAGGACAGACCGGCAGAGCGGCCGCCACACAAGGGGACAGCGAGGAGAAGAATGCTGGACGGGGTTATAATCAAACAGCAGGGGGTGACTTACGCGGACATGCTGCGGAAGGTCAAGGAAGGGGTCATTCCACAGGATATGGGCAATGACGTTGCCAGGGACAGGAAGACACGCAGCGGAGAAGTGCTCATAGAACTGGACAGAGGGTGTGAGAAGATTGAACAACTGAGAGAAGAGATTGTGAGTAAGCTGGACAGCGACGTGACTGTCGCCAAGATGGTGCCTAGGGTGACAGTGGAGATAGTAGACCTGGATGACCTAATGGTGGTGGACGATATAAAGGAAGCCATCTGCCACACGGTTGAGGGCTGTAGAAAGGACGATATACGTGTCCTTTCGCTAAGGCTAGCGTTTGCTGGCACGCAGAAGGCGGCGGTAACGCTAGACGAGGAGGTAGCAAGGAAGCTCCTTGCAGCAAGAAGATTGAGGGTTGGGCTTGTTAATGCCAGACTAAGGAGCAAGGTGTACGTCCCTAGGTGCTACAAATGCCTGGGGTATGGGCATTTCTCGACACAATGCAAGGCGACAGGGGATAGGAGCAGGGCCTGCTTTAGGTGCGGTGGAGCTGATCACGTGGCTAGCGTCTGCACGACACAGAACCCAGTGTGTATCCCGTATGTAGACGCTGGACTGGGGAGCCGGAACCACTTCCCAGGAGGCCCTGACTGCGTAGCCTTCAAGATAGCGAGGGAGCAGTGGACCAAGAAAAAGAGGGGATGATACGGATACTCCAATCCAATCTTAACAGGACTGGAGCTGCGAAAGACCTGCTTTGGCACTATGCGTCAGAGCGCAGAGCAGGGATTCTGCTAGTCAGTGAACAACCAAGGAAGGGGGGGACGGATGGACGATTGACAGGGGGGGCTGCGCAGCCCTGGCGGTTCTCCCCCGCCACCTGGAAGCACCGGTCAAAGGAGCGATGGAGACGGAGGATGGGTATGTTATGGCGAGGGTAGCGGGTGTACGTATATACAGCTGCTACTACTCGCCCAACATACCTTTGGATGAATTCGAAAGGGGAATAACGCAGTTGGAAGCCAGTGTTAGAAGAGGACATGGCCCTGTCCTGATTGGCGGAGATTTTTACGCCAAGGCGCAGGAATGGAGTCATGGCAGGATGGACGCTAGAGGGGCCATCCTGCTGCCGCAGGACTTGGACTGGTCACGATTAACAGGGGCATGGTGCCTACTTTCAGGGGGGGAAGGGGGACGTCAATACCTGATGTCACCCTCGCATCCGAGGGGCTGGTCCCCGCCGTTACCACGTGGCGAGTATTGGAGGACGAGTCGCTGAGCGATCACCAACCCATATGGATTGAGCTGGACACACGGTGGAATAGACACCAGGGTAATCAGCCAATACCACTGGGATGGAGATACCAGGGCAAGGAGGAGGAGGAGGTGAGTCTGCGAGGAGCGTTACATACAAAACTCGCAGAGGTGCAAGTGCTATGGAGGGGAAGGGCGGAGCAAATTCTACCAGAGAGCGGAGTAGGGATGCTGATGCAGGCAATCAAGGAAGCGTGTGAGATGGAGCTCCCCAGGAGGCGGGGGCTGAAGAAGAAAGGATCACCCGCGTACTGGTGGACTTCTGAAATCGCGCAACTACGAAGCAATTGCCTAGCTAAGAGAAGGAGGCATCAACGGAGCAGGAGGAGGCATGCGGGCAATCTGAGGGATAATGCGGATTCTGGGGCCGCGGACCTGAGCGGCGCGGAGTACAAGGCGGCCAGAGACGCTCTGAGATACGCAATTAAGCGTAGCAAGGAGCGATGCTGGGCCGAACTGTGCCGGTCAGTTGATGATGACCCGTGGGGCCTACCATACCGCATACTCAAGAAGAGGTTGGGCCGGACCGGAGGAGGGCCGGTCCAACTAGACGAGCAGAGATTGGCAAAGGTTGTGCAGGACCTATTTCCTACTAGGCCTTGCAGGAAAAGGGGGAAGGGCGAAGAGGTGGATGATGAGGACCATATTCCGTTTAGGATGGAAGAGTTAGACAAGGCGGCTAGAAGACTTCCTAGACGCAAGGCTCCGGAACCAGATGGCATCGTGAATGAGGTCCTTGCACTTGCCATCCGGGAGGCTCCGGAGCTGTTCAGGACATACTTGACAGCTGCCTAGCGAGAGGAGAGTTCCCAGTTGTGTGGAAAAGGCAGCGTTTGGTGCTACTACCCAAGGGGCCAACATCTTATAGACCCCTGGGGATGATTGACACGGCTGGGAAGCTGCTTGAAAGGATTATCCTGAATAGGCTTGAGGAGGCACTGGCAGCCAATGGCGGGCTCAGTGATAGGCAGTATGGTTTTCGCAGGGGGCGATCTACCCTCGATGCAATTAGTGTGGTCCTGGATGCAGTCAGCAAGAGAATGGCTGGCACACTCAGAGCCAGTGGCGTCAGCGCTATTATTACGTTGGATGTGAGGAATGCCTTTAACTCCGCGGGCTGGGACCACATCCTACAGGCGCTCCGAGCAGTGGAGGGACTCCTAAAGCGACTACTGAGAATGGTCAGTGGCTATCTTAGCAATAAGAAGTTGCTGATCACGCATGCCGGGGGCGAAGAAACGACGTTACCCCTTACCGCTGGGGTCCCACAAGGGTCGGTCCTTGGGCCGTTCCTGTGGAACGTCATGTATGATGGGCTCCTTCGCCTACGACTGCCTGCGGGCGCATCGCTCGTAGGATTTGCGGACGACGTGGCCTTGGTAAGACGGTAACGGAGGTAGAGATTTCAGCTAACAGCGCGCTACGCAGGATTAGTCGCTGGATTGCATCCAAGGACCTGCAGCTGGCCCCTGCTAAATGCGAAGCGGCGGTATTCAACAGGAGGAGAGTTGCCTTGGAACCGAGGTTTATGCTTGATGGACAAATGATAACCATTAAGGCGTCAATTAAGTACCTGGGAGTGTGGCTTGATTCCAGACGGAACTTCAAGCCGCACTGCCAGGCAGTGGCAGAGAAAGCAGCTGCCTGGACAGCTATGCTGGCTGGGCTAATGCCCAACGTTGGGGGGTCTAAACCTAGCAGGAGGAGGTTACTTTGCAGTGTGATCCACTCGGTAATCTTGTACGGAGCCCCGCTCTGGGCTGGGGCGGTGGTGGGCACACCTAGGGCTAAAACTCTACTGGCGGTGCAGCGCAAAGTTGCCCTGCGGGTTGCGTGTGCTTACCGCACAGTCTCACTCAATACGGTACTGATCGTGGCCTACACCCCACCCATAGACCTCCAGGCCCTGGAGAGAAGGGACGTGTGGATGGCGGGAAGATCAGTTGACACGAGCAGATGTGGTAGCGACGAAGAGCGCGCCAAGAAGATTATTATAGCCAGGAATGCTGCACGCCCTGAAGCTAGACGCAAGCTAATGGAAGGGTGGCAGCAGCAGTGGGAAGAGGACGATAAGGGAAGATGGACATGGAGGCTCATTCCCAAACTTGAGGCATGGGCCACCAGGCAACATGGCGAGGTGGGGTACTACCTTACACAGGCGCTCACTGGTCATGGATGCTTTGGGTGGTACCTGCACAGGATGGGAATAAGGGACGTTGCAGACTGCCAACACTGTGGAAACCCACGGGATGATGCGGAACACGCGCTTTTCCACTGCCCTGCGTGGGAGAGAAGAAGGCGCGAACTTGAAGAGGCCATAGGAACAGAGGTCACGCCAGAAAACATGGTGGCGTTGATGGTTTCCTCTAAAGGCAGCTGGCAAAAAATTTCAACTCACGTTGAGGCCATCGTGAGGAGAAAAGTACAAGAGGCGAGGCGCCGACAAGCCGAAGAAGATAATGATGGATAAAATGCCATAGGAGTGGGGGGTCGTTTGCAGGAGCGAGTGGATAACTTGCCCCTCGAAGTAATGCTTAATTGCGGTTCCGGGGGGTAAGCGTGAAACGAGGGGGATTTTTAGTTGGTAGGTCCATTGGCCATAATGGGAATCCAACACTACCTGGGATATTTCCCAGGTGCCTATGAAGGTTTTCCCTCCTTGCCCCCCCCCCCCCCAAAAAAAAAAAAATAATAACTACGGCTAATCGTCTCCGACGGATTTCGGAGTGCTACCTACATGAATTCTCGAAAACGGTTGAGTACCCCTCGGCATAATAATGATGAAATCGCGGGAAACGCACTCGGGTATATTTGGCAGGGCCGCGCTCGGCCATCTACGGTGGGCCCTGTGGGTAAGGTGGGTATTTGTAACGGGCAAACGCGTTTGCCACGTTACAGTATAAAGGATCGTACAATGCTAATAGCATTGTGAGTACACTAATGGCGTTTACGAACGGCATGACTTGAGAACGAATTTTTTCTCTCAACTGGTAACTGCTGCACCGATTTCCACTCTTTTATACATTTCGCGAAAGTCACTCCAATGACAACGCATCCAAATACTTTTTTATTTTTATACATTAAATTTCACCCAGAAGGTCACCTACTCCAATAACAAGAGACATAAATAAATTTTTTTCTTTCGCTCTCTGTTACCTCAATTTTGATCACAAAGTAGATAATGCTCCGCGTGAAATGCAATGTATAAAAATAAAAACTTATCTCAATATTTTGTCGTTAAAGTGATTTTCGCGCAATCTATAAGAAAAGAGCGATGTAGCAGTTATCAATAAAAAAAATAATTCGATCAATAACTGCTATTTTGATTTTTCCTCTTTTATTGATACGCATACGTAAAAACATTTATGTCTGCGTTACTTTTTTGGAGAGAACGATATATGTAACAATTATATCCCTTAATAAAATATCTCAAAACCAATATGAAAATTCCTTTATCTCCTTATCTTTTAAACCGCTCGATGGACATACATAAATTTTTATATGGCTGAATTCGGCATATGTTACGTCCCACGGACGCAACCCCTCCACAACCATTATTATTATTATTATTATTATTACTACTGTCATTATTATCAATAGTACTATAATTGTACATAGAGACTACTACCAAACCCATAAGGCCCATCCCTACCACTTCCAACCACCACCACAACCACCTCCCACCCTCACTTTTCCGAAGAGTCCCGAGTTTTCCTTCGGGACTACAAACTAAAACACCCTCAGTCTTCAATTAGTCTTTAGTTAGTCGTAGTTAGTCGTAGGTTAGTTGTTAGTAAGTTTTAGTTTAGTTTAGTTTAATCAGAACTCACTCTCGATACACACATCACAGTCTCACCAACCATCCGCTCTCTGGCCATTCCACGTTACCAAGTTCAATAAACATTTTAAACACCATCAATAAATGCGAGTCGAGTAACCATTTAATTCAACAACACCCATCACTACGATCGAAGTCGTAATAGCAGAAAATTTCCTTTCTTTTTTCTTCTATAAATAAAATCATAATTTTTTATGAAAAAGATGAAAATGTTTAAAACATATTTTTTAAACAATTTTTGGTAAAAACAATTAATGTACTTTATTTTTCGTAGAAAACCGTGCAATTTTCTCAAATGAAATTTTTGTCAATCTTCAATAGTTTCAGAGATAGCCTTCCGCACCCCAAATTTCAAGGGGTGATTTCACGGCCTTAAACCGTTTTACAGCAGCTAAAAAAATACGTGTCGATTATTTTCGTATTCTTTACAAGTATGCAAAGTTTCATCAAAATCGGAGGGGGACCCTTCCGAAATGTCCCTTTATCAGTCGTTTGTAAAGATCATCGGAAATTTCAATTGTATCTATTCTGATGTAATTTTCGGCTCTTCTAGTAAGTTTTTGTACTATTACGACCTCTAATAGGAGAGGTCGGAGTCGACACGAAAATCGAAGACGTTGTCTTTCTATTTGCCTTACACAATTTTCAACATCGTTGCCATTAAAACTACTGATGAACGGTAACACTTCTTGTAAACTGAAATGAGATGAAGTGTCTCGGTCTTCATCTTCGTCCTCAGCCACTTCTCCTTGCGTTTGAGTTGTCTTTTCGACGTTCGATTTCGACGCTCTCGAAAGTAATTGCCATTTCGATGGTTTAAGCTCCGCTCCTGTAGGTTTTGAAGAGCTTACTTGTTTCATTTTTATTCTTTCTAACCTATCTAATATTGCTCCTAGCACGTCTTCAGTATCGGTTAAAGATTCGCGAACAGGTGACTGAGCTCGGGACATTGTTGGTGCAGTTAGAAAGACTTTCTCTTCAAGAACGTTATACTAAGTGCTGTCAGAACTTATAGGTCTGTGTGTATGTAATAAGTCTATGTGTTTGGCACTTACTCTCGTTAAATATCTGTTGTCCTGTCAATTTGTAAAATATTTGGGATCCAACGCAGTGACTTATTCTCTGTAGAGCAGCTGGATACAGCTAGTATATTTTTAAGTCAACACTACACTTCACTAGTTTTTGAGGAAAAGTGTCTGCGTATCCCACCGCTGCCACCTATTTTATGTTGCGTAACCGAGGTTTGAAAGTTTACGCTTACTAAAGTGTTTAAACCAACTGGATTGGTTTTAAGAGTTTTATTAATTTATTTAAACTTATGAGCTGACAAAAGATAACGATTGGATTTCGGCTATACACTTTAACGGTTCGACATCAACTGACTTACAGTGGAGAAGTACAAAGAAGAAGAGTCTGCAAGAATCCTTATCATATAGCAGTGGAGTGGAATGCATTCGTGGGATTTCTAACCAAAATGCTTGAGTCGTGACTCAAGTGGCATATTACGTTACTGTGGGAACGTTGGCAAAGAGTCCGTTGCTGACGCTACATCCGGCAATGCTAAATGATATCGGTTCAGGCGACACTACATTGATGTTTTAGTGTGACTGCAAAACGCAAAGCGTAAGGTAACGAAATATCATGCGGATATCACATACGTACAACATTCTAATCATACTATTATACATTGTGACAGCGAGAACCGCTAGAATTTTCCCAAACAACATGTATGTGGTAATGAGCGTAAAACTATAAACACCCCGAGCATATAAAAGGCCCACGCGACAGCGCAGCCTAACAGAAGAATAACAGAACACTCCTATGCATAGACAGAACAGACAAAATATTCATATACTCTTGTGCACAGAAGAATTATCGCTCAATCAATCTGTATCGAAGTCTACGAAGTGTAAAGATAAATAAAGAGTTGTGTTTCTTTTTTAAAAAGATCGAAATAGTGTCCTCGTTTGTAACAACATACTATTACACATTCCGTGTGCTGAACAGCACGGAAATATAAGTTTCGAAATAATGAGATAATAATGAAAAATAATTAGAATAAAAATAATAATGAGAAATAATGAGAAATAATTGCGCATGCACCATGCGCAAGCAATTATAGCGACAGCTCCACAAATATCACAACGCGGTTTCGCACGGTTTTTGAAACAAAAGTCAACAGGATTCGGAAAGGTTGCAAGTCTCTCTATCAGGTAATCGCTTTTATACCAAGCATATTTAAACAAGTACGATATCATGCGCCTTTTAAATCTTTCGTACCCACGTCGATGATGCTTTGAATTGAGGAAGACCGACCGGTACTGCTGCAATCAAGTCCCACCGTGAGATGTCTATATCATGTACTGCCACTCGTCTCTTATTTGCTTCTTGAAATTTATTTAATACGGCTTGGGATGTTTTGTCCTATTTTTCAGTTACCGTTCCGCCATGTTTCACATATATTTCCCAACACCGCAGTTGTTTTACCGATGTAACTTTACAGAATGTATGTTGCACTGTTTCCAGTCGTAGCGGTTTTTGCGCACCGCTTTTCCAATATGCTACTACTCTTGCTTTACAATCAAAATCTACAGTGTCTGTCTCACGTGTGCATGTTGACAGTGTAGTTTCATATACCTCTGCATCGCTATCGTCGGCGGTTTTTGGTATACCAGTTGTTTCCGGAATATTGTCCGGATTTTCAAATTGCAATAATGTATCTTCTTCCACGTCAAGTGTCAGTACCTTTTCCGTGAAGTCGTTTAACATTACCTTCATCACGTCATATACTTGCACTTCCACATTACTTACTGGAAAGTCCAGTATGTTCAGTATACTAAAAAACGCTAACATTAACCGCAGTACATTATTTGGATTAAGCTGCACCATAGTCCGCTGTTTGTTTTACATTTTGGAACAGACTTTAACACTTATGTCGTGCACACTTGTATTACCTGAACGGCTCTTGCTGTGGACAGCGCGACACGTTCGCTCATAGTTCTCTGTATCGCAATCAGACCTGCACGTTGTACAGTAGGAGAAGTTTATTTTGCTTTCCGAGCGTCGTTTCCGCGTCCTCCTGTTTAAATGTCTCGTGTACATGTCGGTGTTGCTTCACTTTCGGACCTGTGATACAGCGACAGTAATATCTTCAGACAAAAATAAAGACTTGGTTTTGAACTCTGTATTTTTATTTGCCACTTTGTAAAAACTGCCACGATAACTTCACCTTTTGGTGCAGGCGACTGTGTGAGTAAAATTTTAAATACTCAACAGTTCAATTATGTATATATGATATTTTAGGTGCTTATAATGTTCCTCATACCAAAGGGACCGATTACCTTCTCTGTTCCGATGCGTACGGGTCAGTCATGTTTTCCTGCCCGACCGTCACTGAATGACGTTTGTGCCGCCATTGCAATATCAAATTGTTTTAATCTCCATAATCTTTATCAAACAAATTCGATTACAAATTGCTACGGTAAAATTTTAGATCTTATGTTCTCAAATAATCCCGAAGTCGAAATCAGTGTTACGTCCGAGGTACTTCTCACATGCGACCTTTATTATCTCGCACTTCATGTCTCGTTTGCATCACCTGCTCATATTGCTACTGCCAATGTTAATTTTAAACCTGAATTTCCCAATAATTTCAACCACGTCGATGTTGATTCTATACGGCACTATCTAAGCTGTATACAATAAGACTCGGTCAGTATGAGATGCAGTAAAATTTTTATATAATCACTTATACACAGCCTTCTTCTACTACGTACCTATTCATGTCACCAGGTTAAGCAAGTTTCCCAAGTGATTTTCGCGTGTACTAATTCAGCATACTAGTCTAAAAAAGAAAGCACAGCTGTTATAAACATATATGTATCTCGAGTTCTCCAAACTGCGTTCTCAATGTAAAACATTGGCTAGGCATGATTATAAAAATTACACCCGACGTGCAGAATCGCCAACAAAAACGACAAGAGCGTCAAGAATTATTCAAATACTATGAATCTTGGAGATGCCGTTGTTGACTCTGGGCAAAAGATAGGATCGTTGTTTGCAAACTTTTTCAAATCAGTCTTTAAACACGGTAATGCACAGCCTATCTTTTCTCATTACGAGTCTTTCCTAGATATCGACAGCCTTAATATATCATTTAGTGGTGTCTTTAACAAAATTAAATCCCTACGTTCCACCTCATGTCTCCGTGATGATAACATTCCGATGGACGTATTGAAAGCATGCGATTTTATTTTAGCGAGGCCACTATGGCTGATTTTCGATCTTTCCTTCTCCTCAGGTGTCTTTCCTGGTCGTTACAAGTAAGGTCTCGTGACGCCTATCCACAAATCTGGCAATCGTGAATTAATAAATAACGATACACCAATCAGCATTCTCAATGTAATGTCTAAAGTCTTCGAGAGCATTATACCCGATAAACTTAAAGACCATCTATCTGATTTCATCACTGATGAGCCACACGGCTTTATGCCTGGAAGGTCTACGACTACAAATTTTGTAGTTTTTACCAATGCCATCTCGCAGGCCCTAAACATGAACACACAGGTTGATATGGTTTACACGGATTTTTTAAAGGCATTTGATTCCGTAAACCACGCTATATTTTTGAATACATTATCCTGCATTGGCATTCGAGGCGAAGTCTTAAGTTGGCACAAATTCTATCTCAATAACCGTCAGCAAGCAGTTCGAAATTCTAGATTCCGCTCTGAATACTACCACATCACATCAGGTGTACCCCAAGGGTCTCACCTTGGTCCGTTAATTTTTATCCTCTTCATCAATGATATATTATAGGCGATAAAAAATAGCAAATTTCTGCTCTTTGCGGACGATGTCAAATGATTTCATTCCATTAAGACTATAGGTGACTGTCTCAAATTACAAGACAACCTATACCACCTTGAATGTTGGTGCAAAGAACAAATAATATGGACCTGAATTTAACTAAGTGCCACGTTATGCACTTCTCTCGATCGAACTCATTTCTCGCATATCAATATGTTCTTTCTGATTCATCCTTGGGTACAGTTGTGAATGTTCGAGACTTTGGGGTGCTCTGTAATTCTAAACTAAATTTCCATATTCATCTTCAACATACAGAATGCTCTGCTATACGTATGCTTGACTTTATCAAGAAAAGCCGTAGAAGGATAAGCATGACCAAAACTGTCCCCGCCCTAATTAAAATCATGTTTCTACCATAAGTTACCAGTGGTATTGTAATGGATTTCTGAAAAAATAGCTCCCTAAATAACGGTTCATAGCAGTTACAAAGGGTTAAAGAAAATTAAGAAATATTTTTTTTCTCGTTAACGGGTGGACCGATTTTGATGAAAAAAATATATGTTATAGGAGACATTGCATCCATTGATGGAAAAAATTAATGATTATTTATAACAAGGAGAAAGTGTTTTGAAAAATAAAAACATTTACGTAACGTGACTGCACTGTAAGCTTCGAAATATTTGTTTGATTTTTCACAAACTGCGCGTTTGTACGTCCCTCAGAATCCATCATTTCGGCTAAATATGATACCGCTTGCGAAAGTTGGTATGAGCCAGTAAACAAGATTTTTAAGTCTTGCTCTGTAAGTTCTGGAAAATCCAATATATCGTTGGATGAAATGTTACGAAAAATTAGTTTTTTGCGTAACCATCCATTGCTTTCCACCTCTGCAGCCAAAGTGTTTTCAGAGTAACGCTGTACTTGCATTCTCTGCACAATTTCATTTGCAAAATCTGCATCGGAATGCAGCCATTTTCCAAATTGATTATTTAAAAATGATGCAATTTTAAAAAACATTCCAACTTTTGGAAGCAGTTTATTGTCTATTTTTGTATCTAGAAGCCGGTATTTTTGTTTTAATATTCCGTGAACGGCTTCCACTACTCAACGAATTTTCGTTACAAAACGAGATTCGTTGGATTCTTTTGTTGTCAGTTGTTGACCTTTACCTTTTAATGCTGGCATTAGCACTATCATGCCTTTTTCTTCTAAGTCAGCTTTCACGTCTCGAAATCCGCGGTCAAGAATAAAAATGTCTCTTTTCTTTATCAGGCTACACAAATCACTCTGACTATGGATCAAGCTTTTAAGAATTTCAGCATTATTAATATTTGCAAGATACGGACCCATCATGTCGATGACATACCCATCTGTTGTGCAAATTGTAAATGGTTTACACAAAGGAACCTTTTTCTGCCCGGAAAAAGATTTTCTTTGGTATTCATTATTTCTGCTTTTTTGATGGCGGGCGTATGTTCCGTCGCAAATAATAAGCAATTTGTCGGCAGTATTATACAGCTGTTTGGCTATTTTTGTAGTATGTTCCTCAATAAGTTTCTCCCTCGATATACTATTGAATCCAAAACGAGGGAGGAAAATATCTTTTTCAAAAGATTTTATTATTGTAGAACAATACTCTGAAACAAGTTGTTCATGTTTCAGCTGCAAAATCGATGCCAACGTCTTATTTGAACTTCCCGTTCTCAATTTAAATAAAAATACAACCAGTGCTTGAGTCACAGTACAGTTCTCACTATTTCGCAGTGATACCATCATATCGCGTATTTCAATTACGTTTTCCCACGTCAAACCAGTAAAAACATGTAATTGTTCATCAGGAAGGGTATAATCTGCTATCTAATAAAAAATCGTCGAATTACAGTTCGCAGCTAAGCTTTCCATTAATTTAGACATCTCGGATGCACTTAGATTTGTGAAGTTCGAATAAACTTTTAACAAACCTACGTCTTGATCATAAAAGCGGTTTTTCAATAAATGACTTCGGCAGCAGCGATTTCCTTCTGGGATATAAATCCTTCTCTTGACAAAAGATTGCGTGCGAGCTTCTTGTGGAACAACAGTGAGATTGTTTGTTGAGGAACAAATACAACAATATTTGTGCGTCGAAACAGTTCTCTGTTGTTGCACTTCAATATATTCAATGTCCTCGGTTTTAGATTTCAGTTGTATTTCAACTATCGGATCCTCTGAACTAGACGACGATGAAGAAGATTCGCTTACAGGATCGAGCGAAATATTTTCATAATTGTCTAATCCAGGAATTGTGTTCTCCTCGGCGTCAAGCTTTCTCTTTTTATATGTAATAACTCGGCACTGTCTGCATAAAAGGTCATTAATGGCAATTGTTTGTTTTAATGCACGGGAAAATGCAGCTGCTTCGTTTGAGGATTGAACGATTTTTTTATAACCGGCTACTTTGTTCACAAACTTATAACACGCAGCACACTTTGAATTTTTCACTGAACGTGAAGAAGTATTAGCGTTAACGTTTGAGATCTTTACTGTTATCGAAATGTGTACCAACTACTTTAAGATGAAATTATACGCTTTCTGTTGATTTCTTTTGTATCCATAGTGATAGTCTAACTATCGTCTTTTTTTTCTTTTGCCTCGTCTGCAATTGTTCTATCGTCATAGGTGAGAGACTACAAATACAGCGATATTCTGAAAACACTTTGACTGCTGAGGTGAAAAATAATGGATGGTGTTAGGGATATGGGTAAAACCATTTAGACTTTTTACCAAAAAGAAACTTTATTTGGGCCACGTGCTAGAACCCTTCTTACAATATCTCTATCCCGACCACAGACTTCTATATAACACTAGACTGCTAAGATCCTGAGGCTGACTTGAAGCCAAAATCCGAAAGTGGAGGGGATAGCGGCCTTTTGCAGACTGACTTTTCTAAAATAGCACGCACTATAGTATTTATGGGTAAAGGAAGAGAGATTTCCATACCGACATTCACAGAAATAACCACATGCACAATAATTATATGATATAATACTCATATATGATAACAATAATATAATTACATAAATAATAATTGTAAATTATATGCTATGCATAATTCAGACAAGAATGAGGAATTTATAAAACCACAGGAAATAAATTAATACTTCCAAAATGTATTTTTATATTTAACATTTTATTATTCTGATGAAAATAGTATAATTTTTGACAGTTTATGCCTACGACGCAATGGTAACAATACTTCATCGGTATAAAATTTTCCAAATGAAAAGAATCTTATGGTTAAAAACTTATGCTCTACAGAAACAATTAATTTTAATTTATATGGTCTTTCGATATAATCGTCACACTGTTCTGGTCGAAATATCATTCCATCAAACGCAAAATGTGTTGTTTGACATTTAACAAAACTTTAGCCATCAAACTCATGTGCTAATAATGACATAACATCTTTCTCAATCAAACATTGGTTTTTTAATTCTTGTGTCAATTCGTTTATGGTTTCTATTTTTTTCTTTGACGTCGTACTGTTTGCTGCAACACCTTGATTTTCTTCTTTAATTTTTTCTTCTTTAGAGTCACCTCCAGTTTAATTTTTTTTTCTGCAGGAAAAAAAATTTCGCCGAATTCAGTTTTGATATCATCTGTGAAAAGTGTTATTAAACATATTAATCTTTTGCACTCCAGCTAATTTTGGAATATGATTTACTGGTACCTCCAAACCTTTCTGTTGTTGTTAGTAAATGTAAAAAAAAATATTATTTTGTCAAAGAAAACATCTATAAATGGTCATTTTAATCTTATGAAATTAAACTGATTTAGCATCCAATAACTTACCTTGCAGTTCTTCTTTTATAAGTACTTTATTGCGTGTGTTTGACTCTTGAAAATTTTCTGTTGAACTATGTGCCCATCATGTTTAAAATGACTTGCATGTTCATTATTAATTGGAATAACATGTGCAGCTGTTGGTAATAAAAGTGAAGGTACTGTATCAGGTTTTAATCTTTTGATGTATGTATATGGCCTGTCCAATTAATCATGCAGTAAAATGATTCTTGCAAATAACGCTATGTTTAGGAGTCCAATTTTTCCTTTCGACAACAGCAGTCGATTTTTTACACCTCCCGACATCTTTTAAAGGGTAACTAAAATAAAGATTTGAATATGAATCATATAAAATATCTGATTTTTCAAAGAATCAGAAATGTTACTCCAAAAATATGTGTATATCAATCATAAGTTATGTATATACATTAAGGTAAGAAAATCTAATAGGGGTTTATAAATTTGTTTCGTTCACTAGAAAAAATATTATTTAAATACTTTTAATACAATTTCATGTACATTTAAGTATAAAGAACTTACTAAAAATATTGGATGCCACTTCCTTTCTGATGCGTCCTTTTGCAGGATGAATCGCGCAAGTTACGGGCATTTTTCTATAAAATTCACCACATAACGGAAGATACACGTTGAACTAACAAACACACTCACTCTACTTTTTTAACGTTTTGCCTCACTACTACTTACTTACGAAACGTATACATGAGGTCAGTCTGCATATGGCGGCTACCCCCACCACCTGAAACTGGTGGCTTGAAAAGGCTTCAACTCTGCCCAGCACAAACTATAGCATCTTAGCAGTCTAGTGTTATATAGAAGTCTGTGATCCCGACTTACAATCGGAACCGCGGGCCCTTGCGCCACTAGCGCTTGAATACCGGAAGCGCTTCTCGCATCGCGCGCGAATTGCACACGTACAAATATACCTCTAACAGATGGCTACGCAAAAAATTAATTTTTTGTAATATTTTATCCAACAATATACCGAATTTCTCAGAAATTACACACGAGGCCCTAAAAATCCTGTTTACTGGCGCCCACCAACTTTCGTAAGTAGTATCACATTTAGCCGAAATGATGGTTTAAACTGAAAAAAATGAGGAAAAAATTATTGTTTCTAAAGAACATTGCTAGAAGCTTTCGTTCGTTGAAATCGGAAAAGAGTCTGTAGTAGTCGGGCTGACCAGTCGCGCCGTCCAGCCGCTCCGTCCTACAGCGTCATCCGTCGAATTTTTTTTAACTATGATCTACCCCTTAGATCGCTTTGAAAAAAATATATGTTATGTAAGGAAGCTATTATCGAAAAAAAATCGTGACTGTACTACAAACGTGGCGTACTTTAAAAAATTCCCCAAAAATATTTTTATTTTTCAAAACACTTTCTCCTTGTTATAAATAATCATTAATTTTTTCCATCAATGGATACAAAGTCTCCTATAACATATATTTTTTTCATCAAAATCGGTCCACCCGTTAACGAGAAAAAAAATATTTCTTAATTTTCTTTAACCCTTTGTAACTGCTATGAACTGTTATTTAGAGAGCTATTTTTTCAGAAATCTATTACAATACCACTGGTAACTTATGGTAGAAACATGAGTTCAATTAGGGCGGGGACAGTTTTGATCATGCTTATCCTTCTACGGCCTTTGCCACAGACTTCATTAACTCAGCCACAATTAAAACTTTATATTGCGCATTCCACATTAACAAAAATACATCTTACAACTAGAAAGAGTACAGCATGCCTTCCTGCGATGGGCCGCTAGAAAATTAAATTGTCCCATGAGACTCGACTACCATGATTATGGTAACATAATGAACACTTTACGGGTAACTGCGTTAGAAAATCGTAGAATTACCTCCCTTACTTCAGTTTATGAAGATTCTCAACGGTAAAGCAAATTGTCCTAAGATCTGGGAATTAATTAATTTATATGTGCGTTCGAAACCAATGAGGAAACCTGAAATCTTTTATATAGGTATAGGTAAAATCGATGATGAGTATAATAATCGCTGCGGTCTCTTCAGAATGAATGATGAGAAGTTAAAAAACTGGATCTTGTGATCCACTTGTTCTTACTGTGCCACCCTTTGCCTGTATACATCCTTGTCGTGTTTTATTAAATTCATGCGCCCAATCACACTTTCTCACTAACGAATTCACGAAAGCATTTCATTTAAAAACGCAATCTTATTGACATACCTATTTCAGGTATGAATCTAATATCATCTCAGGTGAAATATCGCAATCAGACAAAAATTCAATCGCGTATAAATAACTGTTCTAGAGACTTAACATTTTTGGTAGTGCCATATATTTCGCAACCATTACCAATAGCACAGGTAGATTGCTCATCATTACATCTTCCTAAGAACTTTCGTCTTGCTGACCCCACGTTTCACGTTTCATTCACGTTAAAGCGATGACATGTAATGTTAACGTCGATCCCTTACACGAACAGCTCCCTAAGTTCTAGGAAATTGAAGAGACTCCATGCACTCGATTTTTTACGACCGAAGAAGACGCATGCGAGATTCATTGTTCAAAGCACACAATATACGATTCACATGCTCACAAAAATGTTGTAAAATTACCTTTCAAACCTGAAGTGGCGCAATTAGGCAATTTATTTTCAATCGCGTTTAAAAAACTTATATCATTAGAGAAAACTCAACAGAAATCCATTGTACAAGGATTGAACATTTATTCGAGAATACGAGTCTCTAGAACATATGACTCATTTACATAATGATAACAGAGATGAGGGCTATTATCTTCCGTATCATGCAGTTTTTAAAGAAGATAGCGCTAATACTAAAGTGCGGGTCGTATTTGACGGGTCCGGCAAGTACTCGAGCATCCAAGCGATCGAATATATCAGGGAATTCTATGACCCTAAACTTCGCAGGATCCGATAAAAACTTATCAAATTAAATATGTTAGGTCATAGATCAATTCGTGGGGTTCAAAGTGGGCGGTCATCCTGACTCAAGTCACAGCACATGGCCGTCCACACGTGAACACCATAATTCTAACACTTCTTCGGATCTTAACATTTTGCATGGACATTGGAAGGGCCATGTGCGGAGCCAGCCATAAAGTGTACTGGAGAGTACCTGGGCGAAAGGGCCTGCCGCACATGGTAACACTTAAAATTCCTATTGCCAATGTCCACCACCTCCATCCTCTGTGACGCCCAAGCAACCCCCTCCAGGAAGGATTCTCACATGCACCGAGTCCTGGAGGAAGGCTCAGCGTCACAGGAACTTCACTACACGACAACACTCAGCACATAACACACTCCCAAGGGAGTTACACCACAAGTCTCATTTACACTAAGTCTCTGTACCAAAGTTCTTCTGTTAATATACACTGTTTTCCTGTTCAACTGCCTTCATTTTCTCTGAAGTCTGAGAGTGGTCCTTCGATCCATTACTTAATAATCCCGCATTTCACATATACATCTATACATATTCCTGAGCTACGAACTGCTTACCAGCCAGTTCCCGTGTACGCTCTAACAAAATACAATATGAGTCAATCTTGGATTACCTACAATTCAGTCTGCTTCACATCGACAATCTGATTAGAGAGGTTTTCTTGCCTTCACATAAACGAGTCATGAGTATTCATTTTTGAATTCGCTTTGTATTCATTTCATAAAGCACAAAACAAGAGTGTCTATAGGTTACGGTGAGAATTTTTTAATACTGCGTTTGTATTACCCACCTGATGTTTTTACTGTCGCTACTCGTACAACGTTATCTTCTCCGGGATGTACAGCAGTGATTCGTGCCGATGGTCAGCACATTGGTGGTAGATTATCTTCCTTCATAATGACTAACATGCCCTTCTCAATTGATGATGTTGGGTGTCGATGCCATTTTTTTCGTACTACGAGTTCGTGCAAGTACTCCACATGCCAACGTTTCCAGAGGCGAATTTGTTGCACTTATTGCCACTATGACAATCGTATAAGATCTCGTTCTAGCAAGCTCATTAACGAGTCAACAATCAGGAAATGACCAGAAGTTAAAGCGGATGTCGTTTGGATCGGAAGAAAGAGGAGTGCGGAGACCGTGGAGGAATGCAATGCCACGTAATGTTTAGAGACGCCCAATAATATTTTATTACTTTGTCGTGCTGTATTGTGCTTATGCGTCGTAATCTTCCTTAAATTTTCGTTGCCCACCTATGAAATTCATGGAATTATCTGTATATGCAGGATGTTTCTGTGACATGGGACCAAACTTGAAGGGCATATAAATGAGGTAAATATAAGCAACTGTTTTTAACATACCTATCGTCTCCGGTCATTATTATCATTATTGTGTGTTCCTGTGCGATGATTTGGACAGTCATTCCGCGGTTCAATCGTCTAACGGTGCGTGGTGTGTATGACCGTCAAAGGCTGACGTATTGAACAATTAGTATAAGTACAGTTTTGTGCAGTGTATTTAGTGCAATTGGTGTTTCGGGATGTGCACATGTTCGGAATTTATTTGGTTCGATTGTTTGAGTTGAGTAAAATAAGTCACAAAAAATGTCCAAACGATTCGAATATTCGAGCCCTTATAAGTTTTCGAGTTACTTGGAGATAAATATTCAACATTGTAAATATTAGAATTATTAGTGTGGACATTTCTAAGTTATCGTTATTAGCAATAAACTTCCGAGGTGAACATTTATCCACGTGTAACTCGAAACTGTATGAGTGCTCGAATATTTGAGTCGTTTGGACTTTTTTAATAGGTGACTTTTTTCCAAATAGTTCGTCGATTTCAAGTAGTATAAAAAATTTAACCACGCGCCTCGACTTATTCGACTAATTACTGTTCGGATCATAGTTGAAAAATGAAGAGAAAAAAGTATAGTGAACTGTACCCTATGTATACGACACTGAGCCGATGACGTATCGCCGTGAGATAAACAACATCTGACAGCTGTTGGCAGCTTAATATGGGTCACGTTGCCTGCATACAGGGGTATATTCAAACGGCTGTAACTTCGAAAATAATGACCGGAGACCATAGTCACATTAATAAAAGTTGCTTGTTTTTACTTCATTTATACGCTTCTGACATTTGCACTGGTATCCTAGAAACACCCTGTAGATACTGTATTTGCTATGGTTACTTTTTCATAGTATTAATTGCAGAAACTCTCACCGACCTGCCAAGTGTGTCGCTCGAAATTTTTCCTTAGCAACACTTTACTCGGCCGAGAGTCAAAAATACGTTCCATCGTGGAGAATAAATCTGCAATACTATAACTTCGTTTAAGTATAACTTAACTTCGTTTAATACTATAACTTCCGTTTAAATCTGCAATAGTATAACTTCGGTTTCGAATGGAACCAATTGTAAGCGCTTTGTCCCTCAATCGTAAACCAATTAGTATTTTTGTAGAATTTTCATCAAGATGGTAAGTATTCCGTAATAACTCTACTTGTCTTTTCCATGTATTAAAATTATCGCGACCGCCAGAAAATTCGCTTAGCATATCACTCGCTGTTCTACATTCCGGTCGTTACTATTACTTTCGTCACTCAATGTACTAGACTCATGCCGCATAAAGCGTAATTCGTGCTCTAACAATTCTTTCTCCCGCCGAAACAGTTCAAGTTCTCATATGCATAAACTCGATGGAGGAACGGGTTGGGCGTCGTTCCCAGCAAGGTTTATCTGGGCCGCCTCGGCTCCACATAGTCTTTCCGTTGCATTTTTCCAATTGCTGGTATCGATAGACAGGATCCCCGCGATCAACTCTACGTTCGATCCTGATATAGGTTTTTCGAGCCTCCTCAAGTGCTCCTTCTGGTTATTTACCCACGGTCCGTACAAAATATTTTTATCGCAACAATCCATTTTAAGATTTTCAATTCGGTACCAATTATACAATCCAAATGCCGTTTTGCGTGTAACAATTTTGCCGACACGTCTCAATTCCACAATTTTTGAGGCAACAACTATCAACTCTTTCTATGAGATCGTGATGTTCAAATTCCACTTCTGATATTTGTTGGATCGAAAAGATGTTTTTTTCCATCGAAGATGGTCGACTAATTATATTGAAAGTGCGAAAAAAACGTAAATAAAATTTTAACGTGTGATTTCACTCCCTAAAAGTGGTTTTCGGTGGAGAAGAATTATCCTTGTTCTTCATATACATCCAGGATGGTTGAAATGAAAATTTGTCTCTTGGGAAATCTCCCATGTTAAAAATCATAGTATTTATGATCTGTTTATAATCTTAATCCTGTATGCAAACAATGATACTTACGTATACATATACATATACGAAATTATGAGAAATTATATAATTATAATATCAATTGTGAAATTACTGAAAATTGTGAAAAATTTATTGAAAACAACAATTAATACATAAGTAGTGCATACCCACATCATTTAATGAATACAACATTTTTATTTACGTCTAAATTCAACACATTGCTGTCGAACAATATATGTACATATAGTTTGTATTTATATTTACAATGATGTATTACGAATTTATTCTGGTTTCTCCGGAAATGAGACTTTAGCTTTGTTACCAATCTCAGAATCTGTTTTAATCGCCTTATTCGAACGCAGGACGGCGCCCGGACTAGGATATGGTCTCATTTGATATAGTGGCCCTGAAGCCGTTGTATCTGCTCCAGTTTTTGCTTCATTATGTCGCGCTAACCCATCCGACCATTTTCCTCTAAGATATACATTATCAGTTAGAGTGCAATACTTACTTAAATAATAAATATATTTTAATTAAATTACCTAGGAATGTCGCTATAAGACGCTGGATCCATAGGATCTAGTGATCGATCATTCTTTTCCTTTCCAGGTTCTGGTTTTTGTATTCTCTTATTATATCTGCATCGATTATCTACTTTTCGGTCCATCTTTAAACTAACTTCATCTACCTGAGAAAGTGCAGAATTGATATACTTTTATAACGTTATTGTAAAGGAAGTTAAAACTTAAAGTTAACTGTCGAGTTTGTCGCTTTAAAAAGACGTTGATCCAGTTTGCTATTGAACCGTTGAAATAATCTAATATTACAGAATAAAATAATTTGAAGTAATTATTCGTTTCCAATAATATATTTAAATATTTATTATAGATGTGTAAATTGAATTGTGTGACGACTTAACAAATCTCAATATAGACTGTCTTTATTCATGTCTGTATGTAAGACATACAGTAATCGATGTTGTTTTTCTTATTTATTTACATTCAAGGCAGTTTTCTATTGATTACATACGGGCATGTATACTAGCTGCTCTAACATAGTATACAAAAGCACTACTAGAAAGGGTGACAGTTTGAAATTTGCATCAAGTGTAACCGCCTTACGGCCCAACAAAAATTGAGCACCTAAAATAATTTTGAAGGCAAAACGATGGACATTGATCACCCAATTCAATATCCCAATTATCGCACAGAGATAAATGTTAACAATTGCACAACCCTACAAACTCATTGTCAGACATCGAGAATGAAAATTTCCCCACGAAAAATTGATTTTTCGCCAAACAAGCTAAAGAAAGGAAATTGCTATTGAGCCCAGAAACATCAGGGTCAGAAATCAAACTGATCAACTAGAAATCTAAAATAAAATGGTTAAAAATTCCGCAATCAACTAAGATACTGAACTAGGATATCAACGAAGAAAATCCGCAATGAACTGAGATCTCTATAGATTCCGACATAAAGGTGATTAGAACTCTCAGAAGCAAAGACGCTAATTATTACACATACCACCCAAAAACCGATATAAAATTCAAAGTAGTACTAAAAGCACTACGCATGAAGGTGAACACCGAATACATTAAAGTTGACCTGCATGACAAAAGCCATAAAGTAGACAGGATTATAAATCTTACTAAAAGCAGTACAACAATAATCAAGTCTTCCAAAGTTTTTAGTAGAATTGGAACAAGATAAAAATAGAAAGGAAGTCTACAATACACTATTGTACATAATACAGTAGTATGCAACACAATAGTCAAAGTAGAACCTCCAAGAGCAATCGCAATAGCAATCGTAATATACTACAGTGCAACAGATGCGAATGCTATGGACACACTAAAAACTATAGCAACAAATCTCCAACACGTGTAGAATACGCAGGATTACATCTTCCAACTGCTTGTCTGTGAGGTAAAAAAATTGCAAATTTTACTTGCTTTAACTGTAAAAATAACCACCCGGCTAACTACAAAGGTCGTATAGAAAAAAATGAATTTCAAAAAAGCTATGCCCACTAATTATGTCCAGGAATGTAATAAATCAACCGAATGAACATCCAAAGTACACTAATTCAAACATACCGACATTATCATTACCAACTAACAGTAGATTAAGACTACAGTGCCGGAGCCTTTGAAGGCTGAAGTGAAACGCATATTTGTAGATAATTATTCCAAACCAAGTCGAACTAGCATTTAAAATAAATGTGAAAATAAATGTGAAGATAGTTTTAAAACTAAAGAAACACCAGCCGTTTCATTTCTTGCCGCGACGACTGTTGTAGTCTGAAAAAGACGCTCTAAAGAATGGAAGATCTGAAATTCCACTGTACATTATATTTTATACACCTAGCACACTCCAAGGAAGCGTACTCGGTCCCATTTTGTACATATTGTTTACAGCTGACACCGATGATACCAAACCTTTATAACCACCAATAATACCAAGAGATTTATACCTTTCCAGACAATACTGCCATCCTATCTGCATATAAAAACGTCAAAATTGTAATCAAAAGCCTTGAAAAGTATTACAACAAATTAAATGATTGGTTGCAGTCAAACGATCTAAAAATCAACATAGACAAGTGTTATAACGTGTACAATGAGTAAAAGACCTATTCCCAGAAACAAGACATTCCCCAAACAGATTCAGTGAAATACCTTGGGCAGCATCTGGGCAAAATCTGGAAAAAGCATAGTAAATACAACGGCAAACAACTGAAAAACACCAGAAAGAAAATACAGTCATATGAGACCATTATAAAACCTATATGAACATACGGAATTTAAATCTAGGGCACAACAGGTAAAACTAAGAATATGAAAATCGAAAAACTTAAATCTGTCATACTGAGAAGTATACTAAATGCACCAGGGTTCACTAGTAACGATGATATAAGGAGAATACTACAAATTTTCACCGTGGAAGAAGAAATCTCACGATTCACTATAACGCAGAAAACAAGAATGGCCAACTACTCAAATCCTCTATTAGCGATCTGCTATTCAAACCTACCGAGATGATTTAAAAAAATATCTCTTTCTTTAACTTATGCAAGTAAATTGAAATAATATTTAATACAAAGAAAATAGCTCACAACCACCGCACACATATAATTACACCACTACAAATTATATAAATTCAGCAATTATCGGCAAATATGTCGATGTCATCGTCACACTTGTTCAACTCAGACTACAAAAAATGTAGTTATTTTTGACAAAATAAGAACATTTAATAATTATCAATAAAGGATAAATATTAGCAAACGTATAACAAAGGAAATTATATGTATAATTTATTAATATAACTTCCTTTTACAATGGGCGTTGGCATGCGCGCGCACTTTAACGTTCAAAGCAGCATATATTTCAAGGATTTTATGAGTATAATCATGTAATTAGAAACATAGTGGCTTTAGTGTTATGGAAATTAAAGGCCTAAAACACGACAAACAACAACGCCCATTGAAATTTGCTACAACTATAATTTTGTACGTGAAAAATTACACGGTATTTGTAGCAATTTGTAAGCTAATAAAACGGGATCCTTCAAAATAAACATTTTATCTTGTGTACCGCAAAATATAAATTCCCCATTTACCAAGTACAATAAATACATATAACAGTAGAAGTAATTTTCAACTATTTTGTTAAGTCCAGATGTATTTTAAGTATATGCGTACCGGTAGATATTCAATCTAATTTTTCTCCGAAACAAAGACTTGAAAGAGAAAGATGTATTCTAAAGATTCGACTTATTTTTTTGTATCGAATCGGCGTCTTTTGAGTTACATCAACTATTACAAGGCACTTTGTAGGTAACCTTTTATTTTACCTTCATATTCTTCAACCTTTAATATTGAGCACATCTCGTAATAGTGTAATATCCGTGCAAGGAGGATTGGGTAGTGAATGTCAGAATGTAAAATCAAATTACGAACCTCCATAGTTTCGTGTTCACTTCCACTTTCATCACTTGACAAATTGTCATCTTGATCAGCAGCTTTCAAATGTAATTCCTCTCTTAGCTGAGATGCTGGCTGAGATATCTGACATTTAGGATGGCCCGGTGGTAACCAAGATACTAAGTCAGATGTCCAATCCCAATAGTAATGTTGTCCACTGATTATTAAAATTATAAAAGGTATACAATAAGATTAATGCTGGATATGTTTAATATTTGTAGTTGAAAGAAAGTTTTAATGTGATAAGATCTTTCAGCTCACCATCCAGGATCATATACAGCTTTCCATGATTCTGGTAAAGGATACCTTTGAATTAATCGCATTTGGCGTTTTAAATATTTTTCCGACGGTTGTACATGACCAGAACCCCATAACTCTTTGCATTTTTTGGTGCAATCATGATAAATATTATATTTATTGGGACAGCCATTGTAGCCCTGAAGGAAAAAACAAATTTAGAATACATATATGATAAAATAAATATAACACTATGAGTACAGGGTTTTTAACAGTACACAATTATTTACTCGTATGTTGGAAGAGTAAATATTACCATAAACTTTTGCGAAATGTCAAATTCATCAATGTCTTCTTTTGTGTTGTCATAATCTTCAGCAATTACTTCTTCATGTATTTTTTTCTTTGTTTCTTTTTTGGCAGATTCTACCAACATTACAAGGTATAAAATTAGAAGTGCTACTGGTTAATATTCGATGAGGAATAAAGAACTGAATATTGTTGTGTTTGATTTGACACAAAGGAGCTTTATTACTATAGGGGTGGTTTGAAATTAACTGCAATAGTAAATTACATTATCATCAAAATTTGTTGTGATAAAGAAACATTGAGGATACATAACAATTTTTAGAACAACCTGTCTGCTGAAAGTTAGATATATGTTTAGGCGTCACTCAAACGTGGAAAATGTGTAACATTTATTACAAAATAGACGTAAAATGTTTATTTATATCAATGGAAATTTTTCTCACCACTATTTGTGAAAAAAACGACTTGTCCAATAATTTTTGTTTCTACTTGATGCCAAACGTTCGTCCTTTATAGTTTATGGGAATCATTGCACCTAATAATGACTTTAAATAAACAGTCTAAAAAAGTTATTAAAATAAAAGTTATTCTGTTTGATTTAAACTTGTTAATCAATTATTGTAAACATTTCCTTTTTGTTAAAATTCTTTGCGCAGTGGTTGACTTGAGATATTATTTTACAAAAAGTAAAATGGACATTTTCCATTGAATAAAACAGTAATGTAATGTGTAAAACACCGACTCGAAAAATGTTTTTTTAAAAAGTTATAACCAAAATGTGCAATATAAAAAAACAAGTTTCAGCATTAAATTCTGCAAGTCAGTGGTTATTACTGATACTCATGTAAGTTTTTATGATAACTTTCAATGACTGTAATACTAAACATAGCGAAAATATACAGATAAACATTATAACACAGTTTCTCACTTACATTTATGGCAAGACTATTATTCCTCCGTTTTAAATTCTTAATTTTGCCATGACTGTTTAATAGAGTGTTTTTGTCCTACATTTAAGTAGAATTTTTTCTCAATTTTACTTACAGAATACTATTAAAGTTTAGACAGAAACACCTGGGACATGGTATATACATTTATTATAATTCTAGCCTCATCGCCACCAAAATAGGACTTGATTCACACTGTCTACTTAAACCATTCATCCATCGACACTGCTATTCATTTCCTTTCTTCTTCACCCTTCATTATAGCCTGTATTCTTATCTATCCTCGTACTATGTATCTACTATCTATCTAAAATAATTTTTATTTTGGTCTCTTTTTTACATTAGCCTACTATAGATATAAAATTTAAAGATAGACTGTAATAATACTGAAACAAAACAACACGTATTCTGCAATTTTTCTCTTCGTTGCACTCCCAATACCTATTATACGGTGCCATATTATCCCACCTTACTCTCATAATTAGTTTTTGGTGTTTTTCTTTTTCTCATTTCTCAGGTACTCCAGTAATGTACAACTTACAATATATTTATACTATTTTTTATACTTTGCTTCATATGTCTTATTTATTCGTTCTTGTCCTTATATTTTTTTATGCTGTTCGTTAACATTAGTACTGCACCTCATCCTCTATCTCTGCATTCATTTATCCCACTTATAATCCATCCCATTCTTCTTGTATATTCTATCCTTTCTTTTCCCCCTGTGTTTCCTTTCTCCCTTTCATTCTTTTCCTTAAAGCATTCTTTCAGTAACTCTAGTTCAGTCTAATTCTTTCTTCGTAATTTCATTCTCTTCTTCCTGTTTCTATCCTAATCTTATTTCTATTTGTTTCTTGTAACACTATGTATGATGGCATACATTCATTTAGCCTAAAACACCACTTTATGTGTACTCTTTATCTGTATTGTTTCAATCCCCCTTCTTTCTTTTATATACTAAAATATAGTAAATACATACAGTGAATACTTACATATAGTAAAATACCTTTCATAAGATAATCGTACATAAGCATTCTTCTCTTAAAGGTATTTTTAAAAAGTTTTTCCCCTACACCCCATACTTGTCTTATTGCCACATTCACTTTTTTCATCCTTTATTTTATATGTTCTTTTATACATTCGTTCTTGTGTAAATGAAAGCCGAGATGTTAAGAATCTTTGATTGTTTCAACCCACTGCTCTTTCCATTTTCAACATGTTTTCATCTTCTTTTCTCTTCCCTTTCCAAATACGAGTACTTTCAATTTTTCAGCGTCCAGGGTTAATTTCTGCTTATCTAGATATTTTTCCAATTTATTGCACATTGTCCTCATGTCATTCTTTTTTCGCTAATATGACGACAACGTCCGCATATGAGAGTAAACACACTCTTTTATATCTTATTTTTATTCCTTCCCACATTACTTTTTTCAGATCTGTTTCTAGATCTTCCAGAAATATAGTAAACAGTGTTGGACTTAAAACATAATTGTCTTAGTCCATCTTTACTCCAGAATTCTTGTTATTCGATCTTCTAATCTTATCACATTTTTTGTCCCTTCATAAATCTCTTTCGTCCTTCCTATGAGTCTTTCCTTTACATCTCTTTCTTTTTTTTCATTTCCCAAAGTTTCTCTCTCCATACTTCATCAAATGCCGCTTTTGAATCAATAAAGAATGTAAACACCTTGCTACCTTTCTTAATTTTCTTTATTACAATACTCTGTATTATATACACATGTGCTATCTATTATATGTATTCCTGTTTCCTGAATCCTGCCCGCGTGTTGTCTAGTTCTTTCTCTTCTTTTGTTTTTCTCCTATATTTTGCTTAATCCTTTCATTTAGTACCACTGCATATATTTTATGTGCTATATTCAGCAACGTAATGCCCCTGTAATTTTTGACATTTTGTGGATCATCTTTTTTGTGCAATGGTACTATTACCACCGTTCTGTACACTTCAAGGAGTGCTTCTCCCTTTCAGATCTTTTTTATTAGCTGTATAATTTTTGCTCTTGCTTTTCCCGTATTCAATATTCATGCCGCCGCTGGTATTCCATCAGCATCAATCACCTTCTTCTTTAGTTTTAGTATCTATTTCTGAATCTATTCTGCTATAATCTCTTTGTCCTCTATTTTTCTTTTCTTCCCATATACTTCCTCTCTAGCTCCATCTAATTGTTTCACAAATGCTCTGTCCATTTCTCTTTAGTAATCCCTCTCCATACTTCCCTTTTTTTCTTCCTTTACTGATGTATTTCCAAATTTGATGTTCCATTCTTGCTTCTCTTATCTCTTTCAATTCCTTTTCTCTCATATTTCCTATCTTCTCGTTTTTTACCTTTTTCAGTCCTTTTTTTATTTGCATACATTGTACGCTTTTACGTTCCCTTTTCCCATTTGTTTAAAGTTCTTCCTGCCAATCTTATAAACTGTTATAAGATTGACTAAGAAGATTGTCTTATAAACTCACTCAATTTGTGCAATACCTGCTTTAAACTATCAACAAGGAATAAAAATTTGCTAGCTGAAGCCTGTATGATGCACTGAATGGTATATAACCCTCATCACAAGATCATTTACTAGCAATACTTGCCAATGTTATATTCAATCTGGTTTGTTAAATACTTATTAAATAACTTATTTTATAAAATAGCAGATAAAAAATATAAAATATTACTGCCTACCTAAAACAAATTTTAGTCATTATAACATAAATAATAAGCAGTATTTATGCAGTATTTACCATTTTATTTCCACACCAGTAAAATAAGTTGCTTAATATAGAGGAAGAATTCAAATAATTTGAATAAAAAAGTATTTGAAATTAACAAAAGCAAGTATAATTTAATTTGTCAAGATCAATTAAATTTCTACTTTTATATTAACATAATCAAAAACAATTTAAACTTTGTTCACATTGAGAAAATCAAATAGTTGAGGGTTATATGTTAATGAAATCAATAACTAACACGAATGAAATGTAGTTTATCAAATAGTTCAGATTTAGTTTTTTCATTAGCTGATACTTTTCTAAATGTCAAAAGAAATTATGGATTTAAATAAAAAAGCTGATTCCATATTAACAAAGACTAATAAAGTTTTAAATTAATCATATTTTTAAGTTCTTTTTGTTTTTGTGCTCTTTTTTGTTGTTGCATTCATTTCTCTTACCTTTTTCTTTCTTTTTCTGCCCTGTTCATCAATACTAATAAATTAAATTACTAAAAGTTAATTTGATTCCAATTATAGGAACCCCAATATAATCATGTGATCATTCCAGCAATAGATCTTACCACCATCAGATATCAGTTGTCAACATATTTTCATATCCCAGTAACTAACACTCATAGTATCTATCAAAACCGATGTTTGAATGCTTTTACAGGAAGAATAGCACTATTCATCTTCAATTATAACCAAAAATATTACTTTTGACATAAAAATCAATCTCTCGTTGAAAATTATGTGTGCACTTTAGATTAAACAATGCCATAAATTAAACTATTTTTGTACCTCAGAAATTCATGCATAATAACACATATAAAACGGAGATGGTAGTGCATAACATATACTAAATTATATACATAATCAGAAATTCCTTACATCATGGCTCCATAGTTCACATTTCCATATTAATTTATTTTCAAGTTGTTTTAATAATTGGTCTACTTACCTTACTATCAGAATGAAATATACAAATAACGTTTAATCAAATATTAAAATATTGACAGAGATATTAATTGACTCAAAATATTGGATTAGCTTTAAGCTCACAATATATCTTGTTACAGGTTTAATTATCCTCATTCATGTGAGAGATAAGAATAAAGAAATTAACAACAGAAACTCAAATTAATTAGAAGTGAATTGTTTGATTTAAAAATTAAAATGTAACTGTTGTAACATCAAGAATTAAAAGAATTTATTTTGCACATGTATTAGTAGAAATGGACCATTTTGCCACAACTTGCATGTTCAGTGAAAGTTATATTAGACACTTTATTAGACACAAAAGTGTAAGCAGTTAGTGTATTAAGTATAAATGGTAACATCCATGAAATTATAATAAGTCCATGATAACATTAAACACCTGTACATAGTTTACAATGCTACTGAATGCAAGTAAATGTAACTGAATAATTTTTATAATAAGTAGTGGTTTGCACAAATAATACTCAAAATATACAACAATATTTCAGGTTATGTATCAGAATGTCAATAAAAATTGGTTATAAAAATGACGAAATGAAAATATACGAATGTTGTCAATTTTCACTGTGTATGCGAACTAAATTAACAGGTTACCGTGTTTATCTGTCGGTGTTATAAGACCTCGTTTTGCAAGACGTGCAACAAGTGCCGCTGGGAGAGGCATTATTATCGTTCCCAAAAACTTATTTCACTGTATTTTTTATCACAATCTGTTAAAATTTCTTTAGAAATTAACCACTTTCGTACAATAAAAAAACAGTGGCTTACTAACATACGCTTAATACATGGTCCATTAATAGGTAGGGTGGGTAGGGTTAAAGGTGGCGCGAGTGAGGCGTCATTGAGTGAATTCCTTCACTCCAGATCAGGGTGGCCAAGCTCTCATCTCTAATAGTGCCTCCAGATTTATAACAAAAATACTATTTAATTAAACTCCGAATATTCTTCTCCGAAGTTAGGGAACCCGGAAATTCAAGAAATTATGAAACTCCGTGAATAAGTAGAGTAAAGGTGCAAATTCATGATGCCGCTGAGAAACTGTGACGCAGAAAAAACTTCCCATCTATGTACTTTTTTGGTTCATGGCAGATATTGTAATTTTTTTCGCGCAAATGTTCCAATTTTCAAGTCTGCCGCTAGAAAGTTAAAATTGAACCAACTTCCTTGCGTCGTACCTATTTAACTGTTAATTTCAGTGTAGTTGTTATCTCATTAGTTTGATTTTATAAACAATCAAGGTGTCAGCGTTAATTGATGAAGATGATGATAAAGGTAAGAATGTATAATTTTTTTCATACGGCATGTTGAAATGATTCATTTTAAAATATTTTGTATGTTATGTTTGCCAAACTATTTTTTTTATAATAATTTTTATATTAATTTCAGAATCCCGTGAAATGTGGCTATTGCAAATCAATATGTGAAGAAAGCAGAGCTCATGTTCACGGCTGTTTAAGAGATTACGATAAATTTTATATCAATTCTGAAACGAAAGTGATGTGGGGCGTTGATGGTAAGTAACTTGAAAATTTATGTAAGAATTAAACATAAAAATTTATTCTGAGTAAATGTTTGGTGTTGGTGTTTTTAATATGGTAGAAGAAGGCGAGACTTTGAATGTTGAAAAGGAAAATGCTCCGAACAATCTTCAAACATCCAACAAAAACGATTCCGGTAACAAAGCCAACAAGAAAATTAATGCAAGTGCAAATGCAGTTTAAAAGAAGATAGATCAAGAAGAATAGTTAATTTTAGAGGTCATGAACAGACCAACACTCTGGGATATAACTATTCCACTCAATCAACGTGGAAAACTCTTAACAAAAAAGTTGTGGTTTGAGGTGTCAGAAACAAAATAAAAAAAATGCAAATGTATGGAACGATCGTCAACAAAAACAGCGTTCAAGCTTTTCAGCGTCTGCATGAATTTGCACCTTTAATTCATGCCTAATGCAACGCTATTTTTTGTTGGTACCATAATTCGAGTTTAAGAGGTGAAATCACCCCTTGAAAAATATGTGCAATTTTCTTTATGTATTACTTACATAAATCTTAAACAGTTTGAAATTTCTATTGTCATTATTATATAACACACGAAGGTTTACAATTAATCCATACTGTGTATACAGGGTGTTTCTGTCATACTGGTCCAAATTTAAAGAGCGTATAAATGAGATAAAAATAAGCAACTTTTATTAATATACCTATGGTCTCCGGTCATTATTTTCAAAGTTACAGCCGTTTGAATATCCCCCTGTATGCAGGCAACGTGACCCATATTAAGCTGCCAACAGCTGTCAGATGTTGTCTACGTCACGACGATACGTCATCAGCTCACAAGGGACATTTCGGAAGTGCCCCCCCCCCCCGATTTTGATAAAGCTTTGCATACTTGTAAAGAATGCGAAAATAATCGACACGTTATTTTTTATAGCTGCTGTAAAACGGTTTAAGGGGGTGAAATCACCCCTTGAAATTTGGGGTGCTATAAAAAATATCTCAAAACCAATACGAAAATTCTTATCTACAATAATTACGTGTAGCGCGCTAGTATACATACTGGTTAGCGGTCTCCGCCGCCACGAACGACAGATATAAATAGTTTATCCTCTGTATCTTTTAAATCGCTCGATGGACTTACGTAAATTTTACATAAATTTTATAAATAAAATCACTATTTTTTATAATAAAGATGAAAATGTTTAAAACATCATTTTTTAAACAATTTTTGGTGAAAACAATTAATGTACTTTATTTTTCGTAGAAAACCGTGCAATTTTCTGAAAAGAAATTTTTGTCTATCTTCAATAGTTTCCGAGATAGCCTTCCGCACCCCAAATTTCAAGGGGTGATTTCACCCCCTTAAACCGTTTTACAGTAGCTATAAAAAATAACGCGTCGATTATTTTCGCATTCTTTACAAGTATGCAAAGCTTCATCAAAATCGGAGGGGGACACTTCTGAAATCTCCCTTGTCAGTGTCGTATACATGGGGCACAGTTCACTATACGTTTTCTTCTTCAATTTTCAATTATGATCCGAACAGTGATTAGTCGAATAAGCCGAGGCGCGTGTTTAAATTTGTCGTACTGCTTGAAATCGACGAACTATTTGGAAAAAAAGTCCAAACGACTCAAGTATTCGAGCACTCATAAAGTTTTGAGTTACCCGTGGACAAATGTTCACTTCGGAAGTTTATTGCTAATAATGGTATAACTTAGAAATGTTCACACTAATAATTCGAATATTTACAATCCGGAATATTTATCTCCAAGTAACTCCAAAACTTACGAGGGCTCGAATATTCATTCGAATCGTTTGGACTTTTTCCAACTCAAACAATCGAACTAAATAAATTCCGAATACGTGCACATTCCTAAACATCAACACATTTCGCATTTCGCACCGTTAGAAGATTGAACTGCAAGCACGAATAACTATCCGAAAGATCGCAAAGAAATACAACGTTCTTCTGTAGCTGCTACACAATCTTTTACACTATCAAATAACTATGATGGTGTACACAACATCGGACAACTGTAGGCAGCTTAATGTAGGTCAATCTATCCGCATACAGGCATAAATATTTTCAAGCATTCAAATGGGAGTAACGTCGACAATAATAACCGGAGACCATATGTATGTTAGCAAGAGTTGCGCATATTTACCTCGTTTATACGCCCTCCAAGTTTGGACCAATGTCTCAGAAACACCCTGTATAATGTAAATAAATGTCATTGTTGATTATGCCCTTAAAATTATACAGCTTCAGGATCTCAACATCGCACTGTATGGAGACTTATTTGACCCGCTATATGTTTACGCTCCTTTATTAAGAATAAACTTAACAATTACACGTTTAGTCATAAGCATTGAATACTGTTACAAATGTCTTATAGAATATCATGTACATATATGTATGTACATTTATTGTACATAATAATGCCGGCAACCGTGTGTTGCTGATTAGAGAGTCAAACGCGAAAACGTGACAAACCTCCGACTTGAACGGTTATGAATAAACCAGACATCCATTAAAGTATAACTGTTATAATTAATTAAGTACGCGCAACGACATTTACCAAAAATTATATTTATGATTTAAAAAATAGATGCATACTATTTTCGCTACGTATCATTAGTTAAGTATCTTTATCCTCACATTCTTCACTAGAAAATTCATCTGTTGAGTTTTCTCCACTACCAATAAATGTTTCCTCTTCGATTTTTAAGAATGAATTCGGTAATTTGATTGCAAATGGACATGGAGGATCAATCTCGATAGTTGCATTCTGCATCTTAGTTGGCAAATGTGAATCTTGAAATCTAATGCTATTAGTGCTACTAGTGGCTACTGGTGCTTTATAAACTTCTAAATTTTCTGTTGCATCTTTATCAGTACCGTCTTCCTGCGATTCTATTTTGGTCCAATCTTTTGGTCCAATAATATATGGATTGTACGTTCCAGCAATTTCTTTTTCCTGCTGGTTATGGAGTTCTATTTCATTTAACACTGAGTCACATATATTAACAGGTTGCAAGGATGTAATTTGATGGACCTGATTATTTGTAGTAGTCGGTAACTTAGACTGTGATTCCTTTAGCCCAGAATTTTTCATACGTTGAAGAGCTTTAGACTCACGTTCAGACATTGTTTTTTGCTTATCGATCAAAGCTTCCTTTAATTCACTCATAAAGTTCTTTCTAAGCAAGTCATCCAATTGGTTGTTCATTGCTAAGTTATAAGTAACTTCGTTATGTAAACTCTTTAAACACTCTTCTTTTATATATTCTTCAAATACTTCATCCATTACAGGCTCGGGATCAATTATTGCGACTAACTTAGAATCATTGTTCAGCACAGAATTATTTGGTACTACTCTGCTGTGCTCAGAATTGACAGTTCTTGTTATTAGTAAGTTACTGTATTCTGCAAAAGTTTTAGCACTAATAACTTGCATATATACATCATTAGTTTTTTGTATTATTATCTTCATGATATGCGAATCATTCTCAGCGTTATCTTCACAATTGTCGATATCACTAAGTATTGACATTATCTTTTTATGTGCTAATTGTAATTTGTAAGATGTTAAATCTAAATGAACATACAAGTTCTGTAACTTTGATCCAGAAGGTCCCCTGTCAAAAATTAACCAAATTATTACAACTTGCGTCTATAAAAACAATGTTAAAATTGTTTAAGCAATACTAACATATATTTATATCGCACAACTTCTACTTCGCAATTGTAGAACGCATGAATCACTTCAGATAAATTCTGTTTATATTTTACTAAGGTTTGAACAAGGGTTTTTATAATATGTATTAACACAGTCTCAGGTATCCTTTTATAAACATTAATCCATGTGTCTCTGTTGTACGCCACACCTAGTAAAAACAGCATTTCCGACTGTACAAGAATATAGATGTGGTATAAGTGCTGTAAGTGGAAGTTAGATGAGTTACATGTCAACAATACTAGAAAAAATATATTTATATCTGCTTTCATACTTTTAATGACTGATAACTGATATCACCATGCACTTTCAAAGATTCATTTCCAAATTTTGTTATTGTATACTCATCTGAAATAGAGGATGGTAAAAACTCTGAAATAATCGTAGAAACATTATAATAAACGAAGGACATATTTTCCATATATCTTATTAAACATTCTGTGACAGGTTGCACACACTTCAACGCTGGTGGTGTATGAACTCTGTAAAAAATAAAAGACGTAGGAGTAAATAAAATTCACACAATTAGCACTCGAACAATATTAAGATATATTAATTTTCTGAGTACTTACTGAAGGTGCTGCGTTGGTTTAGCTGAATCTTGTTTAATTTTGTATCTATGTCTTAAAATTTTCATCCCTTTCTTACAGAGAACATGTAATTCATTTTGCAGAGAAATTAGACTTTGAAGTTCCGAGGTTGCACATAATCGTAGGTATTGCATCTGACTAATCAAGCATAACGTCGATGATGTAAAAATATACGTGATAAAGGGTTTACAATAAAAGTACAAGATGCAAAATGAAATAGCTCCTGTAGAACTGAGAAGTAGTAACTTTTCTGCAACCGTCCTTCAAGAAACAAGAACCTTTAGTGTCAGTATATTGTAGTATACAGTCATGAAAAATACCTACTCACGTAGCAGAATTTTCTTCGATTTTTTCGATGAAATTGCGAATTACAAAAGCATGGTCACTTAAAAGAGTTTCTGCTTCCAAAATAATGCTCATTTGTTTCTTAGAAAAGCAAACTTCCTACCCAAAATATTTCGTTAAAATTAGTCTGGTGGTGGTTTACTTTATTTTAGCTATGAATATTAGACCTTTGTAATAATAATACACCTAAATTCTAACATGGATACCCTTCTTGTTTTCAATTATTCAATTAACATCATGTTAGTGCATTTATCAAATATGGTGTACACTGCGAATAGTACTGAACGGGTAAAGCACATTAATATACCTGTAATACCCATGAACAGAAGTAGCTGGTGTTTCGACAGAAATTATTAAGCACTTCTGTAATTCCCTGAAAGAAATATATTAGTGTAAAACTATATCATATAAAAAGTAAATATAGTGCGCACAAAAACGTTTGCACAACGTTTATTTTTTACGAAACCTTTTAATATCACGTAATAGATATTTTTCATCAAAATTCATAGGATTTTTATACAGTTCAAAATTTCTGAGTGTAATGAAGGTAGATTTTTAGGATAAACGTTAATTAGGTACTTTTACAAGGAATTAAAATATAAACGCACAATCACTATTTATACAATTTATATTTCAGTTAAACAACTTTATTTTTTGTGAAAATGATCGTACCTGTTTTTCAACGGTTACAAACAACAATTTTAATTAATCATCATAGCTATATGAAACTCGTTATGATACGTAATAAGTGGTTGTATGCATATTGGCCCATTAGGCATGAAATAAATTATGGTATTGATTTTATCACTAATATAATTAGTGCAATTAATATAATTTTCCCATAATTGTTTTACTGAATTAGTAACTGCAGGATATTTGTAGACGTGAAGATCTACAGTTTCTAAAGAACTATGCAAGATTGTGTTACATATACAGCTCTATTGTTAAACATATAAAAATATTGGTCTTTACATTTAATTTTTATTCAATCAAAATTGATATTAAATTTTGAATTAAATATACTCCATTAATAATAAAACTAAATATAGGCTGTTTTTGATTCTATTAAGGAAATATAAAAATTACACTTTGTTATACATATATTTTCTAATTATTTAATTTTTGTTGCATTTCGCCATAAAATGCAAATTTCTATGCAGTACATTTATCTTCTTTAAAGTACATAGTCCTTATCGGAATTTAAAACTTGTAATCATATGCTAAAATTATTCATCCTCACTACTTCATTTAACTATCTGTGCATTTACGTCATTAATTCTACCCATCTCTGAGGACTAATTGTATTGGTGAAATATACATATTTCTGTGAAAATGTCTCCTATCTTAGAACATATTCTATATCAACTTATCTTTAAATTTTACATTATTTGATCTAACATATATGAATAATTTCTGAACAAACATACCCTCTGTCATTTTATTTTACTATTTTGTTTTTGTGCTGTACTATCAATACTGTTTCAACCACAATTTATAGATTACAGATAATCTTTTGTTATTTTTGAGCTTGACTAAATTCTGAATTTAAGAATCTTATCTATTTTTATCAAGTTTATTCGCATGATTAGAATCAGCTAAGAAAAAACATGTAATTCTCATGCACATTTTACAAATATTTTGCAAACACTATACATTCCTATACCCTCATGTTTAATATAGCGAACATAAATGTACATGTTACTTTTACCTAGTAGTGCAACCATATTAAATAAGTTTAAGCTTAGCCCACATTTAAGTACTTTATGTGCTTTACGCTCACATAGGTTGGTACATAATGACAAAAAAAGTATATCTTACTAAATATTTACAGATATCCTTTGGTTTAGTTGATTGTGTATTGTTGAAGCAAACACTTTCAAAATCTTTATAACCCATTTCACATAGGTGTTTATCCAAGGAGCTACCCTAAAACATGATTATGTATTGTACATAACACTGCTGTGTTAAAAGTTACATTTTTTATCATACGCATTTACCTTCATGACAACATCTTCATCTTCTCCAATCATGTTCTTTTGCATTTTGTTGCAGATCACGGAAATATGGTTTATATCTTTCAACGTATTTTCAATATTTTGCTCAGTTACTTGTATCTAGCACTTTTGATTTGTTGCTTTCAGGGTTCTTCGGAAACATGTATGCATATAGAAATATGTAAAAAAGAAAACAGTTGTCATATGCCATCTATGTTTAACAGTCGTATAGACGTTCTGAATACTACACATAAAAATTCGGTAAATGTTTTTACACAATATTTCGTACACGACGCTACATTTTATGGCTTTGAAATTTTTGCATTAGTATCGATGTATTTAACAAAAACGTTTAGTTACTATGTATACCGTCGCGTTTACTAATGCTTACCGGGAAAGTTTATCATGTTACAGGTTACATCATTTATAAACAGAGAAAATTACGATCAGCGTGGTTACGATCTGCCATGTGAGGTCTTTCAGCCCCACTCTGTCGCGTACTTTCCGTGGCGGGGGGTGGGGGGGGGGCATTGTCACGTGTTATCATGTACGAAGTGAGCATATTAACCCTCGCATGACGGACGGCTGCCGCCGGTGGCCGGGTCTCGCATGACCCATGTAGCGATTACGTTTATCTACGTGCGTGTATTTGCGTTGTTACGTCCGGGCAGGTGCGGTCTCGCTAGAGAATTTCGACCTGTGCCACGGATAGTCGCCTTTTTGAGTCAGACGCAGTTAAGCGAATTTACTCGGGATGCGCCGCGACTTAAGGATGTTGGGAGGTACAATCGGTGACAAAAGTATATAAAATTTTAATTAAACGAATATCTTTATAATTAAGGCATTTAAATGAACAAATTTATAATCATAAACTTGTTTTTAATGTTGAGTTCCCTGAAATAACACAAGTTTTATTGTTTTTACGTAAATTTAAATAAAATTCTTAATATTTGTAATCATTAATAAAAACTTTTGGCAGTGAAAACGCCTTGATTTCAACTTCAAATAAGAAAATACATAAGTTTTTTTATATCTGAAATAAATGATATAAATAATTTGAATATACTTCACAAAAAATTAGGAAACAAATATATGCCTACATGACGATGAATTTGATTTTTTTCATAAATTAATTAAATAAAATAAGTGTCATTTTTATGTAGTGAAACGTGACAACACCGCAACGTTTTAATAGTTGGTAATTATGACTTCTCCAAATTGTGGCAACTTCTCGTACATGCGTATGCATATTGTGCATTGGACGAATTCAAATTTGTCATAGTATTATCTCACGCAGCTGTTTGCGATGTTGCCACGTTTTCACTCCAAATAACATTCTGGCTTCGATATACTCGTGAATCTTACTTATTTTTATTTTTTTTTTCATTAACAATTCGGTAAGTACTAAATATTTTTTTCCTATCTGCTTTTTAGATACTTAATCTACTACTTTACAAATTTACAGATTATTTTTACTATTTTTTCAATAATATTTCTCTACTTAAATGGGCGTGATAGCACGTTTTCCATTTGATTACGTGTAATTTTATTACAAATAAAAACTGTTATAACTTTTGAACGGCTTAGTAAAATGGTTCCAAATTTTTTGAGGGACCTTGGGAAACTTATTAAAATATTCTACAATTTTTTTAATAAATACTGGCTATTTTAATATATCTCCCAAACATCCTTAATTCTTCTGTTATAACCAGATAGTCTCTAGATTCGCGTGAGCGCCTAGGGAGATGTACAGAATGAACGTGCGCGCGTTTCGTCGTAAGGGATGCGCGGTTATTACAAATATACAGATGGGAAATATGAAAGAGAAAAGAATTTACTTGTTGTCCGTCGAGAGGAAGCGAATTTGGAAGATGAGAGGATTTATTGCGTAGGGTTTCCAAAGAAGATGAGGATTCCAACGAACGGTTAAATACGTACATATATTGCGATAAAATGAAATATTACAAACAGCAGTACAAATTGGTGATGATTCGGTATGATTTAGAACATTTTACAACTGCTCGCTCGTGGCGTAGAGTACAGGTATTTATATAAACGTAGAATAATTGAAATAGACTTACAGTGGTTGTATGGAGTGGTTCTTGTCGATAAAAAGAAGTTTCGATCTTCAAAGCTCAGCCCACTGGGTGCCAGGACACACGAATTTGTAAAATGATAACGATTTAGAAGAGAAGATGCAGTGACTTTTCGAGATTGTTGGCGAAGAAAATAGGTCCGCACTGAGTGGATACTGGCTAATTGAGTTGGAGCGAAATAGAAAAGATATCCGAACTGGACGAGAGCTGACTTGGTAATGAAAATGATCTTTTTACTTTTGAACAGAATTGACAACGCGGTGGACTGGTGTGTCGTGGTGGGGCTCGTGGGTGGAGCTTCAAGAGTCACATTCCTCGCCACTTGAGAGGAAGTTTACCCTTCGATAATTCATTTGATTTTTGGTCGAGGCGAGAAATGTGATCTGCCTATTTATGTGAGAAGATTGCGTTGACGAGAGGGCATGTCAAGTAGAGGATCGAGGAACGTGAGAAAGTACGCTCGTCGATCCTTCACGGATATAAGATTATTTAAAACTAATGTAAAAAGGAAAAATGCTAGTTTAAAGAAAATGCTAGCGGTTTAAAAGCTAATGTAGTCGTATTGCACTTATGTATCTATGTTCCTAGATAATTCCATGATTTAGGAAACCTTAAAAGAAAAATATTACTAGGTTCCTAGTCCTAGTGATTTTATTATCCTCGGATATAACAGCGTCTTTTCACGTTTCTCACTAAACATCTGTACATGGAAACTTTATTTCATTTGCATTGATTTATTTATCTCATTTCTGTTTTCACCATAACAACTTTTTTACTTTATAACATGGCTATTACAAAATAATATAGTAATAATAAAGTAATACTAGCAATTTATATATTACTAAAAATACTGAAATAATGAAATAGACAACAAATTGAATAATACTAGTGATGTAATAACGGGTTTGAGACGTCTTAATAATCACAAATTTACTTTATTCACTCTGGCCGCTCAACTATCGCGCTTGCTCCAAAACGTTCATCCATCTGATCGTTCAAACCGATTCTCATACGTTCGTTTCCTTTCTCTCCCTCTCTCTTTCATCTACCGCACTTCATACACATTCTTCCCTCACTCGCGCAACTTCACAATCACTCTACCGTGGGCATTCAAATTCAAATAATCTATGCCTACAGTTTGGCCATCCTGTTTTTATCAACGTCTTCGTTGCTACATTCTTATTACTGCTTCACGCATATACATACATTTCAACTATCTTCTTATTACATTTATAATGGTACATAGATTTTCAAGTATTAACGCTAGTCAAATTTAAACAGTGATCGCTGACGTGTGGCAGGGCGTCGATAATCACCTGCCTTGCTTACAAATTTGAGTCGATGTGCCGAAATTATACCGTTATACTCGTGCAAACTTTGTCGTTCACCTTCGATGTCGGCCACTACGTACCGATCATTTCCCAGGACTTCCTTGATCTCATAAGGCCCACGATATTTCGGACTAAGCTTACGGCTCTCGCCGGTCGCTGTGACTTCGCTCCTGACTAGTACAATATCGCCTACTTCGTATACGCGTGCTTTCTTTTTATTTTTATCGTACTGTTCGCTCGTGTTATTTCGATTTTCTTCCAAGAGCTCCGCAATGCTTCTACGCTCTACTTCATGACCCAGCGTTGCATTAAATTCTTTAATTTCGCGAACCAACGGGTTATCATTAAATCCTATGACTTGATACGTGAGTACAATTTCGAAGGGCGTACACTGTGTGACCCTATGCCGCATGCTATTTATGGCGAACTGCACCTCGTATAATTTGAGATCCCGATCTCTACAATCACTACCCTCCGCGGTCGTCCATAGACAATGCAAAAGTACTCTATTCAATCGTTTGACTTGACCATTGCCTCGTGGCGCTGCTGTTGCAATTTTTACATATGTTATTTGCAGATTATCGCAAAATTCTTCGAATACATTCGCGGTATACGCAGTACCACGGTCCGATATGATTCTCTCGGGTCGTCCATAGTGTCCTATGACCTCGCGCAAAAATTGCACCGCATCACTCGCGCTGCTATCTGCAGTGGCGTAGCGAGGGGGGGGGCAGAGGAGGCCATGGCCCCGAGCGGCACAGATGTGGGGGGCGGCAAGGAGCAGCCGATCTGGCTAATCCTGTCTGCTTAGATCAGATAACTTTATTGTCGTCGGAAGTACATATGTAGGTACTTATGCAGAATTTGAAGACAATTGGACAAGTATAATGCTGAGAATATTCCTCACAGCTGCCATAAGTAATGCCAGTTGTGAGAGAAGCTTCTCTAAATTTAGACTGATTAAAAATTATTTAAGATCTACCATGTCAACGTTGAGATTAACAAATCTAGCTATTTTGACAATCGAACAACAGACACAAATTAAAATTGAGGAATGTAGTAAAGAATTTGCATTGCAAAAAACACTTAGAATAAAATTTTAATCTAAGAAAGACGTTTTGTTTTGAATTCATTTGAAATAGTGAGAGAGCATCATAGATTTTTTTACAGATTTCTTTTGCTAAATTGCGAAAATAGGGGGGCAGCAAAGTTAGGGTTCGCACCGCGTGGCAGAAATCCACGCTACGCCACTGGCTGTCTGGCACCGCCTTAAGTACTACATACTTGCTGAATCCACAAATTACTGCTATAACATACTTGTTATTCGCCGCAGTAGTGACAAAAGGTCCTAAATGATCAATATGCACGCTATGAAACGGTCGATCTCCTTTAGATAACGAATGTAACAATCCTGTTTTTCCGGTTGGTGTTTTATAGAACAGGCAAGGTACACATCTGTTCACATATCGTGTTACAAATTCTCGCATCTTCGGAAAATAGTAAGTCTCGTCTAGCTTCGCTAGTGTCTTATGTACGCCAAGGTGCGCTACTGCGCGATGCGCGTCGGCGACTACATCGTATTCTAACTCGGTCGGAACATACACTCCCCACGTTCCTCGTGTCGTTTCATACACGCGCGCATTATACATAGTGAACTTCTTATGGGTAGTTTGATCACCGGCTTCTAGTTTCTCACGAATTTTTTGAATTCTTGGGTCAGCTCGCTGCATTGCTGCTATCCAGTCTGTATTAACATTTATTCCTAAAACTGGGAGACCTACTAGCGGTACATTTTCACCATCATTGGCAGGATTTCGACTTAACGCATCCGCGACAGAATTTCGTTCCCCGGAATGATATTCGATCTTATAATCAAATTCAGCCAGCCGAACAAACCACCTCCCTATTCGCGGATTCATCTTCCGCTTACCTGCTAATAACTTTAAATTATTGCAATCGGTTCGTATAACAAACTCAATTCCAATCAAATAAACTCAGTATTTTTCTAAAGCGCAAACGATCGCAAGTGCTTCGAGCTCGTAGGAATGGTATTTCGATTCCTCCGTTGTTGTTTTTCGGCTATAATAACTTATTGGGTGCCACTTATCGTCCGCTTGCTTTTGCAATAGCACTGCTCCAAGCCCTATGCTACTAGCGTCCGTGTGGACTTCTGTTTCCGCTGTCGGACACCGCTAGAACTGGTTTCGAGAGGAGTCTTTTTTTTATTTCACAAAATGCTCTTTCGTGTGCATCCTCCCATACGAAGATACTACCCTTCTTTAACAAATTAGTAATTGGGCTCATAACGATCGCGAAATTCCTAATGAAACGTCGAAAATAATTTGCGAGTCCAACGAAACTTCGCACGGATCTAATGTTTGTCGGAGTCGGCCACGCTTCTATGCTCTGTAATTTCCGGCTACCGGGTTGTATTCTCCCCCTCTGAATTTCAAATCCGAGATATTCGAACTTTATTTTTAAGAAACGACATTTTTCCAATTTTATCGTTAAATTTGAGTTCCTTAATGCGTCGAAAAGTTTACTTACAATTAGTCTCTCGAGACCCTATTCTACAGTTCTCGCGGGTATGACGATATCGTCGAGATACGCCATAGCAACACTGTATAACAAATTACCTAATACCATATTGATCTATCTCTGAAAAACCGCGGGCGCGTTACAAAGCCCAAAAGGCATACATTTACATTGATATTGTCCATCAGGCGTTACAAAAGCTGTTTTCGCACGAGAGTTCTCGCTGACCGGCACTTGGTGATATCCGCTAAACAGATCTAAGCTCGTGAAGTATACATTTCCTTGAAGTCGATCTAGCTGGTCGTCGATCCGCGGTAACGGATATTTATTTCGCACTGTATTTTTATTTAGCGCTCGGTAATCTACGCAAATTCTCACTTCTCCGCTCGCTTTGCGCACTAAAAGTACCGGACTGGCGAACGGCGATGCGCTGTCTTCAATGATGTCTGCATCCTTGAGATCGTCGGTCGCGTCCTTCAGTTGTTCCCGATCGTGGGAGGTCAGTCTATAAGGTTGAAAGTACACCGGTTTATCATTTTTGAGCTCGATATGCATCTCGGTCCGGTTTGTGCACCCAATTTGACGCACGTTCTGGCAACCAAGTCTCGGTACTTGTTCAGCACCTCCAGAAATCGATCTGCATCCTCACCGGTTGCGTCCGTGTCAACCTCGTCCATTGTCACGGGTTCTTGATTGACTTCGCGCCTAGCCTCTCGTTCTTCACAGTGCTCCCCTCGAGCAATTGTATCTCCTGCTTTAATGGTTAGATCGTTCCCTGTGACATTTAGAACGGGGATAAGGGTACGACCTTCATTGTCAGTTTCTACGTCACACCTCGGAGTAAGTGTGCCCGTGAATCGTAGTCCTCCCTCAACGCACAGCTCCCGATTTATAAGAGTTCCACTCACCGTGATGTGTCCTAAATAATTATTAGGTATCACCTGCTCCTCCTGCGCTCGTAGGCGTGTCCTCCCTGCCAGAGTTGTCGTGTCTCGAACTAGGTCGTCTAGATTCGGAGCAATACGCAGCTCCGTGCTCGTACTCAAAATGTGGACATCAGGGTGCTCGGTGTAGGGGTGCCCCACCAGTAGTGGCACGTCTTGTGATTCGTTTGGGACTACATGTGCCTCCACCAGGACCTCGACGCCGTCAATTGATAGCGGTGCAGTGAACATACCGATCGGAATCACAGCACCTGATCTATATGTTATTAATGGTCTCAACTGCGACTGCCAATACTCCACTCCCAGGTTGTCTGCTGTACTTGTCGCACGGCTACGGCAGTGCTTCCCAGGTCGACGTAACACCTCATCGGTTTACCAACGAAAACGGCGTTCTTAAAATATTTGTCATGAGTGTTTCTATTAACATGCAACACTCTCGTAGCACCTTCCGGCGGTATTCTTTCAGGATTTGTGTCTTCACGCTTTACACCATTGGCTGTTGACGGGCAGTCTCTCGAGTAGTGTCCCAACTTGCCGCATTTGAAGCAGGTCACCGGCTTACGTCCTTGTCTACACGTCTTCGCGCTATGATTGTGTTGTTTACAAATAAAGCATTTGATTTCGTCTCTTTGACCTCTGGTAACGATTAACGGATTACGTGTATCTTTCTGTTGAAACAAGTCTCGAATATGCATGCTTCCGCTTTGCAAATCAGGTAATAACTCACTGGGTTTTGCGTACCTGGATAACGGCCCTAAATAGTCTCGGAACCGACTATTGTTGAGTCCGTCGACTATCCACTCAATAGCCTCTCGATCTTGCATACCTGCTTTGTTGCATTTTGCCAATTGTTCGTAGTAATATTCCACGATTTCCTGCTTTGGCCGTCGACAATAATTTTGTGCCTTCTTTCTCAGAGTTGCTGCTGTTTCTATTGGAATATGAGTAAAAATTAAAGAAGACTTCAAATACTTTTGTTCTTCTAAACTTTATTTTGGGAACTAAGGAGACACGTCTTTTCTCGAACTCTATGCGTCTTAGACTAAGGAAGTATTAAGGGTACAGTAATGCATAGGCTACACAAAGCCGCGGTTCCTAGGGCGTCATAAAAGGTAAATAAAGATAAGCAGCTATTCGCTTCTTTGTATCGACGCAATCCCCTTGTTTAGTAGAGGAAATTTTGTCAACCAAAGAAATCTATACTGCCAGTCTATATTGCAATATATATTAATCCAACACGCCCCCTCAAAATTTAATCTACTAAACTTTTATCAATAAATGTCATCTCTGTACTCACACTTCCTTTAACATTAAAATATTAATAAAAATACAATGAAATAAAATAAAAGACATGTGCCTCCTTATATCTCTCTCTGGGAGTTTACATACGGTCCAACATTTGTTGCAAGGATTAGGGAAAAACCAGAAAAACCTAATCAGGCCGGTTGCTTCCTTAAATTTAAATCAAAACAATATTTCAAACTATTATTATTTCAAATTCATTTCAAGTCTGAACTCCTGGAACTTGCTTGTTGACAATGGTTTGGTCAGTGCGTCAGCCAATTGTTTACCTGTAGGAACATACTTTAACTTAATTACATTTTTCTCAATTTGTTCCCTTGAGAAATGATATTTAATATCAATATGTTTTGTCCTTTTGTGATTTATGGGATTGCTAGCAATACTTATACAACCATTATTATCTTCATAAATCACAATCGGTTGAGAAACATCCATATTCACACCAAGTGCGAATGATTCTAACCATAGAGCTTCTCTTACTGCTTCAAAAAGAGCCATGTATTCAGCTTCAGTAGATGAAGCCGCCACTGACACCTGTCTTTTTGTATTCCAACAGATTGTGCAGTTCTCAAATAATTTAAATAGAAAACCCGTTGTACTTCTTCTATCTGTTTCGTCGTCACCCCAATCTGAATCTACGTAGCCGACTAAGATATTGTAATGTCCATACCCCTATAAACCTTTCCTAGCTTATCCTATACACGTATAAACCTTTCCACAGCTTATTCCTAGAAAACATCACGTCTTGCAAATCTCATCATCCGCAAAACATTCCCGATCCTAAATAAATTCCTAACCATATAACCAAACCCAGATAACACTAAAGTTTATAACATAACCTACCCTACCATAATCAACTAATCCTACAATTATAAAACCTACCGCGCTGCATCCCTGCCATCCTAACACCCTCGCTCCATCCCTTCTTTTCCCTTTTTCCCTCCGAATCCCAAACTTCTAATTGGAAAATAGATATTTACGCTCCACCTCTTCGACCAAGCCCACAGTTTCACCATTTGTATAAATATAGCCGTTAAGATACGAAGAGAATTGTAATATAGAATACCAAGAGAACGAATACATATTGTATTAGAGAAATAGTACAAGACAAGCTACCAATTCAAACCTCTGTATCATCTTGCGCTCCGACCTGTACACCCTTGTGGAAATTAAATTATAGATCTCTCAAATTTCCACGACCGATCCATTACAATATTATTATAATCTTTTCTAACATAAGTTAACTTTAGATCAATAGATCCTTTCAAATATCTGAGAACTCTTTTTAAACACTTCCAGAGCTCTTCATTATTTTTGTTTGTATATCGACTCAAAATGTTTATGGCTACACATAAGTCTGGCCTTGTACACACCATCACATACATAAGACAACCGATAAGATTTCTACATGGTGCGTCATATTTTTCTTCCGATTTTAAAGCTGAGTAATTTAATTTACTCTCAGGAGGCGTACTAACTGCTTTACAATCCTGCATATTATATTTATTTAATACAGTTTTAATATACGCACTCTGATCTAAATAAATTTCATTATCGTTTCTCGTAATTCTTATCCCCAAGAACAGGCGAATATTTTTCAAATCAACCATTGAGAATTTATACATTAAATAACGTTTAAATTCATTCATGGTCTCCATATTGGCTGTAATTATCACGAGATCATCAACATAGAGTACAATATAAACATTTCTCAAAACATTTCCTTTGTCAAGAACATAAATGCATGAATCAACAGAGGAATTTTTAAATCCTTTTTCTTTGAGAGCTTGATCAAAAATTTCCAACCAACATCTCGCTGATTGTTTCAAACCGTACAAAGATTTATTAAGTTTACAAACTTGATTCTTATTGCATTCAATTCCTTCTGGAACTCTCATATAAATTTCCTCTTTTAATACACCATTTAAGAATCCTGTTTTCACATCCATATGATGAACTAATAATTTATATTGATTGGCAAATGCTATCATAAATCTAAAACTTGCAATTCTTGCTACAGGGGCAAACGTTTCATTATAATCTACCAGATATTCTTGACTGAATCCTCGAGCTACCAAACGAGCTTTATATTTTAATGGGTTTCCAAACTCATCATTCTGTATAACAAACACCCATTTACAGTCAACAATATTTCTATTCTCCGGTTTTGATACTAGTGTCCAAGTATTATTAATCAATAGAGAATTAATCTCTTCTTTTATAGCTTGTTCCCAGCGATCTTTATCACTTCTATCTTTAATTTCCTGATAAGAATTTGGAATTTTGCAAACGAGAGATTGAGCACACAAAACATAATCTTCATTATATGAAATAGAAGGTAAGTCTTTGATCCTTTCACTTCTCCGAGGCCCCATTTCATTTCGTTTAACTATTTTTCGACTATCGTTTCCTGTATCAGATTTTAATTCCGATTTTTCTGATTTACTATTATCAGATTCACAAACCTTTCGGTTTTCTACTGATTTTGACACATTGTCAGAAAGATCAGTTTCATTTTCATCATGGGAGTTTTCAATATTAACTCCCTCAGCCTTCGACACAGGCCTGGATAACAAGAAATTCGTCTCGTCTATTATTACGTCTCTAACTATGACGTATTTGCCATTTTCCACGTCCCACACTCTATACCCATTCGGTTCATATCCTACCAGTATTCCCTTCCACGATTTTTCTTCAAATTTTGTTTTCCTAATTTTATTATGAACATAAACCGTGGAACCGAATACTTTCAAATACTTTACTTGGGGTTTCTTATTATGCCATAATTCGTATGGTGTTTTAATCTGAGTCAGAGCTTTCGTTGGAGTAATATTTATCAAATATGTAGCAGTAAGAACTGCGTCACCCCAAAACTCCTTTTCCAACTTAGCACCAGCTATTATTGCTCTAGCTCTTTCTGTAATCGTCCTAACCATTCGTTCTGCTACACCATTTAATTGTGGAGTTCGCGGTACTGTTAAATGATAACTTATTCCTTTTTCAATACAGAAATTTTTCATCTCAGTTGATAGATATTCTCTACCATTATCGCAATATAAATTTACGGCCTTTAAAGAAAAATGGGATTCACTTTTTGCAATAAAATCACGAAATACTGAGAAAACATCTGATTTGTATTGTATCAAATATACAACACAATAGTGCGTAAATTGATCAATAAATAGATCGCATCCCCGAAATAATTTTTATCATTCACCGTCGGAGGAGTGATTGGACCACAGACATCGGTGTGCACAATAAATAAAGGTCTTTTTATATGACTCTTATCTTTACTCTTTTGAAATGGTAATCTCGCTTGTTTGCCTTTTATACATGCTTCGCATAAACTATCATCGGGTGAAATCCGCTCAAGTTGTCCAATATCATCAACCATTTTGCTATTTTTCAATTCTAAAAATTGACTTTTTCCCATGTGACCCAAACGTTGATGCCACAATTCATAATTTGCTTTTACAGTATTGTACACTTGAGCTATAGAATTCACTCTGATTTTATTGATATAACAGTCCATAATAATTAAATTATTTAAAGGCTTACCTGTCATGATGACCATTCTACCTTTATTTACTGTTATACTATTTTCATCAAAAATAATTTTCAAACCAGCATCCCGCATCCTCGATACTGACAGTAGATTGTGCGGAATCTCGGGACAGTAAAGAACGTTTTTCAGAACTCCAGGGATACCCTTGTTGCTGATAATATTTAAATCGCCCTTCTTCGTTGCTGTTATATAAGATTCCTTCTTGGCTATAGCGATCTTGATTGGTGTTTCTAATTCCATAAAATTTCCAGTTAAGTCCAATCGATTTATTAAATGGTCCGATGCGCCAGAATCCAGGATAAACGAAATTTTATTTTCAATTATTTCTTCCTCAACAAAGTCTCCGGCCATGAAACCAAAACCGGATGATTCACCAGGCAGCGATACGGGTTGAATCGTGCGAACTGTTTGCGCTGTTCTATTCCTCTTCTCTTCATATTGAAGTGCCCTTTTGTAATAAATGCACTTATCCTTTTTATGCCCAATTCTGCCACAATGAAAACATTTTAAAGTAAATGAGCCCTTTCTTGTTTTAAATTTATTATTATTAAAATTCTTCCTTGGTTTTGAAGATTTGGTAAATTGTTTCTTTTCAATCGTCACTGCTTGAAGCACTTTCGCACTCGTGTCCTTACTTTCGTCTTTTAACTTCGTTTCATAATCTAAGAGTCTTGTTTTCACAAACGCCAAAGTTAAATTATCTTCCGATAATGTTTCGATGGCTGTAATTATACCATCATAATTTGCTGGAAGCGTTAATAACAGATGAGACACTTTATCCGCTTCTTCAAATTTTGCACCAGCAGCCATTAAATCGGTGATTAAATCGTCGACTACCGAAAAATGTTTTATTAACGGTGTGTCACCTTGAAGATTTAAACTAAGTATCTTCTTCCTTAATGTTAACTGTGTCGCAATACTTTTGCGTTCATAAATCTTGTCTAGATTTTGCAAGATTTCTTTGGCTGTCGATTCGTCTTTCGCATAACTAAGAAAAGGATCCGATAGATATTCAATAATAATTCCTTTCGCAGTTTTTTCTGCATTTTTCCACACATTGTCTGGTACTTTCGGTATTTCACTGTCTATCACCTTAATTATATCAAGTCCTGACAATAATGCACGAATTCTAAACTTCCAAACACTATACTTTTCACCAGTGAACTGGTTTATATGCCTTTTCAAATTTGGACGTTCCATTGTCTTTAACACTGAAGAACTACGTTTCAATTTGAAGTCTTTTATTGGGTTTAATGAAAAATTAATTCTGTCTATTTATACACTCAAACACTACTACTAATAACGTATAACTGGGCCCATAACCTATTGGAAAATGGGTAAAAATTAAAGAAGACTTCAAATACTTTTGTTCTTCTAAACTTTATTTTGGGAACTAAGGAGACACGTCTTTTCTCGAACTCTATGCGTCTTAGACTAAGGAAGTATTAAGGGTACAGTAATGCATAGGCTACACAAAGCCGCGGTTCCTAGGGCGTCATAAAAGGTAAATAGATATAAGCAGCTATTCGCTGCTTTGTATCGACGCAGTACCCTTGTTTAGTAGAGGGAATTTTGTCAACCAAAGAAATCTATACTGCCAGTCTATATTGCAATATATATTAATCCAACAGTTTCCTTACGTGGAAAATTCTCCCTCAAAAGGTCGGCCCACTCCTTCCAACTTCTCTCTTTTCGAGGCAAGCTATCGCGCCAGAGTCGAGCTACTCCGGATAATTTCGAAAGCCCGTAGTGCTTAATCGCCACATCGTCCCATCATATAAATCGTCATACTCCTCGATTTTGTCGATCCAGCGTTCAATGTCTATGTTATATTTAACTGGGTCAAATTCTGGTAACACACTATGAATGTCCTGGAAATATCGCATTCCGAATAACCCACCATACAGTGGATCCACCACTCTTCCGGTATATTGTCCGTTAAAAACGCCTCCATTATTGCCACGTGCTTGCACGTTATCCCGCGACATTCTTGCTCCGAATTTTCCAGTTCAATCCCGGTTTCACAAACAGGATTCGTGGCTCACGCCTGTTTGAACCCTCGAACCACTAAATTCGCAAGAACTATTCCGTCGCCCACGATACCTCGTGCAAGAATTGACCGATACCCGTTCTCTAGCGACGGTCTCGACACGTGTCCGCGATATTCACTCGCGTTTCGAACAAAACCGCTTAATATCCGCGAAATATCTATTTCGCCTACACACAGGTATACCCACTCTAACCCACTTCTGAAATTGTTGTAATAACGGGTTTGAGACGTCTTAATAATCACAGATTTACTTTATTCACTCTGGCCGCTCAACTATCGCGCTTGCTCCAAAACGTTCATCCATCTGATCGTTCAAACCGATTCTCACACGTTCGTTTCCTTTCTCTCCCTCTCTTTCATCTACCGCACTTCACACACATTCTTGTCTCACTCGCGCAACTTCACAATAATTCTACTGCGGGCATTAAAATAATCCTATGTTTACACTAGACTACTCATAATAATGAGAATCACGTAAACGTGAAGAAATACTTTCGACTGTTTACTACGATTGTTCCTCGTATACTGAACCGGACGCCACCTCTAGAAGTATCGGAATACACTTTTAGTAGTGGTAGTGGTGACGCAGCACACAGTCCGTTCCAACCGGGTCACCGCCGACCCAGCCATCGTTACGCGAGTGTTAATCTGTGTAGAATTAGATTTGGTACTGCCATATGTCTCACGGGTCCGCTTTTCAGTTAATTGTTGAAGCAAGTGGCGTGAAAACAATCCACCCTGCAGTTATTTTGACCAAACTAGCAAGACTAAATAAATATATGACAACATTATATAAAACTCGCGAGTTGTTTAAAGTTAAAAATCCTAATTTTGAAATTGTCCAAGTATCTTGAAATTAAATACATATCTTTTTTTAAATTTATCTCCAATATCAATCGAAAAATAGCTTTCTTTTGCAATATTATCGAGATCTGTTGCACTATACATAGAAAATACAAAGATATATACAGGGTATTTCTGTGACATGCTGCCAAACATAAGGAGCGTATAAATGAGGTAAAAACAAGCAACTTTTGTTAACATACCTATGGTCTCTGGTCATTATTGCCGAAGTTACAGCCGTTTGAATATCCGCCTGTCTGTAGGCAACGTGACCCATATTTAGCTGCCGATGAGGTCAACTTCACGGCGATACGTCGTCGGCTTAGTGCCGTATACATGGGACACAACTGACTAAACCTTTATCCTCTTTATTTTTTCGAGCCGAGGAAGTGTTAAAATTTTCCAAACTACTATAAATCACCGAACTATTGAGAAAAATCGGAAAGAACGGGGCAACGGATCATATTTCAAAACAAACTTGCATTTGTATTGTGCTCGAACTTATGGTCTCCTCGCCGATGCGTGGCGCGTCGAAAGCAAGCAGATGATTTCATATTCACACCATCGTAGTTATTTGATAGTGTAAAAGACTATGTGGCAGCTACGAAAGAGCAGTGTGTTTCTTTGCGATCTTTCAGATAGTTATTCGTGTCCGCAGTTCAATCGTCCAACGGTGCGAAACGTGTATGACCGTCGGAGGCCGATGTATTGAACAATTATTGTAAGTACAGTTTTGTGCAGTATATTCAGTGCAATTGGTGTTTAGGGATGTGCACGTGTTCGGAAATTATTTGGTTCGATTGTTTGAGTTGAATAAAGTAAGTCACAAAAAATGTGCAAATGATTCGAATATTTGAGCCCTCGTAAGTTTTCGAGTTACTTGGAGATAAATATTCAACATGTAAATATTGAATTATTAGTGTGGACGTTTCTAAGTTAACATTATTAGCAATAAACTTCCTCGAAATAATTACTTTCCATTTACCAAGTGAAAAATTATTTTCTAGCGCAGAAAACATCGTCACCAATAATTCGGATATTTACGAATAACTCGAAAGTTGGAAATCTATTGGAATATGTAAACTTTCCGAGCTGAAGATTTATACATAAGTAACTCGAAATTTTATGAGTGCTCGAATATTTTAGTCGTTTGGACTTTTTTAATAGGTAATTTTTTTCCCAATAGTTCGGTGATTTAAAGTAGTTCGGAAAATTTTAACACTTCCTCGACTCGAAAAATAAAGACGAAAAAGGTTTAGTCAGGTGTGTCCCATGTATACGGCACTGAGCCGATGATGATCGCCGTGCCGTTGACCACATCGTACAGCTGTCGACAGCAGAATATGGGTCACGCTGCCTACATGTAGGCGGATATTCAAACGGCTGTAACTTCGGCAATGATCATCAGAGACCACAGGTATATGAATAAAAGTTACTTGTTTTCACTTAATCTATACGCTCCTTGAGTTTGAACCAGCATGACAGAAACACCCTATATATGTGATATCCCAAACATATGTTCTTATCTAGTAATGACATTATAGTCTGGTCCAATTTTTTGCCTTCCGCAGTGTATATTTCCATGTTACAAATATATCCAGTTCGAGCTTCGCATAACATACGGCAAAGTAGGCCGTACTTTATTATTTTTGCCGGATTGTATGTTTTTATAGATAATTTTCCACGCCATGGAATAATGCTTTCATCAAGCGAAAGTTCTTTCTTAGGCGTGTACACCGATTTAAGTTTATGTAGTAAATAGCTGAGTATGGGCTGAATCTTCTCAAGCTTATTGGATCCGGTTATTGTTTCGTTATTCGAAAAATGCCACGCGTTCCAAATGTGGCAAAATCTATTACGTGACATTATTGTGGAGAACGATGGAGTTTTACTGTAAAATTCTGAGTACCAGTAGTCATCTCTTACATCTTTCTTTACCTGGCCCATCATTATAATCGTGCCAAGAAATTTTTTCATCTCGGCTAGAGTAACATCATTCCATTTGGCCCTTTTCTTCCCCTTATTCATATTGTCCTTATTTTGCTGATAATAGATATTTGATTCATTAACCATTAATTGAAATAAATCATTGCCAATAAACAATTCAACGACTTCTTTTATGCTTTTCTTATCAGCAGGAAAAATTTTTGGACCGGGTTCAGCAGTAAAATCTGGTATATTAGGAACTTTATCAATATCTGACCATAACCCACTGCAACTGTGCGATTCTGTGGACATATCACAATCGCTAGAATCATCGGAATCACTCGAATATTGCAATGGAACAGCTCTTGATTTTCTCTTTGGACCCTCATCACTATCACTGTCCTCGATTTGTACATAAAAATCTTCTGAATGAATCGAATAATCCGATAGAGGGTCAGCAATATACTCATCAATAACTTTGTTCATATTATATGGGTAAAAAGGTACAGAATAATTAGACTTATTATACTCTTCAACCAAAAGTGTAAGCATAGGAAACAGATATTGACTACGGAATACATTGCTCGAGAGTGATTCTTTTAACTGTTTCTGAACCATCGTATATGTTTTGTTTTTGGAGTATAATAAATGCAGATCGGCGTCAGCGTTACAAGTGAATGCAAATCGATGTGTAAGACACCCATACAAGCAAAAAACATCCTGCATTATCGCAGGGCCGGCGTTCAAGCGATAGACTCAGAATCCCGCATTAACGCGGGGCCGGCGCTCAAGCGATAGACTTACAATTAGAATCCCTCGTAAACGCGGGGCCGGCGCTCAATGTGTTAAGAAACTCACCGTCGTGAAAAACCACCCTGAACGCTTTCCCGAGTGGAAAATAGAAAATTGCCGATTCCCAAAAATTCCAAAAGAAAAACAAGGGGAAATTTTACGGGACGCCCATAATATTTCCCAGGCTGGTTATCTAGGAATAGAGAAAACATATCACCGGATAACTCAGCGATACTATTGACCAGGAATTTATCAGGACGTCCTATCGTACGTACGAAGTTTCGCGGTTTGTCAACGGTGTAAGTTCGAGCAAGGAGAACCAGTTGGACTTCTCAGTAGTAGGGTACTAAAAGAACCATGGGAGGTAGTAGCCGCGGACGTAATGGGTCCATTCCCTTGGAGTCGGGGAGGATTCACCTATGTACTGGTAATACAAGATCTTTTTACCAAATGGATAGAGTGTTGCCCTTTACGACAGGCTATCGGTACAAAAATTCGCCAGGCACTGTTGGAATTAGTTTTAACCCGTTGGGGAGCGCCCAAGGACCATTAACGGATAATTGTACCGAATTCGTGAACCGAAATTTTCGTACACTGACTGACGAGCACGGTATTTACCACGCTACCACTCCGCCGTACCATCCTCAGGCTAACCCGGTAGAGAGAGTCAATCGCCTTCTAAAGACTATGATTTTTGAAGACAGTTTGAAGGAATGAGAGCCCATACAAAACAGGCGCGATATTATAACTTACGACGGTGGGACGTGTGCTACCATGTAGGTAACAGCACTTCTCTGCTAAATTAGCCCCTAAGTATGATGGCCCGTATACCATCAACAAGGTCCTCTCTCCTCTAGTGTACCAACTCCGAAATGCGGAAGGAAAACTCGCGGGGAAGTTCCATGTGTCACAATTGAAACCTCACCATGCATCACACTAATTCCCTATCTTTATCCGTATTTTCCCTAATACAGAAAGAATACCTATAGAGGAGAAAAACATGTCGGCGAACCAGCAGCGGCGGGCACTCGAGGCAATCCCGGAGGAAGGGACCATCCAGCCTAAAAAGATTCCCGAGAGAGCCCTCGACCAGGGGATGACGATGCGGGTAGTCTCGAAGAGCCATAGCGGGGTGCGCTATAACCGGGGGATGCAGACGCTAGCTCTTAGCGTACCGAGAGACTAGGAAGATTTCCCCAAACTCAAAAAAAAAATAAATTCGCGTAAGCCACTGATTGACGTTCGTTAAATTTTCCACGCTACTTTTTGGAACGCTTCCATAATCTAAAGGGAGACTAACTCTCGTGTCGCCGCTGAATTTCTTACAATCAATTTTATGATTACCGTGCGATTCTTATTATTACAATTCCGTTGGTAATTCCCTTTCAGGGTCACTCCATTTGTATTTTAATTAATGAATAATACACATATACAAAAAAAAATGATAATAGTTAAAAAAAAATTACTAAGATACGGATAACAAGCTGGAACGCCCTTCCATATTCCCTTCTACTATTGTTCTTGCTGATAAAAATAAAAAAAAACACGACAGAAAGAAAAAAATTAGTTAATTACTCCCACGGACGGATACGGGGATTTCTCCCTAAGGGAGGAAAGGAAAAGATTACGAGTAATACAGCAAAAACAACAAAAACAAAAAAAAATTGGACACAAACAAAAAGAAAATAAATAAAACAAAAAGGACTAATAACTCAATAATTTCTTCCCGGGACCCCTTGCTAAGGGTATCGACCTGTACATACTCCCGGGCTAGTTAACGAGTCACCCGTTATGATTTTCAAATCCTACGACGCGTGATGTTTATCGGCGTTCCTCGCGGTTCGATACGGGATCGAATAGTTATACCTCTCCGTAATGGAATGCGTCGCGGATAACCCCAATGTTTACACGGAGTCTTTGTCCTATACGTCTTTCTTTGTCGTCGGTTGCCACGCAGCCTAACGATCCGATGTTTACTTTATTCGCCCAAACAGTGTTCTCAACTTTAAGTTAGCCGCTTAACCGATTTGTCTTACTAATCAACCTCGCGTAATGTCTGTTATTTCTCCGCGAATATTTCGGTAAAGATCCCCTATTATTACGGTTCCTCGCACCTTGTCCTTCAAAATCGGGCCCCACGTTGGGCGCCAAAAATTTGTAACGCTTCTGTCTCAATTGTTCTTCCGTGGGCGCCACAAATTTGTAACACCTTCCGGCCTGTTCTTAAAATTCGTCTACAAGAAGCTCTGCAAAAATTTGGTCGCGGTATATTATCCGACCCCGAAACTAAAGAAAATTGGGCGCCAGACGTGCAAACACGTCGAATCTAGATTTTCGTATTTTTAAACAAAACCGTAGCTTAATTCCGTCTTCGGTAGAACTATTTTTGGGTGGACGTAATCGAAGAGATTGGCTACTCCGTCCCTCACGGGAAAATGGAGAGGGGGGGAGTTCGAAAAATTCTGTGGGACGAAGGACGAACAACGCGTTAGGGGATTCGTGAGAAACCGTAGGAGAAGATGCGAACGGTTCCTCGTAAGCGCGGTATTAAACCGGAACGAATGAAGGATGGTATAAATTTTAAAGAAAAGAGTTGCGGTTTCTAATAAAACAGGGGGAGTGTTCCTTCTTAATTTATTAATCGGACCTTAATACCGAGAGTACATGGCTCCTTGCCTTTAACGCGACGTATAACGGATCGACAGGTTCACCCCCAGCCCTTAGTGAGCCCTCATTTACTAGGTATTTACGGGTCAAGGGTCTATTATTACCGGAGATCTCTCTCTACTAACAGGTAGGAAAACTCACGAAGGAATTCTAATATGCCGCTAGGCTCGGGACCGCAGAATTCCATCAACTTTCCGAGGTACGTACTGAAACCATCAATCTGACAATCGCGACGATCTCAAGTTAACTCCGACTACTCGATACTAAGACATTTAATTTGAAAGGAGGATACTTTCTCGCCCAGGATAGACTGTACTGCGATTAATTACAAAGGGCCTAATAACCCTTCCAACAATGCTAACACGGCCCAGAACCGTAACTTAACCTCCCCGTCCTCGGGGCAAAATCCTATAAACGTGCTACCCTGGCTCGATCAAACATCTCACCTTAATTCGTTATTATCTCGCGGCGGAAAATTGATAGAGGGATGCGGTACCCTGTCCTTTACAACTTAGTACTCAGAACCAGACTCACATCCGGGAAATCGGTAAATTCTCCCTCGGAATTGGCTTCTCGGATTGGGTCGGCTGGTCACTCGCACTTAATACTCAGGTATAATGAGATACAGAGAGAGAGTCTCCTAAAAGCAACGTGTACGCTCGACACAATAACGACGGAATAATCTTTTCGCGGGATTGGCAAGGCCACGAGGCCCAATCGCTTCCCCCTTCCCCGCTATGCCCAGTCCTCATTTGCGCTTCCTCATTGGGTCATCGGTCAGACCCTTCGTCGTATTAGCGACGTGGAAATCTCTACCTATCATAGGGCATGGCGAGCTCGCGGCGATCGCTAATTCGCGGGTCGGCAGTGAACATGGTCGCGGGTTTATACAAATTTTCTCGATCCGGGAAATGCGTAGGTGTGTCGTAAAATACAAGGCAAGATGACTTAAATCGCCAAGGGAATCATAAATGATAGGCTCACGTCAGGTTTCGGTGGGACTGGGTCCAGAGAATCTATTATTGCCGGATCAGATGGTATTCGTTTAAGGAACTATATCCAGGGACAAGTATTCCGTATGCCCCCTCCCTCAATCATACGGCTGAGGGGCAACAAGGGTATAGCTCGCCATCCCGAGTATGCGGGACTCGCGCGTTATTCCTATAATCCTGGGGAAGTCGGTCTTTGTAACGAGCAAGCCCGCTTGCTACGTTACAGTATGTTTTTGGTACTTTATTGTTATATTACCTACCCGACCGTTAAAACTTACAGAACTCTCGATACCACAAGAGTCGTTAATCGTCTAAGGCAGTGATTCCCAAAGTGGGCGCCACCGCCCCCTGGTGGGTGCTGCAGCGATTTGGAAGGGCGGTGATTCTATTCTGAGTTCAATAAATAGTTTCATAATTTCAAAGTTCAATGTTTCTAATTTACACCTTTCTTTACTATATTTTACGAAAAAGGTAGAAACATCAATACATATATATTTGCTATTATTTGCTATTAAAATTGAAAAAAAAATAATTTCCAGGGGGCGCTAAGTAATATTTTTTCTAAAAAGGGGACGGTAGGACAAAAAAGTTTGGGAACCACTGGTCTAAGGCCTGTACACTGTCGAGAACGAGGGTTACTCCAACTCTTGTAATTTTGTGTATCTGTCTGTGTTGTATTTTCTAGTAGTTTCCTTTCGTAGCGCCGCTAGATGATTGGGGAGAAGCCTTACTGTTACAGGTACCCGGCCCTATACCAGAACCAGAGACCTTGGTCGGTCCTTTTCGGGGGCAGGAGAAATTTTAACGTAGCAAGCGGGTTTGCTCGTTACAAAGAGCGGCTTCCTCGGAAATACCCGAATATCGTGCGAATCCCGAACACTCGCGATAGCGAGCGCGGAAGCTTCCACCCCTCAGCGTTATGTTCCAAGGTGGGGACAAGGGGAATGACCATCACCTGATAGGGTTATGTCGACAATTATCCTTTATTCTATCTGTCAATAATAGATTCTCCGGACCCAGCCCCACCGAGAACTGAAGTGAGCGCGTCGTCCAGGATTTCCACCTTTGAATATGTCTTATATAAAATAACTGCGCATTGAAATTTGAATAGAACCGCGACCTCGCGAACTCCCGACCCGCGAATTAGCGTTCGCCGCGAGCCTGCTGCGCTCTCCGATAGGCACAGATTTCCTCGCCGCTAATACGATAAAGGGTCTGACCGATGACCCAATGAGGAAACGAAAATGAGGGCAAGGCATAACGGGGAAGGGGGAAGCGGTTTGGGCCACGTGGCTTTACCGATCCCGCGGAAGACGAACTCCCTCTGCGTACGTAGCTGCGTGAATAGTGCGTAATACCAGTGCCTAGACGACTCAACTCTTGAGGATTACCCTGTACCGGTGAAGATTTAGAGAATTCCCGGAGGTGAGTCTGGTTCTGAGTCTAGAATTGTAAAGGACAGGGTACCGCATTCAGTCATCAACTTACCGCCGCGAAAAAGTAGGGAAGGAGAGGATATTTGATCCAGCCAGGATAGCGCGTATTTAGGATTTTGCCCCAAGAAAGGGAAGTTTAAGCCACGGTTCTATACCGTGTCATTATTGTTGTATGGGACATTGGGCCCTGTGTAATAAATAGCGGTATAGTCTATCTTGGGCGACAATGTTGGACGCCGATCCTATTGTAAGCAAACTTGAAGACGTTCGCTCCATATTGCATTTCGGGTCTTAAGGTCCAATAATCTAACAATAAGTTCGTTGTTTTATGATAGGATGCCACTTTCCCGACCATTCCGCATTCTTACGCGAACCCATCGATAGAACCCATCATTGCAGCTGCACAAATAGCTTTCCCTTTTTTTTATATTACTATTTCCACTTCCTCCGCCTTTTAGACCGTACATATATACTACCTCGAAATGCACCAAAATAGAGAATGATTTTTGTCACTGTAAGGTTCAGACCTCCGTGCTGTCCGACACTCTGCAGAACTCAGTTGTACAATCGCGAGTTTAGAACCATATCCGTGTAATATAGTTTGCATTGAATAAAACCATTTCCATCGACAAACTCCGGACTGCGTTCTTTAACCGGTATACAACAAGAAGTTATCCTCCTTCCGGATTAAAGAACACAGTATCGAGTAGTCGACTAGAACTAGAGATCGTTGCGATTGTCAGGCTGTCGATTCCGGTATGTATTTCGGAAAGTTGATGGTATTTTGCGGCCCCTAGCCTAACGGCATAATAGAATCTTCCTCGTGAGTTTTCCTAAGCGGTAATAGAGGGAGATATCCGGTAGTTGTAGACCCCTGGCCCGTAAATAGAATATATTCAAATGCTCACTAGGGGCTGGGAATTAATCTGTCGATATGTCACACGTCCTGATAAAGGAACCTCGTCGCTTAATTTTCGGTGTATTAAGGTCCGATTAATAAACGTAAGGTGGGGCTTTCGTCTCCTTGTTTAGAAAATCCAGATTTTCTTCTTTTTTTTATAATTATCCCGTCTCTTATTCGCTCCTAGCTTAATTCCGTTCTTTCGGGGAACTGTCTTGCTCCTTCATCCATTTGTCGAGAACCCCGGAAATAGGTATTCGTCCTTCGCCCTTCGGAATTCCTTCTCCATTTTCCCGTGGGGGACTGACTAGCCAACTATTTCGATTGCGCCGACCCGAAAAGAATATCGCGGTTAATGAAAGTAGAAAAAGGTTTTTATTGAGAAAATCGAAACTTGACGTGTCTGCACGTCTGGCGCCCAACTATTAGCTTCGGGGTCGGATATTTAGATCGCGACTGAATTTTTGTAGCGCTTCTTATAAGCGATTTTAAAGACCGACAGGGAAATGTTACACAGAATTCACACGATTTAATTGATGGAGCATATTCCCCATATGCTTCACACAGCAATCGATGTCCTCAGATGCACTTTTCTTTAAATTAAAACTAAGAAACAGCGGTTCCCGCAAATGGCGTTTTGCTGGCACAAAAGTTGACATGGTTAGGTTTCAAAAAAACTATGTAGTTTACACTTCAGCGAAATAAAACGTATTGATTTTTAGAGGGAGACAGTGACGCTTTAACAAGAATATACAGGGTGTGGCAAAAGTACTGGAACAGTGAAATAACTTGAAGGGGGTAGATCTGAAGGGAAAATGTTCTCTACAAAAGTTGTAGGATTTTTTCTTGGCTATCTGATGCTGCATAACTAAAAACTTAATAACTACTAACTTACGACTAATTACAGACTATGAGTAACTGAAGACTGAGGGTGTTTGGGTTTGTAGTCCCGAAGGAAAATCGGGACTCTTCGGAAAAGTGAGGGTGGGAGGTGGTTGTGGTGGTGATAGAATTTGGTGGAGATGGGTCTTATGGGTTTTGGCGGTTGTCTCTATTCATAATAGTAATAGTAATAATAATGATAATAATGATAACAGTTTTAGAGAGGTTGCGTCCGTGGGACGTAACATTAGCATTCTTCCCTGGCTAATTGATGATGACCTTGGATTTTTCTTGTACAAAATCGTCTGGAAAGCATTCAACATTGATTGTTTTTCAATGAAACCTTCCCTAACGAAGGCGTAAGAATTTCAAAATCTACCTAATCTTGACCTAGAGTTTGACCTTCAGGGGTCAAATCGAAGGGTGTTGAAGGTCACTTCTGATCGTAAAATTTTCCGCTCTTTTCATTTCCGGGGACAAAAATGGTGGTTTCTATTTAAAAAAACGGATTTGACTTTGAAATGACTTTGAAGGTTAAGGTCGAGGCCAAATCAAAGGTCACCATCAAATAGTCAGGAAAAAATCCTATAACTTTTGTAGAGAACATTTTCCCTTCAGATCTACCCCCTCCGAGTTGTTACGCTGTTCCGGTACTTTTGACCCACTCTGTACATAATAATAATAATAATAATAATAATATCATTTATTTACGGTTAACACCATTTGGACATTAAAAGTTACAATCGCATAGTATTAGTACCGAAGTGAGGATGAGTAACACAAACCATCAAGATCAAAAGTCATTACAATATTACATACGTCATCGAATAATAAATAGTAGAGTGCTTAACTTATAAATAGGCTATAGCGGATATGATTGTTTTAGTCTACTTAATAAGGATGGATATGTTAACTGAATAATATCAAGATTGTTTGCATACCAATTACAAGAGTAACTGACCCTGGTTAAAGTAGACTGTGAGGCATAGAGAGTTCTGCGAAAAGGGACGTGGAACAATGAATAATGCCGGAGGCTTCTAGGAGGTGCGGCAATACCTATACTGGACAATAATTCTGGACTATCAATCGCATAATTAATTAATTTAAATAAAAAGACTATGTCCGCAATTAGTCTTCTAGTCTGAAGCTTTCTCATGTGGAGCGTTATTAAAAATGAGTCATACTCGTGAACGAGAGGCGAAATAGGTGTGCCACGCTTTAACATTAAGTAACGTATGAACTTGTGTTGAACACGTTCGAGTTTTAGACAAGATGAGGAGGATCTGGGAGACCAAATGACCTATGCATACATAAATATTGGAATGACCAACGCCTCATATAAATATCTAATAGTATTTACTGGTTTGAAGTCGAACGTAAAACGTTTAATAAAGCCAATTATCCGTAGTGCCTTGGAGCATACTATATCAATGTGATGGTGAAACTGAAGATCTATACAGGGTGTTTCTATGAAGTGCTGCCAAACTTAAGGAGCGTATAATTGAGGTAAAAACAAGTAACTTTTGTTAACATACCTATCGTGTCCGGTCATTATTGGCGAAGATACAGCCGTTTGAATATCCGCCAACAGGTATGCAATATGTACACAACGTGACCCATATTCGGCTGCCAACAGCTGTCCGATGCGGTCAACGGCACGGCGATCGTCATCGGCTCAGTGCCGGGTACATGGGACACAGCTGCCAACCTTTTTCGTCTTTATTTTTCGAGCGGAGGAAGTGTTGAAATTTTCCGAACTACTTTAAATCATCGAACTATTGGGGAAAAAATTACCTATTAAAAAAGTCCAAACGACTAAAATATTCGAGCACTCATAAAATTTCGAGTTACTTATGTATAAATCTTCAGCTCGGAAAGTTTTCATATTCCAATAGATTTCCAACTTTCGAGTTATTCGTAAATATCCGAATTATTGGTGACGACGTTTCCTGCACTAGAAAATAATTTTTCACTTGGTAAATAGAAAGTAATTATTTCGAGAAAGTTTATTGCCAATAATGCTAACTTAGAAACGTCCACACTAATAATTCGAATATTTACATGTCGAATATTTATCTCGAAGTAACTCGAAAACTTACGAGGGCTCGAATATTCGAAACGCTTTGAAATTTTTATAATTTTTATTTATTAATATAAATTATATTTTGTTATTCTTACCAGATAACGGGCGCGAGAGCCGGCCGAGTGGAATTAATCGATATTTTGTGACAATAGCGCGAAGACCCCAGTACGATTTCGGTCGCGAAATGCAATTCTCTAAATTAATCACAACTTGACGGAAAAGTCATAAAGAAAAATATTAATAATGATAAGAAACTACGCTTGGTGAATAAACTTTGTTGGATCAACATAAGGGTTGTTTTATCATCACCACTTCCTGCCATTCGGTAATCTTAGAATACGGTATAACACAGCAGGTGGCATGCACACTCTGATTAGCGAAGTCGATGTTAGCTGGTTACCTTTCAACGATTAAGAGAAAGTACGATCTTCCTCATCGAGCCACTCGTTACTCGACAATTAGGGTTGGGTGTAGTGCCATGCTGTATGATGACGGAAACGTCTATTATCCATACAGTGACGAGGTCAGGCACAATAGCTCTGTCTTTAAATCTGGCGAATAGATTGCTAACACTGCAGGACTTATTTCCTACTAGGCCTTGCAGGAAGAGGAGTAAGGACGAAGAGGTGGATGAAGAGGACCATATTCCGCTTAGGACGGAAGAGTTAGACAAGGCGGCCAGAAGACTTCCTAGACGCAAGGCTCCGGGACCAGATGGCATCGTGAATAAGGTCCTTGCATTTGCCATCCGGGAGGCTCCGGAGCTGTTCAGGGACACACTTGGCAACTGCCTAGCGAGAGGAGAGTTCCCAGCTGTGTGGAAAAGGCAGCGTTTGGTGCTACTACCCAAAGGGCCAACATCTTACAAACCCCTGGGGACGATCGACACGGCTGGGAAGCTGCTTGAAAGGATTATCCTGAATAGGCTTGAGGAGGCACTGGCAGCTAATGGCGGGCTCAGTGATAGGCAGTATGGTTTTCGCAGGGGGCGATCTACCCTCGATGCAATTAGTGTGGTCCTGGATGCAGTCAGCAAGAGAATGGCTGGCACACTCAGAGCCAGTGGCATCTGCGCTATTATTACGTTGGATTTGAGGAATGCCTTTAACTCCACGGGCTGGGACCACATCCTACAGGTGCTCCGAGCAGTGGAGTGACTCCCGAAGCGACTACTGAGAATGGTCAGTAGCTATCTTAGCAATAGGAAGTTGCTGATCACGCATGCCGGGGGCGAAGAAACGACGTTACCCCTTACCGCCGGGGTCCCACAAGGGTCGGTTCTTGGGCCGTTCCTGTGGAACGTCATGTATGATGGGCTCCTTCGCCTATTTTGCCTGTGGGCGCATCGCTCGTGGGATTTGCGGACGACGTGGTCTTGGTAGTGCAAGGTAAGACGGTAATGGAGGTAGAGATTTCAGCTAACAGTGCGCTACGCAGGATTAGTCGCTGGATTGCATCCAAGGACCTGCAGTTGGCCCCTACTAAATGCGAAGCGGCGGTATTTAACAGGAGGAGAGTTGCCTTGGAACCGAGGTTTGTGCTTGATGGACAATTGATAACCATTAAGGCGTCAATTAAGTACCTGGGAGTGTGGCTAGATTCCAGGCGGAACTTCAAGCCGCACTGCCAGGCAGTGGCAGAGAAAGCAGCTGCCTGGACAGCTATGCTGGCTGGGCTAATGCCCAACGTTGGGGAACCTAAGCCTAGCAGGAGGAGGTTACTTTGCAGTGTGATCCACTCGGTTGCGTGTGCTTACCGCACAGTCTCACTCAATGCGGTGCTGGTCGTCGCCGCCACCCCACCCATAGACCTCCAGGCTCTGGAGAGAAGGGACATGTGGATGGCGGGAAGATCAGTCGACACGAGCAGATGCGGTAGCGACGAAGAGCACGCCAAGAAGATTAATATAGCCAGGAATGCTGCACGCCCTGAAGTTAGACGCAAGCTAATGGAAGGGTGGTAGCAGCGGTGGGAAGAGGACGATAAGGGAAGATGGACGTGGAGGCTCATTCCCAAACTTGAGGCATGGACCACCAGGCAATATGGCGAGGTGGGGTACTGCCTTACACAGGCGCTCACTGGTCATGGATGCTTTGGGTGGTACGTGCACAGGATGGGAATAAGGGACGCTGCAGACTTCCAACACTGCGGACACCCACGGGATGATGCGGAACACGCGCTTTTTCACTGCCCCGCGTGGGAGGGAAGAAGGCGCGAACTTGAAGAGGCCATAGGAACAGAGGTCACGCCAGACAACATGGTGGCGTTGATGGTTTCCTCTACAGGCAGCTGGCAAAAAATTTCAACTCACGTTGAGGCCATCGTGAGGGGAAAAATACAAGAAGCGAGGCGCCGACAAGCTGAAGAAGATAATGATGGATAAGATGCCATAGGAGTGGGGGGTCACCAGCAGGAGCGACTGGATAACTTGCCCCTCGAGGTAATGCTTAATTGCGGTTCCGGGAGGTAAGCGTGAAACGAGGGGGGTTTTCAGTTGGTAGGTCCATTGGCCTCAATGGGAATCCAACACTACCTGGGATATTTCCCAGGTGCCTATGAAGGTTTTCCCTCCTTGCCCCCCCCCCCCCCCCAAAAAAAAAAGATTGCTAACACTGGCTCACTCGTTAATCGGTGCTTCAGTACGGCGAAAGAATCACTTTCCGCCTCAACGAATTAAAAACTCGCGTCCCTCAATAAATCGTAAAGCGGCTTGGCTAGAATAGAAAACTTCGGTATGAACCGACGGAAGTAACTGGCCAAACCAACGAATCGGCGTACTTCTTTGATGTTTCGCAGTGTCGGGTAATTTAAAACCGAATCAATACCTTCTTGGTTAGGATAAACACTGTATTCATCGATCTCGTACCCGAGATACGTAATCTTTCGATACAAGAATAAACATTTATCTAAACGAAATTCTAATTTGCTTCTTTTAACTAAACGGAAAACTTCTTGTAAAATCGAAAGGTATTTCTCAATCGAAAATGTTGCAATTAATATGTCATCTAAATAAAGTAAGACTTTATTTTCTTTAATCAGATTAGCGAATATCGAGTTAATGTACCGCTGGAAAACTCGCGTCGCGTTAGTAAGGCCAAAGGGCATCTTTAAATATTCAAATTGCCCTAAAGGCGTGACAAAAGAAGTGTATTTAATGGAAGATGCGGAAACTGCCACCTGATGAAATCCGTTCCTTAAGTCGAGTTTTGAAAAGTATCTTTTTTTGCGTAATTGATCTAAACAGTCATCGATAACGGGAGCAGGAAAGTTGTCTTTCACTGTTATCTTGTTGAGTTCTCGGAAATCTATACACAAGCGAATCTCACCAGTCTTTTTCCGAACTAACACGATTGGGCTTGCGTAAAGCGAATTGCTAGGGCGAATGATTCCTCGTTTACACAAGTCGTCTAATATCTCGCGCAATTTCTCTTTTTCCATAAATGATAAACGACGTGGTCGAAAAGAAATAGGCTGCTCGTTCTTTAACGTAATTACCATTTGAATTTCGCTAGCCGTAGAATCAGAATCACAAAAGGGCACGTTTTCGTTGTCGAATAATTCGTGCACGATACGCCGTGTTTCGCAATCGATATCTGGGTTAATATTCAAATCTTTCGCAACACTTTCCGGTTTATCTACATACTCGACCTGCATAAACTCACCTACGAATTTCGCGCTCTCGCTATCTAATTTCGAAACAACTTCTTCAATCTTAAATTCGCGACCTAAAGTAACTTTAACTCTAGGCGACAAAATGAAATCGCGGGCAAGAATAACGCAATACGTCATTGTATTATCCGGAACGACAAGAAATTTAATATCCATCGTAACTTTATCAATGTTTATACGGGTTTCGAAAACGTCGAAAATCTATAAAGATGACTGATTTAAATCTTGATAAGAATGCTTTTGCGGCGCGCAAACAGAATATGTATCCGGTGGTACTAAACTAAACTTTATCAGACTTACAGGGGAGCCAGAATCAATCATTGCACTAAGAACATAATTGATGTTATAATTTTTGACACTAGGGGTAACAAATGAAATCGGCACCACAAACGGTGTGTCAGGTGAAGCTGGTTGTATAAGATGAGCGGATGCTGTCGAAGTCCCTGCCGACGCTTCCTGCGTGCAATTCCGCGCGCGATGTTCCGAGCTGCCACAGCGGTAGCAGGTACCCCATTGTCTTCGTGGTTTTTGACAATCCGTTCGAAGATGACCTGTTTCATTACAATTGAAACAACGGTTTTCCTTATTACGCAGAAGTTCCCTCGTTTGATAAAGTTTTCGAACATGACGGTTTCTTGAAATCTTTCCGATCTTTATCGTTTTTAGGTGTGTCGAAAAGGGTGATGTTTTGAAAAGCGTCCAATATATCCTCAGCTTCGTCGTAACGCTGCATTCTCGCTTTATCCCTCAGGCGAATATCAGGAATACCGTCGATAATCAATTAAACTAACTCTTCAGGGTCGACTGAGATCTTATTTGCTAGTTATTTTGTCAAAATAGTAATCACAAGAAGATTCTCCCATCTTGTACGACCGATTTTCAAATTCTCTTCGTAGTGACAACTTACTGGCACGATGATCAAAAATATGATTCATCGCATCGAACAACTCGGCGACGGTCATTTCCAAATGATTCGGTGTCGAATGATGCCATTTCAAAGCTTTCCTTCGTAATCGCAGAATAATCAAAATTTTAACAACGTTATCTTCCAAATGGTACGTAGTGCGTAATAAATAAATTTGTTGCTTCCAGTTTCGAAAATCATCCGATTCCCCAGAAAACTCAGTCAGCAACTCGGCGATAGTTTTTATACCAACTGTTGACTGCATCGTAAGACTGCTATCCGAACGAGGTGTAGACTGGAAATTACGTTCACGCTGAAGTAACTGCAATTCTCTTCGCAACAATTCCCTTTCTTGTCTAAGAATGCCCACCATCTCTTTGCAACAATGAACCTGCGCTATTTTCTCGAGGTCGAATTGTCTGTTCCTCCGTCACTAACACAGATGCGGCATTGTCTTCGCCCGGTGACGAGCCACTTTCAATGTTCGGATCAGCACTAAGTAATCGCAAAATGAATTCGTTTTTATTACCGGTTACCGGTAAATCTCATTCTCGTAATAGTTCTTTAAGCTCGGCATTAGTTAGGCCGGCCAAGTTCCTTCTGGCTTCGTTCGACATCGTAACTGTCTAATACGTACGAACAAAAGGCAAAATTTTACAAACATCCGACAAAATGCAAACAATCACAAAAGTTCACAAAAATCGACAAGTTGATGATCATGGTAAAATACGAAAGTCAGGCACCATCTGAAAGCGTCGATGATCCTACTTCTGAATATCTGTAGGGAAAACTACAGAGGAACCAAAGGTAAATCTGGTCTAAGTTTTATTAAGGCGTTTATTTCTCGCGTGTACCTCGTCGGACTGCCAGAGACGAACTGCTTTTGTCCGCTGATCCAGACCTCCTCGAGACGCATAAGACACGCATATTGTCGAATAGTGCTTTGTCCGGCGGAAAAACAAACACTCGCCCCGCGAGAGCGAGATACGGCGAGGATCGCATCGTCGCGTTCTGTCATGCCATCTACAATGATGTAGGATCCGATTATCATCCTTTGTTTGCAGTGACGGTAGTCCCTAGCGAGGTGAGGGTTTTTGGGTCCGGGATATGTGTGTTTGTGGGTGTGAGACGGAAAAACTGTAATGCGATCGGCAGTGTCGCCGATGTTTAGAGTCGCTGTCGAACCGTCGGAGAGGATAGTTTTAAGAGTCGCAGTCGTATCGTCAATGAAGATAATCCTAAGTCGCAGTCGGAGTGGGTGTATTAGGGTTTACCTAATAATAAATATCTATAAGCGGGGTATAGAAAACAGTCGTATTTAATTCAGACCCTTTCGTTCCATACCCTCTGGTACTAAAGTACTACAGAGTCCCTTTTTAAAATAAAGAGGCCTACAATGATGATAGACAAAAATGGTAGAGGACAATATTGAATGGCGTACAAATATCTTACAAGAAAACGTTGCGAAGTCACCGCCTCCGATTTTCTTATGCTTGTGATATGTTATAGTCCATCAAAAAATAAGAGACACGTATTTTTTTATATGTGCTCTTAAACGGATTTAAGGGGTGAAATTCACCCTCAAAGTTGAGCATGAAAAGCGGTGTTTGTGTAGTTTTACATAGAAGGAATGTCTCTATCGCCACCAAACCAACTTTAAAACATTCCTTACGTGAAATTATGAAATTCACATATCCATCTTTCTATGCACCCCTATTGCAAGGGGGTGAATCACCCTCTGAAAATTTTCATTTTGATATAAAAAAAAAATAATTACCCGCTTTTAATGAAACAGAAACCAAATTGTAGAGCGAGGAAAAACAAAGTTGACCAGTTTTTGTATTTTTCGAAAAAAAACAATTTTTAAGAGGAAAAACACGTCTTCAAGTATAAGTCCCTTCTCCAAATGTTAAAATAATTCTGATTAGTTTTAATTGCCGGAGATATCTTATACACTCACCTATATGCCTGAAAACAAGATATCATTAAATTCAGGCTTGTTTTTGTTGTTTTTCTTGTGATTCATTGTCTCTGCATGTGCGGCATATACACGTACGTATTAAAGTATACTATTTTTGTGGGAAGTATTATAATTTATTTTATTTCGGGCATTATCAAGGTGTAATATACATTTCTGTAGTTAATATATTTTTAGTTTGCTGTTTCTAAAAAAAATTTATGCGTAATGCGCAGATGAATGTCATCGCTGACATATTTACCTCGGAGTCTCTTTGTGATGCCCTCTGGTTGTTTTATAATCTAAAAATTTTTAATCTCCCTTTGTCAGTTTTACAAGGATGATAATAGTTTGCTTACTTATCTCAATATTCTTTTAATATTAACCTTTTGTATAGCCCTTAAGTGAACGATTATTTACAATGCTTTCGAGTCTGTATCAATACTGCCTGATTGTGAGTGAGGAAAAGAGGATTGTTACTTTTCTCATGAATATAATAAACACAATTAATGTCTGTAATCGTTAATTTTGTTATTAATTATTTGTAAATACACGTTTATATTTCAATTATTCAATGAAAAACATATGCATAAATATACATTCTTACATTAAAAGTTTTTTTTATATTTTCATTATATTACGTTGAAATTCCATTTTCTCTCTTATGAAACTAATGTTTGTATTCTGACAATGAGCAACAGTGATATTCTTCGAAAAAATGTTTAAAACACAGTCATTTTTGACACCAAGAACATCTTACTACAGCGACGCTCGTGCAATCTTCGATTGCACATTGTGATTTCGAAAGCAACTCAAGAGCAAATTCGACTAGATTTTCGAAATTTTCTGGTCGTTCTTCTATGTATCCACTTTCGAACCAAGAATATCGGAACAAATCTTGATACCGTGGAGATGATGACTGGTTATGAACAAGGAATTGTACTTTTATTGTACTAATACCCTTGACCTTGACCCATCAGTATAATATTCAATGTATAATACACAAATATACAAGTATCTTCCTATTACATCAAATTTGTAGCACATGCACCAATGCACCTTCCCGATGCAATCGCACTTTTTTTTAAATGCAGCCCTACTTTTTTTAACATTTTTCGATTCTTCTCACTATTCTGCGTATAAAAGTATTAGGGTAGCCAGTAAAGTCATCTTAAAATGAATACTTTACGAGATATTCGACATTTTAGGTCACAAATGTTTTTTTTTTTTGGTGGGGGGGGGAGAGGGGGGAAGGAGAGAAAACCTTCGTAGGCACCTGGGAAATATCCCAGGTAATGTTGGATTCCCATTGAGGTCAATGGACCTACCAACTAAAAACCCCCGTCGTTTCACGCTTGCCCCCTGGAACCGCAATTAAGCATTACTTCGACGGGCAAGTTATCTAGTTGCTCTTACAGTCGACCCCCCTCTCGTATGGCATCTTATCCATCATGGTTGCTGTCGTATTCGGCTTGTCGGCGCCTCGCCTCCTGTATTTTTCCCCTCACGATAGCCTCAGCGTGAGTTGAAATCTTTTGTCATCTGCTTTTAAAGGAAACCATCAGCGCCACCATGTTGTCTGGCGTGACCTCTGTTCCTATAGCCTCTTCAAGTTCGCGCCTTCGTCCCTCCCACGCGGGGCAGTTAAAGAGCGCATGCTCCGCATCGTCCCGTGGGTATCCACAGTGTTGGCAGTCTGCAGAGTCCCTTATTCCCATCCTGTGCAGGTACCACCCAAAGCATCCATGACCAGTGAGTGCCTGTGTAAGGTAGTACCCCACTTCGCCATGTTGCCTGGTGGTCCATGCCTCGAGTTTGGGAATGGGCCTCCACGTCCATCTTCCCTTATCGTCCTCTTCCCACCGCTGCTGCCACCTTTCCATTAGTTTGCGTCTAGCTTCAGGGCGTGCTGCATTCCTGGATATATTAATCTTCTTGGCGCGCTCTTCGTCGCTACCGTATCTGCTCGTGTCGACTGATCTTCCCGCCATCCACATGTCCCTTCTCTCCAGAGCCTGGAGATCTATGGGTGGGGTGGAGGCCACGACCAGCACCGCATTGAGTGAGACCGTGCGGTAAGCACACGCAACCCGCAGTGCAACTTTGCGCTGTACCGCCAGTAGAGTTTTAGCCCTCGGTGTGCCCACCACCACGCCACAGGTCACAAATGTAGTTTATTACAATAAGTCCCTGGTCCAGTCTGTAACGTGGCAAACGCGTTTGCCCGTTAGAGAATTCTTTGTTTTTCATAACTACCTGTAGGTAGCAACCTTCCCCGACTTGGAGGAATCTCCGGGTCCATAGGTTTTAGGGGTCCTAGGGCTTCATATGGAGGACCACTACTTCATTTTAAAGGGTTAAAACCCCCGTACTCCGAAATCCGTCGGAGACGATTAGCCGTGGTACAATTAGCAGCCGTTTTGCTCCACATATCACGAGGGAAGAAGAGAGCGGGGGTACAGAGCTGTACCGCGCGAATCCCTACGCAAAACGGAGAACAGATTCTCTTTCGCGAGCAAAAAGGGCAGTAGTGTTACTAGTTTGCTATTATTGTTAACTGTGCTAAGTGGGTGGAAGCGGCCTAGATAGATCCTACGGATAGCTCCAGTACGTTCGTCTGGTGAATCCTGCCCCGATGTCGAATTTATTTTGTAAATGTCTGGGTATCCGCCCAGAAGCCAACTTCCCGCCAGGAAATTTCCCATTTGCTTAATTTTATCGGTCCAATTGGGACCCATCGGGGCCGTGCATTGCCCTTGAGTAAAGGACACGGTATTCGGTACGGGGCCGTCGTTGCGACACGGGTCGTCGCGGCCTTGTATACCGATAGCGGTCAAATTAGAGTAGTTGCAAGCGGGAAGTTGGCGCGAATTCGGAGGTCCCGTACCTGGCGGTACATTTTCCTATTAAGATTCCTCAGAGTTTCCCGGTAGCGAGTGTGGGAAGTAGGTGACCCTGGGAATGAGGACGGGCCCTATATTTCAGAGTTTATACGGAAAAGAAGGAGTAGCGGGTTGAGTATCCGGTGAACGGTCAAGGGTATCGTGGACCCGCTCGATTAGGGTACGCTATATGGATAACGACGGTGCCACAAATTTGTAACAACCCCAAGATTGATGGGATACATAATGTAAATAGGCCATTAATGTGTAAACCGGGTAAAAATAAATCGGTCGGGAAAACTTCGGTTTCCCCTTGTGGGCATTAACGCAAAGAGCCGCAGTCGTCGGTTTATCCGCCCTTCTCTCTTTCAACTACTTGGACATTGGGTCCTACCTCTCCGCGAAATTTGAACCACCCCCTCTCCAGACCCTACGGCGGCTAACTAGTCGGACTTGCCGGCTCTCAGGGAGACCTTTCTTTTTTTTACTTATATACCGGAGGGGAAAAATGCTTTTACGCACACCCCAAGGTGTTATTAGGGTAGTGTGGGACTCAGCCTAAAAGGCAATACCCACTAAAAAACCACCTCCGGTAAGTGGGAATAGTGCGGCACCGCGTTGGCATTTCTTTGTAATATCCCAGTTCTTCTCCTTACGTCCTGTATTTGTCCTCATCTCTTGCGGTAATCTTATCCAGAAAGTTTCTAACTGTAATGGTACCGGTCTTCTAGTAACATTCCATTCTTTGTGCACTCCATTCAGGGCACACAAAGAAGGTGTGCCTGGGAGTATCCACCAGGCCGCAGTATGGACAGTTAGGTGTTGCTCTTAATTTAAATCTATAGAAATAAGAATAAAAAGTACCGTGACCAGTTAAAAACTGGGATAGGTAGTAGTTGACCTGACCATGCTTGCGATAATACCATTTACCTAAGTCCGGTATTAGTCTTGGTCCACTGGGCTGGGTCTTGATTTTTCGACTCTTGCTGCCACCTCCTAACAGTTTTTTCCCTACACGTATGCTTATCTCCACCGTTTAGAATCTCTTTCATCTTCTCAATAACAAGTTTGATAGGTGGATTGCACGTTACAACCATTACTGCCTCTTTAGAGACTGTATGGTATGCTGATGCCATGCGGAGCGCCATTTTCCTCTGCATATGTTCCAGATTGCTACATACCGTTTTATAGCTCAGGGACTTAGCTTCACCCATAGAGGGTACACGACATTGCTACAGTGTACAACAGCTTCCGTTTGCAAAAACTAGGACCACCAAGGTTTGGCATGATCCGAGCCAGAGCATTACATTTGTTTACTGTTCTTATCTTAGTAGCTTCCAAATTACAAATATAGTTCAGGTCTACATATATACCAAGGTACTTGATGGCATCTTTCACAGTAATGCAATGACTATTAATATAGAGGTGTGGTCTAGCAAGCCTCCGTCGCCCCTTAATAACGACAGCTTCCGTCTTTTCCGGACATAGCTGCAATTCGAGCTTGTCCATGTCCTCCATAACCTTACCTATGGCTGTATTTGCCATGTGCTCCAACTGTTCAATACTTTCCGCAACTATCACCATAGCCAGATCATCGGCGTATGCCACAGAAAATACCTCAGGCTCGTGTTCTATTCTGAGTATCCCATCATATAACACGTTCCAAAGGGTAGGGCCCAGTACTGACCCTTGTGGGACCCCGCATGTGGTTTCATACGTGTTCACAACACCCTCAGTTTTTACAATTAAAGTCCTTTCACTGAGGTAGTCCTGTATGGCTCGTCTGATAAATTCTGAGATCTTCAATGCCTTTAATTTGTTCAGGATAATTTTCCATGAGGCTGTATTAAAGGCATTTCTAATGTCAAAAGTTATAAGGCATGGGATTTTCCTGGATGACAGAGGTCATATGGCCTACAGTTGTTGTCTTCAGTAATATTCGTAATTGCTCTAATAGCGTCGATTGTAGACCTCCCCTTCCGAAATCCAAATTGCCTGTCAGAGATAGCCTTTGTTTGCTCAAGTTCTCGGTTAAGCCTCGCAAGTATAAGGTGTTCGTACAGCTTGCCAAGTACGTCCGTCAGGCATAGGGGCCTGTATGACGAGGGGATACCCTCGGCCTACCTGGCTTTGGGATCAGGACCAATAAGGCCCTCTTCCACATGGCCAGGAAAACGCCACTACACAGTACCTCATTGTACATTTTTAGAGATACAGTTGGGAATTCTCTAACAGATAATTGTACAATCTCCGCACCTATTCCATCAGGAGCTGGAGTTTTCTTCGGCTTAATTTTCCCCACTGCATCAATTAGCTCCTCCATGTTAAGCGGGTTGTACTTGCAGTTTCTAAAGTTTTCTCTGATAATGGGAGTGCCTCTGGGAAAAAGTTCACGCACAATGTCCATGACCTTATCCGATGGTATGTCAGCTCTAAGCCTCCTGTATTTATTTGTGACTATCTTGTATGCATCTTCCCAGATGTTCTTCCCAGCGTCATTACAGATATTCCGCCAGCACTCTTGCTTGGATTTTATTATTTCAATTTTTAACTTTTTCTTCAGTATTTTAAAATTCTCGTACTCCTTATCCGGTTTGCCCTTTTTTCTTTTTGAACGTGTGTAAATTCTTCCAGCCTTATTGCATTCTCTCCGTACTTTAAAAATTTTTTTATTCCACCAGTATACTGGCGGGAATCTTGTGGGCCTATTACGTGTTCCAAATGTGATGTCCATTATATTCGAGATAATTTTAACAATGTTCTGCGCATTGATGCATTCTGTTTCCTCTAGTTGTTTTTTAAATTTACTCACGTAGTCCTGATATTTATCCTCTTCTATTCTCCAACCCATTGTTATTACCTCTTTCTTCAGATTAGATGTTCCTTTGTCTTCGTTCCCTTCTACAGTTATATCGAACACAATCACTCTGTGATCTGAACAAAATTCATCACTTACAAGGGAACGTTTCAGACTGTCCCTCTCCGATTTTGATGAGCTTTGGATATGTTGTAAAGGGGTTCAAAATAAGAGACACGTATTTTTTTATACGTGCCCTAACGCGAGTTTAAGGGCGAAATCAGCCTCTGAAGGAAAACCTGCCCTCCCACGTTTGCGCGAGTGGCGGCTAAAACGCGTAACCAAACGAAAAATGTTTCCAATAAAACTTGTATGGTTTCAACAGATCTACAAAACTGTGGCAACAAAAGTTACAAAAACTTCTTGCTTTTCAAAAATTTACCCCCCACCACCTTCATTTTTAGAAATTAAGAAAAGGTCATAAGAACAGAAAACAAGGAGCATTTCATCCCGAATTCAATGGTATGCGTGAAAGTATAGGAGACTGCTTTCCAGAATACGAAATCGCGACCGAAGTGTCCGGTATACGTCTAGATCGTAGGCAGTTGGGCAGAGGGGTGCGTTCCAACTTGCGGATCGTAACTCGGGCAATGCGCAAATACATATGTTATCGTGTATTTTGGGTGAGCAAACGCAGCGAATTACGAATGACAGAAGTGGCAGATAAAAATACAGAGTTCAAAACCAAGTCTTTATTTTTGTCTGGAATTTAAAAATCCGGACGGTATTCGGGAAACGTCCAGTATACCAGAATCCGCCGACGATGACAACGCAGAGATATATGAAACTGCACCGTATGAGAAGTATGAGTAAGAAATAGTAGAAACAATATTGTGCATCTAGGACGACAATAGTCAGTATACATGTAAAATAATAAAAAGGGGGAGATGCGCTTTGTATCGAGCACGTGTTGTACAGAATATGGGTACAATTTCAAATACACATAGTACATTTCACTATGTGTGAATAATTAATAACAATACCAGTTTACTCAAAGATATAAAAAATGCAAAGATTTCTAATACAAAAGTTTTTACCGCTGCCAATGTCAATGAATGATTAACTCGAAAGCGGTCTTACAACGTACGTAACATGCCGAAGCGGAAAGCGAGAATACGTGTACTACATTGATGTTTTGGGGTAACTGCAAAACGCAGAGCGTCAGGCATCAAAATATTATACGGATATCACGTACGTACTACATTCGAATGTCATACTATTATACATTTCGCGTGCTGAACGGTACATCTATTCGTCGGAAACATAAGTTTCGCAATAATGATATGCTGTAAAAAAATGTTCCATGCATAGTGATTTAGTACACCACGCGCAAGTAATTATAGCAACAGCTCCACAAATATCACAACGCGGCTTCGCACGGTTTTTAAAACAGAAGTCAACAGGATTTGGAAATGCTGCAGGTCTTTCTATCAGGTAATCACTTTTATACCAAGCATATTTAAACAAGTTAATAAAACGCGGCGAAGAAAATTGATTATGTACAAGAGATTGCAGTTTTAGAATATTATCTCGTAAGTGCAGGTTAAGTTGAAAATTGAGAAGTAACACAGTGTCGGAAAAATGTCGAACAAAGTTTTTCCACAGTCGGAAACCGTACACATCCAATGGTTGAATGAGGGACGTTGTACCTGGAGGTATCGTAAGCAAAACAAATGCTGCACCGTTTTCTGTTGGCCCTGTTTCCGCTACTATTTGCTGCACAAATGCGGGACACTGCCCAGACCACGAATCGAGTAAAAGAACTGATGTAGGCCCAACATTCGGGAAATATACTTCGGAAAACCAACGGCGAATTAGTTGCTGAGTTACTTTTCCCGATTTTGATGCCGTAATAAATACATTTCGTGGCCTGAACATTGTTTCCTGCACGCGTGGTCCCAGTTGTCCACTACTTTCTTTCAAGACTATGAACAGTGGTGATAGTAGCCTCCCATCTGCAGAGATCAACGGCTGAATCGTATACCTATGTGTTGTCGCAGATACTGATTGTACTGCTCCTTCTGCAGTTTTTGATCCTCGTACAGCTAACGTGCGGCCACTATGGAATTCTAACTCAAATCCACTTTGATCGGAGTTGTATACATTGGCTGCTCCATACTGTGCTATATGCCTTCTTACATTTTCTACAAAGTCGTGGCACCGTTGTGATAGATCCGCTTCTTGGCGTTCAGTTCTTCTGGTGACAATCTTCGTTATTTTGCGCGATACGATATCATGTGCCTTGTTGAACTTTCGTACCCACGTTGATGATGCTTTAAATTGAGGAAGACCAACCGTTACTGCTGCTTGCAAGCCCCACCGTGAGATGTCTATATCATGTACTGCCACTCGTCTCTTACTTGCTTCTTGAAATTTATTTAATACGGCTTGGGATATTCTGTCCCATTTTTCTGCTACCGTTCCGCCATGTTCCACATATATTTCCCAACGCCGCAGTTGTTTTACCGATGTAACTTTGCGAAATGTACGTTGTACTGTTTCCAGTCGTAGCGGGTTTTGCGCACCGCTTTTCCAATATGTTACTGCTCTTGCTTTATAATCAAAATCTACAGTATCTGTCTCACGTGTGCATGTTGACGGTGTAGTTTCATATACCTCTGCGTCGTCATCGTCAGCAGATTCTGGGATACCAGTTGTTTCCGGAATATCGTCCGGATTTTCAAATTCCAATACTGTATCTTCTTCCACGTCAAGTGTCGGTACCTTTTCCGCAAAGTCGTCTAACATTACTTTGATCACGTCGTATACTTCCACTTCCACATTAGTTACTGGAGAGTCTGGTATGTTCAGTATACTGAAGAACGCTAATAGTAACTGCAGTACATTATTTGGATTAAACTGCACCATAGTTCGCTGGTTATTTTACACTTTGGGACAGACTTTAACACTTACGTTGTGCACACTAGTCTGACCTGAACGGCTCTTGCTGTTGACTTTTATAGTTCTCTGCATCGCAATCAGACCTGCACTTTGTACAGTAGGGGAAGTTTATTTTGCTTCCCGATCGTCCTTTCCGCGTCCTCCTGTATGAATGTCTTGTGTACATGTCGGTGTTGCTTCACTCTTGAACCTGTGATGCGACAATAATATCTCCAGATAAAAATAAAGACTTGCGTCTTTGCGTCTGCTCACCCAAAATACGCGATAACATATGTATTTGCGCATTGCCCGAGTTACGATCCGCGAGTTGGAACGCAGCCCTCTGCCCAACTGCCTACGATCTAGACGTATACCGGACACTTCGGTCGCGATTTCGTATTCTGGAAAGCAGTCTCCTATACTTTCACGCATACCATTGAATTCGGGATGAAATGCTCCTTGTTTTCTGTTCTTATGACCTTTTCTTAATTTCTAAAAATGAAGGTGGTGGGGGGTAAATTTTTGAAAAGCAAGAAGTTTTTGTAACTTTTGTTGCCACAGTTTTGTAGATCTGTTGAAACCATACAAGTTTTATTGGAAACATTTTTCGTTTGGTTACGCGGTTTAGCCGCCACTCGCACAAACGTGGGAGGGCAGGTTTTCCTTCAGAGGCTGATTTCGCCCTTAAACTCGCGTTAGGGCACGTATAAAAAAATACGTGTCTCTTATTTTGAACCCCTTTACAACATATCCAAAGCTCATCAAAATCGGAGAGGGACAGTCTGAAACGTTCCCTTGTAAGTACCTTCCACCCATGTATCCGGCTAATACTACTCTCAGAGGCAAAAGTGAGGCCAAGAACATTTGCGTAACCTCTTCTAATTATAGTTGGTTGTTGTGTATTGTTAACCACATCACAACTTATGGAAGAGGTCCATTCCTCCAAAATTTTGCCTCTTCGATCCGTAATTGTGGATCCCCATCCTGTCGATTTCGAGTTAAAGTCACCGCATAGGATCGTGGGTTCACTATTATTACTCAGGGAACAGTTTAACTCCGATATAATAGCCTTAAAGGTGTTCATTGGGATATTGGGTGATATGTACACACTGTATACATACACCCCCTTAATTTTGACTGCTACCCAGCCCTGGCCTTTCCTAATATCTTGCTTACAAATTGTCCTGTTGAATAAGAATATAGCCACGTTCTGTCTCATGTCGCAGATGAAACTTTTTTCTACGTATTTTTTATTCGGTTCCGAGATCACTCCGATCTCAGCATCGAGTTGCCTAGCTGTTGCCATCATGAGTTCCATAGATGTTACCGAACGATTGGTGTTGAGCTGAAGAACTCTGGTTTTCTGTTTTTGTGTCTGCAGGGTCCTATCTGTACTCCTGCCATCTAAACTATTCCTGTCTGCTTCTTTTCTCCTTGTCTGGGCATTCTTTCGCCTGATGATCTTTCGATCCGCAGCGAAAACACGCGCCTCTTTTATCTTGGCCCTTACAATCGGCTCTCAGGGAGACCTGCCGTGCGCGATAAACTAACGGGGACGGAAAACTCTCCCACCTTTTAGACGCGGGCGGGTTGGCGTGATCGCACGCCTGGTGTCCTTTAAGAATACGGTATCACCAGTACAGTCTCCCTCAAGCCGAAGGGTTTTGATAATCGACCTCGGTGCCCCCCTATTCCTCTGCGCCCCGCCAACTAGGCGCAAACCCCGGATTAAGACCGCGTCACAGACAAGAGGTCGTTACAAATCCTATCTGGGTCGTTCCTAAAAAGCAAGATGCGTCGAACGAACGGAAATGGCGCGTTGTAATAGATTATAGGAAACTAAACGAAAAAACAATATCCACTACCCATGCATATCCACTACCTAATATAGCAGACATTTTAGATCAGCTAGGGCATGCTGAATATTTTACCACATTAGATTTAGCAAACGGCTTTCACCAAATTCCAATGAATCCTGCCGATGCTGCGAAAACAGCTTTCACAACTCCCAACGGTCATTTTGAATTTACACGTATGTCTTTTGGCTTAAAAACTGTATCCGCACGTTTTCTGCCATTAATGAATAACGTATTGACAGCTCTCACGCATACGCAGTGTTTCGTATATTTAGATGACATTGTCATACATGATTAGTACATACATGTTTAGACGATCATAATCGCAAACTGAAGAACATATTTTCGAGACTTTCTGAAAATAAACTTCTAGAACCGGATAAGTGCGAATTCTTACAAAAATCTTGCGAATATTTAGGTCACATTATCTCTGAAAAAGGCGTCGAACCAAATCCACAAAAAGTAGAGTCAATTGTGCCATGCCTCAACCTATAGTGAAAAACGGCTGTGCCCGCCGGGACGAGCGTGTTATGGCCCCGCGAGGAGCGTACGCTCTTTCCTCCTGCGCGAGGTTGTTGCTGTTCCGACGGTCAAAGCTCGTTTGAGAAGTCATGTGACCTCCCACCTGACGATACTGATCATAGTAGAGGGGAGTTTCGTGATCGGTGGAATTAAATCCCGAAATCGGGATTGACGGTCGTTCTCGAGCGGTCGCTACAGTTATTCGCACTTGTTTTTTTTGCGAACAGAAATCGCACTTTGCGATAGACTGGCTCTATCCTGACAAGGACGAGAGGGAATTAGGTGCGTGAGGTTTTGTGTTTGACAAACTTGCACTTCAAACTCACCTCATTCAATATAAGATTTTTTATTCTCGACGAACAATTTATATTAAAAGTCCTTGTGTTTTTTAAAACAATGCAGAACCAGCGAGTAACCAGATCTTTGGACTTTCACAAAAATACACAGACGAAGTGTTCTCAGTTTTCAAAGAACAAAACTGAGAGTCTTTGACGATCACACGATGTATCGTACAGCGCACTCGCGTTGAGGATTCCGTATGGATCGCAAAGCACTTGCTTGGTTTTTAATTGAATTCTCTTTGAAAGATCGTTTACACGTCTGTTCTCACTGGGGTTTCACAGAGAAGAGAGCGACGAACAGCAGAGATCCGGAATCGGCAGCTTTTAGAGCAATAGTTGGTGCGGCTAGACTACATTATATCAAAAAGTCGCTTGATCCACAAGATACATCGTTGCGCACAAAAACTATCCAACGTGCGACGATCATCGACGCTCAGGGCAATATACAAAAACAAAGAATACACAAAGAGAGGGCTCATGTAGACCGTTACATTTTTAAAATAAATATGATTTCTTAACAGCATTGGACATGTTCTTTTAAAGAAACGATTTTAAAATAAAGTAATCCGTTCGACTGCAGTGGCAAGAGAAGATTTATTTGCCCCTCACCCCAACACTGCACCCACAGTTTTCAGAAGTGGGATAATTCGGACTCCGATCGGTCGTGGTCGAAATCGATACGGAGCGTCGGAAGCGCGAGTCGTGGGTGCACGAATAAAGATTCGAAAGTGCAAGCTCTGTGTGAGCGCGAATCGCGTGATGGTGTACCGAGAGACGAGGCGTAGAGTGCCGTGAACGATGGAAAACACGGAATTGCTCTTGGCAAAAGGAGTTACGGTGGCCGAATTAAAGGAAGCCCTTCGGGAACGGGGAATGACCACAAGCGGGACAAAGGCCGAACTAATAAAGCGACTGAATGACGACGATCCAAACGTTTGGAAGGAACTCGCGAGAAAAAAGGACGTTGCTCCGCGAGTAAGCGACGCGTCGCATGCAGGGGATGCGATTCAGCCGTCGGCGGAGAACGAAGTCTTCGGGACCGACACAGATGTGGAAGCGCCGACGAGACGTGAAGAAAGAGCGAGCATCGCGGCGTTCGAACCGGAGGAACGCGATAACGCGATGGCTCGGGAAATTATGCTCTTGCGAAGGGAGCTGGAAATCTTACGAAGCTCCCTAGCGGCGGTGGGTGCGCCGACGGTGGACAGGACGACGAGTAGCGTGAGCGCCTCGACAACCGTGAACGTGAGGAACGTCAAAGATCTTTTACGAAGCAGCAGTTACGATTAATATGGCACTCCTAAGATTTGGACGAGAATTCCGTGCGCTTATTGATAAGCTCCCGGTTAAAGGGACGCGCGCTCTCCTGGTTTTACTCTCGACCCGAATACGTCGCGATAAGCGTGGAAGAACTATTGAGAGAAATGGACCAGATGTTCGACCAACGTCCACGCAAATTGGAATTACGGAAGGAGTTTGAAGCACGAGTCTGGAGAGGAGGAGAACCGTTTTGCGATAATCATCACGACAAAATGATTCTCGCAAATCGCATACCCATCGCGGAAGACGAAATCGTCGACTACCTAATTGACGGAGTAATGGACCAGCAGTTGCGGAACCAGGCGCGTATGATGAATTACCGAACCGCTGCCGACCAATTGAAGGCATTTGAAAAGGTCCAGTTGAGCTGCAGCAGGTCGTCCGAGGTGAGGACAAGGAGGGACATGATGAAATCAAGTAGCGGCGGAAAACCGGATGCGTCGTCGACGAGAGGAAGACCGGTAAGGTGCTACAAGTGCCGTGAAGTAGGACACGTCGCGACACAATGCAATCGTATGCCGCCGAAAAGATCATGTTACGCGTGCGAATCGGTTGAGCATTTAGCGCGCGACTGCCCAAAACGGCATCGAGTGTCGATTTCCGAAGCACCTCGCAGCATCGCGCAAACGTTATCGACCAACGTAGTGCAGCCGTTTGAATTACCGAAACCTTACATGGCTCGCGTAAAAATTACGGTCGAAAACACGAATAGCGGAGCGCATCACTATATCCTAGATGCATTAATTGATTCCGGATCGCCGATTAGTCTGGTGCGGAGCGATGTAATCCCAGGCGAATCGCGCTTGTTAGATGAAGAGGGTGTTTACAAGTTCTGCGGGATTAACGGGTCAAAGCTAAATGTCGACGGAATAGTTCATGGCGTTTTGACAATCAGCGGCGTGCGAATTCCAATGAAATTTTATACGGTATCGAGCAACACGATGGCGTATGATGCTCTGCTGGGACGAGATTTTTTAAATTACCCGGAGTTGAGCGTTTCGATTGGCGAAACACTCCAAATTACGAATATGAAAGAGGCGCGCGCGAACGGTCACCTCACGCACATTGAGTACGACGGTGACTTTGCTCGCCCGGGGGACGAATTGATAGTCAATCCGGCGGTCGGGGAGAATGTGAGTGAGCAGATTCGGGAAGCGTATGAGTCGCGATATCTTAAAAATCGTGAAAGAGGTAAATCAGCGTCCGATTTTGAAATGATTATTGCGCTCAAACATGAGCACCCGATAAGCTCACGCCCGCGTAGATTATCGTTCGCGGACAAAGACATCTTGCGTAGAATCCTTGACGAACTTTTGGAACAGGGGATTATTCGACCGAGTTGTTCACCGTACGCAAGTCCAATAGTCTTGATAAAGAAAAAGGACGGCAGCCACTGATTATGTGTGGATTACCGCGAACTAAACAAAATTACCATACGCGATAACTTCCGAACCGAACTTATTGACGACAACATCGATCAATTGCGGGGGAAAACCTTTTTTACGATCCTTGATCTGAAAGACGGTTTTCACCATGTCAAGATGCAAGAATCCTCCATTAAGTATACAGCGTTCGTAACTCCGTTGGGACAATTTGAATATCTCCGTATGGCGTTTGGTTTGACGAACGCACCGCGTGTTTTCCAACGTTTCGTGCACACTATTTTTGAGCCGTTGATCCGTAGACATAAGATATCTAGACATAAGATTATTTATCTCGACAACTTACTAGTAGCTACTAAGGAAATGGACGAACACGTTGAGATCTTGTCGAAAATCTTCGAAATAGCGGGTAAACACAACCTTCAGCTTAAGCTCGACAAATGTCACTTTGCGCAAACTGAAATCAAGTACCTGGGGTAGTGCGTTAGCAGACACGGCATCCGCCCGAGCGACGAGAACGTCGAGTCCGTTCTCAACTATCCGTTACCGCATAGCGCAAAGGACGTACAGCGATTCATCGGTCTCGCTAGTTATTTTCGCTGGTTCTGTTGCGTACCGAGGTTGGAAGGTATACGCTTAATAAAATTATTACACCAACTGGACTAATTGAGAACTTTATTAGCACACTTCGGCGGTTAGGCAAGGACTGAACTGCCGGGCAGATGTACAAAGGAGAAGGGTCTGAGAAAACCCTTATCATTTAGGAGTGGGTTGGAATGCATTCTCAGAACCGTCGATTAGTAGACGCTACATCCTGTTATGCTACTCGATATTGGGTCGGGCGACAGTTCATCCCGGGATTTTCCGTGCTCGCGAAACCGCTGCACGATTTGATGAAGAAAAACGACGTTTGCAAATTCGAATCCACCGAGAATTCCGCGTTCGAGACTCTGAAAAAACATCTATCGAGCAAGTCGGTGCTCGCTATTTACTCCCCAGATACAGAAACGGAGCTGCATTGTGATGCCAGCGCGACCGGGTTCGGCAGAATCTTGCTCCAAAAACAAGAAGACGCTATGTGGCGTTCGATTTCATTTTGGAGCCAAAGGACGACACCTACCGAATCGCGATATCACAGCTTCGAATTAGAATGCCTTGCCGCTGTATATGCTTTGAAGCGGTTCCATGTTTACTTGGCGGGTCGGAAATTCAAAATTGTCACGGATTGCGATAGTTTCCGTTTAACGCTGAGTAAAAGAGATGTAAAACCTCGAATCTCGCGATGGGCCCTATTCCTCCAGAATTATGATTATGAAATCGTCCATCGCCCAGGAAAACGAATGAACCATGTGGACGCGCTTAGTCGATGCCATGCTATCCTTGTTTTAGAAGGTAGCACACTCGAACGTACATTGTCCGTGTGTCAAGATCGCGACGATTTAATTTTAAAATTGCGTGACGAGCTCGGAAAGGGCGATGTGAAATTTTATGAGTTGCGAGACGGACTTGTATATAGGAAAGACAAAAATAAAAAACTATTGTTCTATGTGCCGCGTTCGATGGAAACGAATGTAATGAGGACCTGCCACGATGACCTAGGCCACGTAGGGATCGACAAAGTGCTCGAGAATATCACGAGAATTTATTGGTTTCCGCGGATGCGCGAGAAAGTGCGAGAATATATTTCTAATTGTCTCAAGTGCATCGAATTTTCTCCACCGAGCGGTAAAGCCGAGGGGTTTTTATATAGTATACCAAAAGGTGATTTACCATTCGCGACCTTACATGTTGACCATCTGGGCCCGATGGAGAAAACCGGGAAAGGGTACAGGCATTTGTTCTTGATCGTTGACGGGTTTACTATTAGACTTTACCCGTGCAAGTCGACAACGACTGACGAAGCGTTAAGGCACTTATGTGATTATTTCCGTGCGTACAGTAGGCCGATGCGCTTGATTTCCGATAGAGGCACTTGCTTCACATCCGAAGCGTTTAAAAAATATCTAGAGACGGAAGCTGTTATACACGTTTTAGTAGCGGGAGGTACGCCAAGGGCGAACGGGCAGGTTGAAAGGTTTAACCGGACGATTGTCCCTATGTTGGCAAAGTTATGCGAAGTGCCCAATCGTTGGGGCAGCGTCTTACCGGCAGTTGAATTTGCTTTGAATAACACCGTTTGCCGCGCGACAGGTGAGACACCGGCCCGATTATTGTTCGGATTAGAACAGCGCGGAAAGTGCAACGACGCATTACGGAGACTCATAGAGCAGGGTCTTACGCAAGAGCGTGATGTAGACTCGCTCCGGAATAAAGCTAAGGCGACGATAGAAGAAGACCAGGAAAAGAGTGCGCAGCGCTATAATTTAAAACGAAAGGCCACACGTCAGTACAAGGTCGGAGATTACGTATTAATTCGTAATGTGGATACCGCGGTCGGAATCAATAAGAAGTTGGTACCGAGGTTTAAAGGTCCGTACGTGGTGAAAAGTGTGTTGAGCCGTGACCGTTATATCGTAAGCGATATTGACGGTTTTCAAATAACGCAACGACCTTATACTGGCGTGTTAGCGCCGGATCAAATGCGTCCGTATATACGTGCTTAGTATTTAAATTGTGTTCTGTGTACGCGTGTATTGTGTTAGTGTATGACCGGGACGGTCAATACGTTAGGATGGCCGAACTGTTGGCATAATGTTGAATTCGAACGGCTGTGACCGCCGGGACGAGCGTGTTATGGCCCCGCGAGGAGCGTACGCTCTTTCCTCCTGCGCGAGGTTGTTGCTGTTCCGACGGTCAAAGCTCGTTTGAGAAGTCATGTGACCTCCCACCTGACGATACTCATCATAGTAGAGGGGAGTTTCGTGATCGGTGGAATTAAATCCCGAAATCGGGATTGACAGTCGTCCTCGAGCGGTCGCTACAGTTATTCGCACTGGACATGTCCTTTTAACGAAACGACTTTTAAAATAAAGTAATCTGTTCGACTGCAGTGGCAAGAGAAGATTTATTTGCCCCTCACTCCAACACTGCACCCACAAAAACGAAAATTAATTGAAAAACCACTTTTACAATATCTTGATTCTTCTAGACGGTTCACTTTAACATGTGACGCGTCTAACGTTAGCATTGGTGGCGTATTATCACAGATTACAGATGGAAAGGACCTGCCGGTAGCATACTATTCTACTGCATTGAACAAAGCTGAGCAAAACTATTCCACTACGGAAAAAGGACTCTTAGCGATAATAAACTCCACTGAACATTACAGACTATACTTGTACGGACGAACTTTTACAATTTACACAGACCATCGTCCTTTACAGTGGTTATTTAATTGTGTTGGTTTTGGGTATGAAAAAATAAAAAATATGGCGTTTTATTAACAAAAAAAACAATTTTAATTTATTCTGTGGCCGTTTGCAAAAAGAGAAAAAAACAGTATTGGTTTCTACTTATACAGCTATTCTACTTATATCTACACAGATCTGCTATGTACGCATTCCTCCTTTGTCTAGTTTTTTATATTAAATTTTTATTAGTTGTTATTTTATTTTTATAAATTCCTTATAAAGGTGAGCTCACCGCACGCACGCCAAAGCAAGAAGGGAGAGAGAGGAATAGCATGAGCGTCCTCTCACGCTATATCAGTGAATTTTAACCGCCATTATTCGAATTTATTTAACAGTAGAATTAACCACATTTCTACAAATTGCACAAATCCATCACCTCGACTAGTCCGATGGCACTTAAGACTCAATGAATATGACTACATAATTGTATATAAACCAGGACTAATAAATTCCAACGCTGACGGACTTTCTAGACTCTTTCCAAACACGCAAGCATCAGTTAATGTAACTGTCAATAATCACCCGAATTAACAACACTTTATTAAATTCCATTACACTAATCAGGACGTAATAATTTATGGCAAAGATAATATTCCTTTAACAAAGATGCAAGATCCTATAGTCTTGCTGTGCTCACCAGATATAGATGAAAGCAATCCTTATGCCGATTATATCCGCTCCAATTTTGATATTTCCAACCTTAAACAAGAAATTAACGGTATCTCTAAATTAGAAAATGGCAAGCAAACGGTATATTTGATATATCCACGGAATCTGCACTTTGACAAGTTAGAATATAGAGATATTTTTCAATCATTCCTAAATCTAAGGAAGAAAATTAAAGACAAGTAGTCCGTACTAGTTCCTCCTGATCATGACAAAAATATAAAAAGTCAACAATTATGCGAGATGCTTAAATTTATTTTCCCAAAATTCAATATCAAAATATTTAACACATCTCGAATCACACAAAAAAATCAAGACAAAAACAAACGAATTCTAGAGGAAAATCATGATAGGAAATGAAGCGGTCATTACGGATGCAGCAAAAGTTACAGTAAAATTAAAGAGCAATATTACTGGCCAAGCATGAAGTCAGACATCCGTAAATATATTAACAACTGTCACTCTTGCCAAATCAACAAAACAAATTTCAAACCCGTTAAACAACAAATGGAAATCACTACCACTTCCGATCAACCTTTCGAACTTTAAGCTTTAGATATAGTAGGACCATTACCTCCCACGGAAAACGGAAACAAATTTATTTTAACAGCACAGGATACACGAATCCAGAAAATTCACTCCATACCAATTATACTTTGGGCGAATTCGCCCTTCATCCATCACACAACAACCCAAATTTTATTACACATACGACGACTATTTATGTTCTCTATAACACAAACTGAACACATCCTTTAAAATAGCCAAAGAACACAACCCAGAATCAAAAGTCACAAGCAAAGAATATTGCGTCAAGAAAACTAATCCTGTACAATTCAAAAAGGATTGACCTCGTATGTATTCTCCAGAATCAAACTAAGCCAGGATTAAATAAAAAACTAGCTCCGAATTTCAAGGGTCCCTATAGAATAGCCCAAGTATACTCAAACAAAACCGTTGAACTACAAATAGGTAATCCTAAAACACTATTTCTCTAACAAGGCCAGAAACTCTTCCATTGAGATATAAAAATTTTGTTCCAGATGAATTCTCCACTTCTAATGATACTCCTCTTCTCCAGTCCTGTCCTTAGTGACTTCTATTCCAATACTCCTATTGCCTCTACATCCGGAATATTTTACGACAAATTAAGGACTGCACACGTGACAAACAGTGACCTGACACTACTAACACACGTTAATACCACTTATTGTGTTGTTGGGAAAGTCATTTCGTTTTTTCCCAACAAAGGAGTTAATTGTATTTTTTCACAGCCAACTTCACTTTTAAGCCGCATTGTCATTATATATTTTGAGAGCTGATGTAGTAAAGCCCGCTCCACACTCGCGCGCGAATCGCACGCGAAGCCGCGAAGAGTACGCGAAACATGAGTGTAGAGCCGTTTCGCGTATTTTTCGCGGCTTGAAGCCTGCTCCATACTCGTGCGCGAAGCCGCGAAGGATGCGCGAAATATGAGTGTAGAGCCGTTTCGCGTATTCTTCGCGAAAAAATAAATAGTAAGTAAACAGTAAATTCTGGGTCCATCTTTGACAGTAACGTCAATAATGTGAAATAAATAAGTGAAAAAAAAGTGAATCAACCGCGAAATATTGCGAATGTGGATACAAGCAGTTTGTGCTGCGATTCGCGCCGTGTTCGCGCCGCGATTCGCGGCAAGAATTCGCGCGCGAGTGTGGAGCGGGCTTTAAGGCTTTATACACTATAAGAGAATCGTCTTTCATTTTCACAAAAAAAAAAACAAAATGACTTTCCGAATAACCTAATATTTGTCACTAGCGCGTACTATTCTAAAAATTCAGATTTCGAAATCGCAACATCTGTGCGAACTTGCACAAGGGAAATTAGAACACACCCGTGTCAGTTTTCATTGTGCCCAAACGATATTAGTCATAACAGAACAAATAGCAGAAATAGATACTAAGTACGAAATTCTGAACGAGATGATCGGCATGAATACTGTTAAACAACAACGACGTGGACTGATTAATGGGGTCTTCTACGCCTTAAATTGACTTTTCGGGACAATGCACAATACTATGCACAACGATGCACAATATTACACTGACTGACAATAACATGATTACACACTGAATGACAATAAACAAACACAAACTCTCCTAAAATCACAGATCCAAATTATTTCTAGTACTACACATAATTGCAACAACTCATTAAGTTCTCTGAAAGCTAATGAAGACGCTATGAACGAAAATATAAAACGCATTAATAAATTTACAGTCCAAACAGATAACATATTGTCATGTTTATTCATAGAAACGTTAATTACCCAACAAATAAAAATTTTGCTTTCTTTTTCTAACCCATTCTAACGATTACAACAAGTATATCTTTTTTCTATCTAAGAGGCAATCAACTTGAGCAAACACAAAATCATCTCTCTATATATAATTACTCCGAAAATTCTATAAGAACAACTTGATAAATATAAGGGCGAATACTCTTTCGCTGTAAATCCTGATATCCGAAATATGTCTATCTTCTATAAATGAATGAAGTTAGAATCTTTCGTAATGGATGGTAGTGTTGTGTTCGCTCTAAAATTCCCATTAACCAAAAGAAATACTCTTGACGTATATCACTTGATCCCTCTTCCCATTCAACATCAAAATACCTCAGTTTTCTTTTATATCCAACCAAAAAACGAATACTTACTCTTAACCTCGACCAAACACACAATTGTCCTTTCTTTCTTCACTGTTAAATTGTGAGGAGTACTTAGAAGGGAAATACATGTGCAGTGGCGTATACATCAGGGAGACTGCTGATCTCACGACCTGCGAGATAATCTTACTCTTACCTCATACGGACCATATTCCCGACAACTGAAACACGAAGACCATCACAGCCGTCATCGAGACCTGGAAATTCGTCAGTAACAACCGATGGCTTTACGGGTTGCAAAAACCGTCGACTTTGGCCATTGTTTGCGAAGACAAACAACACTTGGAAAACATCGTTCTACACCACACGGGATTACTTCACCTTGAGGGCCAGTGCAAGGGGTACACCAACTTGTATATATTGGAGCCGACCAAGGGGTCACGTAAAAATATAACGTATGTAGTATTCACACCGAACATCCTATTAAACGACTGCTGCATCATTCCCAAAGAAATCAAGAATGTGACCTCAGATCCATTGCAATCCGTCCACCTAAGCAACATTGCTCTTTCCGATCTTAAATTTGCCGATAAAAAAACTCAGTCAGTTCGACGAGATACTGACCAGACGGTGAAAATGAGCCCTTCATCGTCACACATACGAAATGGTACACCGTCGTGTTATGTGTGATCGGCGCTATCATCATCGTCATTATCTGTGGTAATTGTTGTCGCTGCCTGGGGTGCTTCCGATTGTTGCAGAGGCTGTTTTGTTTTACCAGAAACCCTGCTAGCCGAGAAATAATTCCCCCGACCATACGTAACTGCATCAATCTCACATTCGATGCCCAGAATCGGCAGCCGCCGTACCTTACAAGGGAAGCCATCTTGTCACATCAACACAACGGAGTCAATTTTGATCGAGTGAGTGAGGAAGAAGAACCAACAGACGATTCGCCACCGCCACCACCACGAGCAAGGACTACTTCGCCAATTCATTTCCGAACACACAGAAGCACGACTCCCATTTAGTTCATAATACCACGATGTAATTTACAAACCACATTTACCTGCTATATCTACCATTGTACCATACCACCCTTACCTTATTCTTATATATTGTATCTTATATCATACTTCATTTTCTTTATACTGTATTTCTGTATGTATATCGTATTGTATGTTTTAATTAGAACGTCTTCAATCTTAATCGGGGGAGGTGTTGGATGACGATCCTATCCTAGACAAACATGAAGACGTTCGCTCCATTATCGTATTTCGGTCTCAACGTCTAAACCGTTAGTTTTATGACAGGACCGCCGCTTTTCTAACCATCTTGCATTTTTTTGTGAACCCTTCGATAAGGGCATTACTCACTGCAGGTGCAAAAACAGCTTTCCCTTTTTTTATTTTACTATTTCCACTTCCTCCGCCGTTTAGACCATATATACATATGTACAACTTCATAATGCACCGAAATCAGAGGAGGATTTTTGTCACTGCAAGGTTCAGACCTCCGTGCTGTCCGATATCCTGCAGAACTCTGTTGTACAGTCGCGAATACAGAACCATACCCGTGTATTATAGTTTGAGTTGAATAAAAGGATTTTCTTCGACAAACTTCGGACTGCGTTCTTCACCCGGCATACAATACAGTGCTCGTAATCTAATGTGTAACAGCTATTGATGCCAAATTTTTTGTTGAACAAGTGTTTATATCTGGAAATAGACATTTTCGGACCTATGTTTATATGACCTTTTTTCATTTTTAGTAAGAGCAAAATACAACAATACTAAAGTTTGGCCATCTATTTCTGAAACACTTTATATATATCATCAATAGAAAAAGAAGCAATGTGTGAAGTATTTGAAGAAAGTTTTGAAAACTTCGAAAATGGAAAAGTGTGCAATAAATACGTTATCATTTGTTTAAAATAATGTTTGTATTTTGTTGTAAAATAATGTTACAATTTACATATCACAGTGATATGTACGAATAAATATCATTGTGATTTGGGTGTCTCAATTACATGCCATTTTACTTCACGGTTAAGAAATGTACGAATGTGTATGTAAATGCAATGAACCATACGGATCTGAAAATTTTATACGTACACGTTTGAACGGAGTATATACAGTCGATAGAATGCAAATAAGGCGAATCATCTGTGAAGTGTTCACCAGTTCTCGCATTGTGAGTGCGTGTAGTATTAAAAGAAAATTATCTTTAGTTATACATGCAAGTTCCAGTGGAAAAATGTACGTAATAATGAAATGAAGTGAATACCTGGTTTAAGGATTGTGTGACACTTCATTGATAGTTCACCTATCACGCACAAAATATCGTAATCTAGATTCTAACCTCCTTATAGTCACTGGGCACTGGTATTAAGGTAATAAGAATTACAACTGGTCATAGACAACATGATAGAGAGTGGTAAGCATTTCAGGGCAACAATTTTGTTGAAATGTTCAAATTTTTCCTATAGCATTATTGTTTTCCTCTTATAATGTGTTAAAAATGTTGTATTTTGCCTTCCCTCAGGTTTATACTTTTCATGTGGGTAACTGTATATTTTCTTATAAAATATACATAAGATATATCTACATACCATACCGATATGCTTTTGGATCTTATGGGACATATCAGCAATATTATATATACATAAACCGACATGGTTGATAAGATAAAACCCAATCGAATGGTAAGTACTGAAAAGAATATGATTATAAATAGATAAATCTCTTGTAAACAATTATATATTACTTTTACATCTTACCATATAATTTTACACTGCAATAAATATTTTTAAACTTATTATTTTTTTCATATGTCATTTCATACCTAATTATTTTTAACAACTTTTTACTTTCAAAACTGCATTTGCTGTAATTAGTTTTCACATATGTGGCCATGATTTGTATACCTCTTTAGTTATATGATCACAAAATACTTTTTTTGATCTCATTGTATAACTTAAACCTTTGCAATTGTACACACAAATAATTCCAACAGTACACTTTTAGTGTTATGGTTATAGGCTGAGAAATTCTACGAGAGGTGATTCTGTATTTAGCCTACTTTTCAGAACAGGCGATTATTACATTGCTTGTTATAATGGATATTGGCATGGACTACCAAAAGTAAAGCAATTGAAGGTGTTAATTGTTTTTTCATGTTGAATCATAGAACAATAAGAGAAATAGAATAAGGGAAATTGTTACAAGAATAGTCCTTCCCCTGTTATATTTTGGATAGTCAGGTATCCACGTATGAGTATGCTACAAACACAAAAGGTTAATATATCTGTTTTTACAATATTTTGGCACACATTTATACTCTGCACAGAGAGTGAGTCATGTAACCTGTTACCAGTTAGTAGAAATAGTAAAAAAAAATTGAAAATGACTGGAAATGGTTTAACGTTTTGAGAGGCTGAATTATCAGATATTCATTATTTAATCTTTTTACTACTGAGTTAAAATGCATAAAGGAAGCTAGAAATACTTGAGTAAAGATACTTTTGGACAGAAACAAGAAATCCTTGTAACATTTGAAGTATATAAGATGATTAAACATTTTTCTTTGTAATTTTCTTAGCATATTTTAGATAACCAAATATTCTTTACATATACACACCTTAAAATATGTAAAATAGCTGCAAATTCAAATCACAATTCTAATAGATAAAAAACAATTAACAAACAAAACAAAACAATCACAGTTTTAAATAGATAAAACTTCCCATAGATAAATGACAATTAAAAAGTATGATATTTTATATATTTACGACTTTTCAAAAAACTGATATATTTTACCACAAGGGATTTTCGGTTAATTTGTAAATGTTGATCCATTGACTCATGAGTATTAACAGGATTAAAGTATAACTATTATTTTACATTTTAGGATCAATTTGATTTTTTATTGAGCAATCGGTGTTAGGTCTACTTGTATAATAGAAGCCAACATAAACATAAGGATGTGTAGTGTTAAATACATTTTGTATTATATCTTGCATCATGTTTGTGCATGCAGTACTTAATATTATTACAGCAGATGGTATGTTATACCAGTATACAAATTATTAAAAACTAATATATGAACAAAAATAAATTATGTGAATGAAATTTTCTGAAAATGGGCAGGGTATGAATATGTAGTTCCTTGATTGCGCTGATCCTTCAATTGTCATCACCAGATTAATTATGATGTTTTGATAATATTTAGAACGCGCAAAGGTATGAAAAATGTGTTACGCCAAGCAGAGGCTGATGTAATTCCAAAAATGTTAGGACAGCAGGATACAAAAGTGTTTGAAAATAATAGACAATCGTTTTGAATACTTAATAAAATAAAAAAATTCTTAGCGCCACATATTTTTTGTTTATTGTTTTTACACATTCATTGTTCCACGAAATCGAGTTGACCTTGATACTTCAAAAAGCAATTGTACTCTAGGAAAGTCGTAAATCAGACATGTTTTAAAATTGTGAAATTGAAAAGAACTTTTTGAATATTTTTATCAGCTACTGAAACTACTGACTTGTAATCAAGTAATTGACTCACTCTGCATTCATTGTACTCTTGATTAATATCATTTCAATTAGATAATCATGTAAATCAGAACATTTATAATATTTTGACCCTTCGCTTGTTTTGCTGCATTATGTTGCACTATTTTTTTCAAATAATCCAATAAAGGTATATGCATGGTTCAGTATCAGTACACCTCAAAATGGCCATTGGAAGCATTATCTGTGGTGCAAATACTCCTACAGTGAAGCGCAAAAAAAACAAGGTATATGTTTTCTGTTATTTAAGTTCCTTTTTGACATCCAAGGTATGATGATTTGTTTTGATTCGTTATTTTACACAGGATGATCTATGTCACAGATTACAAACTAACTTCTCTGATATTATTAGCGTTATTGATTTAAATCTATTATGTTAAATTGTATACACACGTTCCTTGATTTACGCGGAGCCGTCTTTAATAACCGCCTTAAAAATCGCCCTTAATATTTGCTTGTTTAACAACATGAATTTCCATTTAGAAAACTGATGAATACATGCTTTATTAAATTTTTAAACAATGAAGCATTCCGGGTATATCGATGTCCGTAAGAACCGACTGTAACCCGACATGTTATAATGTAATATCTTTTTTACATAATACAGTTTTTTTTTATTGTAATGTAAATTCAAACAAATTATAATCCACAGTTTATCAAATTTGTTATAGTAGATTTAGATGTACGCAGGAATGCCTCACGTTGTACGAGAATTATTCACATTTTTAGTCCGCAAGTATCATCATAAAATGCATAGAAATATGTGTGAAAATAAATACATGCCACGAAAATATACCGAAACAAAACTTTAGATCTTGACAATGTGATTTCTGGTGTTATGTTTAAGTTGAATAATAAGGGCACATAATTACTGTACAGGACGAAAAAGTACAATCGAATTGGAATTAATTTAGTGAACTGCGTTATATAAATGCCACCTTATATGGGTATCCCCGCAATTATTTACTGCAGTATGCGGAGGTTGCCTTTACTAATGAAGATCAGTTACTTCATTAATTATCTTGCCTCGTGTAAAAGCAACAAGAATTTTAAAGTAATTTGAACGACATAAATAATCAGGGTAATATTTTATGTAAAAAATTGATTAGTAAACTTAAACTAATTAAATACACCGAAACTTTTGGTGCGTATGCCGATCGTCCGTTTTCTTTTTTTACGCGATTTTTTTCACATAATTAAATGGGCTTCGTCATGATGGGGTTACTCACCACGAACGCCCAATATAATAGGAGCATGGATGCGTAAGACGAATGAAAACTGAGACCACGGCAGTTATGATCTCTTGTAAATTGAAGTACGGAGTTAATCTAGTATTAATTTAGAACGAAAAAGTGAGTTTTAATGTAATAGTTTTTTGTGTGAATAGTGGCAGTAAGATTATCGTTTGAATAGTAATGTATGTTAAATTACGTTTTGTTTTTCTCTATATACAATACTTTTTCATATCTAAGTGTGATTAAGGAAGCTGTTTCCCGGGAATTTAAGAAACCAATTTCAACGTTCTTATAAGTTCTCATTATCTTATTTTATTTTTTTAAATATTTTTATATTTGGAAACAACCTATCAAACGTATATAAGAGTAACGTGTTTTTTCTATGACTTTGTTTTACACGACCGTTACTGGAACGAATCTATCACGTAAAACAAGAATTCGGCGAGAATATTTGACTATGGAAGTGTTATATACATTATACACACTTATACTACATATACATGGGTAAAATATACATGTATGTATTTATCGATTATGGTATACTGCATACGCATGTACTGTAAGGTTTTAAATAGCTGATTACAGACTGAGTAAATATGAATATATTCTTATGAAAATTATATAAAGTTACAATTAAGTAATGAAAAAATTAGTTACAAAGCCCATGCAATAAATTTACAACAAAAGTGTTGTATATTATCTACATTATTATTTATTCTTCTAGCAGGCAAATTATTCTTTTAGCAATGGTCGCATCATATAAAATGTGGAAGTTATTTATTAGACTATTTCTTCAGACCTTATCTTGGTGAAAAACATTCTTCTATCGTTCCACTGTTTTTAAACTTTCACTTGGTTTATGATAAAACTAAATATTCTTATATTCATTACAAAGGTACTCTTATATTAGTCTGTGTTCAATTTGGTTGCCAATCCGGTTCGTCATAGATTACAAATATTGTGATTGGTTGATAATTATTTAATTAAATGCATTTAAAAGCATCTAACTGTTAGAATGATTTTTTGACATAATTTCGCTGCTATGGCAAAGGTTAACATCATTTCATATAAACACAAAAAATGAAATTACCATAATTAAAAATTTAAATCATCTTCCTTTCTATTCTAGGTTACTGAACGGTCCTGGATAGAAGCGACATTTCAAAAAAGAGAATGCTCTAAATTCATACCAAGCGCAAAAGATGAACACAGGTAGGCACCATGAATATCACATAGGAACAATATTATAATCTAGTATACAAAATTGCAGTTTTAAGAAATTTCGAAATTTTAACCATACAAGCAATTACGAGTTTTGGAAATTATCAAATGTAGCTATAGTTTGATTTTAGTACTAAACTTTATTGTTAGTTATGTAACCATAAGATGTATCTTTAACTGGCATAGTTGATTTATGAGTTAGTAATCTATTATAGTACTTAATTCGGATAAAAAAACCTATTCACTTGAATACCATATACCTCACTTTTTAAATAATGCATAGTAATCAACAGTTATACTTAATGTAATCTATGATTATCCTTTTTAAATTGTTCATCGAAAAACTACCGTGTGCTATCGAGTGTGATTTATGAGCAGGAAATGTGAATGGCGTCTAAAGTAATATGAAATACGTGAATGATATGTGATCATGCATCGATTAGTTATATAGTTTTTCTGGTCTTTAAGGGGGGAAGCCACTGTGATGATTTAAAAAAATTGAATTTTTTTTTTTACATTTTCTTAATGATTAAGGTCTTGAAAATATATAATTAAAGTATTATATTGAAATTCGAATAACTAACAGAGCTGTAGTAGTTTTTGTGCAGTTGCATGCAGTCGTTCGATCTTGACTGCACAGCAGTATGTGCTCGAAATTTGTTGGGACAGGTTTTTATCGTGGTAGATACATCATATAACACCGCTTCTGGTGGTTTTACCCAAAATCACAATGAGAGCTTCAAAGCTCTTATTTGGAAATTCGCACCAAAAACATCTTCAAGCGGCGCTACAGTGGTCGAAATAGTTGCCCGCTTAGCTGTGTGTATATTTAATGCAGGTTACACAAACATACTAAAAGTAATGGAGAAATTAAAAATTAAAATTGGTGAAACAGCGGTGAAATATTGCAACGACGAGGACAAACGTCGAATATCTGCTGCCGATGTTAAAATGCTAGGAGCGACGCGTGAGGGCAGACTCACTAGAAAACACGCCCGAAACGAAGTAGAAAAAGCTGCTACAAAGGCGGAAGGTTTATTGTATGCACCCGGATTAGATGCACTTTGATAAGCAACAAAATTTCATCGTTAACGTATAAATAATCAGTCGTAAAACTTTTACACGCGTTTTTCTCATAACTACATTTTCCAAACTCGGCGACAGCATAACTCAATGATTATTCGTCAGATCAATTTGAAATTTTGAGAACATGTTTATAACAAAATTATCTTCAGTTGTACGTAGGATTTTTGCGATTGAAACATTAGTTATTCTAGAAACCTTAAAAAACTGGCGTCTTTTCCCCTAAATTTACACACTTCTGTTTCAAAACTACGCTATTTTGCTAAAAATAATTTTTTTCAAAAACGGCTACGTGCAACTGAAACTACACTCATATCCTTTAAGAAAATATAAGAATTTTTCATTTCAGAGATTCCGCTCGATCGATAGGTTGTCGCCCACGTAACCATGTTTTCGGTGCAAAGGATGGCAGTAACGCGTATTGCAGCTAAAAAAAAGATATTTTTGTGGGATATATTTTTTTGTATTCTAAAAATATGTATTTTTATGATGTAAAACAATTTTTTTGGTCAGATCATTGGGTCTTCATTTAAAAAAATTAACAAAAATAGTGTTTTCTCTATGTCACCACAGTGGCTTCCCCCCTTAAAAGAACATGCAGTGTTATTCGCATACAGTCTGACAGACGGAAAGTTTTTAGGTTTGCTTATTTCATTTACATTATTTAGCTTCTGATATCGATACCAAATTTTGTACAGTTCTATATGATTATTAATAACTGTCGTTATATACAGGGTGGGCCGGAAATCGTAGTACAACCGGGCAGGGGTTGATTCTACGTAACAAAATAAGAAAAAAATTTGGTATAACATTTTCTCATTTGAGGCTCCGTTTTCGAGAAAATCGACTTTAAAGTTTGATCAACTACTGAACGATTTAGTACGATTTGTTTGTTATGTATTCCACTGTTGCCATTGTCTCCGTCTGAGTCTGTTTTCTCCCCTATCGTAAATCTCTCCGTGCTGTCACAGCCTCTTGTATTTATCAAAACATAGTCAATGACTGCTACTCCTTTCTTACCTACATAAGTGAATTGGCCCTCTTCATCTCCCTTGTTATTTCCATTCAGTTTATGTAGACCATTTCCTTCTGCCGATCTCAGCATTTTTGCTCCCCGGCTGTTTTTCATTTTATCTTATTAATTCCTTTTTCTTCTTTCCTCACCATTCTCCTCAATACCAATGTATCCTTCCTTTCCCGTCCTTGCATTTAAGACCCCCCCCCCAAATTATTAATATTGGGTTGATTCATAAATAAGTGCCGATGGGATTAAGGAGTTTATTGTCTTCTTGGAAAACCCGGTTTTTTGTGGTATGTACTTCTTTTGCCTAGAGCAGTTATGTAGGGGTCTCGTCAGTCACGATACAACACTGATACTGACAACATCGTTTTAAAAAGTATTAAATTCGATCTAAAATATGAACGACTTAAAAATGCATATTCGTCACGTAATGTTGTGGGAGTTTAAACAGGGTAGCAATGGTGTGGCAACGGCGAAAAAGATTTGCGGCACGTATGGTGAAGGTGCAATAAGTGAACGTGCTGTTAGAAATTGGTTTCAGAAGCTCAGATCCGGAGATATGAGCTTAGAAAATAAAGAGCGCCCTGGACGTCCGTCACACTTTGACGAAGACGCTTTGAATGTGTTAGTGAACAAAATCCGCGATACATAACACGGCAGTTGGCTGTAATGATGAACGCCTCACAAGCAACTGTGCTTCGTCATTTAGAGAAGCTTGGGAAGGTTAGTAAGTTCGGAGTTTGGGTACCGCATAAACTGAGCGACAAGAACAAAGCTGATCGCATGAGCATTGCGGCTAGTCTATTGTCTCTTGTCAAGACAACGAAACGAGTCTTTTATAAAAAGAATCGTTCCTGGTGATGAAAAATGGGTTACTTACGAAAATGTGGTCCGAAAAAGACAATCGATCGATAAGGATAAACAACCTCAACCGGAGCCGAAGAGAAGTTTACACGTACGCAAGATTTTGTTTGTGTATGGTGGGACTATCGTGGAATAATCCATCATCAGTTTTTAAATCGCAACAAGACAATTACAGGTGATGTATATGTGCAACAACTGCAAGCAGTACAAGAAAAATTGCAGGAAAAACGACCGGCTCTCGCCAATAGAAATGATGTAATCTTGCTGCACGACAACGCGCGACCGCATACGGACAAAGTGGCGCAGGAAAATATCTTAGGGCTTTCATGGGCGGTTTTAGCACACCCTCCTTATTCTCCAGACCTTGCTCCAACGGACTGTTACCTGTTCAGGTCACTACAAAGCGCATTAAGTGGAAAAACCTTCAAAAATGATGCAGAAGTTCACGAGTTCGTGAATACGTTTTTCGTATCAAAACCACCAGAATTCTTTGAAGAAGGAATCAACAAGCTACCATCTAAATGGGAACAAGTTATAAATAATAATGGAGAATACGTAACAGATTGAAATGTATTGTACCATTTTTTACATACAATTTTCAGCGTCAGTACTGTGCCGGCACTTATTTATGAATCAACCCAATACATTGTCTATCTGTTCCCGTTTCCCTTCCAGTTCACTTGCAATTCTGATGTGGTAGAAGTTAGCGTAGACATTTTTGAAAAATAAAAAAATTTTTGTTGTGCTGAGATGTGCCCGATCTGTGCCGTCATGTGCCATTTGGAAATTTGATCATTTTGGATAGAAAAAAAGTTATGGGGTTTTGAAAATTTATCTCCCTTAATTTATTTTATTTTTTTTAAACTTTGCACTGAGTTGTGCTCAACTCGTGCTGTTTGTTGAATTTAATTATTTTGAATAGAGTAAATTTATGAGGGTTTGTGCTCATGAAATAATATACAACAATTTACTTTCATCGGGAATTATATTACAAACATAAGTAATTCTTTTTTCAATATTTATTATTCAATAACATAAATACATAAGCGTGCATGTATACTTTTTTCATCGGATACAGCATAAACAGATCCTTTTTTCGGACTGTCATTGAAATTTACCCACTATCCATTAATTTTTATGTAAATTAAGGGAGATAAATTTTCAATACCCCATAACTTTTTTTCTATTCAAAATAATCAAATTTTACAAACGGCACATGACGGTACAGATCGGGCACATCTCAGCACAACAAAAACTTTTTTATTTTCCAAAAATGTCCACGCTAACTTCTTTTCAAAATTTTGACGGTGGCATAACTTTTATAATTATTATGTTAAAAAAAATTCGAACGGCACATGACGGCACAAGTCAGGCACATCACAGCACAACAAAAATTTTTTTATTTTTCAAAAATGTCTACGCTAACTTCTACCACATGCAATTCTGTCTAACTCCCTACATATATGGTTCCTTGACCCAATTTCTTTTTTTTCCCATTACTTCTTGCTTTTTTCCCACCTTCTCATTTCCGCTACTATTACTCTTGCTTGCTTGCTACCTTGGACCTCCACTTTGCAGTGGCTTCCACCACATCGAATTCGTTTTTCAGAAATTCTTCTACCTCCTCTCTTACTTTATTTCCCTCGACTCTCAGTCCTCTTATTATTATGTTATTTTTCCACTCCCTCTTTTTTCGAGCTAATAATTTTTTCTTCATTTGCCTTACTTCCCTCTGCAGTTCCATATCCTCTTTCGTTTCCACTGTTCTCTTGTCTACTTTTTCTTTTTTCTTTTAGCTTCTCTTCCACTTTTTGTATAACTTCCGCTAACTGTAAGAGATCTACTCTTTCCTTTTCTCTGTGCGCTCTTTCTTTTCTCTCTTTCTCTGCCATATCCCTTCGCAGCTCTTGCAATTCATTATACAGTTGATTCTTGTTAATTCTCCATCTGTTTTCCATTTCTTGTATCTGTTCACCATTTCCTCCATCTCTTTCTTGATCTCGTTCTGCAATGTTTCTCTCTGTTGAACCACTTCCTTCTTTTTTCTATTATTATTTTTTCTAATATTATTTTTTCTATTACTATTGTAAGCGGTCCCAGGCCTTGTTCCTCTTGCTCTTCCTTTTCTATCATCTCCTCTCCTGCTTCTTGTGGGGTTTTCTTTAAATCTCATTTCTTAATTTCCTGTTCTAAATTTTCTTCCTGTACCGCTCCTTTCCCATGTTCTTCTTATCCCCAGTAGTCCGTTAGCCTCTGGTTCTTCGTGGCTGTTGCCATTCTCGTCTCCTCTAGAGATGGTCTTCCTTTCTTTTTTCTCTCTATCTTTGATGTTTCCCAAATTTCGCTTTCTGTAGTTCCTTCGATTGACATTACGTTCCTAATTCTATTTCGACTTACCTCTACCATTTCGTGAATTTTTGGCACCTGTGGATCTATTTCTAACCTCACTCTATTGCAGGGTTGGGAAAGTTACTTCATAAAAGTAACTCGTTACCGTTACAGTTATTAGAAAGTAAAGAGTCGTGACAATTTCCGTTACTTTTTTATAATATAAATAAATAAATTATTTTGCGTAAGAAAAATTGTGAACAATTCATTACTAGGTTATTACAAAATAAACATTATTAAATTTTATCGAAATTCTTTATTGATTTTTAGTAAAATTTGTTGCTCCACGGTTTCATCTTGTAAACGCCCTTTTTATGGTGTTAATACAGAGCCACCAACGCTAAACATTCTCTGCACAGACGCACTGCTTGGTAGAGCTGTATTATATTTAATAAACAGTTTTCTGATTTTTGTATAGTCGTTCAACATTTCGATATTACAGTTATTTGATTTTGAAAATCGTTGCAACTCTTCTTCAAATTTTTCTACATAAAAAACAATTTGGAGATTTGCAAGTTGATTCCATCTACTTTTTTTATATAAGTAGGTTCTTTATAATATTCTGCAATAAAAAGATAGTAAATACGTCACGTACACTATAGATTTTTAGTACTGGCAGCGAATTACGAAACGCAATAGCGCATTTATATACTGTACGTAAAAATTGAAGCATTTTAACAATGTAATAAGAATATTTGAATGTCTATTGACAGATTTACTTATGGCTTTATAGTTAAGATTAAAATTTTTTCACGCGTAATGGTAAGAACAATACTTTAAATAAATAAAAAAATTCAAAAAAGTAACGATAAAAGTAACGGTTAAATTCGTTACTCATTACCGTACCGTATAAATGTAACGAAGTTACTTTTTTCGTTACAAATTTTATCGTTACCGTTACAGTTACTTCTTTTGTAACTGTAACGGTAACTGTACAAGTAATGCGTTACTTCTCAACCCTGCTCTATTGCTTCCCTCTTGCTTTGTGTTCTGTCACCTTCCGTTAAATTTTACGATGCCTATAAACTCTCAAGCTCTCGGCCACTTTACCTTTAGATTACCCCACTCCCTGCCTACTTTCCTATTGCTAAAGTTATCTAGTTCGCTATTAATTTTCTTATCCTTACAATCTACATCCATGCACATCCACGCCCTCTAACCAAGTCCTTTGCTAAACACAGTATTAATTCTGCCTACCGGGTAATTATAATTTCTTGAATTTGTAGCTATTGTAATAAAGTATTGGGGGTACAAATAAGTTTTGAGGGTTTTAATAGCATCTTTTTTTTAATTTTTGTTTTAATTCTTTTTTTTAATAGCATCTTTTACATTGTAGTACTGTTTGTCGTGTATTCTCATTTTTGCTTTCCAACAAGGGAAGTTTGGCAACCCGGAAATTGAAAAAATTATGAAACCCCGTGAATAAGTACAGTAATTCATGTCTAATACAAAGATATTTTTTGTTCATGCCATAATTCGGTGAAATCACTCCTTGAAAAATATGTCATTTTCTTTATGGTGAAATATCTCGAAAATGGTTAGAGATATCGGAAAAAAGTTGTAACGAAAATTGTAATGTTTTTTTGACATTTACAAAATTGGTAAAAAGACAATTTTAAAAAATTCGAATTGTACAAAATAACCCCACCACCAACCCTCAAAGTTGAATCTTTTACAACGATCAGTTTACGCATAAATACTTCTGGACAACCTCTTTTCATATATATAAGCCATTTTTATGCTGGATTTTTTATAAATAAATAGAACTAATATTATCTAATTTAAAGCCCATTTAAGCAGTAGTCGCTAACTTAATGATTCTAAGAAATAATGTTCCAAGTATTACTGACATAAATGTTAAACAGTTTGTAATTTTTATTGTCAATATTGTAGGCGTTTTTAAAAAGAAAAAAGACTGAAAAATCTGCTAGTCTGGTGTGAATATATGCGAAAAGCGAATAATTGAAAACATATCGCTGTTGAATATAATTTATTCCTGAAATAGTGTTCGGCATCGCCGTCGTCACATAATTGTCCTTCATCGCGCTAGTCCGTTTACAGAAGTCATTCGGGAGCACGGGAAAGGGAACTACGTACAGATGTACGTCTTACTCGTTATGTACAAATAATAAGTCCTCTCTCTCTCTCGCTCGCGCCGTGATTGAAATATCGAATGCCTACAGTTGGCCAGCTCGACCGTATGACCGCCCTCGGTCAGTCATTTCTTAACCTTAACGGATCCAGAACTTCATTTGGTCTGGACCGAGTACGCTGGTGAACAGCATCTGCGTCAGCTGGAACCCCTCAATGTCGTCGACGACATAGCGATCCTGCGGAAATACCTCTTTCACCTCGTACGGACCTTTCAATTTTGGGATATGTTTCTTGTTGACACCTGGCGTTGATCAATATTACGGATCATTACCCGATCCTCTACGTTGTACGACGTAGCTGCCCGACGACGCAAATTGTAACGACGCTCGTTTGTTCGCGCAATCTGTCTAAATTTCTCTCCGGTGCGGATTGTGTTTCTAACACCGCTCTCAAGTTGTCATTAACTTCGTCTCACTTTTCGGGGGTTGTTGACAATTTCGCGAGCATGGGAATGAGCACGCGATTAGATCGCTTAATCTGCCCATTCGCGTGCGGCATGCCGAGGGCAACTAAAACGTGAGCGATGGACATGTTCCCTAAAAAGTCTCGGAAGACGTTGGACGTAAATCACGTTCCCCTGTCCGATATTACTCGCCATGGACGACTGTAGGCTCAGAAATAATCCCGTAGATGTGAAATAACCTCTTCTGATACGTATCATAGATTTACACGGGAACAGTCAAAGATGTTTCGTAAACGCGTCAATGACCGCGAACATGTATCTATTGGTAAAGCACTTTTCCATACATTATGAAGATATCCTTCCTGTTTACCGTTCGGCGGAGAGAACTCGATACATTTTAGATAATTCTCGATGTACGCTTTAATTTTTAAAAGTCATTGTTCTTCAATTGTCGAACTTGGCGAACGGTACGCGGTACTGCATAATTAGCAACCGCATCTACGAGATCCTTACTCGGACTTATGCCCTTTTCGTCTATCAAATAGTCCAAATACGTGATATCGGTGTACAAAGACGAACACTTATCGAGTCGAAAATTCATTTGATCATCACGCGCTAAACGAATGACTTGAGCAAGAATGCGGAGGTGTTCATCGATGTCTTCTGTCGCTACTGAAATGTCGTCCAGATACAGCAAGATTTTATTCTGCTCTATCTAGCGGTCTAAAAATCTTGTTCATGAATCTTTGGAAGACGCGCGGAGCGTACGTTAACTCGAATGGCATTTTGAGGTATTTGTATTGTCCTAATGGTGTCACGAAAGATGTTTATTTGACAGACGAATTGGACATCCTAACGTGATGAAAGCCGTTTTTCAATTCCAACTTCCTAAAATATCGTTTGTCCCTGAGCCGGTCTAAATGGAATTCAATCAGAGCTGTCGGAAAATTTTCGCGTACGGTAATTTTATTTATTTCGCGATAGTCACCGCATAATCTAGTTTCGCCGTTTTTCTTCCGGACTGAAACGATCGGACTAGCGTACTTCGAATCGGTCGGCCTAAACACGCCATCACTCTTTAGTTTTTCTAAAATCGCGCGCAATTTCTCTTGGTCCAAAAAGGATAAACGTCTCGGACGGAAAGCAACGGGACGATCATGCTTGAGGTGAATGTTCATTTCGAAGTCGACCTCCGTCGGAGTGACATTCATTCGCAACACGTCCGTATACAGTCGTCTAAGTTTTAACGCGACATTAGGATAAATTTGCGAGTTTTTATCTAACGCTGTCGACGACTCGTTCAAACTATCACTGATGTCGACGTTCAGGATTTCTCAGACTGGATCTAAAAAATCGTCTTGCCGCGGTGCAAGTTGTACTTCAACCGTTTTCCCAATAGTTATTCGTAACGACGAATTTGAAACGAAATCCCTTTCGAACAGCGCGTTGAAGGCCATCATACTGTCGGGGATGACTACAAACGACAGCGTCCTGTTGACAGCACCGACGCGAACGCTCTCTCGTTTCGATCCGTTAATCCCGCGCAAATCGTAGCCCTCCGTCAGCATGGAAACACACGAATTAATTGACACATCAATCAGCAAGAGAGTCAACTAGCGCGGAAATTTTGAAAACGCGATTAGAACCACAATCGTTCGGCAGTTGATACAGCGCAGTCGTCGATGATAACTGCACCAAATTTGCAGTGTCCTTCGGAGTCCTCTTCTTCGCGCAATCTTTAATTCCGGTGGTCGAGGCTCCCGCACTCGAAACACGATTCCATCTCCCGTCGTGGTCGTGGACACTTGGCGGAACGGTGACCGATCCGAAAGCAGTTGAAGTACCGCCGTTGCTGTCCGTTGGTCGGCACTTCCGCGCGATATGTCGCAATGTCCTTCCTCTCCCGGCGATCCCTCTCGTTCGACTCTTGATTTCCGGGGCGAAGGGTAATTTTTCGAAATGCTTCTAACAGCTGTGCCTTGGACGTAAAGTTTTGCATGCGCGCTTGATTGCGCAGCCGTCCATCCGGAAGCCGTCGATTAAATAATCCGTGATTTCGCTTTCGTCAATGGGAACTCCACTGGCCAAAATAATCTTGTCATGAAAATAATCGGCGAATACTTCGGAGGATAGCAACGTCCGTTTTTCAAAATCACGACGAAGCGACAGCATACTGGGTCGATGATCGAACATTCCTCTCATTTCGTCAAAATTATTAGTTTAATTTCAACATTACACCGAAGCGGTGTCAACACACTGTAACGACCTCGCTATCAGACTATGGGGTTTCCCAAGGGGGTGTAGGGCTTAGGAGACTGGGCTCTGAGAAAGTGAGGAAGGACAATGAGGTCGATTGACAAACCCTTCGGCCTGATGGAGACCTTACTAAGAATCTCGTATTTTTATGTGGGCGCCAGGCATGCGGTCATGCTAACCCGCTCGCGTAAGGGAAATGGGAGAATCACGCGGTCTCCCGTTACGTTACCGCGGACGGAAGGTCTCCCTGAGAGCCGGCAAGTCCGACTAGTCAGCAGCCCCCGTAGGGTACGGCGGGGGGGGGGGGGTCCAAGGGGTGTAAGCTTCGCGGAAGGATGGGGCCTTGAGCTCTAAGTTGTAGGAAATATATAGAGGGGCGAATATATATATATATATATATATAAATAACCCAAAGTTCTAGGCTTAAATTCACGAATAGAAGAACTGACGTTCTTCCTTATAAATTTATTCAGACAATCTGGGGTTACAAATTATAGGCCGGTTTAGAGAAAAGATGTATTTCACCCCTCCGAAAGTAATTTAGAAAGTAGCCAACCGTTACTTGACCTACCGCGTAATTTCGGTCAGCCGGTTCGCGATTACTTCTATCGTTCGCAGGGTACTCTACACGATATTCCCTCTCGGTACTAAACAATTAAAATACAGGGTCCGTCTCCTTCCCCAGGGGCATTTCCGGCTCACCAACTAATCTACCACCAGGAAACTCCGAAGGATATTTAAGGGAAAGTTTTACGCCAGATACGGGCCTTCCGAACTCGAGTGGGTTAGAATGGGTCCTGCTTATTAATTCGTTACAAATAAACGATCTCGGCATGCAAGGTCGCGGCGACCCGTGTCGCAACTACGTCCCCGTACCGAAGTCGGTGTCCCTTACTCAAGGGCAATGCACGGTTACGCGGGGTCCGAATAGGACCGACGAAAGTGAGGGGGAAAGACAACTTAAAAAAATGAGAGCGACAGTCGGGAAGGTGACTTCAGGGTGGATACCCCTACCTTTACAATGTAGTCTTGGTATCGGGACTAGACTCACCCTAACTGCGAACTGGAACTATCCGAAAACGGAAAATCACCCGCTTCCACCCACTTTTCACTACTTTACGAGATTACAATCCTCACACCGATAATTGACACACTTTCTCGCTTGATCGCTACAGAGAGTCTACCTGCTCCGTTTCACACCTGGGTCAGGAGGCTACATCGAAAATTCGCGAAAGAGTACCCATCGCTAGGCAGGTGATGCAAGCGCGGGAAGCGCGTTCGGCAACATTCGGGGAAAATTGCGTTCGGCAACATTCGGCAACGGGGGAAATTGCGTTCGGTAATCTTCGGGGCCGTTGCCCCTACAGTGGGCCCCGTCGGTAAGGTGGGTAATTGTAACGGCAAACTAGTTTGCCACGTTACAACACGGATCTTTAATTACTCTCCATTTACACATCACAGTCTAACTACCAATCCGCTCTTTGGCCATTCTCCGGCACCAATAAACATTCAAGAAATCCTCAACAAGTGCGAGTCTTAGTTAATCATTGAACCACCACATATCTCCACGGTTCGAGTCGTAACAAAGAGAAAAAAGCGTAGTGAACTGTGCCCCTTGTACAGGGTGTTTCTGTGACACTGGTCCAAACTTAAAGAGCGTATAGGTGAAGTAAAAACAAGCAACTTTTATTCATATATGTATCTGTGGTCTCTGATGATTATTACCGAAGTTACAGCCGTTTGAAAATCCGCGTATACGTAGGCAACGTGACCCATATTCAGCTGCCGACAGCTGTCCGATGCGGTCAACGGTACGGCGTTCGTCATTGGCTCAGTGCCGTATATATGGGACACAGCCGACTAAACCTTTTTCGTCTTTATTTTTCGAGCCGAGGAAGTGTTAAATTTTTCCGAACTAACTTAAATCACCGAACTACTGGGAAACAAATTATCTATTAAAAAAGTCCAAACGACTAAAATACTCGAGCACTCATAAAATTTCGAGTTACTTATATATAAATCTTTAGCTTGGAATGTTCGGTGATTTAAAGTTGTTCGGAAAATTTTAACACTTCCTCGGCTCGAAAAATTAAGATGAAAAAGATTTAGTCGGCTGTGTCCCATGTATACGGCACTGAGCCGATGACGATCGCCGTGCCGTTGACCGCATCGGAGAGCTGAATATGGGTCACGTTGCCTACCTGTAGGTGGTTATTCAAAAAGCTGTAACTTTGGCAATAATCATCAGAGACCACAGGTATATGGATAAAAGTTGCTTGTTTTTACTTCACCTATACGCTCCTTATGTTTGGACCAGTGACACAAAAACACCCTGTATATGGCACTGAGCTGACGACGTATCGCCATGACGTACACATCGAACAGCTATAGGCAGCTTTGTGTAGGTCAAATTGCCTGCATACAGGGGGATTTTAAAGTGGATGTAACATGAACAATAATGACCGAAGACTATAGGTATGTTAATAAAAGTTGCTTATAATTATCTTGTTTATACGCCCTCCAAGTTTTAACCAATGTCTCAGAAACACCCCGTATGTATGTTACATATTAATTGTAAATCTTCATGTGTTATACAATATTGACAATAAAAATTACAAACTGTTTAAAAGTTTAGTAAGTAATACTTAAATTACTTCTTAATTACGTAAATTACTTCTTATGTTAGAGTTATTATGTTAGCGACTACTGCTTAAATGTGGTTTAAATTCGATAATATTAGTTTTATTTATTAAAAAAAAATCAACATAAAAACGGCTTACATACATGAAAAGAAGTTGTCCAGAAGTATTTATGCGTAAACTGATGATAGTAAAGGATTCAACTTTGAGGGTTGGTGGTGAGGGTATTTTGTACAATTCGAATTTTTTTAAATTTCCTTCTTACCAATTTTGTAAATCTGAAAAAACAACAATTACAATTTTCGTTACAACTTTTTTCCGATATCTCTAACCATTTCCGAGATATTTTACTATAAAGAAAATGACACACATTTTGCAAGTGGTTATTAGGTATGAATTACTCTACTTATTCATGGAGTTTGATAATTTTTTTAATTTTCGGGTTGCCAAACTTTCCTTGTAAGTTGCGCTCTGGACGAAGATGTGTTGTTAGTATCATCTAAACGTGCTGTCAAATATATAAATTTTTATCAGATTTTTATCAGAATTTCAAAATTGACATACAGCTCTTTATTGCCATGTTGTGCCATGTCTAAGCATTTATTACGAACGTGATCAACAAAAATATAACCATCAGTATTTTATGGCGTTTTACGCATTTTCTGAGTAGACTGAGATATGATGTCATCCGTTCGGATGAATCACTATACGTTTTAATGGCATCATAATCTAGAATAATTTTTGGTTTCATACCACTACTCTTTTGACCAGTAATTATAATTATCTCCGCAGAATGTTTAACTGAAAGCATTTCGGTTATCCTTCTATTTAAAAACAGTTCTTCGGCTTTTATGATCTCTCACGATAATTTCATCCAGTCGTAACTTTTCAGCAGTTCCAATTAAATGCGTGTCAACAAAAAATAAGTTTTCAACCACCGTAATACTTGTGTACCAGTTATCTGTACATAATGTATGTCCTTGATTTATTACATTTTGACAAAGGAATACATTACAATGCTTGTGGGTGTCCTTTAAACGTTTCTCATGTGGAAATAGTGTAGGAAAATGAAAGCACAAAACACAGCTTTAACCAATGAACTATTTATTACAATTGCAACTATGCCGCTCGTATTGTACTGTTGACAGATCGCACTGTTAACAGATGCGGTGTAAACTCGACCGTGCTATTTATTTGTTGTCGGTTTCGGGAATAGTCGATTTCTCGAAACGTCGTGCTCGCGAATCTTCTAACCGTGCGTGCTTGGTGCGGCGCTCGACGCTCGTAGAAGATTCTCGCGCGTTCGCGACCTTTTTCTCGCGGCTTCTCGCTACAGTCACATGATTTTTCTTCTGGTCACGTCGCGACGGTCACCGATGGGTGACAAGCAAATAAATATGTTGCATGGCATATTTTTGTACAATTTAATACTATAATTCAATTCAGTATGCTATTATTCTTTTTACTATGGTACAATCTAAGAGACGTGGGCGGAAAGTACAAATATGCATGACGGTGAATGTATTAACGGCGATCTGAGCAAAAGAAAATTGTGTTCCAAGTTTACTTATGTTGTGGGGGGCGGGGTATACTTTTGTTTACATTTTGTTATCTGGGATTTTGAATCAGTTATTCATTTATTCATTTATTTATGAATCTTAGGTGGTTTTACGTCCTACGGACGCACCCCCTCTAAAGCTACTGTTGTTGTTGTTGTCGTAACTTCGTTAAAATCGTTACTTCCCTGCGTGTTCTCCGAATTGAATGAAATTTACAGGATATATATGAGGTGACGTACTGTATGAATTGTACATCTCAATTTTTCGAGACTAGGCCTATAAAAAAAGTTATAAAATGTACAGGGCGCCATAAAAGTCGTAATTTTCTAATATTTAAATATTTCAAAAATCGCTGAAACGCGTAAAGAAGTAAATTGTTTGGGCTAGCTTCAGTTCAAATTTCACGTCGATATGTTCATTTTTTAAAGAGTTATTTCGAAAAAACAGGTGTACAAATACTTTTTGTAACCACTGTATACATAGATCCGTATGTATGTATGTATGTTTCCACTGTATGTTAGGCAAGACAGCCAAGGGAAAATTTGATCAAGTCAATCGAATGTATATTCGTTGGCTATTCAACAGAATCCATAGCCTACCGGTTGTGAGATCGAAGCCGCGACACAAAATTGCCGGATAATCTCCAGGACTCCATCAATGAAGATACTTTCATCGAGTCGGATACTCGTAGAACATAATAATCCACAAATCGCTATAACAAGTAATCCGCATGAAAACCAAGATGAGATTGACTTCGAAGAGGATAATGGAAAGGAATCTGTGACGGAGCCCGTAATACAAGCAAAACAAGAAGAGCTCCTGGCCATCCAAGGAAAGTCTATACTGAAAAAAGGGGAAGACCTAGAAAATTGTTCCATCTGGTCTCCGTGGAACAGTGCGAATGGCAGGAATCTGAAAATGTGAACTATGAAGAACGCGAACTTGTCAGTGAAGAGCAACAGTCTTCCATCGCCGAAGAATTCACCGGAATAGTTGATGCAGGAGATCCCTTGACAATATGTGAGGCATTAACGTCGGCACATGCTAATGAATGGAAAGAAGCGATGAGACGTGAATACTTTGCTCTAATCCAAAATGACACGCGGATACTGGTGGACAGACCTGCAAATAAAAAGGTAGTCAGTTGCAAATGAGCGGTAAATACAAAATACAGATCGGATGGGAACGTCGAAAGACGAAAAACTCGATTTGTGGCAAGAGGTTTCTCACAAGTACTTGGGATCGATTTTAACGAAACTTTCTCTCCTGCAGCCAGAATGTCGTCTATTAGGATGATGATGGGCCTTGCAGGATGAATGCGAACTATAGGTTCAACAGTATAATTTTACAAATGTTTACCTAAACGGAAATTTGGCAGAAGAAATCTTGATGGAACTTCCCGAAGAATTGCCGTCGATCTTAGATGCAAAGGAACTGCGTGAAATACGACAAAATCGAGCTTGTTTGCTGAAGAAAGCATTATGTGGCTTAAAGCAATCAGGGCGACAATGGTATCAGAAGTTAGATTTCAAATAACGCAAATTGCTGATGAAACCGTTAAATGCTGACCCATGCATATGCAGGGTGTCTTTGTGACATGGAACCAAACTTGAAGGTCGTGTAAATGCGTTAAATGTAAGCAACTTTTGTGAACATACCTATGGTCTCCGATCATTATTGTTAATGTTACAACCGTTTGATAATCCCGCTGCATGCAGGCAATTTGACCTACACAAAGTTGTCTACAGCTGTTCTATGTTATGTACGTCATGGCGATACGTCATCGGCTCAGTATCGTACATATGGGGTTCACTACATTCTTTTCTCTCCATTTTTCAATTATGATCCGAACAGTGATTAACCGAATGAGCTGAGTGTTTAAATTTTCCAAACTGCTTGAAATCAACAAACTATTTGGAAAAAAATTCACCTACTAAAAAAGTCTAAACGACACAAATATTCGAGCACTCATAAAGTTTCCAGTTACTCGTGGATAAATGTTCACCTCGGAAGTTTTACATGTTTCAATAGACCCTTCAATAGATTTTGGAGTTATTTGTAAATATCAGAATTATTGGTGACGACGTAATTTTTCACTTGGTAAATGGAAAGTAATTATTTGTAGGAAGTTTATTGTTAATAATGTCGTCCTTAATAATGTCTTCGAAACGTCCACACTAATCATACGAATATTTACATGTTGAATATTTACCTCCAAGTAATTCGAAGACTTACAAGGGCTCGAATATTCGAATCGTTTGGACTTTTTTTGTGACTAACTTTATTCCACTCAAACAATCGAACCAAATAAATTCCAAAGACGTGCACGTTCCTAAACACCACTTGCACTGAATACACTGTCCAAAACTGTACTTATGACAATTGTTCAATACGTCGACCTCCGACGGCCATACACGTTTTGCACCGTTAGCAAATGAAACGCTCCTTAAATTTGGGCCAGTATGACAGAAACAGCCTGTATATTGTCACAAGGAAGGAAGCACTTTCTTTCTTTTGAAAAAAACGCCATGTAGTCTGCTTCGATGCTTGACAAGGCGACACATTTTTGCTTCCTGGATTGCCATGTTATTAGTGCACCACTGACAATGAGTTTGAATACATACCCAGTGTGTGACACTCGGTCATCCACGTTGCTGGTCCAATCCGAATCAACGAAACCGTGTAATTTTTCTTTGGATCTTTTATATACTATACCATGTGAGATTGTTCCCTTTAAGTATCTTAACGTGCGTTTTGCTGCAGTCTAATGTTCATGGCCAAGATTTTCGTTGAATCTGCTTAGCATACTGATACTATATGCTACATCGGGTCTACTACACATTGCTACATACATGAGAGAGCCTATGAGTGATCTGTACGGTACGGACCTCATTTTTATCATTTCAGCTTCAGTCCTTGGTTCCATTTCCTTACTCAGTTTTGCCTTGGGTTCCATGGGTGTAGGTGCAGGTTTGGCCTCTGTCATCCCAAAACGCTGTACGAGGTCAGAAATATATTTACGCTGAAAAATAGAAACTGTATTGTATTTTATGTTTTGAATAAATTCTATTCCCAAACAGTATCGGAGCAGTCCTAAATCTTTCGTTTTAGATTCAGTGTCCAGCGTCTTCTTTAATTTGTCAAAGGGTGTGGTTTGGTCCGTTGCAACATCTACGTTGCATCTACGTATCGTCTACGCATACGTCTCTATGAAATCTACGCCTGGTTGTCAGGCAAAACTTTTCGCTACCAGCCGTGCTTTACGTCGCTCAATTGTTCCATCAGAACGGTCTTTCGTTCTTAGAACATACTTGCATCCAATCACATTCTTATTGGTTGGCCTTTCGACTTTAGTCCATGCACCCGCGTCTTTAAGAGCGTCGTATTCCTTCTTCATTGCACATTTCCAGTCATTTGAATTTGGACCTTTTAGAGCTTCCAACGTTGGATTTTCCTTGTGAATCATATTCGCTTGGTGCTGGATGGGCACTAAATTACATTGTTTTTTCGGCGCTCCTCTGTTCCCTGTTTGAATGATTCTCGGCCTGCCACGTCCTTTTTTGTTGCTGACATTGCAACTATTTGCTTGCTGACTTTCATTTAAACTACGGCTTGAATCTTCGTTCGAATCATCGTTGTCACTGTCATCACAGGCATTATTACCAGCATCATGATTTTCAGTTTCCAGTGACGGGTTATTGTCGTTTGTTAGTGTCACTTCCAGAGTGTCCTTTTCGGCCTCCTTTTTCAAGTCTTCTTCAATGAATCTTACATCCTGGCTTTTGACTAATTTCCGGGACTGTGGGTTCCAGAGCCTATATGCTTGGGCATCATCCGCATAACCGAGAAAAATACACGTTTGCGACTTTGGCATTAATTTGTCGCGGTTTGGCGTCTTGTCTAGCGCGTATGTCTTGCATCCAAAGGTCCTTAGGTTTGAGGCATCAGGTTTTCTTTTATACCAACTTTCATATGGTGTAATTATCTTTTAAGGCTTTTGTGGAAGCTGTGTTTCGTATATACATTTAGGTATTTATGGCCTCCGCCCAGAATTTATTTGGTAGATCAGCGCCTATTAACATACACCTCGCCATTTCAACGAGTGTCCTATTTAATCTTTCTGCGACGCTGTTTTATTGTGGCATGTACGCGATCGTTCGTTCGCGTTTGATTCCCCATTCGTTTAATTGTCTGTTGAATTCCTTACCACAATATTCGAGTCCATTGTCAGTTCTTAGCATCTCGATTTTCTTCCCTGTTTCATGTTCAGCTAGGGCTTTATATTCCTTGAATGCCTTTTCCTTGTCTTTTACCTGAATGTCTTTTATCTGAACCGTTGACCTTAAGAAGTATATTTTCGTCCACCTTGTTTTGTCGTCTATAAAGCTAGCAAAATATGTTGCCCCACCAGTAGACGTGGTACGCATTGGCCCGCAACCATCTGAGTGTATTAGCTCAAGTGACTGTTTGCTCTCATGAGTCGACAGAGTGAACGGGATTGCAGTTTGCTTACCGTTTATGCAGGTTTCACACGTAGGTATTTCGTCGTTCAGGTTCATAATTATACTTTTCATCATTTGTGTGGATATTAATGAGTTCAAGTCTGCTGTATTGAGGTGTCCATACGTTATGTGCCATAATCCATTCGAAGTGTCTGCCAGGTTTACTATTTCTTTTCTCTCGTTCATACCTGTATTAATTGTGGTCAGTAAAGGTTTCAGAAAATATAGATTTCCTATCTTTGAGGCTATTGCGACTATTTGTCCGTTTGTATTTGTTATTATAGCCACATCGCTCACAAATATGATCTTCTTGTCATTTTTGGTCAAACTAGCCACGGATAGCAGGTTTGTTTTTAAATCAAGCACATATTTTCGCATTTTACATTTATGAAGTCTTTTCCATTTGCCAACGCAAGGCATATTGTTCCAGTACCTTTTATTTCTGCGCTTTTGTTGGCAGCCAATCCTACATTTTTGCCTGTGACCAATTGTATATCTGAAAACAACGATCTATCGTTACACATACGAGACGTTGCCCCACTCTCTAAGCACCAAATATTTTTGTAGATGGAAACACCACGGGGTGCTGACAGTGCCAATGCTTCTTGACAATTGCCATGGATCATAAATGCTTCATAGTTCTTCTCACAGTAACAAGCTTGGTGTTGTTCATTCGACTTCTTCTTTCAGCAGTCACTGGCTTTGTGACCAAACTTTTTGGAGTAGGTACACTTGTAAAGTTTGCGCGTATTTACGATACTCTCATTGCCTTTTTGTTTGACAGCCATTTCTTGCGCATTTACATTATTATATATGTGTTTTGGCCTATTTGAATTTTCGTACTTTAGATGAGATGTGTTTCCATTTAGCTTTTACGGTTGTCGCTGTGGCTATATCCATTACACGCTGCGATTTTTTGTTAACAGGCACGACAGTGTAGTATGAGCAAAGATGGTTTTTGATGATTAAAATCTCCAAGAATTAATAAATGACCAGTCAAATCGAAAATTATTTTAATGTCCTTAGTATTTAGTGCATACAAAGGCGATGAGACTCTTCAAACAATCAGCACATTGAAATCAATCATTGATTTTGAAATTGATCAAAAACATGATCACAGTAACACCAGCAACTATGAGTAACATAAGTTCACCTCTGCCGGAATCGTTTTTACAGATGTAATACACAATAGAAATTTATTATTATCTTTAAGTAGTGCTACACTTAGGATTGTACTATCGGCTTTACATTTTTCAACAAAATCAGACAAAATTGTTATTTAGGATATGATCCGGTATTCGAGGTTACTAATTGTAAGTTACACTTCTGGGGAGACTTCATTTTATAAAACAAAACTTAATATGAATTCGATGCTGACACTAATTTTGGCAGCAGAATGTGTCCTTAGTTTCTGAAGAAAAACTTATGAATTGTTTAATTTTCTTGAAATAAACTTAGGAATTAAAAATATCCATGAAGTATGTACATAACTCTCTACATATATACGGGCCGACTAGGTTACGACGAAGTTTATTTTAGTACAAGAGCGGGTTACTCTTACAAAATAATTTTTGCTACACGATACTCGGTCCTTACTAACTCTGCTGAAGGTATCTGTATGTGAGTGATGGATGCATTCTAATAAAAAAGAACAGTAACTCTGTAATCAATGTTATCTCGTCCTAGACCAATCTCACCAAGCCCATATGCTTGATTGCCACGTTGTCGTCAATAACTCAAATTTTTATGTTCCTCGTTTTTCCTTCTTTCACGTCGCTCGGCAAAAGCTATTCGCTGCATTTTTTTCCCCAAGTACTTCGAACACTCCTTTTGACAAACTTCCTATTGACTTTCTCTCTCTTTCTAAATACTTCCAGTCACTTCTAACGAGTAATAGCAATTAAATTTAGTGTATGTACATTTTTACTTAGAGGGTGCTGTAACAAAAACACGAAAAACAGATTTTCTTTTTATGCTAAACCGTTACCTGTTTAATGTAATATTACATTAGTATTGTAAAATACAAAAAAGGGTCCGAAATGGCTTAGAGAAGCAATTTTTTATCACACGTTTGCTACGTAATATTCCTAAAAAATATACTTGTATCGTACTATTCAATTTATCGATAGAAGATTGGTCAGATATGTACTATACCTAATTCCTTTCATTTTATTTACTTTACATAATTAGTGCTATATTTCATTATGCCTTCTGTCTCCCACTTACAATATTTATGCACATTTATTGTCACAGATTTTTTTATATACTCATTTATTTTATTTTATTTACTTTTCTTTATTTCATTACGTTTATAGGTTCGAAGAAATACAGGGAGATAAGAAGGCAGAATACGACGTGATCACTTCTTCCAGGTGAGAGTCTGTTAGGTTTTTTGCGAAATCTATTCAAATTTTTTCTCAAGTTTTATTTGTTTATGAATAAGAGTAAACAAAGATATACAGAAATGTCGACATGGTCTCTCAAATAACTTGGATGACGTATTCGAATAACAACAGAAGAGCCATAACGGATCAGAAATAGAATTATTAAATAGGAATTTTTTACCATGTTGTGATAACAGTAATAAGTAATCATAAAATCATTTAGTTTATCATTGTTCAATTTTCCGTTTTATGACACAATTAATTAGTCAAAGGATAATTTTTTTAAAAGCTTATTCCTGTCAGATTATTATTGTATTATGTTCGAATATCGCCATATATTGGTTAGATGAAACTGGGAGAATCTTATCAAATGAATAATGTATTACGTATTACACGCTTCTGCTTGCACATTTTCACGACAATCATACTTCATATATCATAGTAACCTTTGCAGTCAGAACTTGTGGAATATAAAGATACTAATTTAATAAAGTATACAATAATGGACGAACACAGATTTTTCTACTAAAATTTGCATCTATATAATTGAAAATCCTACTCTATAGCATACGCAAAAAAACTGGGATGATAAATTCATTTTGTCTACGAAAGAGGGTAGGTATTTATTTTAAGTACTTTAGAGAGTCTCAATAATCCGAGTTAATGTGCACTGGAGCCATCTTGAATTATGGGAGATTAAGGCAAATCTAAATTGTACTCTTAAACATGATATAATGAAATATTATTGGGTTGTCCGGAAAGTTTGTGCCGATTTTGAAGGAAAATTGAAGCGAAAATTGAAATGGATTTTTATATAAATTGTATTTTGATATTTTTAACATTCCTACTAATTTACATGTTGTATGACGAGGGTTATTCTCGATCAGTGTTTTAAGCTGATCTTCACCTGCGGTGGAGGGTCTACCCGGGCGTTCTTGATCTTCAAGGTTGAAATTACCAGCTTTAAACACAGCAAACCACTTCCGCACAGTTTTTTCAGCTACAGCACCTTCGCGGTAAACAGCGTATATCTTGTTTGCCACTTGTGTGGCATTTTTGCCTTTTCGGTAAAAGAAATGCATTAAATGCCTGTAATGCACCTTATTTGCTTCCATATTTAAAGGCGTATAAAGCTCACAAAAATTAACGTATCGTAACCAAATTTTATCCAAATATGCCTAAAGTACAGTCTTTTAAAATATGTACATATGTCATTTGTTTTTTTATCATTTTGATATATTCAAACCTGTCCTTATGCAACCTATAGAAAAACGGCACGAACTTTCCGGACAACCTAATAATATTGTCACTAAGAACAAGTGTGTATTTATAAATATTTACCTACATTCAATATAATTCTGAATTAGGAAACACGTAAAAGATTTTCCAGGCCAACAATAAAAAGAAGAATGCTAGAAGTTACTCGGATTACTCGTGTAAATCTTTCTTATGACACACGATTTATGATATGAACTTTATTTTTGTCATATTCTTAAGAGTATAAACTTTTTAAATGCTAGAGTATAATTGTGACAATCATTAGGTAAATTGCAATTACAGATGTTGCTGCGGTCATTCATATACACATCACTGCGGAACCGGAGCAGACGTTCAGAGTTATGCTTCAGGCACTTCTGCAGAAAAAGAAAAGGAACGCCAACAATGGTCGCCGGGCAAAAATACACGTACATTTCCGACAGATGCATATGGCACAATTGAGTTCCAAGGTGGACCACATCCGACAAAAGCTCAGGCATGTAAATGTGAATTTTTTACGTTTTCAGAATACACCATTTAATGTAGTACATTTGGATATTTCCAATCCTTACGAATGTAAAAAATAATCTTTGGAGAAAGTTACCGTTTTTAATGAAGCATGTGTTGGGTTAGACCACTGATTTTTATAAAAGTAGGGTGTTAAAAAAACTGTTCTGGACTTCTAGGCAGTTGAAGTGCACGACTTACTTGCTTCTCATGGTCAATCGTGATATAAAAACAAAGGATCACCTTACTATTTCTTCCACTGATGTTTACAGAAGGTTTTCTATATGTCCTCCTCTCATTTCCGGACACGCGTCATATCTTCGTATGAGTGAATTTCAAACACTTTTAAAAATCCCTGGCTTTCTTCGAACAGCTTGACATACATTTTTTATTCGCTCCTGTAGTTCGCCTATGTTATTTATCGATGAAGTGTGTACCATACTTTCAAGAAATCTGCACAAAAAAAATCAAGACGATTCAAAACGGGTAATTGAGGGGGCAATAAGACTGTCCCATCATGTCTGATCCACATTTCACCGAATTTACCATTTCTTGATTAGAATAATACATAACTAACGTGCTCTGAAAATTTTGAGATATTTCTGTGTTCACTGATCGCCTCGATCTTCTGAAGGGTGATAATAAGCTAATCCTTCATTATGGGACGCGCACGGATATCTCCTGTAAACATCAGCAGAAGAAATAGTAGGGTAATTCGTCGTTTCGACATTACGATTAACACATTGCAGGCGGGAGACTGAGATCACAGTCCGAGAAAGAACAAACGTTGAAAGCGGGATACTGTAATCTCAATTGCGTGATGGACTACAATGAACTGCATTCTGTGACTTTGACGGAACTTGCGCTTTACTTTATCCTATTTTTTAATTTTACCAGTCATGAATAAAATTATATGTAATTCAGATCAATACACATCAATAACATTCATAAATGGTCAAATTGACTGTTACGACTTGGATCGTAGTAATAGGAGTTGTTGGAAAATAGATGGTTGCTCAACTCGTATTTGTTGGTAACGTTTAGATTGTTTATTAATCTTGGTAGCTTGGAATGGCCCGAGAGCGGATGGTTAGTGAACTGTAGCGGATGAATGAAGAGTGTGTTCTGATTAACCTAACTAAACTAAAACTTACTAACTACTAACCTACAACTAACTAAGACTAAGTAAAGACTAAGAGATGACTAAATGAAGACTGAGGGTGTTTACGATTGTAGTCCCGAAGGAAAACTCGGGACTCTTTGGAAAAGTGAGGGTGGGAGATGGTTGTGGTGGTGGTTGGAAGTGGTGGGGATGGGCCTTATGGGTTTCGGTAGTCCTCTCTATGTAGTTGTAATAATAATAATAATAATAATAATAATAATAGTTGTAGAGGGGTTGCGTCCGTGGGACGTAACATTGACTATCACGCGAAAAAGCTGGATTTGCCCGCTACACGTTCAAAAACTTGGAAAGCCGTGCCCGCATGAAAAGTGTTAACAACCAGAAGCGAGTAAGTCGCGTATTTCAAGTGAAGCAGAAAATCGGATGAGTATATGACAAGACTCGATGAAATCTGCAACTTTCTGTAAGGTAGTACGAGGGAAATAGCGGAAAAGAACAGAAATCAGCTAGTGGAAATTAAGAGAGAAATTGAGAAGGGGAAAGAGGAAAATAAAAAAACAATAAGGAGACTTGAAGAAAAAATAGAGGAAAGCATGAAAAAGTGGAAGCAGAGAGAAAGGAGACTGGAGGAGAGAATTAAGGAAGTAGAGAATAAGGTAGATGAAATAGGTAAAATAAGGAAAGATAAAATGGATAACGAAAAACAAGAGATTGCGAAGGTAGTACTAGAAGAAATAAGGGGAGCGCAAAAGGGGGAGGAAGAAGAAATGAGAAGGAAGAGCATTGAAGGGAAAGTCAAAAAGTTATCAGAAAAAATAGAGAAAGTGGAAAAAGAAGAAAGAAAGAATAGCAAAAAGAAAAGAGGAAGAAGCAAGAGAACTGATAAAAGAAAAATTTGAGGCAGAAGAAGGAATAAAGAAGGTAAAGGCGATAGGAAAGGAGGGAAAAGAAATCATCTTGGTAGAGATGACAAACTGGAACTATAAACAGAAAATAATGAGCAATAAGAAGAAACTAGGAGGCTCTAAAGTGTTTATAGACCACGATCTGTCCGAGGAAGAGAGGCGAGTACAGGGGATAATCCGGGAAAGAGCGAGGGGGAATTGGAGTAAAATAGCGTATAAGAAGCTGGTGCTGAAAAATAAAACGCTTTGGTGGAACGAGCAAAGGGTCCCCCCTGCAAGAAAAGGAGGATTTTCGGAGAGGAGGAAGAGCGGGGAGGAAAGTAGAAGAAAAGGAGATTTGGAAGAAGATACAGGTAATTTTCTGGAACGTAGCATGACTAAGGGACAAAGACAAGAAGTTCTGGGAGCATATAAAAGAATTCGATATTGCAGGCTTAGTAGAGACATGGATAACGGAGAAGAACTGGGAATGGATGAAGGAAAAGTTACCAACGGAATTTAGATGGAAATGCAGGTACACAAGGAAGACAAGACAAAAGGGTAGGGCGAAGGGGGGAGTATTAACTGGAGTCAGGAGGACACTAGAAGAAGAAGAGAGAGAGACCATAATGATCGAAGAAGAAGGACTAGAGATGCAAGAAAGGAAAATAAAAATAAATAGAGAAACGTGAAGGGTTATAACTGTATACTGTAACGGAAAAATGGAAGAAATGAAAAAGAAGCTGGGGGAAGAGCTAGAAGAAAGAAAAGAAGGAGTCCTACTAATAGGGCGGGATATGAACGCAAGAATAGGGAGATGGAGCAGCACGTTCGATGGAGAAGAAGAAAAAGGGAGGGAGAGAAAGTCAAAAGACGGGAGTACGAATAGGGAAGGTAGACACATGATAGAAATGATGGAGGAAAGAGGATGCACAGTGACGAATGGAGCAGGGTGGAATGACAGAGAGGGAGAGTGAACCTCAACAAGAAGCACAGGCAGCGCGATAGTCGATTTTTTCATAGTAAATCTAGATGGCTGGGAAAAGATAGAAGATTTTGTGGTAGGAAGCAGAGTGGAGTCGGATCACCAACGCTAGAGGTAAAAATAGAAGGGGAGGTGTTGGAAAGAAAGATAGATAAGAAAAGGAAAAATAGGGAGATAACGGATTGGGGTGAGGAAGGAGTAAAATGGTATAGGGAGAGAGAAAGGGAGAAGAGGATTGAAGGGGAGACGGTAGAGGAAATATGGGAGAACTTAAAGAAAGGGATAGGGGAATGCGCAAAAAAAAGAAAAGTAAACTTGAAAAGTAGACAATTATGGGAGAGAGATTGGTGGGATAAGGAATGCAGGAAAAAGAAGAGAGAAGTCAAAAAAGCGTACAGAAGATGGAGAGAAAAGGGGGAGGGAAAGGAAGAGTACTGGGAAAAAAGAAAAGAATAGAGCAAGAAGAAAGAAATTTAAGAACAGAGACACAGGTCTGGAGATTCGTTAAACAAGAAAGAAAAAGGAGAAAAGTATTAGAAGAGGGAATCGGGATGGGAGAGTGGAGGAGGCACTTTATACAGTTGTTGGAAGGAGAGGAAAGAGAGGAAGAAAGTAAAGGGGAAGTGAGAGAGAGAAAAAATGATGGGGAGGAGGAAATTGGCGACTACGAGATAGAGAAGCAAATAGACAAGTTAAAAAGAGGCAAGGCACCGGGGAAAGACGGGATAGGAGGAGAAGCTTGGAAATACAGTGAAGGCACGATGAGACAAAAATTAAAGGAACTAATAAAAAAGGTGTGGAAGGGAGAAGGCTTTCCGGAAGAGTGGAGAGAGGGGATTATTACCCCAATTTTTAAAAAAGGAGAAGGATAGGATGTGAAGAATTACAGGGGGGTAACGTTATTGAGCACAACGTACAAGGTCTACGCGGCAGTGCTGGCGGAAAAGTTAAGAAAAGATGTGGAAGGAAAGAACATTTTACCAGAAACGCAGTCAGGGTTCAGGCCAGGAAGAAGCACAATGGACAACATATACATCTTGCAGCACGGAATAAATAAGAGGTTGAAAGGAGGAGGGAAAGTATTTTGTTTTTTCATGGATTTCAAGGCTGCGTTTGACAAGGTGAATAGAGGGACGCTCTGGAGGGCGATGGCGAAAGGTGGAGTAAGAAAAGGATTAATAGTAAAGGAAATATATGAAAAAACAAAATGTGCTGTAAAGGTAGGAGAAGATATCTGGGACTGGTTCTGGACAAGAACAGGAGTGAGGCAGGATTGCCCGATCAGCCCAACCCTGTTCACACTGCTGATCGCGGATATGGAGAAAGAAATGAGAGAAGGGCTGGTAGGAGAACTGAGGATAGGAAAGGAAAGAATTTGGACATTGGCTTATGCGGACGATATTGCGATGCTGGCAGAGACAGAGGAAGCCATGGAGGAAATGGCGATGAGGATGAAGAGGTACGTGGGAAAGAAAGGTCTGGTGCTAAACGCTGAAAAGTCCAAGATAATGGTCTTCCAAAAGGGCAGAGGAAAGAGGGAAAAGAAGAAATGGTTCTGGGGAAGGGAGAGAATAGAGGAAGTAAAAGAGTTTAAGTACCTAGGCTTTGTGTTGAAGAGAAACGGAGGAAATGAAGCGCAAATTAAAGAGCTGAAGAAAAAAGCGAACGGAGTGATGAGAACAGTATGGGGATTAGGAGAAAGAAGGTTCAGTGACGACTTCAGAAGGAGAATGATGCTGTTCGACTATTTAGTAGGAGGAGTGATGTTGTATGGAACAGAAGTGTGGGGGTGGAAGGAGGGAAAAGAACTGGAAGGCATACAAACAAAGTATATAAAGTGGACGCTGGGACTGGACAGATGGACACCAGACTACATCGTGTACAAAGAAACGGATAGAGGAAAGATCAGAAGTAAGGCAGGGAAAAGAGCATTGAAATTTGAAGAGAGAATCAGGAAAGGAAGGAAGAAATTATTAAAAGAGTGCTTGCAAGAGAAGGAGAAGGAAAACACGAGGGGAAAAGTGGAAGAGAGGGAAGAATTTCTGAGACAGAATGGGCTCAGTATAGAGGAAGCAAGAAGAATCAGTCAAAGGGGAGGAGACCTGATAGGTAAAATAGAAAGAAGATAGGTAGAAAGACACGGACAGTGGATTTATAACAAGGTATATAGCTCAAAATACAACACCAGGTACAAGGAAATAATGATAAGTGGGAAACCAAAATACTTAAAAAGGAGAGGAGAGAGAGGAAGTCGAAGGTTAATAGCAAGAATAAGATGTGGCAACGTAGAGGAGGGGAATATGTATTGGAGAAAAGAAATGGATAGGAAATGTAGGATATGTGGGGAGGAAGGAAAGTTGGAACACTTGAGGTATCACGAGGGGGAAGGGAGGATACTAGAAATAAACGAAATGGTAGATGACAGAGGAAAAAAAGAGGTAGTGGAGTGGATAAGGAGGGTAGAGAAATTAAGAAAAGAGGTAGTAGATGGGAGGAAGTAGCACAAGGAGAAGGCGGAGTGATGAATGAGAGAGATTATTTTTGTAAACCAAGTCCATACGCGAGGCCAAAGGCTGTGTATTATTATTATTAAATAAAATATGAACATATCTATGGTCTGCGGTTATTATTGTTGATGTTACAGCCTTTTGAAAATCCGCCTGTGTCCAGGTAGTTCGTCACACATAAAGCTGCATACAGCTATCCGATGTTGCAAACGTCACGGCGATACGTCGTCAGCTCAGTGCCGTATACATGGGGCACAGTCCACTACACTTTCTTCTCTTCTTTTTCAGTTAAAATCCGAATAGCGATTAGTCGGATGCACTGGTTTCCTGCACTAAGTAGAAATAATCTTTCACTTGACATTTAGGTAGGAATTATTTTGAGAAAGTTTATTGCTAACAATGCTAACTGAAAAACGCCCAAACTAATAATTCGAATATTTACATGTTGAATATTTATCTCTAACTAACTCGAAAAAACTACATAACTAACTAACTTATGAGGGCTCAAATATTCAAGTTGTTTGAACTTTTTTAGTGATTAACTTTTTTGAAGACAAACTATCGAACTAAATTTTACTGACAAGGGAACATATTCAGTTGGTACACGCCGATTTTGATGAAACTTATGTGAGATATAGTTCTTCGAAGAATATTTGACACGTGTTTTTTTTTATCGGCAACCATCCACTTTGAAGGGGTGAAAACAGCCCTCAATTTGGGGTCAAAATCACATTTCTTGAGATATCTCGGAAACCAGAGGTCGAAAAAATTTAATTTTTTTTTAAATTATGCGCTTTCTAATGGGAAATGTAGTCGCACAAGAAAATTTTAACAAAAGCTTTTTGTTTAAACAATACATTAAAAATTTGATTTTTTGCAGTTTTTGTTACTCATTATTAGTTCATTTTAATGTAAACGCGGGTGTGTGATCTTATATCCAAAATAGGGGATATGTGCTTTAGGACTTTCTTGCCATTAAACAATAATTATGCATAATGACAGATATGCACCTGGCGAGCGGAGGAAGGAATTCTGGCTTGTTTTGTAGAAGTATAAGCATTTAATATAAACGTGTATAGTATTTGGAACAATACCACTGGATTATATGTCGTTTATCGTTTTATTAGTAGCTATAATAAAAAAAGGTGGCACAGGTAGCAGCGTGACGTGGGCTAATCACCGCAACGGTGTTAGGGTACCGATTTTTATAGCCAATTCAAAATAAATCTGGAGCCTTTTTAAACTGTGGAATCTTAAGATAATTGAAATTGGAGTTTTGAAACCTCATTGTACTTGGTAGCTCTGAAAAGAGCTGGTGGCAAATGCCAGACATTGCAGTTTTATCTCGGTCATTTATAGCATTTGAGGAAGAAACGAATATTTTTTAAGAATTCCTATTGGTTATTAGGATGAAAGAGGAGGAAATGTGAAGTAGTCTTAAAAATGTATAAATATGGGGACTTTGCTTCGTGTACTATTAGTCCTTCTGTGTTACGGTTTGAGTTGTGTGGGACTTCTTTATCAAAGCGTTCGTAAGACAGTGTCACAACAAATAATTTCTGAGAATAATCAAGGTAAACATACTATATTCATATTATTTTTATTTTTCTTGATTGTTTATTTTCAGATTCGTTTTTACAAATATGAAGGTCAATCCGATAAATGTTATAAACATTTTGATGGAAACATATAGTCACAGCAACAATAACAAGGAAACACCCACGAATGGGAAGGAAATTGAACTCGCACATAATATTATAGACTTGACTGATAGGTACAGAGAAGCAGGGTACATGGATTTAGAAACGCAACAAGAATTGATATTCGACGACCTAATGGACGAACCGACTTCTCTTAATGTTCCCGAAGACGAAGAAGATTTGGAACAAGCAACAACATCCAAACCGTCGTCTTCAAGTTCTCCAGACGAGAGTCCAGAAGAAATGGAATATGAAGGGGTTGATTTGGAGTATAAACAAAAAGCTGTAGATTTTTGGAAGAGCGGAAGAAAAAAACCATTAAACTTCCAAACTGCAAAAAACAAATATAAGAAATTGAAGACACGTCTACAACTATACAGGTGGGAAGAACAAATTAATAAAGGCGGATCTCGTTACGATAAACTTCAAGCAATTGCACGTGCTACACTTCAAAAATTCATTGTAGCAAGAAATAATAAAATTTTGGTACACGACATAGATTTGAGACGGTGGGCAACGAACGAAAATCTATCAATAGATTTAGAAGGATTTCAGGCATCCTCCTTTTGGTTGTGGAAGTTTAAAGAGAATTACAATATAGTGTTAAGAAAAACGACGAAACTCGTTACCCGCCATTACAATAATAATTTAACAGATTTGAACGCAGCAGCAGAAGATTTTGTGTGCCAGGTGAAAGGGTATTTTGAAAATTATGGCGCAAGCAATATCTTCAATAGTGATCAGAGTGGGTTCCAGTTGGAATTGCACTCCGGTCGAACACTTTCACACAAAGGTGAAAAGGAAACGGCTGCTCTTGTCCAATCTGTATCATCAACAACTCACAGCTACACTATCCAGCCCACAATTTCAGCTGATGGACAGTTGCTGTCGCCGTTGTATATTGTCCTGAAAGAAGTCAAAGGACAGTTGGGACCTCGTGTAAGAAGAAGTGTGTTTACGGCACCTAATATCCATATTGAAGCTTCGACGTCGGGTAAACTTACTAAAGAATTGTTTAGAACGTGGTTGACTGAAGTATTTCTCCCATTTGCTCCAGAAAATTCTGTTTTACTTCTCGACTCATGGTATGGTTATAACGAGGAAATAATACGTAACGCCGTGCCAGAAAACAAATGATTAGAGGTATTAATGATACCAAAAAATACGACGCCGTTAATTCAACCACTTGACGTGTATGGATTCCGCATTTGGAAGAATTTTGTACGGAAACTGTCTGACCTTGCAATATTATTAAATATTGACATCAATTTACACGCAAGGGACAATATAATTAAACTGCAATCATTAATCCATAACCAATTGTCAGCTGCGCGTTATAAACGACTGTTTCAGTACGCTTGGTTCCGCAATGGGTATACAGAAGAACGGCCAGGAGAATTTGAGAATCCTGTAGAGTTCTGCTTCACAAAATTGGGTACTATGACGTGTTTCCATTGTTCTAATGTAGTTATACTTAAATGTTCTTGGTGCAAAGAACAATTATGTTTTTCACATTTTGTTCTTAAATATCATTATTGTCAGAATTATATAGAATAATTTTTACAGACAGGAATTGGAACGTATAATAAAATCAGCTCTTTTCAGAGCTATCAAATACAACGAGGAAAACTCCAGTTTCAATTGTCTTAAGATTCCACAGTTTAAAAAGGCTACAGATTTATTTTGAATTGGCTATAAAAATAGGTACCTTAACACCGTTGCGGTGATTAGCCCACGTCACGCTGCTACCTGTGCCACCTTTTTTATTATAGCTACTAATAAAACGATAAACGACATATAATCCAGTGGTATTGTTTCAAATACTATACACGTTTGTATTAAATGTTTATACTTCTACAAAACAAGCCAGAATTCCTTCCTCCGCTCGCCAGGTGCATATCTGTCATTATGCATAGTTATTGTTTAATGGCAAAAAAATCCTAAAGCACATATCCCCTATTTTGGATATAAGATCACACACCCGAGTTTACATTAAAATGAACTAATAATAAGTAACAAAAATTGTAAAAAATCGAATTTTTAATGTATTGTTTAAACAAATAGCTTTTGTTAAAATTTTCTTATGCGACTACATTTCCCATTAGAAAGCGCATAATTTAAAAAAAAAATTAAATTTTTTCGACCTCTAGTTTCCGAGATATCTCAAGAAATGTGATTTTGACCCCCAAATTGAGGGCTGTTTTCACCCCTTCAAAGTGGATGGTTGCCGATAAAAAAACACGTGTCAAATATTCTTCGAAGAACTATATCTCACATAAGTTTCATCAAAATCGGCGTGTATCAACTGAATATGTTCCCTTGTGGGTTTATAAATTCCAAATACGCGCACATCCCTAGTCACCAACTGCACTGACTATAATGCATACAACTGTATTTATGATAATTGTTCAGTATATCATCCTCCAACGATCATACACGTTTCGCATCGTTAGACGATTGAACTGCGGACACGAATGACTCCGAAAGATCGATCAGGTGAGAGGTGGGGCAGGTTGAATCCCCGAATTTACTGTACACTTCACCGATTTTTGACTCTACAAGTATTTATTATTAATAGGTAAAATGCTAAGATTACAAAGTAGAATTGGTAAACTGTTGCTATGCTAAACCGTTGCTATTGTAGGAATGAGTGTAAGAATGAGTGCTGAAGTGTGCTGAATGTCTGTTAGGTTGAACGACTGCGTACGTGAAGTATGGTGAATGCGGCGGACGAACGAAGTTTGCAAAAGCAGGGGTGAAAATAATTGTTAGAAGAGAGACGTTGGACGAGAGTAAACGCAGCTGCTGGCATGCGTTTGATGGTTCTTTATAATTATTCCTATACTATTCTAAACTGTTGCTATTCCCGAGACCTAACATGTCGGTGGTACATCTACGGTTTCTAGATTGGGACTGCTCTGACGGTCTTCTGGACCTTGCCTTTTTATTACCCTTTGCGGGGTTACTACTCGCACATGGCTCATTGTGTTATTTGTTTAGAATAGGTCAGATTCCTTTCCAGGAATGCTGCTTACTATAACAAGTGCTACAGGCAAGCACTATTGCCTCGTTAAACGTTTAGTCCCTTATCCTAACAAGGAAACTATGCCAAGTGTCCGCCTCCGATTTCTTTAAGCTTATGATATAAGACATACGTATTATTATTTTAAATATTAAACAAGACATACGTATTTTTTTTATCTGCTCTTAAAAGGATTTAAGGGGTGAAATTCACTCGCAAAGTTGAGCATGACAAGTGGTGTTTGCGTAGTTTTACATAGAAGGGATATCTGTATCGCCACCAAACCAACTTTCAAACTTTTCTTACGTGAAATGATGAAATTGACGTATCCATCTTTTTATGCACCCCTATTGCAAGGGGGTGAACCACCTTCCGAAAATTTTAATCTTAATGTAAAAAAAAAACTAATTATCTGATTTTAATGAAAAAAAAACAAATCGTAGATCGAAAAAAACAAAATTGACCGGTTTTTGTATTTTTCTAACAAAAAATTTTTAAGAGAAAAAACACGTCTTCAAGCATAAGTTTGTTCTCCTAATGTTAGAATCATTTTGATTATTTTTAATTGCGGGAGACCTCTTATATGTATATGCCCCATGTATACGCCATTGAGCCAAAGTCGTATCGCCGTGACGTTCGGAAAATCGAACAGCTGTAGGCAGCTTTGTGTACAACAAACTACCTGGACACAGGCGGATTTTCAAAAGGCTGTACAATCAACAGTAATGACCGGAGTCGGTTATATTTACCTTGTTTATACGCCCTCGAAGTTTGGACCAGTGTCTCAGAAAGAGTCTGTGTCAGTATTAAAGTATACTGTTTTTGTTACAAGTATTATAATTTATTTTATTTCAAGCATTATGAAGGAAGAGCCTCTCTATATCTACAATAAGACCTTTTCGTAATTGTTGTAGTGTTTACTGGGTTAGCACTTTTAGCTTCAGCAAGAATTTTTTCATTGCTATTCACGAGGCTAAGCCTAGCCATAGGGCAAAGCCTAGTCTTCTTTCTATTTCAGTTTGCGATACACCTTCATCACACAGCTTAATCATTTTTACCTTCGTAACTAAGATAATAAATTTACGACTTTATAGCCGCTATTAATTAATTAATTACATGTCGTTCTGTTTTTATTACACGAAAGCAATATAGTACGTGTTTAAAACAAACCGACGTCAGTGATATCAGTACGCAAGTACATAGATGCTGATCGGGCAGTGGTATACTGTCTTTTATTAATGTCCGTTTTTGCTCAGTAAGCAAGCATCCGTCATCACCGGAATTATGTCAATGGGAATATGTCCGTACCCGTGAGTGTCTGTAGAAGTCCACAAATGGGTCTGCAAAATGTGAAAATACGTTGTACATGATCAAAAATAATTGTTATTTACTATTGTGATAATAACAGATTTCTTATTATTGTGAAGTAAAAAAGAGAAAAACAGTATGATGTTGAGAAGTTCTACTCAATATTTTTTTCTCAACAGTTTTCTACATAGGCTAATTCTTGTTTATTAAATTCGAATGTATACAGCTCATCACAAGAAATGCATTTAAGTTCTTTTAAATACATGCAAATTGTTACAATATAGATTTGAAGGCACATGCTTTTCATTACAATTCTCTATAAACACCGTCAAATAATTTTCCATTTTTTGTAATAATTGTCTTTTATACTAGCAGCTTTATTTAAGCTTAACGATGATCGAGTAGAAATTATAATTTTTATATTGTTTTTATTCATGCGTAATATATATGCCTTGTTTTTAATTTTTGATTTATTGAAACTGAACTCATGTGGTGTTGTGGTTTCATTTCTTTAATAATTAACAAGGCTCTTACTACTCACTCCTTTATTTTTATAAGATATTCCTCTCTATTAATGCGAAGTACACCTCTCTATTTTTACAAGGCAACGCCATCTAAAAACTCTCTCCCGCCTTTCTACCTTCATCGGAACACCACATGATCATCTACATCATGTGGCAATGGCTAATGAACTCATTAGATTTCAGCTAACACAAAGTTTTTATTTTTCTTCTACACATACAAACGTTCCATGCGACTTAGATTTTTGTCCAATTTGAATTATGATAACTGAGAAAAAGACATTGTTATAATCTAATAATTCCCTTTCAACAACAACCACACTGACAAAATCCGACAAACTTACTGCGTAAAAAATGGCGTGTTCATATACAAGTTTTTGCAGAAATGGCTTGATTATTGTTACATTTTTAATCTTATTTATTGCATTATACATCAGTAGTCGCATTTTTTGTTGTTGTCTGCAGAGTTCTACTGTACTTTTAACGTAGCTTTTATTATTGCACAAAATGAGAAATACATGCACCAAATGCAGTGTATTACCTTTCGGTACTGTCCGTAGTAGGAAGATATTGATGCCGTTTGTAACAGTATTTTTATTTTTTATCGGTACATTTATGTAAATTTTTTTGAAAATTATTACTATGCATAAAAGTTTCTTTAACGAAAACAAAGTTATGTAGAAAATTGCTACGCGAGATAACGGAAGACCAGTAAAAAATGTTGGCGACCATTATTACTAACATCCTGTACATATATGTGTGAGGAATACAAATAATAATAATAAATTACAGGTATAATTTCCAATCTACTTTATCGTATTTTATTTGTAGTATGTGAGACTAGCGCACGATACTCGGCCAGAACCAATCATACAATTATTATGTCGGGAGTGGAATTTAGGCCTTCCTAAATTATTGATTACAGTGCACGGTGGGCGTTCTAACTTTGAACTCCAACCTGCTTTAAAAAAAGTTTTAAGAAAAGGGCTATTAAAAGCTGCCAAAACAACAGGTGCATGGATATTTACTGGGGGTACTAACACAGGTTGGTGTATTGTATTAGATACAGAAAGTTAATGCAATTTAAAAGAGTCAGAATTAGAAGAGACCGTAGAGGTTTTCGGTAAGACTGGGTTGTGTTAATATCTTTCTATGTGCAACGTGAGTTTGCTGTGAGAATTGAGGTAAAATTGGCAAAACACGTTATGGAAGGAAGTGATTTTATGACTTACTGCAGGATTAGGATTATCACTTATTACAGGATCAGACAGGAAGAATCAGAATTGGATTAGAAAATAAAATAAAGGATACCTAACAAAGTCCTTCTTCTCTGAAAAACTCTGTCCTTCTGAAAAATTAACAAAATACAAAAAAACGTGCGGTCCGCTTTGAATTCTGGCTATTTTAATATTGTTTCGGACTTACGCTTATTCGCATATTTCCCATTCTCGGGATTAACAAAATTGCATATGTTATATTAACTTTATCAAGACACATTTCAGGCGTTACGCGACAGGTTGGGGATGCATTGCTACTTGAAAGATCGCAGCGCCAAGGTCGCGTAGTTAGTATTGGAATCGCTCCCTGGGGAATCTTAGAGAAAAGTCATGAACTAATAAGTCGTGGCGGAGAAGTACCTTACGAGTCGGTCTCATCTCCATGGTAATCAAATCTATCGTTCGTATCTACTTAAAATGTTAATTATACATTAATGAACTGAACTGTTTATTACTGTACTAGGTCAAAGTATGTTGTGTTGAACAGTCGACACGCTTACTTTTTGTTAGTTGATAACGGTACTGGTGGTCGATATGGTGCAGAAATCATGCTTCGTAGAAAACTGGAGAAGTACATTTCAAATTTGAAACTTCAACCATGTACGCCTCAACTTATGTAGCACGCTTCTTAATAGCCATAAATTAATAATCTTTACAGTATTATAGATCAATCTTTTATTGCAGATACACACAGTAGTATTCCAGTCGTGGCACTGGTAATAGAGGGAGGAACGAATACGATCCGTTCTGTATTAGAGTACGTTACCGATGTACCACCGGTACCGGTGGTAGTTTGCGATGGTTCAGGACGTGCTGCTGATCTTATCGCCTTCATGCATAAGTAGGAAATATTTTTCTTTTAATGTAAATTGATCGTTTAGAGTTAAGCATTTTTACAACTTGCCTCAGTATAGCACAGTCATTGTATAATGATAAAAAACGTTTATTTCTATTCATGCTTTTCACATTTTATCTTTTATGAATAAAATTTATCGCAGGTATGCTTCCGAAGCAGATTCTCAGAACGGTGAAAACGAAGGACCGTTGGAAAGCATGAGGGAGCATCTTTTGGAAACGATCGAACGCACATTTAAAGTTTCTGGAGAACAAGCGCATCAACTATACGCTGAACTTTTACAATGTACTCGTAAAAAACATTTAGTAAGTATTATTAACAGATTAATCGCAATATTGCACACTTAGCCGAGCCAGAGGATGCTTTTTTTATTGCATGTTTATTTGCATGAAGTTTTTTCGGTTATCATGCATAATGTGCTACGCTGCGTAATATCTAGTTAGAAACGTTGCTGGTTTCGTGTCACATCAAACATGTTGACATGACTATGAATTGTTGCTCTGTACTATGAAATTGTTGCTCAGATGTTCATAAGAATGGACACGGTAAGAGAACCTGTGGTTTTTTCTATCATCCATTTCGTTAATACAGATTCACGTGCAATAGAAATTATTAAGAAGGTTGCAAGTGTCCGGACAGTCGGTAGCATTAGTTGTACTTTCTTCATTTCCTTATAATCACATAACGTGATAATGCTTTCGAATTAGTGCACATTCCAAATGTACAACGAAGCATACAAGAGTAACACACAAATAGTACCGGTCTTAACAGTGATAACCAGCAGCCTACCATGCAGCGTAGCCTCCAGATATCAATACAGGAAAAACTATTGTTAGTCCTGCACCCTAGTCTGTAGTGTCGGCGATGGCGAATGTAAAATCTAGCACGTATCAAAATAAAGAAAATTATGCAACATACATGTTGTGACGTGAAAAGAAGACAATAGACATGATTGGTTTCAGTCGGGTTCTTTACAAATCTTAACTGCATCATTTATTAATATAAATTTCATAGTAGAGATACCGCCGTGTGTGGTTTACACTAACAAGGGATGGTCGTCAAGTTTGGATTGCTGACATTTCTTATGTTATCTCATAATATATCATACTTTATCTCCTGTTTATTTTTATCAAAGAAATGGGAATAAAAAATGTGAAAAAGCAATCCGAACGTCGGTCATCCCAGCTTTCTCGTCACCGTAAATCTTTATTCTGTCGCCTAAGCCACGATGCTGCTGTAATTATCAATATAACACAGATGAATATCAACTGGGCACACATATTTACACGCATTGATCCCAAATATTCTTGAGATTTGGGTCTAACGGCATTGCATATTTATTTCATTGAGATATTATTACACGCACAAAAAATTTAAAAAAAATGGGAGACTTGCAACTGAGTTACTAATACACTAGCGTCGGTAATTCGACTGCAAATCTAAATAAATAGATGCAATCCTCCTAATATCACTTCGCGATAGCAATATACACATGCCTATATGCATGCAAAATACACATACAAAAAATAACATATATGGACAAATTACACACGGATAGCAACATGTGCCGATCAGGTTTGAAAACAGATTCTTCTTGACATATACGCCTTTTAACCCTTACAAGGAAACTAGCCGAGATGTACGTCACCGATTTTCTTCCTTTTGAGATATGTTGTAGTACATTAAAAAATATGTGACACGTATTTTTTTCTACGTGCCCATGAGCGATTTTAAAGGGTAAAAATGGCCCCTAAAATGCACCGTCAAAAACCATTTTTTGCCGTTTTCTTCACCCCTAGGTATAATTATTTAGTAAAACCACTGGGAAATAATCACACATTAATAGACAATACCATACATAATATTTTTACAAATGGGGGTCGCAACCCTTATTTTTATTTACACCAATTATAATGAAAACTGTATAATGTTATTGTTGGCAGCAGCGACGGTTAGCTTTACCGACTTGTTCACTAAAAATCAATAGATGGTATTGTTACATCTAACGCACAGATGTTCGCATTGGAACTTATGTTAGTCGCGCCGGTGGCGGAAGGTCTCTTTAAAGTCTACACCTGGTCTCTGCCACTATCCTGGCTTTTCTCCGCTCGATATTTCCATCTGATCCATATTTGTTGGTTAATATAATCCGACTACCAACAATACTTCTCCCACCCGGGTGATTGACGAGATCCCAAACATCATTTTCCAACATTGAGCAGACCTCATTAATTATTGCTATAAACCACTCATTTGCGTCTAATCCTCACAAAACTTTTGTTATTTGAACTTCTGTTGCATAAACCACTGAATCTTCCTGTACAGCGTATTGTGCCTTTTGATATATCTTTCTAGGTCTTCCCCTAGATCCAGTCTTTAAAAAAGTAGGTCGTCCTCTACCTCTGTATTTTCTTGTCCATCGCGGATCTTGTTCTGGATCTCCTTCAGGATCTTGTTCTGATTGATTTTCTATATCCGGATCAGTTGATTCTTCATTTTCGCCACTTGTCTAATGACAATTTTGCCAGTTTCCGTATCCAGAAGTCAATAACCCTTCTGATTTTCATCAAAACCTACAAACCTTAGTTCTTTAGCCTTCACATTTAGTTTTCTCCTAGATTCCTTTGGCATATGGGCATAAGCTTTGCATCCAAACAGATGTATATCTTCTAAGTCGGGTTTAACCAGACCACCTTTCCATAGAAGTAGTGCCTGTAGCCTTCGTATACAATATACTTTGCAAATAATTCGCAAAACTGACGGCTTCACCCCAATATTTAAATGGAAGATGAGCATCTATTAGTAAACACCTTGCCATTTCTAATATTGTCCTATTTTTCCTCTCGGCCACACCGTTCTGCTCGGGTGTGTTTGTGATTGTATATTGGACTTTTATGTTTTCCTTCCGAAAAAGTTCCTTAAATTCTGTATTTACATATTCTTTATCGTTACCTGATCTAAAAACTTTCGACACACTATTGTACTTAGTTTTCATATGCTGAATGTATTCTCGTATTCGACTGTATGTCTTAGGAAATGGTAGTCTTTTCATCTTACCTTTGATGCATGTTTCGCGCATTCCTTCAAACCACAGTCTTTTACTTGAACGCCTTTAATTATTTCTTTATTTATCATTTCTTTTGTGTATTCATAATCTCTGTGGCCTAATTTTCTATGCCACATATGCTGGCAGTTGACTGAATGCTAATTCTTGATAGCAAGAGTCTTGTCTGTCCGTTTAACTTAAATAAATCTCCACATAGGTCAGCCTCAACTATAACTGTAACCTTATCCTTGATTACACACGTTCCTTTGGTAAATGTTACTTCAAAATTCTTTTCAGTTAATCTTTTCACAGATATTAAATTTTCTTTTAATGCTGGGGCAAAAAGTATACAAAAAGTATACAAAACAATAACTAATTCTATACAAAAATATCTATACAACAATTATAAGCAAGTTTATCCCAATCTGTATACGAAAGAGGGTTACAAATTGCTAAAGTATTAGCACGCTTAAAATCATATATAATACCATAGAAACCATAGAACATGAATACGCGCTAGGTATTGTAAAGACAGCAAAAAGTAAAGGATGGTATGGGTCAATCGCAATTAATGGATCAATGGATCAATGGCTTCACCAATTTTATAAGTGTTGATAGTTGACCAAATGAGGTCCAGACTGTACTCTTTAGAATTCTTTATATGATTAAGTTGAAAAAGACTGAAGTTATTACAGTATCTAAATAAGAGAGAAGCAGCATCAACAATTAACCCCATACGTGGATCCAGTAGTGGTGCAAATATGAAATTCATTACTAAATTCATAACGTATATTAGGTAGATTATTGTCAACAAAGATAAAGACAGAGCTATTGGGAAAGGAGTTAATAATTTCAGATAACTGCAAACAATGGTCCTCATATTGATGTTGTTTTTAATTGATGAATTAGGTGGTAAATAGCAAGCACCAACAATTAAAGTAATGTCTGATAAAGAAATTGATATAAATATGTGTTCAATATTTACATAGTAATTATAGTAATCTAAATTATTTAGATAGTAATATAAAATAGCTATGAGAACTCCACCTCCACGAGTGAAAGTGCTAGACAAAACATTGCGATCATGTCGGAGGATATTATATTGAGCAAAACCTAATTCAGAGTCACTAATACTATTATCTAACCAAGTCTCTGTAAAAATAATAACATCATATAATATTGATGAACTAACAAAATTACGGTGGAGTATAGATAGTTTCGTAAGCAATCCTCGAACATTCTGATAGTAGAATTTCAGTTTTTTCGTTGTCTTCGTGTTCTATCAGATGTAAATCTATAAGGCCCCTTGTACTTTGGTAGGTTGCGAAGTATATTTCTAACTTTCATTGGCGTTTGCATGATAACTTTAAGAGGGCGACATATATTAGCGTTCATCTTTCCAATACGGATAACTTTAACTGCCGAATCATCAATATCATAGAAGGTTCTTAGAGCGGATAATACTTTTGATTTGTCATCCTCCATTCTTTTTGAAGAACTGGTGTCATTGGACTCTTCAACCTTATAACAAATGAGATTTAAGGAACATCTATCTCTCTCGGCGATTTCTTGTAAAATACTATCTGTGTCAACTGTGCGTGTGTAATCAGCCACATTAGTTGCACTATTGTTCAGGGTACCAGGGTTGACGTCAGAGTCAGCTTTGTGCAAGCCAACTTTAGCCTCAACTGCAGCCAGTCTCAAACTTAAAAGAGACACATCGTTGCTTATAGTCTTAATTTCCTGCTTAAGTTTATCAAATTCCGTGGTAATAGCTACTCTGATAGTATCAATGAACAAAGAGTCAGATAACACAGCTCTGATAGTATGAGCCAAGGAAGAATCAGAAACAGCTAGGTTTTCAGGTACATCCTCAGATACAGATGCAGGGTCCATGGAAGAACCAACAGATCTGCAGCATTTTAGTTCTCCGTCAAGGCCCAAGAAATTGTATTTGCGTGCACAGCTCGGGTGGAAATGTATATTGCATTTCACACAAGATATTGTGTTAAGAGCGGGTTTAGTGCAACCCCTGCATATTTTTTACTCATTAACAGGCATGATTGAAGAGGGTACCGATAGTATTATTAACATAAGTTGGCACCAACGTAATAGATGGAGGTAATGATATACAGACAGCTGTCGGGGTCAACACTTGACCTCCAAGGGCCGTTAATAAAATTATTTTACCACACAGTTTTCAATAGAACGATGACTGTGATGAGTGAAATGCTCCACAGACTCGAGAATCACACAGATGAGACAGTAGTGAGTAAAGTGATATTAAAACTGATACAAAATTGTAACTTCTTCTACAATATAATTACGTATAATTGTAACTCAATAAACACACGTGTGTATTCAAGTACATAATATCCACGACTGTGATAATATGTATATGTAAGGGATGGGGGCTATAGTGATTTAAATAACATAAGGCGGAGACGAAATATTTGGAATAAACTAGTGATTATTTGGGCGGTTAAGGTACACCGGTTTTGGTGGCTTAATACTACGGAACGTCTATACTCTTCGGCGATCTGATCGGGACTAACTCGCAGGGCATCACGAAAGTGATGCCTATCCTAAAGACAAAGGCCTAACGCATCCCTCAATATGCACATAGCGTCCCTTCGGACCACCCCGTCAGCTAGCCAACTCCTTTGGGCCTGAAGTGGGTGTCGCGCCGGACCCGCCATGTGCATAGTGTCGCGCCAGGCCCGCCATGTGCGTTAAGGCCCTAGCCGTAAGTGCCATAACTCCAGGCACCCCGACGGCTAGGCGCCGAGTCGCCTTACATATATGACTGTAATAAGTTTTTTTTTAAGAACTTCTCATATAGCTGCAAGTTTTTCCACCAGGATCAACATTTCATGGATATATTTTTCCATATCACCATCCTCATTCAGCTTTAGATTGATAATTCGTTTAAGGAGATGTACTTGATTACTTGACGAAGCCTTTTGATGATATTTTCTCAGCGCTTCCCATGCCTCCTTGACAGTTGTGGTGCCCTTAAAGTGTATAAACTGGTCGTCTATGGCGATAATCGCTCTTACCTAACTGTCGACTTTCATCCATTTTTCGGTTACATTCGCAGGTTTATCATTGTCTACCGTATGCCACAGATCTTCTTTAATCAAGAATAACTCCACTTAGTTTTCCATATTTCATAGTTCACGTTTAACTTAATCGAAAAACATAAATCTGCCATTTCTTTTTCTTTACCACGTGCAATCTGCGCCCATAACCTGTTAGTAGCTCTTATTAGGAGCCTTGGAACTCAAGTGAAGTATAGCAAGAGTAGTAGATGGCGGTAGTGATATCTCCCGAAATAAAAAGTATAAAAAAATCATTATGCATTCATTCGATAAACCTCATCGAATGCAGCGTATTTTATATACAACATTTTTCGACAAAAATTATAAATAACGAATAATTTCAGATGGCAGTTCTGATTGATTCACCCGGTATATACAGGGTGTCTCATTATAATCTTTCCACGCGATTATCTCGAAAAATATACATTATTCGAAAAAATGTTTAAGCAAAACATACTCTATCTAAAGTGGGACATTCAATTTTAAACACTGTTTTATTTCTAGATGGAGGCACCTCCAAGGTTTGAAGGTGACCTTTGTTTTTTTTAAATGGAAACGTCGTTTCTTTACTCTAGACACATAGCTTACATTAAGAGGAATCCATTGATCTACATTATGTTAAAATTCAAATGTCATTCAAGGTCATTTTAAAAGGAATTTTTGGATAATAGAATAATCACTTTTCTCATATGAAATTTCGTTTATTCAAATAAAGATGCAGATTAATTAATAGCTTCTTTAAATATTTATGGATGCCATATTTGTTGGGCTGCTGAATCGCATAATTTTTTCAACGTAAGTGTTGGGGCCAGCCCCGCGATTAAGTTGTGAGGGCATACGCGGATGGGCCCGATACATTCATGTCGCTCGCCGCCGGCTCCTGCCGCCGGCCCTTTTCCCGTCACATGACCAGGGGAGGGCTCTGGGATCCGAATCGGTGGTGACATCCCGGGACCGGGCCCCGGTCTCGCCCCTGTTGTTCGGCCGGCAGCGAGTGAAAACGTTCGCAGGTTCTTAACCTAACTTTACACCACAAGAGCTACGCCTCAATCTTGATTATAAAGGTTCAAAGAAGCCATCTTGGAAGCAAATTTGTGAGTACCCTTGGTCTATTTGGGCGGGGGTTTGAGCGTTCTGGATAAGGTAGCGGGAAGCGGGGGGGCACGTGTATCGGGTTTGCCTGTTTTCCAAAAGGGGTGTGATATAGCACACTGCCGTGGAGTTTGCCTTAATAGTAAGTAATTGTGTAGGGTTACATGCCTTCTGCACTATGAACCATCAAAATCCTTTTTCGAATGTCACGAATGCTTCGGCGTGAGAAGGCACATCTTCT